>OZ012736.1:75859037-77059037 GCA_963859935.3 Lathyrus sativus
AAAAAAAAGGAAGAGAGAACAGGGGGGTATACTGGTTACAGTTATGGGGTATATCCAGCAGAAAATAAAAAAACATGAACAAACTGGGCCCAACCCAATAACTGGCTTCAGCCAGAAAAACGTGGGAGGGGGGTGTGGAGTTGAAACAAGGATGTACGGTCCAGCAATTTTCATGTGGGCTTAGGCCCAGCCAGCCACCAAACAGAGGGGGGGAGGAACCAAAAATGGAGGGCGTAAATTACAAAAAAAACGTTGGGCTTAGAGGCCCAAATCTCCCTGAGTCCACCATCTTCCTTCACTCTCATTCCACCTGAGAAAACCCTAATTCACTAACCCTTCCTCGCCGCCGTTCTCCTCCCTGAGCTCTCTCCGTTCAACCTTCGCCAGAACAAAGAACACCACCTCACTATCAACACACAAATTAATAGGATCATCCAAATCTTGATCCCTCCACCCTTTCGATTCCATCCCCCCCGAACTCCTAACAGCAACTCATGTAGATCTGGAAATCTGAGGATGTGAAGTTCTCTGAAGCTCCTGGCAAAAATCTTGGAAGACGAGCTGAAAATCGTTGATGCTCGCGAACATTGACAGAGAATATTGACGGATATCTCTCTTGACGTTTCGCTGGGGATTTCTGGAGATCTTGGAGTGTTGATGGAGGTTGTTGGGGGGAGATCCTTGAGAGTGAAGGACCTTGACGAACTAGATGATGATGTTCTTCTGGAAACTCTTCGCTGGATTGTTTGATGCGCGGAGGGATGATCATTCTGGGAAACTGAAGAGCTTCGATGGGCAAGATGGATCGAGGATGAAGATTCAAAGGCATTTGGCCAATCATTGATGAATCTTGAATGTTTTCTGGATGTTGAATAAGCTGATGACGATCAGGGATGAAGATCGGTTGGATCTGGAGTTGATCATGGTTGAGAGTTGATAATCGGTGGTTCTGGAAACGGTTGAAGAAGGTTGATCGGAGGAGATGGACTTCAAAGATTGTTCGTTGATGAATGTTGATCAGAGATGTTGTTGGGTGATGATGTTGATTGGAAGTTGGATGAGATTGTGACCGGAGAAGATGAAGATTGGCGGTGGGAGATGAAGGTTCATCGTGAACTGGAATTTTTCTGGGCGTTTTAGGGTTTCCGGCGACGGGTAGGGCGGCCAGAGGTAGTTGGTGTCGCCGGCGATGGACGGGTACGGTGGTTGCATGGCCGCCGGCCATGCAACCGGTGGGGGCTAGGAGGGAGGCACGTGGCAAGGTAGTGGTGGAGGTGCTTGCATGCTGGATGTGTGGTGTGATGCGTGGCAGGGTGAGAGAGAGACTCTGAATGATGTGGCGTGTGATGGCAGCGTAACGTGGGGTCATCCTCTCTTGAACACGTGGCGAGCTCTATTTAAAGCACTGAGAAAAACCTGGAACGTTCTAGAAGATTCTAGGAAATGCTGGAAAAATCTGGACTGCTGAATGGATAATGGGCTTGCGAATTTGGAAATGAGGCCCAACGAAAAACAAGATAAAGCCCCAAAAAAAATACTGAAATGAATTAAAAAGAAAAAACTAGTTAAAATCTGATTAAGTGGAAAATGACTAATCAATTAAACCTAATTAACTAACCTAATCAACTAACTAATACTCAATTAGCTTCTATTAATTAACAAACTCTAACAAATCCACTAATCTAAAAAAACTCTAATAAAACCTATATTAAAATTTTATTAAATTCCTAATAACATCTAATAACAACTATTAAAAGAAAAAACTATTATTTATTAAAATGAACAATCTATATTCTATATTAAAATTCTATTTAAGAGAAAGTCTATTAAACCCTAATATTCAAAAAGCCTATTAATTTTCTAAAAGAAAAATCTTATTCATCCTATTAAGAAATGATAAAAAATAAAAGAAATCTATATTCTTCTATTTAAAATGATTAAAAAACTATTAACACTATTAAAAAAACTATTAATATTCTAGAAAATTCTATATTATCCTAAAAAAATCTATTAAATCCTAAAATGATTAAAAAATCTATTTAAAAAGAATTACAACTATTAAAAATCCTATTAATGATTTAAAACTATTAAAACTATTTAAAATCTATTTAAATCCTAAAAATAGCCAATAAAATCCAGAAAAATCACAATAATTCCCAGAGGAACAAAATAAGCACCGGAAGACACATAACACCGCGAGAGCGCACCAAAATAGCCGGTAAAAATAAACGGGCACCGAACTATCCATGAAATACGATTCTATCTATCCAAACTGATTAAAACCACCTAAGACGCGAGACGAGGGCTGTGATCCCGATAAAATCAAGACAAAAATGAAAAATGCACTGTATGCGATATGCAGATGCGAATGCGATTATGCGTCGAAACATAGGACCAAATGCGAGACCCGGTTGGTCAAATTTTGGGGTGCAACAGCTGCCCCTATTCAAGCGGCTTCGACCGGAATGGGTGAAGAGCGCTCAGCCTTCAAACATTCAAAGGTAGATGACGGTTGAATACAAATGGAACCCTGAAATTTGCCAACCGCACGAAATAAACTGCGAAGCTGCTTGAGAAATAGCTTCCAATAAACTGAAGTTTGGTTGTCACGGCAACAACTGGTCAATTTTCTGATAAATTTTCTTCACCTCGCCAATCACCTGTGTGACGCCACAGGTATTGGAACAATGCTTCGCAAAGCAAACACCTTGATTCCCATCTCTCTCGTGGGATCAAATCTGGTCAACTCACAGTTCACTGCGAACTTGAGGACAATTCTCCTGGGGAATTCTGAATTGAACTGCCTGGCACCTATTTTGACGAAGGCGGCAGCTTCAGAAGTTCGATATGTCAATCTCTTCTTGTTGTTTTTTTTCCCGATGCTGACGTAACAACCAAATGAAGACTCACTCCACTGGGGAAGTCGAGAAGCTGAACCAAACAACTCTGTAGGTGAACAAGTTCGAAATCCAATATGTAACCATCCTGGTCCATGTTTCGACATGCGTATGCTTGATAATGATGCAATGCCCTATATGACATGTAAATGTTATGCGTTCTGTTTGAAAATGCGAGGCCCAGACGGCATGGAAATATTATATGTTTGATAGATGCTATGACTATATATGCAAATGTTAATACAAGCTCTAGCTGCCAGAGAACACCAGGTCTGAAAACCGCTTGGCAAAATAAATGCCGAAGGTAACGCCCACTCTACTGGGGATGAACTGAAGTCACAGAATTGTCTCAGCAAAATAAATGCTGGAAACGGGAAACCAAATCCGCTGGGGATAACCGTTCTGCTGGAGAAATGAAAAGGCAACCCTGCTTGGTGACTTCACTGGGGAAAGAAAACAACTTTGCTTGGGGATGCTTCCTTCAAACCATTGACAACTGATTGTACTCTGCGGGAATTGACCCAAACTGGGGTTGATTGCGCGCGGCACACTGCTGGAAATGCCCCTTCTATCAAGGATACCAATTTTAATCTGCTGAGGATACTCCTGATCCTACTCCGATGCGGGGTAAAATACAATCTCGACTCTTCCGGGGATAATAAGCAACTTTCATCTGCTGAAGAGTAGCAATTCTGATTTAACAACATCTGCGAGGAATTCAAACATTACTCGGAGCACTGGCATTAATCGAGCTTCGTATCAGGGAACATGACAACATGCGGGTCATTGGGAACTGCTGTGTCAGATACCTTTAGGTTTTTGTTTTTTTCTGGTTTAGGATAAACACGGATTATGTACACAGTGGACGATGAGGAAAATACTAGACAAGAACTAGCATCCAAAGGCAGACTACCAGACGAGAACTGATAGGAAAATAGATTATTGGACGAGAATTGATTTTGTGTTTTTGACCGTCAGACGGGGCCGACTGGAATAACAGACTGAGGTATAGACAACCAGGCGAGAACTGGCTGAAAGCTGACGTACACCAGACGAGAACTGGTATAACACTTGAGGAAACGGTGACCAGACGAGAACTGGTTACAATAAACTGCACCAGACGGGAACTGATACTTACAATAAACTGCACCAGACGGGAACTGATGCTTACGATAGAGTGGGCCAGACGAGAGCTGGTTACCGGTTTGCCAGGCGAGAACTGGACTTTGGAAACAACTGGTCACTGACACGCAACAAGTTTAGACTGTAGGATAAGGATCCAACGACAACACGGCCTTTTTATTTGAAAGGTTCAGGTTTTTTGATAAGGGTATTGACATGATTCCCCGATACTCAACTCTGGCTGGGGATAAGCAGACTGGCTTGAACAACTTGCCCCAGTACACTCAGCTGGGGATAACAAGACTGGCTTGAACAACTTGCCCCAGTACACTCAGCTTGCCCCAATCTAACTCTTGGGAATACCTGCTCTGAACAGCTTGCTACGAGACGACTTCGAGAATATTTGCCCCGGTATCTGTACGCCAACAGAATTCAATCTCCATTAGACCCCTATCAACCCAGTTGGTTTCAACATTCTCTGCGGTGAATTGCCCCTGAATGAGCGTTCTAGCGACTTAACCTGATCTGATTATCCACCTGAAGGTTCTGCGTTCAAATCTCAGCGCTCTGTATAATTTCCCCTGATTGGCTCTCGAGAAAACTCATTCTGATCAACTGCTTCTCAAAGAAACTGCCCCTGATCAACCGAAACTTCGGGCCTTGTCCTCAGACTGACTGATACCGAACTTACTGGAAGATAATGCCCCTGATTCATAGGTTTTCACAATATACGCCATCATGGTTCAGACTGCTGAATTACTCAGTACTACTCGATTATTCCCTGTTGGAATTTCTTTCGTGCCAACTACTGACCTGCAATTAAAATTGGCTATCTACGAATGGTAATCTTAATGCAGTGCTCATGCAGATTTTTTTGAAAAAATTTTGAGCTGTCCCTCGTTTACATGCTATGATTGTGAGTGATGAATGAACCAAAGTTCAAACGCAGTGCTTACGTGGTCAGTGAAAATACAACGAGGATGTGACTAGCAAGTCAAGAAGGAGCCAGGTTACTCAGCCTTATCGTAATGCGCTTCAGAATAAACCCTACCTCAATTAGGTCTTTTAAGGGTTGTATCGTGGTCGGGTTCACGGTTCGTGAAACAAAGGATATTCGGCTCAAATTTTGATTTGTACCCACCCCGTCTACGTGATGATCTCCGATCCTAAGGTTCAGTTAACCTGGCACAAGCACTCGCCTCTTCGAGAGGTATTGTTGAACTGGTAAGACCCACAGTTAAGGACCTCATAAAGATTTTCTTCCAGAGTGATAGTCACTCCTTCTTTGCTTCCGGTGTCTGTGTACACGACTTTGTGATTTGCTGGGGAAAAGATTTCTTTTGATCCCTCTTTTTCATTCTTTTGATTCCCTAACTTTTGCCTGGACTGACTCCTTTTGAGTTCTTTTCGTTTTTCTTTTGAAGTCCAGCGGGATGCCCTGATTTTTGCCTAAGTATTAGCTTTCTCAGCTTTTTCTTTCTTTTTACTTAGCGGGCTTTCTTTCTTTCTTTCTTTTGGAACAAAGTCGTGTGACACTGGTTGTCTTGATTGCTCCGAAAGGATTGTAACAGTCTCACTCTTGATTGGTGAGGTTTGACCTCTTGAAAGGCATGAACTGGTTGGTCCTTGACAGACAACACTCCCCTGCAAGACTTGAATGCTTGGTCAAGCTAACTGACAACTACCCTGCCCCGGGTTAAGATGTGAGGGTTTATAAGTCCGAAAAAACTTCTACTTCCTGGCTTGAAGTGGTTAACAAGGGACTAACTCCTTATATCTCCAGTGTTTGGGGAATTTGAAACAATGCCTTGTACGTCATCGGTACGGTCTTATCTGAAAGCATACGATCATCGGTTATGAGTTTCAGTTTCGTCATCCTCCCTTTAATCTTTGCTAGTCACAGGGATAAAGTGGAGTGAATAAAATGCAAGTGTCAGTGCAATGCAGTAAATGAGCGACAACAACATGATTAATTCAGAAAAATGCATAGTCACTTTATTATTATCACCATTCGAAACATACAACGTTTAAAGCAGGTAGTAACTAACAGAAAAAGAAACTACAAATGCAAATGATGTATAGTCTGAGAACTGCCAATGCTGAGGCGCCCGCCTGTCTGAATCACTGGCTCCTTTGCTGGGGAACACCTTCCGAGTCTACGAGCTTAGACAGCTGAGCGGTTGGGATGAACAAACAGAAATCCTTCCCGGAAGGAAATGCGATCCTGGTCAATCAACTACTGTACTTTCGCCTGAAATGCTTTACAATCTTCCGTCGAATGCCCCGGTGAGCCACCGTGATAACCACACTGAACATGGGGATTATACCCAGGAGGGTAAGGTTCTGGAACTGGCTTAAGAGCTTTCGGCTCCACCAAAGACTTCTGGATCAAAGATGGTAGCAACTGGCTATACGGCATCGGCACTGGGTGAAAAGGAGCTTTCCTTCGTTCCAAGTTGCTACGAGGTCTGTTCTGATTCTGACGCTGATTCTGATAACCTCGGCCACGAGTTCGCTGATTTGCAATGGAAGCGACATAAGTTTCCTGATAGGGTGCCCCAGGTACGGCTGTCTGTTCAGTATAACAAGCCACGGGAGGTACTGATCTCTGATAAGATGATGAACCAACAAAATTCACTGATTCGCTTCGAGGATATTCAACCTTTGGCATGACTGAGTTGATCACAACTTCTTCTTCATTCTGATAGTCACAAGGGTATTCAGTTTCACCAGCTTGATCATATGAAGTAATCTGAATTTTCCCCATTCTTATGGAGTACTCGAGGCGTTCTCCTAATGCTACCATGTCAGAGAAACTTGCCGGAATTCCGAGCAATCTTTTGAAGTACGGATATTGTAGGGAATCTACAAACATGCTTGCCAGCTCTTGGTCTAACAGCGGGGGACGCACTCTAGCAGCAAATTCTCTCCATCTCTGAGCATACCTCCTGATAGGTTCACTGATCTCTTGAGACAACTCTTGCAAATGCATGCGATAGGGAGCTATGTCCAAATTGTAATCGTCCTGCATTAGAAAAGCTCTGGCCAAATCCATCCATGATTGAATCTGATTCCTCTCTAACTGCATATACCACCTCAAAGATGCCCCAGTCAGACTATCTTGAAAGCAATGGATCATCAATTTGTCATTTCGCGCAAACGCAGTCATTCTTCGACAGAACATCATCAAATGCAGCTTCGGACAGCTATCTCCCGTGTACTTTTCAAATTTCGGCACTTTGAACTTGTAAGGCAACACCAGGTCAGGAACCAAACACATGCCTACAGCATCCAGGTTAACAACATCTTTGACTTTCAAAGCTTTCATTCCTTCTTCCAATGCTCGGAGTCTTCTACCATTTTCAAGCTCTCTTGGATCTACCATCCCAGCCATTGGAATATCTCTTCGGTAATTCATCACAGGGAAAGCAACACCTTGATTGTTGACAGGAGGAGGACGCTCATTTCGGGCGACAAACTGCTCATGTCGATCTTGGTTCTCAACAGAAGGTTGTACAACTTGGTCTGCATCAATGTTGTTCACTTGCGGGAAGTCTTCCATAGAATCATACAGAGGGTTGGACGCCATAGTGAACCCTGTCAGGGTGTTAGGAGACTGGAAATTGCCTTCAGACATAGCTACCAATAGTCTTCAGCTGACTTCGATGCTTGATTCTGCTCAAATCTGCTTCAGCCCCTTGGTCGGTCTTCTGACAATCAACAGCTGCTCAATCCAAACTCCGGGTAATCACCTTCAGGAAACAAAGGCTGGATCAGAACTCTGGCTAGCTGGAGGATGATATGCGATGCAACACTGATATGCACATGATATGCAAAATGCCGCAAACAATGGGACCACAGCCCCCACACAAAATCTGAATACTGCTGCGCTGCTGACGGAGACGTTCTCTGAAGAGAAGACCAGAATAACGGGTAGGTTGAAAGTCAAGTTTCCTGCACAAAAAAAACCCCCCACTCACAGGTATGGACCTATATCTGACAAGGTACGGCATCCTATGTGGTCGTCAGCGTCACAGACTTTCAAGACTGACGATACGATTCCCAGAAGGAGAGGCATCATCAAGTCCTGAAAAGGCCTCACTTAGCTAACTTCCAAATGATCGGTTCCCAGAGTCGACAATCCAACTAACCAGCAACCCGATCCACCCAAAGGGTGGGACAAGAGGCCAACCAGAAGAACCTCGTCTGAGCGTAGATTTCGCGGGACACTAGTACAAGCAAAGCCGGTACGCGCCCACTAATCTCTACTCTAAGTCTAAGGTGCACTCCAAGCCCAGGTCCGACTTATCTCTCATCATAGAACACCCGTAACACCCCAACAGCAACAGATAATATCGATAAATAAGCCCCAATAGCCGAGCAAACAAGCGCTAGGATTGACTCTCTCTTAGGGGACGTTGGATCCCACATGCATGGGGAACTATCGCAGTCCCCAGCAGAGTCGCCAGCTGTCGCTACTGCGAAAATAGGCGCCGGCTGACAGAAGAGTCGCCACCGTGCGTTATTTATCCCAACGGAGGGAAAGGAAACGCTCGAAGTAAACCTCGCAAAAAACGGGGAAAGGTATGGTCATCGCAACCAAAACCTGGGTTCGGGAGTCGGTTACGCAAGGGGAAGGTATTAGCACCCCTCACGTCCGTCGTACTCGACGGGATCCACGCTTGCTTGGGTTGTCCAAAGGATGCAAAACAATCTATCTACGGCTGCTAAATCTAAACGGAAGGGAATTGACTCGATAGAGCGTCGCACTCTATGCCTACGTATTCTCAAGAGAGAAAGTCAGAGTCAACGTAGTTCGGGACTACAGGGAAAATTGGCTCGCCAAGACCTCGCGTCTTGTGCCTACGTACTTCCACAATGCATGGAAGATCAGAGCTTTACGTAGTTCAGGCTAACTACGGCTAAACAAAACATTCTCACACAGCAGTGAGAAAAAACAACTGGTTTCACAGGGTCGGGAACCTATGGGCAAAACTATGGCTTGGTCTCAAATGCACTCGGGCACGAGAGAAAAATGGGTAACAATTAGTCGTCAGTGGGAAAGTCTCGATCGCACAGCAGCGAGAGAACAAAAGTTAATCGTTAGTGTGCTCGCTAGGATATCGCATCCTATGCCTACATATTCTCGTCTGGTACGAGAAATCAGAGCAGCTGTAGTTCGGCTACTATCGGGACCACAGCTCAAATCTCGTTTTATTAATCTCTGAAAAATGATTACAATGAGTGAATATTGAAAAATAAATCTCCTAGGAAACACTATCCTATTCTATCCTGAAAAATCGAGTGGAAAATAGCCCCCTAACAAGTGGGCTTCTAAACTATCTCTAAAAAGAAAATAAACTCTGTGAAAAACCACTCTAAAAAATATTAAGTCTACTTTAATATTTTTTCTCTATTTTTCTCCTTTTCTTTTCAAAATATTTTCTTTTCTTCTCTTTTTTTTTTTTATATTTTTATATTATATATTTTTTCTCAACATATTTCTCTTCTTCTCTTTTTCAAATATCTCTTTTTTAATATTGTTTTTCTCAACATTTATTAACATATTTTTTCTTCTCTTTCTTTCAATAATTTTTTTTTCTTCTTTCCTTTAATATTTTTCATTCTAAAAACTTAAACAAAATAAAAAAAAGGAAGAGAGAACAGGGGGGTATACTGGTTACAGTTATGGGGTATATCCAGCAGAAAATAAAAAAACATGAACAAACTGGGCCCAGCCCAATAACTGGCTTCAGCCAGAAAAACGTGGGAGGGGGGTGTGGAGTTGAAACAAGGATGTACGGTCCATCAATTGTCATGTGGGCTTAGGCCCAGCCAGCCACCAAACAGAGGAGGGGGAGGAACCAAAAATGGAGGGCGTAAATTACAAAAAAACGTTGGGCTTAGAGGCCCAAATCTCCCTGAGTCCACCATCTTCCTTCACTCTCATTCCACCTGAGAAAACCCTAATTCACTAACCCTTCCTCGCCGCCGTTCTCCTCCCTGAGCTCTCTCCATTCAACCTTCGCCAGAACAAAGAACACCACCTCACTATCAACACACAAATTAATAGGATCATCCAAATCTTGATCCCTCCACCCTTTCGATTCCATCCCCCCCGAACTCCTAACAGCAACTCATGTAGATCTGGAAATCTGAGGATGTGAAGTTCTCTGAAGCTCCTGGCAAAAATCTTGGAAGACGAGCTGAAAATCGTTGATGCTCGCGAACATTGACAGAGAATATTGACGGATATCTCTCTTGACGTTTCGCTGGGGATTTCTGGAGATCTTGGAGTGTTGATGGAGGTTGTTGGGGGGAGATCCTTGAGAGTGAAGGACCTTGACGAACTAGATGATGATGTTCTTCTGGAAACTCTTCGCTGGATTGTTTGATGCGCGGAGGGATGATCATTCTGGGAAACTGAAGAGCTTCGATGGGCAAGATGGATCGAGGATGAAGATTCAAAGGCATTTGGCCAATCATTGATGAATCTTGAATGTTTTCTGGATGTTGAATAAGCTGATGACGATCAGGGATGAAGATCGGTTGGATCTGGAGTTGATCATGGTTGAGAGTTGATAATCGGTGGTTCTGGAAACGGTTGAAGAAGGTTGATCGGAGGAGATGGACTTCAAAGATTGTTCGTTGATGAATGTTGATCAGAGATGTTGTTGGGTGATGATGTTGATTGGAAGTTGGATGAGATTGTGATCGGAGAAGATGAAGATTGGCGGTGGGAGATGAAGGTTCATCGTGAACTGGAATTTTTCTGGGCGTTTTAGGGTTTCCGGCGACGGGTAGGGCGGCCGGAGGTAGTTGGTGTCGCCGGCGATGGACGGGTACGGTGGTTGCATGGCCGCCGGCCATGCAACCGGTGGGGGCTAGGAGGGAGGCACGTGGCAAGGTAGTGGTGGAGGTGCTTGCATGCTGGATGTGTGGTGTGATGCGTGGCAGGGTGAGAGAGAGACTCTGAATGATGTGGCGTGTGATGGCAGCGTAACGTGGGGTCATCCTCTCTTGAACACGTGGCGAGCTCTATTTAAAGCACTGAGAAAAACCTGGAACGTTCTAGAAGATTCTAGGAAATGCTGGAAAAATCTGGACTGCTGAATGGATAATGGGCTTGCGAATTTGGAAATGAGGCCCAACGAAAAACAAGATAAAGCCCCAAAAAAAATACTGAAATGAATTAAAAAGAAAAAACTAGTTAAAATCTGATTAAGTGGAAAATGACTAATCAATTAAACCTAATTAACTAACCTAATCAACTAACTAATACTCAATTAGCTTCTATTAATTAACAAACTCTAACAAATCCACTAATCTAAAAAAACTCTAATAAAACCTATATTAAAATTTTATTAAATTCCTAATAACATCTAATAACAACTATTAAAAGAAAAAACTATTATTTATTAAAATGAACAATCTATATTCTATATTAAAATTCTATTTAAGAGAAAGTCTATTAAACCCTAATATTCAAAAAGCCTATTAATTTTCTAAAAGAAAAATCTTATTCATCCTATTAAGAAATGATAAAAAATAAAAGAAATCTATATTCTTCTATTTAAAATGATTAAAAAACTATTAACACTATTAAAAAAACTATTAATATTCTAGAAAATTCTATATTATCCTAAAAAAATCTATTAAATCCTAAAATGATTAAAAAATCTATTTAAAAAGAATTACAACTATTAAAAATCCTATTAATGATTTAAAACTATTAAAACTATTTAAAATCTATTTAAATCCTAAAAATAGCCAATAAAATCCAGAAAAATCACAATAATTCCCAGAGGAACAAAATAAGCACCGGACGACACATAACACCGCGAGAGCGCACCAAAATAGCCGGTAAAAATAAACGGGCACCGAACTATCCATGAAATACGATTCTATCTATCCAAACTGATTAAAACCACCTAAGACGCGAGACGAGGGTTGTGATCCCGATAAAATCAAGACAAAAATGAAAAATGCACTGTATGCGATATGCAGATGCGAATGCGATTATGCGTCGAAACATAGGACCAAATGCGAGACCCGGTTGGTCAAATTTTGGGGTGCAACAACAACAGCACACAGCAGTAGGGAAAACCCATCCTGCTACATTCGCTACACGCTCGCCTAGCGAGCTGCTAGCGAGCGTTCGCCACTTGCTCGCCTAGCGAACTGCTAGCAAGCATAAACAGAAGCTCCAGACTTCGTTCGCTACCTCGTTCGCCACAGCGAACCTCCAGCGAGCTCCTCGCTACTCCCTTCGCTGCAAGCGAAGGACATCAAAACCATTATGTCCCAAGTCTGGGACCGTTCGCTGCGCACTCGCCTAGCAAACTGCCAGCGAACACTCGCGACCTGCTCGCCTAGCGAGCTGCTAGCGAGCGTCTGCGATTTCCACTTCTCCCCACTGTTCAGAATCCAAAACCACCGATAAAATAACCCGATGAACTCCAACTCATATCCAGTAGCCTTAGTCTAACATATATCGACTAATCTACGTCATCTAATCATGATTCTAACCGTTAAACAACGATTTCTATCGATTAAACCAATTTCGACCTAAAATGGAAAGTGTAGAAAACTACCAATCAATCCAAAACAATACAACAAAAATCATACATGATTATACACATTGATATAATAATAAGGTTTCACACCCTTACCCGATTGATTGAAGCTTGAAAGTTGTTTCTTGATGAATTTCTAGGATTTTCTCCATTTCTCCTCTTTCTCTTCTCCTTTCTTCTTTCCTTCCTTTTTCTTTCTATCTCATTTCTTTTCTCTCTAATTCTCACTTATACCTCTTTCTATTCTATTCTATTTCTCCTCAAAATACCTCTTAAAACATTTTCTCACAAAATACCCCACTTAATATAAAATACTAAATGTCTAAAATACCCTTTAATCTATTTTCCCCGAAAACTCTCCGAATCGGTAAAATAGCACAAAAAGCAATTAAACGTATCGACACATAAATTCCATAATTAAAATAACATTCATCCAAATAAATCAAAAAGGACTCAAACAAATTGGGAAATTCAGAATCGGGGCGTTACAACTCTCCCCCACTTCAGAAATTTTCGTCCTCGAAACTATTAACCGATTCAACCGACTCGGGATGTGACTCTCGCATCCTAACCTTCCAAATCCAACTCCCTCTAGTTGATTCCGCCTAATTACCTTTACCAAGACGATCCCTTTTCCTCAAGGTTGTCTCAACAGTCAAATCCTCTCGCACTCATACACTCTCCATCCGTGGCCATCGAAACAATTCTTTCAAAGTACTCATATCCAATCCACACTACTCAGACACATAGACTCTATCACAACATCTCATGTCACCCTTCCCATAAATCTGAAAATCAGCCCTTCGACTTCAATTCCTTAAACTCCATCAATCTGTTAACTCCAATTAGAATTACAACCTTCTCGAATCTCATCGAGAACACCAATAATCAGTCTCACTACACAAAGCTCAACTCCATACGAAGTCCCTATTATTTCCTCTTCATCATATGCAATTTTTCTCAAACCAAATAAATACCTCAAGTTCTTAAGAACATTAACCACCTCAAATCTCAACTAAGCCATTGAAGCTCCCTAAACTCCGGTACAAACACACAACAACAACCAACTCTAAGTCACTCATCAGATAATTCCTCTTGTACTTTTAATTGCCTTAAAGCATAATTCAAACATTGCTGGTGTTGCATTTAACGTATCTCCCGATCATATCACCAAGGCATCACAAAGCACAACAAACAGTCTTGTTGGATTCGACAAAACCAACACACAAGCTGTTGACAGCTTTTCCAAAATTCTTTGAACTTTCTTCATAGTGACATAATACTACTTCCTCTCTAACACTGATAACTCAATTCTGCGATGTACAACCTGATCCTCTACATCCTTCTAATACATCGAAACACCATTGGTTACACAACCCTTGACTCACTCAATCAAGTGTGGAAAATCCCATTCCAAACGGACGCGCAGTTGTGGATCTATGGCGAAAACACGAATCACACTTACCACAACACCCAAACATATTTCATCAATAAATACTTGATTCCATGTCACTACCTTCTCGTCGTGTAGAGCACTAAAATAACTTCCAACGCTCCTAACTTTGCGTCATTCCGAATCACGGTTCTCCCGTTACTACAAAATTTAGAAACAACATTCTGCACTTAGAAGGCCATTCAAATCGTCTTCAACTTCTCGAAATGGTTGAAGGTTTACCCATACTAATCTTGTATCCTACATCTTACTCCCTTTAGTAATTAACAGAAATCACCATCCACTCTTTATATGCTTAACCTCGGAGTCTGTTGCCGTAGCGCCAACACCAAACGCGAGTCTCAACCACTCAACTAATTTAACACCTTGACCATCCAATCACACCTATAGCATGGGGTTCTCAATCCCGGACCAGTTCCCGAAATTGCGTCCTTCATAACCCCACTTAACATCCTGGCTCTATATCACTTATCTTGTCAGGATAACTTCCAGACAACCATAACTAGTCGGAAACTGCCAACCCCCCACTTTCATTAGCACTCCAAATCTCATCAAAATTCAACATCTCAACACTGCCCTGCGTCGACTCCTCAGAACAATCCTTAAGCACTCGGCTTCACTCCAAACAATTCACTACACACACCATCTAAGCTCGTAAGACACGTCTATCCCATCCAACACAATCCCAACTACAATCAACAAGAGATTAAGGGTGATCAGTTCCTCAATTTGTCAATAGACAGCCGAAAATCATGATGGAGTATAAACCATCTTTACCAGATTATAATAGCGCTTAATCACACACCACGGGAAACACATCAATTTCCACCTTGCTCCCAACCGACGACGATGCAAACAAGTCAAACAACTGAGCTTCGTCCGCTAAAAATTCTTCAACTCTTTAGTGGATAGAAAACTCTCACTTCTATCATCTTCCAAAGAAGGAAACTCTACCAAATTGTGACAACAATCTAAATGAACTCTATTAGATTGAAACCGATTCATACCGAAGATCGCGTCCAAACCGTCCAACGGTAAACACACTAAATCCATAACGAAGTCCTTACCACACATGGTCGAAGGACGACTTATGCATATCAAAGAAGTAGTTACCGACCCCGAAACGGGCGTCTCAATAACCATATATTATCATCACAAGTAAATATACACAAATCCAATCGCTTAGTGCACTCAAAAGAAATGAACGAATGAGTCACTCCGGTATCAATAATAGCAACTAAAAGCATATTATTAATAAAGCATGTACCTTTAATCAAACGGTCTGCATTAGTAGCGTCGGAGCCTGCTAATGCAAATACCTTCCCACTCGTTGGAGCTTGCTTAGGTTTAGGACACTTAGCACTGATGTGTCCTACTTCTCCACAATTGTAGCACTTCACTACACCCATTCTACAATCCGTAGCATCATGTCCAAGAACTCCACAGCTAGAGCACTTAACTTTGGGCTTCCTACACATAAAAGACTTGTGACCCATCTCGCCACACTTGTAGCACTTAATGGGACCCGAACATCCACCTCCGGACCTCTTAACAAAGTGCTCCCTATGCTTGCCTTTATCAGCAGGTGTCACATAAGGCCCACTCCTTACCGGTTGCTTTTCTCTCTTCTCATTCAAACTTTTGTAATGAGCGGAACGAACCTTGCTATCTTCCTCGAAGATTCTACAACACTCCGTCAAATTCGAAAACCTTCTTATCCTCTGATATCCCATCGCTTGCCTAATCGCAGGACGCAAGCCACTCTCATACTTAATACACTTTGCGACCTCAGCCGTAGCCGCATCATAGTGAGGATGAAATCGAACCAATTCCACAAACTTAGCAGTATAGTCCACCACGGACCTACTACCTTGTTTCAGCTCAAGGAACTCCATCTCCTTCTTCCTGAACTCATCAGTCGCATTCACAATCGGCCCATCTTGCACCGTCCTAACCATTTCTTCCAAAGCAGCCCCCACCGCATCGCCGTTACGACCATCCATTCTAACCATTACCAAAAATATCAACAAGGTTAAACAACTGTTCAACCAACACAATGACAAGACAGAAACAACTGAATCAACACTGGCTCTGATACCACTTAATGTAACACCCCCTTCCTATACCCCCAAATAATTGAATAAATCATTTAGGCACTCAATATAAATTTCATCAGAGTTTATTTTAAACATGGTATAAAAGAGGTGCATCACATTATCATGAAATTAAACGCATACAACATCTGCTCAAGTAGATATGCAACAATGGGCAAGTCATAACAAATAAATCTTAGTCCTAAAACCCACATCTCAACATTTAGAATAAAAGCGGAAACATCTAAACATTGAATCAATTCATTCATATAAACATATATACATCATTCAGTTAATTCATGTTTACAAATCATCCATAAGCAAATACATACACAGATGTATCACAAAAGAATCAAAACACTTGTATCTCCAAAGAGAGCCAAAGGCTTCCTAACTACCCAGATGTTACATATCAGAGCCAACGACCAAAAACAATAAAGACTCGCTTCACAAAAAGGACCTCCAACAACCTACTCTGCAATGCCTCATAGAGCATTATAAAACAGCAGAAGGGTGAGAAACAATATCATAACAGTCAATGCATAAAATTATATATTATACAAATTACACATACTTCACATTCTCACCACGATTCATTATATAAACCTCGAAGCACATTTCATAACTGGCCATATTCGCCAATCATACTTCTACACATACACATTATTTCCACATAACATTTACAATATAACACCAAGCATATACAATATGCATCAACCATGTTTATATTAATTCATAAACTCACAAAACATACATATACATACATTCATACACACACACACACACACACACACACACACACACACACACACACACACACACACACACACACACACACACACACACACACACACACACACACACACACACACACATACACAAACACACACACACACACACACACACACACACACACAGATATATATATATATATATATATATATATATATATATATATATATATATATATATATATATATATATATATATATATATATATATATATATATCTTCAAGCATACTAATCATTCCAATCATCCACAATTCACATAAACATTTACACTTATGATCATTCACCATACATCATGCAAGATGTCAACATGCAACTCATAGAGACCGACTCACGACTCTATGCAGATGCAAATACGGTACCGACTCATTTCAACAGGTTCAATTGAAGAACCAAATGGAATCATTGCTCGTTACCGAAGTTACTCCCCGTCGGGCCTACGATGTTCACTCACCGCTCACACCCCACATGGGCACACGATGTTTCAGGATTGCTCACACCCCACACGGGCACACAATCCGATTGCTCACACCCCACACGGGCACACAATCCGATTGCTCACACCCCACACAGGCACACAATCATTCTGTAGATTCACTACGGAATCAATCAACACAAGAATGCACACCATGATGCTTCACATGCAACATGACTCATGACACTCTTGAAATGCACACATGTTTACAAACACACTCATGCATTCTTCACATTTATCACATATATTCATTTATGCATTCAAAATATATGTATCACAAAACATATATATTCATCATTCATTCACACCATTCAAACATGGATCACATTCACAATCAATTCCTCATGCATTTCTATTCAAACTAAGCAAATGCACAAAATTGCCAACCGGCCACACTTATGCTTCACAAACCATAAACTAGGATTCACGCCATACGGCTACCTACAACACGTCATAAATCAGCACACAAGCTATTAAACCAAAGAAGGGTCAATCGCCACCAAAACCCCAAGCCACAACATCACACAGCAGTAGGGAAAACCCATCCTACTACGTTCGCTACACGCTCGCCTAGCGAGCTGCTAGCGAGCGTTCGCCACTTGCTCGCCTAGCAAACTGCTAGCGAGTATAAACAGAAGATCCAGACTTCGTTCGCTACCTCGTTCGCCATGGCGAACCTCCAACGAGCTCCTCGCTACTCCCTTCGCTGCAAGAGAAGGACATCAAAACCATTCTGTCCCAAGTCTGGGACCGTTCGCTGCGCACTCGCCTAGCAAACTGCCAACGAACACTCGCGACCTACTCGCCTAGCGAGCTGCTAGCGAGCGTCTGCGATTTTCACTTCTCCCCACTGTTCAGAATCCAAAACCACCGATAAAATAATCCGATGAACTCCAACTCATATCTAGTAGCCTTAGTCTAACATATATCGACTAATCTACGTCATCTAATCACGATTCTAACCGTTAAACAACGATTTCTATCGATTAAACCAATTTCGACCTAAAATGGAAAGTGTAGAAAACTACCAATCAATCCAAAACAATCCAACAAAAATCATACATGATTATACACATTGATATAATAATAAGGTTTCACACCCTTACCCGATTGATTGAAGCTTGAAAGTTGTTTCTTGATGAATTTCTAGGATTTTCTCCATTTCTCCTCTTTCTCTTCTCCTTTCTTCTTTCCTTCCTTTTTCTTTCTATCTCATTTCTTTTCTCTCTAATTCTCACTTATACCTCTTTCTATTCTATTTCTCCTCAAAATACCTCTTAAAACATTTTCTCACAAAATACCCCACTTAATATAAAATACTAAATGTCTAAAATACCCTTTAATCTATTTTCCCCGAAAACTCTCCGAATCGGTAAAATAGCACAAAAAGCAATTAAACGTATCGACACATAAATTCCATAATTAAAATAACATTCATCCAAATAAATCAAAAAGGACTCAAACAAATTGGGAAATTCAGAATCGGGGCGTTACAACTCTCCCCCACTTCAGAAATTTTCGTCCTCGAAACTATTAACCGATTCAACCGACTCGGGATGTGACTCTCGCATCCTAACCTTCCAAATCCAACTCCCTCTAGTTGATTCCGTCTAATTACCTTTACCAAGACGATCCCTTTTCCTCAAGGTTGTCTCAACAGTCAAATCCTCTCGCACTCATACACTCTCCATCCGTGGCCACCGAAACAATTCTTTCAAAGTACTCATATCCAATCCACACTACTCAGACAGATAGACTCTATCCCAACATCTCATGTCACCCTTCCCATAAATCTGAAAATCAGCCCTTCGACTTCAATTCCTTAAACTCCATCAATCTATTAAGTCCAATTAGAATTACAACCTTCTCGAATCTCATCGAGAACACCAATAATCAGTCTCACTACACAAAGCTCAACTCCATACGAAGTCCCTATTATTTCCTCTTCATCATATGCAATTTTTCTCAAACCAAACAAATACCTCAAGTTCTTAAGATCATTAACCACCTCAAATCTCAACTAAGCCATTGAAGCTCCCCAAACTCCGGTACAAACACACAACAACAACCAACTCTAAGTCACTCATCAGATAATTCCTCTTGTACTTTTAACTGCCTTAAAGCATAATTCAAACATTGCTGGTGTTGCATTTAACGTATCTCCCGATCATATCACCAAGGCATCACAAAGCACAACAAACAGTCTTGTTGGATTCGACAAAACCAACACACAAGCTGTTGACAGCTTTTCCAAAATTCTTTGAACTTTCTTCATAGTGACATAATACTACTTCCTCTCTAACACTGATAACTCAATTCTGCGATGTACAACCTGATCCTCTACATCCTTCTAATACATCGAAACACCATTGGTTACACAACCCTTGACTCACTCACTCAAGTGTGGAAAATCCCATTCCAAACGGACACGCAGTTGTGGATCTATGGCGAAAACACGAATCACACTTACCACAACACCCAAACATATTTCATCAATAAATACTTGATTCCATGTCACTACCTTCTCGTCGTGTAGAGCACTAAAATAACTTCCAACGCTCCTAACTTTGCGTCATTCCGAATCACGGTTCTCCCGTTACTACAAAATTTAGAAACAACATTCTGCACTTAGAAGGCCATTCAAATCGTCTTCAACTTCTCGAAATGGTTGAAGGTTTACCCATACTAATCTTGTATCCTACATCTTACTCCCTTTAGTAATTACCAGAAGTCACCATCCATTCTTTATATGCTTAACCTCGGAGTCTGTTGCCGTAGCGCCAACACCAAACGCGAGTCTCAACCACTCAACTAATTTAACACCTTGACCATCCAATCACACCTATAACATGGGGTTCTCAATCCCGGACCAGTTCCCGAAATTGCGTCCTTCATAACCCCACTTAACATCCTGGCTCTATATCACTTATCTTGTCAGGATAACTTCCAGACAACCATAACTAGTCGGAAACTGCCAACCCCCCACTTTCATTAGCACTCCAAATCTCATCAAAATTCAACATCTCAACACTGCCCTGCGTCGACTCCTCAGAACAATCCTTAAGCACTTGGCTTCACTCCAAACAATTCACTACACACACCATCTAAGCTCGTAAGACACGTCTATCCCATCCAACACAATCCCAACTACTATCAACAAGAGATTAAGGGTGATCAGTTCCTCAATTTGTCAATAGACAGCCGAAAATCATGATGGAGTATAAACCATCTTTACCAGATTATAATAGCGCTTAATCACACACCACGGGAAACACATCAATTTCCACCTTGCTCCCAACCGACGACGATGCAAACAAGTCAAACAACTGAGCTTCGTCCGCTAAAAATTCTTCAACTCTTTAGTGGATAGAAAACTCTCACTTCTATCATCTTCCAAAGAAGGAAACTCTACCAAATTGTGACAACAATCTAAATGAACTCTATTAGATTGCAACCCGATTCATACCGAAGATCGCATCCAAACCGTCCAACGGTAAACACACTAAATCCATAACGAAGTCCTTACCACACATGGTCGAAGGACGACTTATGCATATCAAAGAAGTAGTTACCGACCCCGAAACGGGCGTCTCAATAACCATATTATCATCACAAGTAAATATACACAAATCCAATCGCTTAGTGCACTCAAAAGAAATGAACGAATGAGTCACTCCGGTATCAATAATAGCAACTAAAAGCATATTATTAATAAAGCATGTACCTTTAATCAAACGGTCTGCATTAGTAGCGTCGGAGCCTGCTAATGCAAATACCTTCCCACTCGTTGGAGCTTGCTTAGGTTTAGGACACTTAGCACTGATGTGTCCTACTTCTCCACAATTGTAGCACTTCACTACACCCATTCTACAATCCGTAGCATCATGTCCAAGAACTCCACAGCTAGAGCACTTAACTTTGGGCTTCCTACACATAAAAGACTTGTGACCCATCTCGCCACACTTGTAGCACTTAATGGGACCCGAACATCCACCTCCGGACCTCTTAACAAAGTGCTCCCTATGCTTGCCTTTATCAGCAGGTGTCACATAAGGCCCACTCCTTACCGGTTGCTTTTCTCTCTTCTCATTCAAACTTTTGTAATGAGCGGAACGAACCTTGCTATCTTCCTCGAAGATTCTACAACACTCCGTCAAATCCGAAAACCTTCTTATCCTCTGATATCCCATTGCTTGCCTAATCTCAGGACGCAAGCCACTCTCATACTTAATACACTTTGCGACCTCAGCCGTAGCCGCATCATAGTGAGGATGAAATTGAACCAATTCCACAAACTTAGCAGTATAGTCCACCACGGACCTACTACCTTGTTTCAGCTCAAGGAACTCCATCTCCTTCTTCCTGAACTCATCAGTCGCATTCACAATCGGCGCATCTCGCACCGTCCTAACCATTTCTTCCAAAGCAGCCCCCACCGCATCGCCGTTACGACCATCCATTCTTACCATTACCAAAAACATCAACAAGGTTAAACAACTGTTCAACCAACACAACTACAAGACAGAAACAACTGACTCAACACTGGCTCTGATACCACTTAATGTAACACGCCATCCTATACCCCCAAATAATTGAATAAATCATTTAGGCACTCAATATAAATTTCATCAGAGTTTATTTTAAACATGGTATAAAAGAGGTGCATCACATTATCATGAAATTAAACGCATACAACACCTGCTCAAGTAGATATGCAACAATGGGCAAGTCATAACAAAGAAATCGTAGTCCTAAAACCCACATCTCAACATTTAGAATAAAAGCGGAGACATCTAAACATTGAATCAATTCATTCATATAAACATATATACATCATTCAGTTAATTCATGTTTACAAATCATCCATAAGCAGATACATACACAGATGTATCACAAAAGAATCAAAACACTTGTATCTCCAAAAAGAGCCAAAGGCTTCCTAACTACCCAGATGTTACATATCAGAGCCAACGACCAAAAACAATGAAGACTCGCTTCACAAAAAGGACCTCCAGCAACCTACTCTGCAATGCCTCATAGAGCATTATAAAACAGCAGAAGGGTGAGAAACAATATCATAACAGTCAATGCATAAAATTATATATTATACAAATTACACATACTTCACATTCTCACCACGATTCATTATATAAACCTCGATGCACATTTCATAACTGGGCATATTCGCCAATCATACTTCTACACATACACATTATTTCCACATAACATTTACAATATAACACCAAGGATATACAATATGCGTCAACCATGTTTATATTAATTCATAAACTCACAAAACACACACACACACACACACACACACACACACACACACACACACACACACACACACACACACACACACATATATATATATATATATATATATATATATATATATATATATATATATATATATATATATATATATATATATATATATATATATATATATATATATATATATATATATATATATATATATATATATATATATATATATATATATATATATATATATATATATATATATATATATATATATATATATATATATATATATATATATATATATATATATATATATATATATATATATATATATATATATATATATATATATATATATATATATATATATATATATATATATATATATATATATATATATCTTCAAGCATACCAATCATTCCAATCATCCACAATTCACATAAACATTTACACTTATGTTCATTCACCATACATCATGCAAGATGTCAACATGCAACTCATAGAGACCGACTCACGACTCTATGCAGATGCAAATACGGTACCGACTCATTTCAACAGGTTCAGTTGAAGAACCAAATGGAATCATCGCTCGTTACCGAAGTAACTCCCCGTCGGGCCTACGATGTTCACCCATTGCTCACACCCCACATGGGCACACGATGTTTCAGGATTGCTCACACCCCACACGGGCACACAATCTGATTGCTCACACCCCACACGGGCACACAATCATTTTGTAGATTCACTACGGAATCAATCAACACAAGAATGTACACCATGATGCTTTACATGCAACATGACTCATGACACTCTTGAAATGCACACATGTTTACAAACACACTCATGCATTCTTCACATTTATCGCATATATTCATTTATGCATTCAAAATATATGTATCACAAAACATATATATTCATCATTCATTCACACCATTCAAACATGGATCACATTCACAATCAATTCCTCATGCATTTCTATTCAAACTAAGCAAATGTACAAAATTGCCAACCGGCCACACTTATGCTTCACAAACCATAAACTAGGATTCACGCCATACGGCTACCTACAACACATCACAAATCAGCACACAAGCTATTAAACCAAAGAAGGGTCGATCGCCATCAAAACCCCAAGCCACAACAGCAGGGAAAACCCATCCTGCTACGTTCGCTACACGCTCGCCTAGCGAGCTGCTAGCGAGCGTTCGCCACTTGCTCGCCTAGCGAACTGCTAGCGAGCACAAACAGAAGTTCCAGACTTCGTTCGCCACAGCGAACCTCCAGCGAGCTCCTCGCTACTTCCTTCGCCAGCGAAGGACATCAAAACCATTATGTTCCAAGTCTGGGACCGTTCGCTGAGCACTCGCCTAGCAAACTGCCAGCGAACACTCGCGACCTGCTCGCCTAGCGAGCTGCTAGCGAGCGTCTGCGATTTCCACTTCTCCCCACTGATCAGAATCCAAAACCACCGATAAAATAACCCGATGAACTCCAAATCATATCCAGTAGCCTTAGTCTAACATATATCGACTAATCTACGTCATCTAATCACGATTCTAACCGTTAAACAACAATTTCTATCGATTAAACCAATTTTGACCTAAAATGGAAAGTGTAGAAAACTACCAATCAATCCAAAACAATCCAACAAAAATCATACATGATTATACACATTGATATAATAATAAGGTTTCACACCCTTACCCGATTGATTGAAGCTTGGAAGTTGTTTCTTGATGAATTTCTAGGTTTTTCTCCATTTCTCCTCTTTCTCTTCTCCTTTCTTCTTTCCTTCCTTTTTCTTTCTATCTCATTTCTTTTCTCTCTAATTCTCACTTATACCTCTTTCTATTCTATTCTATTTCTCCTCAAAATACCTCTTAAAACATTTTCTCACAAAATACCCCACTTAATATAAAATACTAAATGTCTAAAATACCCTTTAATCTATTTTTCCCGAAAACTCTCCGAATCGGTAAAATAGCACAAAAAGCAATTAAACGTATTGACACATAAATTCCATAATTAAAATAACATTCATCCAAATAAATCAAAAAGGACTCAAACAAATTGGGAAATTCAGAATTGGGGCGTTACAGGGACCATCATGACTGAAGTTAATGACCTTACTATCAATTAAATCTTGGACTTTGTGTTTAAAAGCATGACAACTCTCGATATCATGTCCGGGTGCCCCAGAATGAAATTCACAATGCTTACTAGCATCATACCCGTAAGGAAGCGCTCCTGTGGGCGGGTCCAACGTTCTCTTCTCAACCAGATTCAAACTTAACAACGTTTGAAGCAGTTCTGCATACGTTGACGGAGGTGTATCAAATACCCTCTTTGGCTTCCCATTCTGAACCCTTCTCTAAGCAGGATTATGCCTTTGTTGTTGCTGCTGCTGTTGTGGTTGTTGTCGTTGTTGTGGTATAGGGATCGTCACACTAGCAACCTGTTGTTGACTATACTGATTCCTACCTCTACCTCGTCCTCAACCACCATACACTGCACTGGCGTCTCCTTGTCTTCTACCACCAAAGACCTTCTTTGCACCTCCAACTGAGGTTGATTCACCGGCTTGAATCTTACCAATTTTAATGCCATTTTCAATCCGTTCTCCCATGAGTATCATGTCAGAGAAACTACCCATCGAGAAATTGAGCAATTTATCATAATACATCCCAGAGAATGTTCCAACAAAAATATCAATCAATTCCCTTTCAACCATAGGTGGTTGGACCCTTGCCGCAAGATCACGCCAACGCTGGGCATACTCCTTGAAACTACCCCTTCTTTTGTGAAAGATTTTGAAGCTGGACCCTATTTGGCGCAAGGTCATTGTTGTATTGGTAGTGTCTGACGAAAGCATCCGCCAACTCTTTCCAACTTCTGATATGTGCAGGCTCTAGTCCCATGTACCATTCCAGCGATGGTCCTGACAAACTATCTTGAAAAAAATGCATAAGCATCTTCTCATCATCGGAGTAAGCAGACATCCTCCGGTAATATGAACGCACATGAACCCGTGGGGATGTATCCCCTTTATATTTATCGAAAGTGGGAGCTTTGAACTTCAATGGCACCCTTAGCCCAGGAAATAGCCCCATGGTAGCCATGTTCAAACCTGCAGAATTTTGATTGGCTATACCTCTTATCTGTTCCTCCAACATTTTAATCCTCCGATCATTATCAGTGGGACCCTCAAAACCCATGCCTTGCCCAGAAAAGGAATCTTCCTGACGATCTCTGTCCCAGTACAGACCCTCATTACCATACCCATCGTACACAGCGTTGCGACCATGACCATGACCATTTTGGAAAAACCTGGGGTCATACCTCAGATTGTCGAGCTCTTGATTAGCAGCCGCTGTCCTAAAACCAGTATTGTAGGCACCCATCCCAGCACCATTGCTATTCACATTGCCAAACCCAGCATTGCCGTAGCCATTATTACCATAACCTTGATTGTTATCGCCAAACCCTCTGTTTCCGAAACCCTGATTATTAAAGCTGTCATTGCCATCCAGATTGCCAAAGCTAAAACCTTGATTGTTGTCACCGAAACCAGTATTGATACCAACATTCCTGTTGGTTTCCATGTTCCCATTGCCATTATCAGCATTTCTGTTACCAGCGTTGCCGTTGCCATTGCCAGTACCAGTCTCACCAACATTTGGTATCACTTCCTCCCTGCGAGGGGTCTTAACACGAACAAAGTTATATTCAGTATTACCAGCCGCTCGCGCCAGCAGCGGTTGCACCAGAGTTTGAAGATGTTCCTGGCCCTTGGCCACAGCCTCCATAGCCTGCATGAATTGGGCCAACCTATCCCGAATCTCCTGCATCTCAGATTGTACCTGATCCATGATCTTCTTACTGTTGCTTCTTGTAGCGTACCGGTGAGTTCTCTGTTTGTCAATCCCGAAACAACCTGAAAGACGCAGGAGATAAGATTCGAGCTCAAAAAAGTACCTGCTGTCGCTACTGCGAAAATCGGCGCCGGCTATGACAGAAGAGTCGCCACCGTGCGTTATTTATCCCACAAAAGGGAAAGGAAACGCTCAGAGTAAACCTAACACAAAGAGGGAAAGGAATGATCATCGCAACCAAATCCTGGATTCGTGAGTCGGTTACGCAAGGGGAAGGTATTAGCACCCCTCACGCCCGTCGTACTCGACGGGATCCACGCTTGTTTTCTATCTAAGGGTGAGTTATTCTATCTACTCTACAGGTCTGGGTTAAAAAGAAAAGAAAATGACTCGGCAAAGTATCGCACTTTATGCCTACGTATTCCCGTCTGAAACGAGAAGTCAGAGTCAACGTAGTTCGCCTACCTACGGGAAAGGAGGGGAAGGTTGCTCGCTAGGATATCGCATCCTATGCCTATGTACTTTCATACGGCATGAAAGATCAGAGCAAACGTAGTTCGGGCTACGGAAGACACAAGCTTGTCTGTCTGTTTTTTATTACCTTATGAAAGGGTTTTTCTTGATTAATAGTCCAAGCGGACAAAAATAACACTTTGATGTTTGTTTTGAATCTTTTACGAAAGAAGTGTTTTTTAGTTTGTTTGCAATCTCTGACGCACTAGAGACTATGATTTGAGAGTGACTACGTCGCATGTCACCCTAAGGGTACCACACTAAGCAGTCATATTACTGAAGAGTGACCCTCCAGCAACCTTTTCTCAAATAGCTTAAGGGTCGTAACGTACGACATCGATTAACCTTATTACTGTATTTTTGAATTGTTTTGAGATAAGAAGGGAAAGACCCTAACACTATGGTTGCAAGGGAAACTAACCTAATGTTGTCATGCATGGATAAGAATCCTAATGTCTGTCATAATTCCCTCCTTCACAGAGGAAATCAGAGATCCTAGGGGATAAATAGAAAAGAAAGCAAGCAAATATAGTAAAATGCATGCAATGCATCAATACAAGCGAGGCAAGGGAGTCCCACTCAACCTCGAACCTGGGAAAACAACAGGCAAAGTGAATCAACATTCACCTCAAACCTAGGGGGCAAGCTATACAATCCAACAAACAATACAGAAAACAAAAACCACAAAGCAGAGGAGGCAGCCCAAACAGCAGCACCAAACTCCTACAGCAAACAGCAGCTCTGACAGCAACAAATGATTAACCAGCAAAAAGTTGACAGCAACAACCTTCATCTTCATGAATAACTCCTATCTTAAAGCTTCAATAAACTTTCAATCTTCGCTAGGCACCAGGCTTCAACAAGCTCCCAGCTTAAGCAAGCTCAAACCCCAACCAGTAACCAGCCTCAACAAGCTCCTGAATTCAACTTCAACAAGCAGTAAAACCCTGACTTCAACAAGCTACCTCATCTTTTCCTTTACCAAGCTTCAACAAGCACCTCCAAGGTAGAATCAAACCAACAAGAATCAAGTTATAATGTTAAGAGACTTAATGACAACCAAGGGAAATCACTAAGGACTTAACATTGCAAATGAAAGGTATCCTCAAAGTTCTACTCACTTGGGCATACCACTCATACCTCCTAAGGATATATGGAGCTTCCCAAGGAGGACTTTATGTCATTGGATAGAATGGAGATGGACAAGATACTCCATGTTTGAAGAAAGAAGCAAAACTAGTCTAATGCTCTTCCTAAAACCCTAGCTACCCTAAGCTCCTGACAAGCATTCCACAAGATGAGAAATCTTCATATCCAAGCTCCTTCAAGCTCTCCAAAGCATCTTCAATTAGTCTTCATGATCATCCAAGCTCAAAAGCAACACCACCCTAGTCTAAGGGGAACTATTGAAACAAACTAGTCAAATTAGTTCATCAGAAACACCTAGAAGTTAGTTCTAAAACTAATTCTACTTAAAATACCAAACACGATTTTAAAATCCTACAAAATTTATTAAGGGTTAATAAACCTCTTATGAATCTCTCATACAAAAACCAGGGAGTTAACCATTCATTTGGACCTAAAACTATGCCCTAAACCTAGAGGTATCATCTTAAAACCCAAATTCTAAACCACCTATTGTTTAATGCTCAAACTAGCCTAAAATTATCTCACAAAAATATGATAAAATTACTGTGGGTATATGCATATCTAAGATAACTATCCCAAAACCAATCAACTCAAAATTCATCACCAATCATCCACAATAAAATCAGCAAGAATACATGTCAAACAAAACGAAAATAAAACCAATAACAATGCAAAAAATACAATTAAACTCTAAGATGCATGAATTACGAATTTCTTAATTTCCTAAAATTCTAAACATTCTAAGGAATCAAGGAAAAAAAACTGGGATTAAAAAGATTAATTTTTCTATTTTTTATGATTTTTTGAAGTCAGCATATAAAATAGAAAAATAAAAGAATAAGATAAGAACATGAATATAAAGGCAAATGAAAAATAAAGTGGAATAAAATAAAAAATGCACAGGCCATGATTCGAACTGGTGCACATGGGGTCACTCCATAAGGAAAAAACGAAAATCAAAAGAAATAAACAAGAAAAGCGCAACAGCGGGATCGAACCCGCGCGCCTGAAGCCCCACGCGAAGCCCAAAACGACGTCGTTTTGACGTCTGGCCGCGTGGCTCCCTCTCCTTCGTCCGATTGGGAGACCAAGTCCCCTCTCCCTCACGATCCAACGACTGCTGCTCTGCTTCCCCAATTGAATTTTCTGCACTTCATGAACAGTACTCGTGGCCATGGCTATGGAGCTTTTTTTCCGGCAAACTTTAAACAACCATAACTCCTTCAATATTTATCCGTTTGTAACGATTCTTGAACCAATTTTGCATGAAATTTCGAGAGGAATCCAAATATACTACTTAAACATCCTAAAAATCCATGAATCAAAAATTCCATATTTCAACCGAAAACGAATTTAATCCTAAAATCTCACTAAACATCAAATTCTTCGCCCAGAAATAATCTACAACTTAAGGTGAACCTAACCACATGATTCTAATGCATTGAAACCACATAAATTAAGATAAAATTCAAGAAGTAAGAACCTACGTTCGAGCTTCAATCGGAGTCGTTTCCGGCTTGATTCTTGATCCAAAATGTTCCAGATCCAATGAGTGATGATGTTAGAAGAAGATTGAATCCTCAATGGTGCTTGAAACGGCCTCTAACAGAAATTCACCCTTTCACTTTTCTTATTCAAGCTTTAATGGTGATCTTTGCTTTCAACCCCAATCAATCTCCAAAAAACTGTTTCTAATGAGCTCCTAAACCTTTATAGGATTGTTTAGAACCTTCTAGAGCTCAGGCCTAAGCCCAAAATTAAAAATCCAAGTCCAACTTTCCTTCAAATCTTTGGTTATGGTAATGCATGAAATTGGCTTCATAGCTTGCATGGGAAGCTTTGAATGACTTACATATTTCATTTGGAATGAATTCAGCCCAAAAGGAATCTCCACATTGCCTTTGTAAAGGAGTTGTGTGATGTAACTTTTATGTGAAGAAATCTTGTGAAAGGCCATGAAGCACACTTCAAATGAAAATTCCACAATTGCCAATGTTTCTAAAACATATTTTCTGATTAAAATGAGTGGTTATTTGACTTGTTTTGGACCCATAACCACTTATTTCAATTTCCCACCAAAATTGCCTTTTAAATGACTTTAATTTCTTCACTAAAAAGCCATTTCAAACCAACTTCTCACCAATCTTTGATATGAGCCAAAAAAATTCACCATGAGTTCTTAGTTAGCCTAAAAACCATATTTTGAGCAACTTTCTAGTTGAACAATTTTCTATTTGAGGCCTCTAAGTTAGAGATTTGGACCCATGCTTGAGAATGACTTATAATCACCAATACCCAAAATACCCCTGGATTGCCAAGATCATAACTGGAGTTCTATACACCCCCTTGAGTACTTATAGTACTCTATGGAAAGCTAAGATCAAGATCTAAAACTCTCATGTTGGCCAAGAATCCATTTGAAAACTCCTTGAAGGGAAAAAGTTGCTTGGAAGTCAAGTGACTTTCATAGATAGATTTCAGCGTCCTCTGGTGACCTGTAATTTGCAAAGACCATAACTTGAGTTCTACAAATCTTCTTGAAGACTTCTAGTATTCAAATTAAAGGTATTGAGATTATATACAAGTTTCATGTTGGCCAAATATCCATTTGAAACTTTTATTTTGACTTATGTGGCTTTGAAGTTAGGCACTAAACAGGGATTTTACACTAAAACCCTAATTTAGAAACTTCTTACATTCCTGATTCTTCTTTGCTTGATCTTGGCACAACACCACACATGTATCAACATACCAATCCATGAACCTCATGACCTCAAGGTAGGCTTTTGATTCTCTCCAACTACTCAATTGAATTAGGGTTGACCCAGATGAAACCCTAGTTGACTGCACCTCAACTGTGGCTCTCATACTTGAATCAATGACTTGCCTTAGCTTCAATAAGGCCCTCTAGAAATCCCATGAGATCCATACACACCTCACATTCACATCCCATGTTTCTCATCCCACTGATGATTCTCAATATTCCTCAGGATAAGAGCAAAACCCACATGTAGGCACTCAAACTTCTCAAGATTTCCAATTACTTCCTGATGGCTTGGATGATTTCTCAAACTTGGATAACACCTCTTGCTAGGCTCTTCTCTTGATAGACACCCTTGATCCCTTGTTGGATGCATGCTATGATATGATATGCCAATGATTGAACTATGTACATGATGTAACTATGCAAATGAAATGCAATGAAACATAAATCAGGCAAGAAAAGGTTGAGCAAATTTTGGGGTGCAACACTTGCCATGCAATATGAAGATGCAAATGCACACATGTAAATATGCAACAGGTTAATTTCCCCCCCGATTCTAGTTCCGGAGAAGAAGCCATAACGATAATGGAGTCCCAAGTAAGCAAGCGCAGAATCAGAAACCTCATACATAAACAAATGCCAAGAGGCAGAGTACAAAGGTAAAACCAAATACAACTGAAAAAACCTCAACCAACAAGCCTGGAGATGGTCAAAATACAAGCACAAATAACATACCACAAGAGAAAAACAAAGATAAATCAGGACGGATGGCGCGCCCGGACATCTCCCAATAGCCTCAACGTCTCCGGATGACCTGGTCTGGAGAACAATTCGTGTATCAGTAATGCATGTCGCCTAACAGTGGATCTCAGCTTTTTGGCGTCCTCTACACAGGCTCCCTTGCCAAAACACTCATCAAGCCTGCATCTCTTGAAGCCAGCCTTCAGTTTACAACCCCTCATTTCTTTGACCATGCTGCTCACTCTAAACTCAGCATCACGTCTAAGAGATGCCTCTTCAGCAATCTTCGCATCCTTAGCGCTGAGCTGCTCATCTAACCGGGAAATCTGCAGCTTCAACTCATCTTCACGCTCCTTCCGGCTAGTAAGCGTGGCATTCCACAAAAATTCCCATTTGGAAAGTCGAGAATAAGCCTTGTTCAGAAGCTCTTTCTTAGTAGCAAGCACACTACTAACACAATTCAGGGCTACCCCCACCTTCTCTCTTCTGCTGGTCTCTTCAGTCAAATCTGAACCCAACCTATTAATCATCTCAGTCTGCTTCTTCAAAGTGAAGGTTGACTCATTCTTCTCATGCCGAAGATGGAAAATCTCTTTCTCTAACTCTTCATTTGCTCTTTTAAATTCTTCCTTTTCAGCCAACAGCTTGTTATACTTCTCAATCTCTACTGAAGTAGGTTCCTCAATCACCGGAAGATACAAAGGCTCTACAGCAGGATACGACATCAAAGACTCTTCAACCCTTTCATGGATCTAGAGCCGACAAGGATTATAAGCTCGACTGTCACTCTTGCCAAGCAATGTCTTTCCTCTTTTGTGAATATTACCCCAAGCATGCCTCAATCTGACCAAAACATCTCCATCTAATAAACCCTGAGATACAGAGATTCCTGTATCTCGTCCTCAACCGGAGAATCCCTCAAAGCATAGCCAAACTGTCTCATAAGCAGAGAAGGGTTATAGTTAATACAACCTTTCCGTCCAATCAAAGGAACATTCGGAAGGCCACTGCAACTATATATAATATTCACTCCGAGCAGGTTTCGATCAAACCAAACAATGTTCTCATCACACAATCCCATCAATCGGGAAGACAAATCTAAAGTACCAGCAGTATCAACAAAAGGTCCCTTCTTAGGAAGATGTCCCTGAAACCACCTGTATAGAAGAGGTACACAGCAAGAAACATTCTTTCCCAGACGCTTCTCATTCTTATAGTGAATAGAATGATAAACGTCACCCAAGAGAGTAGGCACCAGATTCTTCGAGGCAAGAATAAAGAAAGCATCTGAGTCAACAAAATCAGGCAAGTTGGGGAACAATACAATCCCATAAATGCAAACAGCCAAAATAGCATTGAAGACAATCCAACATCCATCCTTCGCACACTGCGTAGTGTCGCGGTGAAAATCGGATACCAAACTATTGATTAGTTTGAATCTTTAATTCATTTTTGCAACCGAACTTTGATTTGTCCAAAGGAAGGGATAAAGATCGAAATTCCCACAATGCAATGCAAATGCAAGGTTTAGAGAGTTATAGGTTCGGGGGTTGGTTAAACTTAGGGAAGGTACTAGCATCCTAAGTTTCTGTAGTACTCTACAGGAACCTCTTGTTTTATATTGTTTACTGCTAAGTGTTATCTGCTTAAGGGATTAGAGACCCTAGGGGTTTATTTCTAAGTATACTCGATAAGGCATCGCACCTTGTGCCTACATATCCTTACGGGAGTGGAATCAGAGTATGTTGTAGTTCACCCTAAAGGGTTAGAGGAATTCTTTGACTGTGGTCAAAGTTCCTACGGGTTTAGGGTAGTTGTTTGATTGGGTCTAGGAGAAGAGATGAGTCTTTATTTTAAGGGAGAGATAACCACCACAAGTGTAAAAAGGGGGTCGTAGGAAATGGTCTTTGCATCGTCTTAAGAAAAGGTCTTACATACTCGGATGGTCGCCAAGTATGCCTTTGTCGTTCTTAAGGCAAAGTCCCTACGTGTTTGATTGTATTGTTGTGGGGTGGAGATTATATCTCGCTTAAGATGATTAACATCTATTCTCTAAATGTGTTTGAAAAAGTTGTATTGTGTTGTTTGTTTTGTCTAAGTTGTAAAGATAATGACAAGGTCCTTCCTATGGGGTAGGTCCTAAACTTAAATGATCAACTTGAAGAATCAAGGATCGAAGGGAATATGGTGCATATGATGTGAAACTACACACAACGTTGAATTATGTGTAGGTTTTTCCTTTGGACGGAATGCGATGTATGAATAGGTAAATATGATAATGTAAATGCAATAGAATAAATTGCAGAAGAGTAAATTGCAGAAAGATAAACCATACACGAACGCATGAAAGCGCTAAGTGAGTGTGTGTGCATTGTGAATAAAATAAAAGCGGATAAAACATATATAAATACGCATGAAAGCGCTAGGTGTAAGTGCAAGTGTCGTGAAGTGAGATTGATTAAATTGTGTTTTTACGATGTTGGTTGATTTTAATTTGGGATTAAGAAAACATGCTTTTTGATGAAATCGGTGAGGCTTAATTGGTTGAATTGATTTTAAAGAGAGTAAGTGAGATTTATTTTAACGAGAAAAATGTTGTAAGGAGGTGAACTGTTTTAAATTATTTTAGTAAAAGTTTAAGTAATTAATTAATTTGAGAAAAGCCACTTAATTATTGATTTAGTGATATTAATTTTTTTTTTAAGAAAAAAAAGATTGAATTAGTTAGGTTTATTTATTAAATAAAAAGGTTATTAAGTTTAAATTAATAAAGGTTAATTAATTTATTTGTTTTTTTTTAAATTGAATTATGGTTATCTTAACAAAATTTAACGGTGGTTTAAGTGTAGTGTGTGTTTAGTGGTGTGTGTGTTTAGTGGTGTGTGTGTGTGTGTTTATCATTGGATTACAATTAAAAGAAAAAAAAAATTAAAAAGACAACAACAACACAGAAAACCCTAATTCCCCCCTGAATCCCTTTTCCGCCGCGATCCCTCCCTTCACCTTTCCCTGACCTTCGCCCTCTTCTCTTCTCGCCGGCTTCCGAACTTCTGTCTCCTTCGATTTCTCCTTTCGTCCCTTCTTTTTTGGTTCTAGGCCTGAAAACGAACAAAACGAGTCAAAAAATTCTACAATATTCGATGAACATAAAGGTTACTGCGAGGTGTCCGCGATGATAAGTGAGTTTTGACGCGAGCGGAGGTTTATCACGGCGGTAGTGATGGTGATGATGATGAAGTACTCTTCCTCGACCTCTTCTGAGTCTCACGTGGGTTTGGATGGACACTTTGACGACGGTGGTTGAGGACAGAAACGATAGTCCGCGGTGGAGTTTCAGAAGGTAAATCTTTTTTACGATTTAGGTTTTTGTTGGATTTTGGGGTTTCAAGATTTGGGGTTTTTTTGTGAAGGGCGTTTTTGCTGATTAGGGATCTCTCTTGTGAGCGTTGTCTCTCTTTTTGATTTTTTGTATGTTGTTCGTGTGGATTTTTGGTGTCTGTGAATTGTGTGTGTCGTCCCCTTTTTGCATCGCAAATCCTCTCCTTCTTATAGTCGTACTAGTCCTTGATTCCTCTTGAAAATATTACCATATTCGTACAAACATGTTTTATCCGGTTTTGGAAACTGTTTATGATGCTTGATGACTGAATCTTGCCTGTTGATGATTATGTTTGAGACACAAATTGATTTCCTGTCTGAAACAAATTTGGAAAGTTTCTTGAACTCTTAATGAACTGTTGTTGTCTGTTGTTGCAGGTTTGCAGATGACGCTTGCAGCTGATAAAAAATGGTGTGCTGCTATGGACGCAAATTGGTGACGTCGGTATGACCATTATGTAGCAAGGCTAAACGGATTGTTTTTGTGTAAGCTGTGAAGTTGCAGTGTACTGTGCTGCAGAACCCTGTTAGTTTATGTGCCAGCTTTGTCGTGACTCTACTTATAGGTTTTCTATATTTCGGCAGGCCGTGTTCATCGTGAGCAGAAGGTACGCAGGATGTATATGCTGGAGTGACCGATGAACTGGAACTTGTATACTGCGGTCAGAAGATGTCAACAAGGAACTGCAGTGATGATGCTTCTTGGCTTTGATTGCGTTGAATTATAATAGAATTTCCTCCTTGGTCTATTCATCCTATTTTCTCCAATCATGTGGGTTCTAGTGGATTTGGTTTATGAGCCTACATATTGAAATGCTCCTTTTAATTTTCTTTTCTGTGTGCAGCAGTCTGACTCTGTCTGGTATTGTGCGGTTATTTGCGGGATACTTGGAGACATTATGGTGCAAGAAATGGCGATGATGCAACCACGAAATGCGATCTTCTGCGTGGACCGTGGCGGTGCGATTTGGATTTGGAACTTCCTTGACATCCTTCTCTATTAGTGTCGCATTTAGAGGTTGTTAACCGCTCTTAATATTTTGCAGTTTCGAACAATGCTGGTTGGAGTAGGAGGTGCTTGACGAGTGTCGTGATGTCTGCTGGGATTCTCAGTGTTGGAAGGAAGCTCCAACAGATCCAAAATTGACAAAAGTCTTTACAAAGTAATGCTGACATCCTTGCTTACAACTTGATACGGCTAAAAAGCTCTCATGATCATAAAGGTCGCTGCTAACTTCTGAATTTTCTTCTTCTCAAAAATGAATTTGTTTTCGTATGTCGACTGCTTTTCTGTCATGTTCAGGCAATATCACGAAATATCAACCGTTTTTGCAAACTCGGCACATACGAGAATGTGGCCTTTGGGTAGTGCAATGGTTTCTTGACACAGTGAAAAGGTGAGTACATTCAGTTCCAACTCTCTTAAATTCTCATTTATTTCTTTGATGAACACATGGTTTAAAAATTGATTTCGTGCTGAAGTTGCATTTCACCGAATTTTCCTATACCGTCTTTTGACAACGTAGGTACGAGCGCATCAACCAATTCAATCATAGGCATTGATATTTCTCGTTGGTATGAGCATTACGAGAGGAAGACTAGCACTTCCGAATATGCGAAGCCGAGGGCTCCGTTTTCGGACAAGGTAACTTGAATGATGCTCTTACCTTCATACACAAGGAAAAGCTTATGAACTGAATGAATTGAAACTATTTTTAATAGTTCGTGATTACTATTGCTCTATGCAGGTGCTCCGGGCGAGTTGCATATGTGATTTGTCGCTAGGTCAATCTGTAGCATAATCATCAAGTGTTGCTTTAATGCCCTTCCATATTTGATCTTCCCTTCTGGTGTTTTGTATGTGAATCTACATGTGTTTATATCCCTGTGTTTGGAGAATCTATTGGTGCCAGAATGGTAAGTCCATTTAATTATATTACTGCTATAAAATGGATGGACAATCCAAGATGGAGAGTCTATCAAAGTGAGATTTGAGCTGTCAAAATAACACTGTGTCTTTGGCCAGTTAGAATTTGTGTCCGTCCTGTTACACCCTAATTTTTGACTCTAAGATCCCGCATCTTTTTGCATCATCTGTATAGTTTATTATCTCTTACATTTTTCATAATACCCAATTTATCAGCTAAAATAAACTTTTTGGACAGTTTAAGCCGTTTTAGCGGGTAAAATTTATTTCAAAATTTGACAAAACGCTGTATTTTTCCGAATCGTATATTTTTTGCTGATCACTTTGGTGTATTCATTTTATTTTTTCGAGCACTTCGAAACCGGTCCAATTATTCATTTTTTTTTTTTACCATTTTTATCTCTACTTTTAATTAATACATTTTTAATTAATCATATTTTATCTAATTTGTTATTTTAAATAGTTTATACTATTTTTATTTTATACTTAACTTTAGTCTCAATTTTAATTAATTTATTATTATTATTATTTTAAATGAGTTTTTAGGAGTCTATGATTTTATAGTATACTTTTTCCAATAGATTTTGTTGAGATTTTTAGTAATATAGTACATATGCCTGTACCATACTTTCTTTTCTCCCCATTTTCCTCTTCACTTTTCTTACACAGCTACTTTCCTATCACATGCTCTATGATCACCTTTCAATAATAAAAGAAGAAAATAGCATTAAGACAAGATACTTTCTCTTTCAACTTTTCAAACTTCACTACACACATTCCACCTCACCTTTAAATCCTCCCTGATTTTTATGTTTCTAAAAAACCATAACTAAACAAGTACAACACCATCTTCTGATAACCTTAAACAACAACTTCTACTCCGTTTCTGTTCCAGTTTCGCCCGTGTGTACAACAACTCCATAACACTTTTTTTTTCATCGCACAATATAACAGACTTCCAAGTTCATTCCACCACTGTTAGCCACAAAAATAATACTGAACCTTTCCAACAACAGCCGGCGAAGTCGCAACACACGCACTGCTAACTCCATTTTCTCCCTCCTCCATTGCCACTGCACGCGAGCTTTCAGCATCCATAAAAAACCTCTTCAAAGTGCAAACACTCCCTCTGTGACAACTGTTACCACACTTCATCAACACTAAAAAAGACTCCACCTTTCATTTTCTATTTTTTCTTCACACTCCAACACCATTAACATTCAACCTCATAATCTCACAACAACATAAAGTAACGCACAAAGAAGGCGAGAGAGACGAGAAACGGAGGGAGTCGAAAACGTGAAAGCGTGAGAAGTTTGAGTTACAGGTTCTGCAAGTTTTTTTTATATGATTTTACTATACCTTTGTTGTTGTTGTTTAAATTGATAAAATAAGTTCTGCTTTTCTATTGCCTATGTTTATAATTTAGTATCATTTAGTAAAGCATATGTTATATTTTATTGTTTATTGGATATTGTTTTTTATATATACATGTTAGTTTGCTTTTGGTAAATATTATTTTGACTTACTTTTTCTAAATCTTAATAGCTAGATATAATATTATAATCATATGGTATGTATTTGTGTTTGTTAAATGTTAATATGTGTGTATTTGTTGTCTGTAAAAAAACAAAAAAAAAACAAAAATCTAGTCAAGGTAGCAGAAAAGTAACGTGTTGCACCATGTCTCATTGCAATGTTTAGTTTGATATGAAATTTCAATTTTTTTAGTATTTATTCTCATGTTTGAAGTTAAATGTTGATGATACTCTTACTTTGAGATCACATGTGAGAAATTGTTTCTTTTTGGCATGATATTTTAAGAAAAAATCCATCTTATATGTTCTTTGATTATTTACGTTTAACTATTTTTAGTTTTAATTCATAATCTCAAAATTAGAAAAACACATTTTAATCTTTTATTTTTTTAATACTTTCATTTTTTTCTAGTTTTATTAGTAAATTGTTAAATATTTAAAAAAAGGTGTCGTGTTGTAATTTTTAATTAATTTAAATATTTTTATTTAATATTGATTAATTAATTTATTAATTAATCCTATTAAATATTAATATTTAATTTAATTAATATATCTTTGTCACCTGATTTTTCATCTTGCGATTTCTTCGCTTTCATGTCTTGGTGAGCTCATTAACCACTAACTTCCTGTTAACTTTCGCAACTTAGGATCGGAGTCGCCGTGCTCCAGGTAGTTGTCCCGCCGTGGATATCCTTTACCTTTACCCTTTATCCTAGCCTTAGGATCTGAGTCGCCGTACTCATGTTTAGCGTCCCGCCGTGGATATTCTATACCATAACAATCTCAACGTAGATTCAGGAGTCGCCGCACTCCATGTAAGTACTTCCCTATGAATGCTTACATCCCCTTGGAACCTTGACCACAGTCAAGAGTTTCTCACCCCTAGTTAGGGGAACTACGGTTGCTCTGATTCCATTCCCGTCAGGATACGTAGGCACGAGATGCGATGTCTTCGCGAGCAAACTTTGTACAAACTTTACATTCTTTGTATATACCTTTATATCTTTACCCTTAGCACATTTACCTTTAGCAAGCAAACTTTAGCAAACACAAATATTAACAAGAGGTTCCTGTAGAGTACTACAGATGTTTAGGATGTGAAATACCTACCCTATGCATAACCAACCCCCGAACCTTTAGATCTCTCTTTGCTTAGCTTTAAGCCTTGCTTTCTGCTTTGCATTTTTATAGGTTTTTCTTTCTTTAAACCTTTCCTTTTTTTGGATAAATTAAAGTCCGGTTGTGAATTTAGGAATTAAAGATTCAAGTTAATCAATAGCTTGGTATCACGATTCTCACCGCAACACGTCCGCTTCGGATTTATCCGCCTGACTGTTAAACTTTCCTAGTGCAGGTGCTTTCGCATGAGCCGGCACGAATGCCGCCGTCATTCCCTCTGCTACGGGTGATCTAGTGACTGAAGCAATCTTGATACGCTCCCCTTTAGGCGTATGCAGCTGGAAGAAGCTCGAAGCAAGGTTCTGGTACAAACAAGTGTGTTATTGTCCTTTCAAAACAAGTCAGAGTTATGGCAACGAAGACAGGGATGCCGGCGAAGAAATTGTATGCCACACGTACAGTAGAGGCCCTCTTGAGAGTTAGTTTTGTTGAACGAGTATTCGTGAAAACATTACTACTTTCGATTTAGGAGCCTTTGACACTGAGGACCTTTAGTTACCTTTTATCCCCACTTGGCCTTTTAGGATGTAGTGCGATGACTATGAGGGAGTATTCCCGAAGTAGTTGATACGCGATACTACACTCAGACGAGACTCTCTTGAGAATATTATTGATTTCCAAGTAGTTGGTGTGTCGATAATATCCGAAAGATGGATTGAGGACTCTGGGAACTTTTTTAGAACCCGTTATGCAGGTGCTTTACCCATAGTACATACCCTATGGTTGGTTCTTTACTCAAACTCCATGCTGTGATCTCGAACCTTTGATCTTGTTATGTGTGCTTTACATCCTGCCTTGCATCGCATTGCATTGCATTTGCATCTTTGCATGGTTCATTGCATACCTCTGTTTGTCCAGTCGCTCATCTCCAACTGTCTTCATCGTCCAGTGTGCCTTTGAGTCGCCAAGCTGATTCCTCGACACCGATATCGGACTAGAGCTAACTATAGACGCAAGATGTCAGAACAGGAAGCACATAACGCAGAAGTCCGAATGGAGATCGATGAGTTGAAGTCAGGCATGACTAAACTTACTGAGATGCTTCAAGTATTAATTGCCAGAGGAGAGCCATCTCAAAGGACTATCATTCAAGAAGTTTCAAATGCTGACCCTCCTCCTGTTCAAATGCCACAATCTACTTGGCCAGAGTTTGGTTTACCTCCTAACTACTCTCCACCTCTTGCATCTACTGCTATGATTGGTCCGACTATCAGACCAGTTTTTCAAGCTCCCATCTTTACAGAGCCCAGACCTGTGGTCCACGCTGTTGCCCAGAATGGCCGAGCTCCCTTTGAGACTCCTTTCTTTGACTACAATGCTGCCAGTGCTCAAGGAGAAGACCATGAAGATTTTGTTGAGCCTGAGATTGTCCGCGAACAGTTTCATAATATAGACAAGAGACTCAAAGCTGTTGAGGGAACTGACTTCTTTAACATTGATGCTGACAATATGTGCTTAGTCTCTGGCCTCGTCATGCCTCCCAAATTCAAGATTCCAGATTTTGTGAAGTATAAGGGTCACTCATGCCCAAGAGCCCATTTGGTCATGTACTTCCGAAGGATGGCAGCTTACACTAACAATCAGAAGTTGCTCATCCATTGCTTTCAAGACAGCTTGAGTGGAGCTTCTCTTAAATGGTATATGAACTTGGAGCATAACAACATCCACTGCTTCCAAGATCTCGCCAATGCTTTTATGAAGCAATACAAATACAATCTGGACATGGCTCCTGACCGTCGTCAACTTCAAAACATGTCTCAAAATGAGAAAGAATCATTCAAAGAATACGCTCAACGTTGGAGAGAGTTGGCTTCCCAAGTTGAACCCCCTCTAGCAGAGAAAGAGCTAACTGGAATGTTCATGGATACTTTGTCTCCTTTCTATTGGGAAAAGATGATTGGGAGCGTCTCTTCGAGCTTTACAGATCTGGTAACCATCGGCCAAAGGTTAGAAGAAGGGCTGAAAAATGGTAAAGTGTCCAAAGTTGTTGAATCTTCTAACGGTGCAAAGAAATCCTTTGGGAATTTCCATAAGAAGAAGGAAGAGCAAACCAACGCTGTCATGGTTGAAGTGAGAAATCCTCGTCCTCAGCCAAGGTATAACCACCCTGCTATTGCTGCCGTTACTGCTGCTGCTGCTCCACGACCAGCTCAGATTCCTCAACGTCTAACTGTTGGACAAAACCAGTATCGAAATAGGAATCAATTTGATCCTATTCCCATGACATATACAGAACTTTATCCTGATCTGGTTCGACAAGGGTTGATTACTACAAAGGCTTTGCAAACTCCTAATCCTCCTCCAGCTGGATTTAGAGCTGACCTCCATTGTGCTTTTCATGAGGGTGCCCCAGGCCATGACTTGGAACATTGTTATGCACTGAAAGCCAGAGTGCGTGAGCTGATTAGAACCGGAATCCTTGGTTTTAAGGATAATCATCCGAATGTCCAGAATAATCCATTGCCATAACATCAAAAGTGAAGCTTCAGTCCGACTCCAGCAGACTATCTTTTTTTGAACGCCAGTGTTTCAGACAAGATAAATTTAGTCACTAGGCCTTTTGTTTCTCATTGTTTGCATTTTCCTTCATTTTGTTTAAGCTTGTTTGCTTTTATTTAGTGTTTGTACTTTCATCTTAATGAATGAGCATCACAGCTTTTGATTTCAAATAATTTTGCCTATTGTTTGCACTTTTATGCTTTATCTTTCAAATATTTACTCCTTGCCCAAATTTCTGATTATGCAAACATTTGAGGGAGGATGATGAAAACGTTATACCCATAACTGCTGTCAGTATGCTTTCAATCAAACTTTGTTGACGATGTAAGGCATTGTTTCAACTCCCAAACACTGGAGAAATAAGGAAGATAATCCCTCGTCAACCTCTTCGAGCCTAGAAGTTGGAGTTTCTTTCTTTACAAAAACCCGCAATTTTAACCTTGGGATGGGAAGTTCTCAGTTAACTCGGCTGTGTGTTCACGCAAGACACCTTTCGTATAAAGGTTGCAACCACAATTTATATTCCTTCGCACACAACAAACAAGTGTCGAAGATGTTTTTCAAGTCAAAATGCCAATGATGGTTCACCGTGATCATTAAGCTAGGCAGTCACTTTCTTTTAAAAAATATATATCAAAAGAAAAAGCCCGCTAAGTCAAAACCTATGAAGGAGACTTAGGCAAAACTGGGGCATCCTGCTGACTGTAAGTTTCAAAAGAAACAGTTCAGGAAAAAGTTAGGGATAATAAAAAGAGGAGATCTTTAAATCCTTTAACTTCAAAACAACCAAATGTTGTAAAGAAGCAGTGACTGCCTTTTCAAAAAGTCTGTTGGACTTCTGAACCATCATCATTACTATCATCAGTGCAATTCCTAATCTATGGGAACCTGAGTGCATAGTCTGATTTAACTGAGCATAGGACTGGAGATTATCACGTAGATTGGGTGGGTACAAATAAACTTTGAGCCTTTATCCTTTGTTTCTTAAACCGTGAATCAAGCCACATTACAACCCTCAAAAGACCTAATTGAAACAAGGTTATTTTGAAAGCATACTATAGCAAGGTTGCGTAAACTGACTCCAAAAGATTTTTGCAAATCAACTTTTTTGGCAGTACACATTTGCTTTAAACTTTGAGTGTCTTGAACCGCCGTGTTCCGACCAATGACTCATTTACTTTGCATCTTTCAAAAAAGATTTTAATTTCAAAAGTTGCATGAACTTTACATTACCATGTTTGTATGAACACTTTTGTTTGCAAGTTGGCTTTCCTCTCAAGGAATTTTCAAACATTGAGAAACTTGGTCAAGTGATCCTATTAGGGGCAAGTTCCTTTTACATTCTGTCTAAGAATCAATTCAATATTTGTTCAAGGCATGGTATTCTCAGATTTGGTTTATCCAGAATATATTTCAAGACTCAGACTGGAGCAAGCTCTCCAAGCTCCCGATGCATCAGTCAACATCAGACAAGCTGAAGTCATCATTAGTTCATCTACAATAATCACCTAATCTGGGGCAGTTTACTTGAAGAATCCCCAAGCAGCCCTTCATCCTTCCTACAAGGAACATCACCTGATACAGTTTACCAGTGTGGCAGATATGTGTTCAGCAGTAGCATATTTAGTCCCCAAGCAGTATGACAGTGATCTCCGTGTCGAGGAATCAGTCTTCCAGTCTTGTCTTCTCACCAAAAGAGTCGAGCCTTGTCGTCGACATTTGCATTTGCATTTGATCATATGTCATCTGCATAATTTATGCATGCATATATCATAAGCATAATTCATATACATGTGCACATCATGGGTGTTTTATTCCCCATTTGCTTTTTCTCCCGAGGTCGTGTTTTACTCGCGTCTTACCTTGTGGACAAATTTCAATTTACTTGGCATCATGGTGTTTTATCCCCATTTGCTTTTTCTCCCGAGGTCGTGTTTTACTCGCGTCTTACCTTGTGGACAAATTTCAATTTACTTGGCATCATGGTGTTTTATCCCCATTTGCTTTTTCTCCCGAGGTCGTGTTTTACTCGCGTTTTACCTTGTGGAAGAATTTATTTGACTTGGGTGTTTTATTCCCCATTTACCTGGCATCATGGTGTTTTATTCCCATTTGCTCTCTTTCTCCCGAGGTCGTGTTTTACTCGCGTCTTACCTTGTGGAAGAATTTATTTTACTTGGGTGCTTTATTCCCCATTTACCTGGCATCATGGTGTTTTATTCCCATTTGCTCTCCTTCTCCCGAGGTCGTGTTTTACTCGCGTCTTACCTTGTGGATGAATTTATTTTACTTGGGTGTTTTATTCCCCATTTACCTGGCATCATGGGTGTTTTATTCCCCATCTGATTTTCCCCAAGGCCGTGTTTTATTCACGTCTTACCTTATGGTCAAATTCCAACTCACTTGGCACCTACCAAACGAGTTTGTGTCGTGACTATCTGATGGTTTTTCCAGATATTTATTTCTCTTTCTGATGGTTTTTCAAGAACTTATCTGATGGTTTTCCAGATTGAGTCTCTGTTATGATGTTTTTCCAGATATTTACCTTGATTCTGATGTTTTACCAGAATTTATTTCTTTTTCCGTCTGATGTTTTTCCAGAACACCTTTGTGTCTATCAGAGTTTTGTTCAATGCACTTCTGACAAAACCTCTAGTGACTGTGACTTTTTCTCCAATAAGTTTCTTTTACTTTCTGGATATTTTTGTTATCTCATTGTGTGTTATTTCCAGCATCTGATGCTTTTCCGGATGTCTGTGTCTTTGTCTAGGGTTTGTCCCTCTCTTTCTAAGTATTACTGGATACTCTTTGTCACCTTAACATGTGTCCATATTTTTTGTTTTCCTCAGTTGTGTCTGCTAGATACTTTTTCCCGTGAAGTTGTCAGTCTTTCCCCAGTGGAGTTGCAACATCTTCCCAATATATATTCGTCTCCTATGGCGTCTTTCCTCATAGAATCTTTGTCTTGCATATCATATCATATCATAAGTATTTTGTGGCATCTCAGGGTCAAAAATTGCGCATGTTTGTATTTAAGTCTCTCCGACCGTGTCGAGACGAAGATTTAAATTTTCACCTCTCCGGATCGAAGAAACTTAAATAGGGGCATCTGTTACACCCTAATTTTTGACTCTAAGATCCCGCATCTTTTTGCATCATCTGTATAGTTTATTATCTCTTACATTTTTCATAATACCCAATTTATCAGCTAAAATAAACTTTTTGGACAGTTTAAGCCGTTTTAGCGGGTAAAATTTATTTCAAAATTTGACAAAACGCTGTATTTTTCCGAATCGTATATTTTTTGCTGATCACTTTGGTGTATTCATTTTATTTTTTCGAGCACTTCGAAACCGGTCCAATTATTCATTTTTTTTTTTTTACCATTTTTATCTCTACTTTTAATTAATACATTTTTAATTAATCATATTTTATCTAATTTGTTATTTTAAATAGTTTATACTATTTTTATTTTATACTTAACTTTAGTCTCAATTTTAATTAATTTATTATTATTATTATTTTAAATGAGTTTTTAGGAGTCTATGATTTTATAGTATACTTTTTCCAATAGATTTTGTTGAGATTTTTAGTAATATAGTACATATGCCTGTACCATACTTTCTTTTCTCCCCATTTTCCTCTTCACTTTTCTTACACAGCTACTTTCCTATCACATGCTCTATGATCACCTTTCAATAATAAAAGAAGAAAATAGCATTAAGACAAGATACTTTCTCTTTCAACTTTTCAAACTTCACTACACACATTCCACCTCACCTTTAAATCCTCCCTGATTTTTATGTTTCTAAAAAACCATAACTAAACAAGTACAACACCATCTTCTGATAACCTTAAACAACAACTTCTACTCCGTTTCTGTTCCAGTTTCGCCCGTGTGTACAACAACTCCATAACACTTTTTTTTTCATCGCACAATATAACAGACTTCCAAGTTTATTCCACCACTGTTAGCCACAAAAATAATACTGAACCTTTCCAACAACAGCCGGCGAAGTCGCAACACACGCACTGCTAACTCCATTTTCTCCCTCCGCCATTGCCACTGCACGCGAGCTTTCAGCATCCATAAAAAACCTCTTCAAAGTGCAAACACTCCCTCTGTGACAACTGTTACCACACTTCATCAACACTAAAAAAGACTCCACCTTTCATTTTCTATTTTTTCTTCACACTCCAACACCATTAACATTCAACCTCATAATCTCACAACAACATAAAGTAACGCACAAAGAAGGCGAGAGAGACGAGAAACGGAGGGAGTCGAAAACGTGAAAGCGTGAGAAGTTTGAGTTACAGGTTCTGCAAGTTTTTTTTATATGATTTTACTATACCTTTGTTGTTGTTGTTTAAATTGATAAAATAAGTTCTGCTTTTCTATTGCCTATGTTTATAATTTAGTATCATTTAGTAAAGCATATGTTATATTTTATTGTTTATTGGATATTGTTTTTTATATATACATGTTAGTTTGCTTTTGGTAAATATTATTTTGACTTACTTTTTCTAAATCTTAATAGCTAGATATAATATTATAATCATATGGTATGTGTTTGTGTTTGTTAAATGTTAATATGTGTGTATTTGTTGTCTGTAAAAAAACAAAAAAAAAAACAAAAATCTAGTAAAGGTAGCAGAAAAGTAACGTGTTGCACCATGTCTCATTGCAATGTTTAGTTTGATATGAAATTTCAATTTTTTTAGTATTTATTCTCATGTTTGAAGTTAAATGTTGATGATACTCTTACTTTGAGATCACATGTGAGAAATTGTTTCTTTTTGGCATGATATTTTAAGAAAAAATCCATCTTATATGTTCTTTGATTATTTACGTTTAACTATTTTTAGTTTTAATTCATAATCTCAAAATTAGAAAAACACATTTTAATCTTTTATTTTTTTAATACTTTCATTTTTTTCTAGTTTTATTAGTAAATTGTTAAATATTTAAAAAAAGGTGTCGTGTTGTAATTTTTAATTAATTTAAATATTTTTATTTAATATTGATTAATTAATTTATTAATTAATCCTATTAAATATTAATATTTAATTTAATTAATATATCTTTGTCACCTGATTTTTCATCTTGCGATTTCTTCGCTTTCATGTCTTGGTGAGCTCATTAACCACTAACTTCCTGTTAACTTTCGCAACTTAGGATCGGAGTCGCCGTGCTCCAGGTAGTTGTCCCGCCGTGGATATCCTTTACCTTTACCCTTTATCCTAGCCTTAGGATCTGAGTCGCCGTACTCATGTTTAGCGTCCCGCCGTGGATATTCTATACCATAACAATCTCAACGTAGATTCAGGAGTCGCCGCACTCCATGTAAGTACTTCCCTATGAATGCTTACATCCCCTTGGAACCTTGACCACAGTCAAGAGTTTCTCACCCCTAGTTAGGGGAACTACGGTTGCTCTGATTCCATTCCCGTCAGGATACGTAGGCACGAGATGCGATGTCTTCGCAAGCAAACTTTGTACAAACTTTACATTCTTTGTATATACCTTTATATCTTTACCCTTAGCACATTTACCTTTAGCAAGCAAACTTTAGCAAACACAAATATTAACAAGAGGTTCCTGTAGAGTACTACAGATGTTTAGGATGTGAAATACCTACCCTATGCATAACCAACCCCCGAACCTTTAGATCTCTCTTTGCTTAGCTTTAAGCCTTGCTTTCTGCTTTGCATTTTTATAGGTTTTTCTTTCTTTAAACCTTTCCTTTTTTTGGATAAATTAAAGTCCGGTTGTGAATTTAGGAATTAAAGATTCAAGTTAATCAATAGCTTGGTATCACGATTCTCACCGCAACACGTCCGCTTCGGATTTATCCGCCTGACTGTTAAACTTTCCTAGTGCAGGTGCTTTCGCATGAGCCGGCACGAATGCCGCCGTCATTCCCTCTGCTGCGGGTGATCTAGTGACTGAAGCAATCTTGATACGCTCCCCTTTAGGCGTATGCAGCTGGAAGAAGCTCGAAGCAAGGTTCTGGTACAAACAAGTGTGTTATTGTCCTTTCAAAACAAGTCAGAGTTATGGCAACGAAGACAGGGATGCCGGCGAAGAAATTGTATGCCACACGTACAGTAGCGATATGTAATAAGGCTTTATGCAGATGGTGAAAATTAGCCAAAATATTTCTGATCGTTTAGGCTTTGTAGTTCCGAGACAAAAATGTGACGAAGCTTTCACCGCTTTGACTTTTAAACTCTCATATCCATGGCACATATTTGAATTAATCTTGAGTAGTGATTTTCCTGATATATGTTTGAAACAGGCTAAGAACGTAACCCCGTTACTCTTGAAAAAATACTTCAAAATGCAATTTGAGGCCTAGCCTAGATTCAACTCAACCTTGAACGGTTATAAATGAAGCTACAATATTCTTTGAGGCTCTATTCACCTGCCTTTGGGCTTTGATAAACCCTCCCTCTATTCACTATTGTACCACTTGGGGGAAGCTCTATAGGATCTTGATTAAGTTGAATACATACTGAAGAGCGGCCATGCCAAATCCATCGGTTGGTTAATGATGCCGTTAAGGAAACCAAAAAGCAGAGTGCACTATTAGCAGCTTAGCAAAATGAAATTAGAGCACCAAAAGGGTGGAGTTCAACCCTGACTCCAAGATATCCCGCGTGGGAAAGCAATGAGGCCTTAAATACCACAAATCCATGTGGTATAGTGTTTTGATCTCAAACAAATCCAAGGATGATTTTAACGAGATAAATCCGGGAAGCGCATCCAAAGAAAGTCTTCGGTGTATTGGTCCAATAACAGCTCGAGAGTGAAAATGACGTTAGTAATAAAGTAGATAACATAATAATATTAAATACGATAGAAATAAATATAATATTAGTAATAATAGTCGCAAAACACAAACATAAAGTCAAATAATAGGAAAAAAACGCAAAAAGAGGCGGCGTCTTAGGGTCAAAAATTAGGGTGCAACAGATGCCCCTATTTAAGTTACTCCTATTCGGAGATATGGAGATTGAAATCTTCATCTCGACGAGATAGGAGGGACTTAAATACAAACATTGCGCGGATTTTTGGCCTTAAGAAGCCACCGAAATGCACATGATATGCGATGATACGGAAATGCAAGACAAAGGATCTTGTGGAGAAATGGCATCACAAAGGGAGAAACACAACACGCAGGAAGAATAGGCTCAACAGAGCGAGACTCCACGGGGGAAGACTGACAATCACAAAGTGTCTGTAAATATGTCGTAAAGAACTGGGAAAAGAAATTCTTTGGAGGAATCTACTGTATATGTCAAAATGTAATTGATTCAAGACATCACCTTGAGAAGTCTAGTGTCAAGGCTTGTAACTGTAACTGGGAATATTTTTGCCAAAATATTTACTGTTAAAGTCTGTAAGGAATCTACTGCCGAGATTCTATGTTGAAGTCTGTTGGAGAAATACTTCTGACGAAGTCTTCTGGAAATCTACTGCCGAGATTAACCAGGAGATGAAATAGAACCACCTACTGCCGAGGTCTTTTGGGAATCTACTGCCGAGATTAACCAGGAAATGAAATAGAACCACCTACTGCCGAGGTCTTCTGGGAATCTACTGTCAAGATTAACCAGAAAATGAAAGATGTTCGAGTGATTGTCGTTGTAGACTGTAGTTGTAAATTGTTGTTGTAGATGTAGAACTTCCCCGAACGTCATAGTCTGGATGCTATGAGCCGGTCTCGGTCCCTTCCCAAAATGATGAAAACTCGTGAGAGCACCTTCATAGGGGTTGTAGATTTTGTAGATTGTAGATGTAACTGGAGTTGTAATTGTAGTTGTAAATTGTAATGTAGTTTGTAAAGCTTCACCGGGGGATTTTCGGAAGAGGTGTGAGCCGGTTGAAAGAGAGACTATTGTGGTAAACTTCGTCGACTTCTTCGGGGAGATGTCGCTTGAAGGAAGTAAGCTTGTGTAATGAACTCACTGGGGAATGAATTCCTGAAGAGTATCTTGTTGTAGTTGTAAGTATGTAAGCTTCTTGAGGTGACCGTTTCTCAAATAAAGAGGAAACATCTGTGAAGTCTTTGATAAGCCAATCTGATGGATTTCTAGAGAGATGCCATGAGTTGACAATCTTGATATCCCATCGTAGATGTACAGACTGTCTTGAGGAGATTGTCCTTTGTTATTTTAATAGAGAAACTGATTAAAACGAGTTGCTCAAATAAAGAGGTTACTTGCAAACCAAATGTGGATTGTTGGAAAGATGTCTTGTAATATTGTTGGAGAAATATCCATCTTCAATAATTATCTTCATGAAAACCATTTATGGGGAGAACAGTGCAAAGTAAATGCACACTTGATCCATGTTAAGCAATTGGAAAAATGTCCGAAAAAAGTGTGATTGTCAAGGACCGAAGTTCAATTCAGGAAATAACTGAAGAGAAACTGTCAAGCAAGACTCGACCATTGAGGTATGAACTCGAATGGGAATATACTAAAGCAACCATCTTCCACGAGGATCGAATTTCGTGGGGAAAATAGAAATATTGCGCTTTTTTCTGCTTAGGGCTGACAATTCTATTTGGAAGGAGTAGGACACGCCCAAATACCCAAGGGTAAACGCAATCGAAGAGATAGAGTAAAACATACAAAGGATGCACAAAATGCAAACGTTATGCTATCTAATTGCATGATATGTGTATGCTTATGCTGACAAAACAGACGAAAGCAACGAACAAAGATGAGATAAACATCTCGAAACAAACATCCGACCAATCTTCAAAGATAGAAGTATCACTGGGGATATACGGAGAACCAGATATAGGATCTTAATCCTGTTTCAGAGCTTCACAAGCCTCTATTAGGGAATAGAGATCAATCCGTTCGGGGATATAACAACTTAATCTTGTCGGATAACATGGTTGTTGAATATGTCGTAAAAACTTCACGGGGATGAAATAAACATCCGCCTTGCTGTAGAGATCCACTAGGGTGTACAGTAACGACCACTTCACTGGGGTGATGAAGTCCAAGAAGATCTATTGAGGAGTAAAATACGTCCATTTCACTGAGGAAGGTGAAGTTGGAGAAGATTCACTGAGGATTAAAATAGCATCTACTTCATTGGGGAAGTGAAGTTGAGCAAATCACTAGGTGTTCTCGCATTGAAAAGTTTCATCGAAGAAAGTCATGACCACCAAAAATAAAATTTATTGGGGACATGAAGAATGTTATAAGAACAAGGTAATTCTGGCTTAATGAACTGCGTAGTATTCACCATTTGAATGATAGTTTGTTGCAATGGGATAAAATAATCTTTGTTTCTCAGATGCCCCAAGTCACATGCTAATGAGAAGAAGTCGATCCAAGAGGATTTTACAGAAAACATGGTGTCCCACTGTTTTCAAACTCTTAGAGAGATTCGTCGAATCTCGACGTAACGGACCCTGATTGACGATATGGCGAGTCTTTAATCTCGCTTTAGGGGTGAAGTCCAACTTGTATAAATAAGCAAACCATTTAGAGATGTCATGCCCCAAGTCAGCAGAGTCTTCGAATTCCAATAGGGCAAACTTGATGTCGATGCTTATATGTAACTTTCTATGATATCAGGCAAAATTAACACGCGTGAAATGTTATTCCTGAAACTGTTAATGCAACATATGTTTGTCTTGAAGTTTTTTTTTTGAAAAGAGATATCACAACAACTTGTGACAAAATCACTAGTTGGGATATGAATTAATTTATAAGCCAATAAATTTGAGCATAGCTCGTAGGAGTCAGGAAACGTTATCTCATTGAGTATGCTTTTGAAGTAAACCTTACTTCAATTAGGGCTTTCAAGGGTTATGTCAGTGTTTAGTTTACATTTTGTAAAACAAAAGGAATAAGGGTCAAAAGCTTATTTGTGCCCACCCAATTTTTGAAATTTTAAGTATTCAATCGAGCTGACTGAAAATTTCCCTGCCCCCAGGTCTAGAAATGAAGTTGGAAAGGGTTTGGGAGAAATAAAGCAGATCCTCAATCAAGGTTTGAAGGAGTTAAAAATGGATTAACTTCCTTATGTCTTTGGTGTTTAGGAGGTTTGAAACAATGCCTTACATCATCAGTAGGGTTTTATTCGAAAGCATACATCGAGAGATCCTACGTTTTACTTCATCATCCTCCTCCCAATTCTTCACCGAAGTGAGAAAGAAATCGGGTGATTTTGGCATTATAAAAAACATTTTTAAAGAGTGAAACGAATGGGTTTCCTCAAGACAAACATTTATTGCATTACTTATTCAAAATAAACAAGTTCTCACATGCTAATTATGCTTTTAACCAAAGAAAATAACAAGAGCAAATAAGCAGACAAAATGAACAGCTGATCAACATAACGGTGTTCCATTCACGATTGGGATTCCTCCTTTGAAAGTCAGCTCTTCATTATCAATCATTTCTTGCACTTTCCCTTGGAAAACTTTACATTCTTCAATCGAATGCCCCAATGCTCCATCATGAAATTCACAGCTGGCATTTGAGTCGAACCACGGTGGACGAGACTTCATGATTCTGGTCTTTCTGGGTGTCATCACCGAGTTTTTAGCAAAATAAGACCATAGCTGACGGTAAGTCATTGGGATAAGATCAAACCAGCGAGTTTCTTCCTTCGGAGTATTCAGAGGTGTCTTTTGATTCTGAAACCGTCTTCGAACTTGTCGATTCTGATGTTGATTTGGAGGAGTCAATCTTCGTTTATGAGGTAGTCGCTGCTCGCGTTGAGCAGGTGCTGCATATTGATGTTGAGGTATTGGATCTGGATCTGACATGATTTGATGGGAGTCCTGAATTGCATTGACGTCAACATTTCCCTCCTCTTGGGAATCATCAACTGAAATCTCTTCGTCAGTTTGGTTATTCAAATCATCTTGAATTCTTCCACTTTTGAGTGCATTCTCGACGTTTACTCCGACTTCTATAATCTTGGGGAAATCCAATGGTACAGCTCCTACCATTCTAACATAATAAGAGTCTGGCAGTGTTCTCAGAAACATCTTGTTTAAATCTTTCTCGGGAAGTGGTGGATGAACTTGAGATGCTAACTCCTTCCATCGTTGGGCATATTCCTTGAAAGATTCATCGTCATTCTTACTCATGTCCATCAATTGATCACTGTCTGGAGCCACGTCCAAATTATAATTGTACTGCTTTATAAAAGCATCAGCTAAATCTTTAAAAGACTGAATACGACTCCTTTGTAGCTTCGTATACCACATCAAGGATGCCCTAGATAAACTCTCTTGAAAGCAGTGAATCATCAACTCGCCGTTGTCAATATAAGCAGCCATCTTCCGACAGAACATCGTCAAATGATCTCTTGGACGACTAGTGCCCTTGTACACTTCAAAGACAGGCATCTTAAACTTTGGAGGAATAATTACACCTGGGACCAGACATGAGTCACGAGCATTAAAATCATATGTATCAGCTCCTTTTGTCGTCTTTAATTGTTCTTTGAAATCCCGAAGTTCTTTCTCCATTACATCCACCTTCATCTTAGTACGAACATTCTAAAGATTAGGTGCATGTTGTGGAAATTGGGAAACTCTTCTATCAACTTGACCAACCAAATTATCTTTCACGGGCTGAGGTTGCGTAGGAACATCCGCTTGTTGAACAACGTCATCCGAAGGAAGATCGAATAGCGGGTTAGTCACAACTCTGAAACCAGTCGTGGAATCCATATCTTTATTCTCTTTACTATCCTTCAATAATGCTTCGAGCTTGGTCAAACGGTCGAGATGTCAACTGATAGAAAAAGACGGAAAGCCGGATGAGGACACAGAGGAGAAAAGACTCATGCACATGTAAATGCTGGATGCATGATGCGAGAATGCTAATGCAAGCATGTAAGGATGAAATGTTTCATGGAACTCAAGTTCTTATAAACATTACAGAGTACCAAAGAAAATCATTTTAATATTTTTATGTATATATATTTTTATTTTATCGGATTACAAATAAATATCCTCTTAAGAGTCCTAACATAAAAGCTAAATAAAAGCTAAGAAAGCCCTAAGGAAGTCCTTCATCTGGTTTGTTGATTTGTTCCTCCACTTGGATCTCCTTGACGGTAAGCTCATCCATGATCAAAATCTAAAGAGTAGTTTGATAGAGGAAAATAAATCCTCCATCCCTTCTTTTGCTCTTGTTGAAAAATGAGGAATGGATCCCTTGTTTACTTGGATCTTTGAGGATGATGAGAGTCTTTTGAACTTCTAATGATCCTCCATGTTAAGGGAAGCCTTCTATTGATCTTCAATGATAAGGAAGTCTCTTGTATTTGTCCTTTGGAGTTTCTTGATTCTTCAATTGATACCCCTAACTTCCTTAGGTCATCCAAGCTAGGACTCTTAAAAGAATATTTCAAAAATATTTTCTATTTGTAATCTATGTTGGTTTTGTAATGTTTATAAATAAACTAAGAATTCCATGAAACTTAATGATGCTATATGGATGCAGCAAACACAAGTATTCACATAAGGACATAAAGGTAAACAAACAAAGGAGACCCTAGGTTTGCAACGAGCCTGGAGTCAAGGGTATACCCATTCCCAAAGGTTGTGGACTAAAAGTTGATTGTACCTACAGAACAAGGTTCTAATGAAGTTCCCAAAGTCATTAGCCCATCTTTCGGATATTACAACTTCCCAAGTACTCGGGGGTTAATAATATTCTCAAGAGAACTTCTTTTGAGTGTAGCTTCGCGTAGCACTATTTCGGAGGTACCCCCTCATAGCCTCGCACTACATCCTAACAAAGGCCAAAGTCGGGTTAAGGTAACTACGGTCCTCAATATCATAGGCTCCAACATCGAATATAGTGCATGTTTTCACGATTAAAGACTCGTTCAACAATACAATTTTCGAGAGGGCCTCAATTGAGCGTGATTTTCAAGTCAGCTTGGTCGGGATTCCACCCCCTATAAGCCTCTTTGAACATATCACTATCCTATCTTAAGTTCACTCAAGTCCGGGTGTAGGACTTTGTCTCACCACTCAAGAGTATCAACCCAAGAATACAAACAAATAAGCAAGTAAACAAATAAGCAAATATAAGGAAGTATAAAAAGCAATAAAGAAATAAAACAAGATAGGGAGACCCACTGAGAGGTTCCCCAGTGAAGTCGCCATTTCTGTCGCGGTGAAAATCGGATACCAAACTATTGATTAGTTTGAATCTTTAATTCATTTTTGCAACCGAACTTTGATTTGTCCAAAGGAAGGGATAAAGATCGAAATTCCCACAATGCAATGCAAATGCAAGGTTTAGAGAGTTATAGGTTCGGGGGTTGGTTAAACTTAGGGAAGGTACTAGCATCCTAAGTTTCTGTAGTACTCTACAGGAACCTCTTGTTTTATATTGTTTACTGCTAAGTGTTATCTGCTTAAGGGATTAGAGACCCTAGGGGTTTATTTCTAAGTATACTCGATAAGGCATCGCACCTTGTGCCTACATATCCTTACGGGAGTGGAATCAGAGTATGTTGTAGTTCACCCTAAAGGGTTAGAGGAATTCTTTGACTGTGGTCAAAGTTCCTACGGGTTTAGGGTAGTTGTTTGATTGGGTCTAGGAGAAGAGATGAGTCTTCATTTTAAGGGAGAGATAACCACCACAAGTGTAAAAAGGGGGTCGTAGGAAATGGTCTTTGCATCGTCTTAAGAAAAGGTCTTACATACTCGGATGGTCGCCAAGTATGCCTTTGTCGTTCTTAAGGCAAAGTCCCTACGTGTTTGATTGTATTGTTGTGGGGTGGAGATTATATCTCGCTTAAGATGATTAACATCTATTCTCTAAATGTGTTTGAAAAAGTTGTATTGTGTTGTTTGTTTTGTCTAAGTTGTAAAGATAATGACAAGGTCCTTCCTATGGGGTAGGTCCTAAACTTAAATGATCAACTTGAAGAATCAAGGATCGAAGGGAATATGGTGCATATGATGTGCAACTACACACAACGTTGAATTATGTGTAGGTTTTTCCTTTGGACGGAATGCGATGTATGAATAGGTAAATATGATAATGTAAATGCAATAGAATAAATTGCAGAAGAGTAAATTGCAGAAAGATAAACCATACACGAACGCATGAAAGCGCTAAGTGAGTGTGTGTGCATTGTGAATAAAATAAAAGCGGATAAAACATATATAAATACGCATGAAAGCGCTAGGTGTAAGTGCAAGTGTCGTGAAGTGAGATTGATTAAATTGTGTTTTTACGATGTTGGTTGATTTTAATTTGGGATTAAGAAAACATGCTTTTTGATGAAATCGGTGAGGCTTAATTGGTTGAATTGATTTTAAAGAGAGTAAGTGAGATTTATTTTAACGAGAAAAATGTTGTAAGGAGGTGAACTGTTTTAAATTATTTTAGTAAAAGTTTAAGTAATTAATTAATTTGAGAAAAGCCACTTAATTATTGATTTAGTGATATTAATTTTTTTTTAAGAAAAAAAAGATTGAATTAGTTAGGTTTATTTATTAAATAAAAAGGTTATTAAGTTTAAATTAATAAAGGTTAATTAATTTATTTGTTTTTTTTAAAATTGAATTATGGTTATCTTAACAAAATTTAACGGTGGTTTAAGTGTAGTGTGTGTTTAGTGGTGTGTGTGTTTAGTGGTGTGTGTGTGTGTTTATCATTGGATTACAATTAAAAGAAAAAAAAAATTAAAAAGACAACAACAACACAGAAAACCCTAATTCCCCCCTGAATCCCTTTTCCGCCGCGATCCCTCCCTTCACCTTTCCCTGACCTTCGCCCTCTTCTCTTCTCGCCGGCTTCCGAACTTCTGTCTCCTTCGATTTCTCCTTTCGTCCCTTCTTTTTTGGTTCTAGGCCTGAAAACGAACAAAACGAGTCAAAACATTCTACAATATTCGATGAACATAAAGGTTACCGCGAGGTGTCCGCGATGATAAGTGAGTTTTGACGCGAGCGGAGGTTTATCACGGCGGTAGTGATGGTGATGATGATGAAGTACTCTTCCTCGACCTCTTCTGAGTCTCACGTGGGTTTGGATGGACACTTTGACGACGGTGGTTGAGGACAGAAACGATAGTCCGCGGTGGAGTTTCAGAAGGTAAATCTTTTTTACGATTTAGGTTTTTGTTGGATTTTGGGGTTTCAAGATTTGGGTTTTTTTTGTGAAGGGCGTTTTTGCTGATTAGGGATCTCTCTTGTGAGCGTTGTCTCTCTTTTTGATTTTTTGTATGTTGTTCGTGTGGATTTTTGGTGTCTGTGAATTGTGTGTGTCGTCCCCTTTTTGCATCGCAAATCCTCTCCTTCTTATAGTCGTACTAGTCCTTGATTCCTCTTGAAAATATTACCATATTCGTACAAACATGTTTTATCCGGTTTTGGAAACTGTTTATGATGCTTGATGACTGAATCTTGCCTGTTGATGATTATGTTTGAGACACAAATTGATTTCCTGTCTGAAACAAATTTGGAAAGTTTCTTGAACTCTTAATGAACTGTTGTTGTCTGTTGTTGCAGGTTTGCAGATGACGCTTGCAGCTGATAAAAAATGGTGTGCTGCTATGGACGCAAATTGGTGACGTCGGTATGACCATTATGTAGCAAGGCTAAACGGATTGTTTTTGTGTAAGCTGTGAAGTTGCAGTGTACTGTGCTGCAGAACCCTGTTAGTTTATGTGCCAGCTTTGTCGTGACTCTACTTATAGGTTTTCTATATTTCGGCAGGCCGTGTTCATCGTGAGCAGAAGGTACGCAGGATGTATATGCTGGAGTGACCGATGAACTGGAACTTGTATACTGCAGTCAGAAGATGTCAACAAGGAACTGCAGTGATGATGCTTCTTGGCTTTGATTGCGTTGAATTATAATAGAATTTCCTCCTTGGTCTATTCATCCTATTTTCTCCAATCATGTGGGTTCTAGTGGATTTGGTTTATGAGCCTACATATTGAAATGCTCCTTTTAATTTTCTTTTCTGTGTGCAGCAGTCTGACTCTGTCTGGTATTGTGCGGTTATTTGCGGGATACTTGGAGACATTATGGTGCAAGAAATGGCGATGATGCAACCACGAAATGCGATCTTCTGCGTGGACCGTGGCGGTGCGATTTGGATTTGGAACTTCCTTGACATCCTTCTCTATTAGTGTCGCATTTAGAGGTTGTTAACCGCTCTTAATATTTTGCAGTTTCGAACAATGCTGGTTGGAGTAGGAGGTGCTTGACGAGTGTCGTGATGTCTGCTGGGATTCTCAGTGTTGGAAGGAAGCTCCAACAGATCCAAAATTGACAAAAGTCTTTACAAAGTAATGCTGACATCCTTGCTTACAACTTGATACGGCTAAAAAGCTCTCATGATCATAAAGGTCGCTGCTAACTTCTGAATTTTCTTCTTCTCAAAAATGAATTTGTTTTCGTATGTCGACTGCTTTTCTGTCATGTTCAGGCAATATCACGAAATATCAACCGTTTTTGCAAACTCGGCACATACGAGAATGTGGCCTTTGGGTAGTGCAATGGTTTCTTGACACAGTGAAAAGGTGAGTACATTCAGTTCCAACTCTCTTAAATTCTCATTTATTTCTTTGATGAACACATGGTTTAAAAATTGATTTCGTGCTGAAGTTGCATTTCACCGAATTTTCCTATACCGTCTTTTGACAACGTAGGTACGAGCGCATCAACCAATTCAATCATAGGCATTGATATTTCTCGTTGGTATGAGCATTACGAGAGGAAGACTAGCACTTCCGAATATGCGAAGCCGAGGGCTCCGTTTTCGGACAAGGTAACTTGAATGATGCTCTTACCTTCATACACAAGGAAAAGCTTATGAACTGAATGAATTGAAACTATTTTTAATAGTTCGTGATTACTATTGCTCTATGCAGGTGCTCCGGGCGAGTTGCATATGTGATTTGTCGCTAGGTCAATCTGTAGCATAATCATCAAGTGTTGCTTTAATGCCCTTCCATATTTGATCTTCCCTTCTGGTGTTTTGTATGTGAATCTACATGTGTTTATATCCCTGTGTTTGGAGAATCTATTGGTGCCAGAATGGTAAGTCCATTTAATTATATTACTGCTATAAAATGGATGGACAATCCAAGATGGAGAGTCTATCAAAGTGAGATTTGAGCTGTCAAAATAACACTGTGTCTTTGGCCAGTTAGAATTTGTGTCCGTCCGCTTCGGATTTATCCGCCTGACTGTTAAACTTTCCTAGTGCAGGTGCTTTCGCATGAGCCGGCACGAATGCCGCAGTCATTCCCTCTGCTGCGGGTGATCTAGTGACTGAAGCAATCTTGATACGCTCCCCTTTAGGCGTATGCAGCTGGAAGAAGCTCGAAGCAAGGTTCTGGTACAAACAAGTGTGTTATTGTCCTTTCAAAACAAGTCAGAGTTATGGCAACAAAGACAGGGATGCCGGCGAAGAAATTGTATGCCACACGTACAGTAGCGAAATGTAATAAGGCTTTATGCAGATGGTGAAAATTAGCCAAAATATTTCTGATCGTTTAGGCTTTGTAGTTCCGAGACAAAAATGTGACGAAGCTTTCACCGCTTTGACTTTTAAACTCTCATATCCATGGCACATATTTGAATTAATCTTGAGTAGTGATTTTCCTGATATATGTTTGAAACAGGCTAAGAACGTAACCCCGTTACTCTTGAAAAAATACTTCAAAATGCAATTTGAGGCCTAGCCTAGATTCAACTCAACCTTGAACGGTTATAAATGAAGCTACAATATTCTTTGAGGCTCTATTCACCTGCCTTTGGGCTTTGATAAACCCTCCCTCTATTCACTATTGTACCACTTGGGGGAAGCTCTATAGGATCTTGATTAAGTTGAATACATACTGAAGAGCGGCCATGCCAAATCCATCAGTTGGTTAATGATGCCGTTAAGGAAACCAAAAAGCAGAGTGCACTATTAGCAGCTTAGCAAAATGAAATTAGAGCACCAAAAGGGTGGAGTTCAACCCTGACTCCAAGATATCCCGCGTGGGAAAGCAATGAGGCCTTAAATACCACAAATCCACGTGGTATAATGTTTTGATCTCAAACAAATCCAAGGATGATTTTAACGAGATAAATCCGGGAAGCGCATCCAAAGAAAGTCTTCGGTGTATTGGTCCAATAACAGCTCGAGAGTGAAAATGACGTTAGTAATAAAGTAGATAACATAATAATATTAAATACGATAGAAATAAATATAATATTAGTAATAATAGTCGCAAAACACAAACATAAAGTCAAATAATAGGAAAAAAACGCAAAAAGAGGTGGCGTCTTAGGGTCAAAAATTAGGGTGCAACACGTAGCCTTCTCAACCAAGCAAGAAAGATGAAAACCATAAGCTCTATTCAGCTTGACCAAACCTCCGGGGAACTCAGAAGCGTCTAAACTGACAATCTCAGCAAGCTTAGCCAACTCAGGCTCAGTATCCTCGTGAATAAAAGGCATCTGATCTAACACAGGAACTCCTAGCATATCAGAATACTCCTCCAAAGTAGGGGCCAAAATAAAATCAGGGAACAAAAAGCATCTCAACTGAGGCTCGTAAAACTGCATCAAAGTATACAATCCAGTCATCTCAAACAGAGAAGGTCTGCACACCAAACTGAGCAGTTTCCCATAAGACTCTCTAAACTCAGCCCTCACTCTCTGATCTGCTAGAGCAACCAACCGCAATAAGGAACTGATATCTGGAGAATGCAACCTGTAAGCAACTGTCCTCTTCATGGACTCCATGTCTGGCAAGAAGAACACTAGAATCTAAGGGGAAAACACACCTGCAACATAAATACATGTTAATGAAATGCAAACATGAAAATGCAGATGCATATGCAAACAGGGGATCAAGTGCAATAATGAAGAACTGTGTTGTGCTGTACTGCAACTTGAGAACCATCAGATCTTCTCCTCAAACCAAACCAACCACAAAAGAACCCTCATAACCAATTCTCACTGACAGAGACAAACCAGGTATTTTGAGGCCAGAGTTTTCCTACAAAAAGACCCACCTACCCCTCACAGGTATGTACTTAACTCGCAGACGAGGTACGACATCCTATGCGGTCATCAGCGTCACAGACTTTCAAGAGCGATGATACGATACCCAGAAGGTGTGGCATCATCATCCCTTGAAGAGGCCTCACTTAGCCGAATCCCAAATGATAGGTTCCCAGAGTCGACAACCCTCAAATCCAACAACCTGTTGAGCCCAAAGGGCCAGGCAAGATGCCATCAAAGAGAATCTCGTCTAAGTGCATATTTCGTAGCTAGCTGGTGCGAGCAAAGCAAGCAGGCTAACCACTACTCTCTACTTCTAAGTCTATGTGCACTCAAGCCTAGGTCTAGCTTATCTCTCAAACTAACCCTCTACCCACAGCAAAATAACAATAATATATAGTACTAAAAGTAAAGACAGAAAGATAAATACATAGAAAACCCCAGACGGGAAAACAAGCGCTAGGATTGACTCGCATAGGGAACCGTTAGAGTCGCCAGCAGAGTCGCCAGCTTTCGCTACTGCGAAAATCGGCGCCGGCCATGACAGAAGAGTCTCCACCGTGCGTTATTTATCCGAAAAGAGGAAAAGGAAACGCTCAGAGAAAACCTAACGCAAAGAGGGAAAGGAATGGTCATTGCAACCAAATCCTGGATTCGGGAGTCGGTTACGCAAGGGGAAGGTATTAGCACCCCTCACGTCCGTCGTACTCGACGGGATCCACACTTGTTTTCTATCTAAGGGTGTGTTTATCTATCTACTCTAAAGGTCTGGTCTAAAAAGAAAAGAAAATGACTCAGCAAAGTATCGCACTTTATGCCTACGTATTCCCGTCTGGAACGAGAAATCAGAATCAACGTAGTTCGCCTAACTACGGGTTAAGGGGGAAGGTTGCTCGCCGAGATGTCGCATCTCGTGCCTACGTACTTTCATACGACATGAAAGATCAGAGCAAATGTAGTTCGGGCTACGGAAGACACAAGCTTGTCTGGCAGTTTTTTATCTCCTTATGAAAGGGTTTTCCTGATTAAGGGTCCAAGAGGACAAAAACAGAGTTTGAATGTTTGTTTGAATCTTTTACGAAAGAACTGTTTTTTTAGGATGTTCGCAATCTCCATCGCACTAGAGACTATGACCCAGGAGTGAACGCTTCGTATGTCACCCAAAGGGTACCACACTAAACATCTAGATTACTGGAGAGAGACCCTCCACCAACCTTTTCCCAGATAGCTTAAGGCTCGTAACGTACGACTTCAATTAACCTTATTACTGTATTTTTGAATTGTTTTGAGATGAGAAGAGAAAGACACCCTAAGACTATGGTTGAAAGGGAATCTTCCTACAATTATCATGCATGGTTTAAAAACCTAATGTCTGTCATAATTCCCTCTTGCACAGAGGAAATCAGAGATCCTAGGGGAAAACAGCAAAAGAAAGCAAGCAGTAAACAGTAAACAGTAAAATGCATGCTATGCAATAGTACAAGCGAGGCAAGGGAGTCCTGCTCAACCTCAAACCTAAGAAAACAACAGGCAAGGGGAGACAAGCTCCACTTCAAACCTAAAGGTAAGTAACACAAGCAAACAGACAATACAACAAAAGAAAAAACAGAGGAAGCAGCCTAAGCAACAACAACAATCTTCTACAGACAACAACTTAACCTTTAACAGCAGCTCTGGTCAGCAAAGTTGAATTGACAGCAAAGAATCTTCATCTTCAAGTTAGCTCCTATCTTTAAGCTTCTTCAATTCTTCATCTTCAAACTCTAGCAAGCTCCACAAGAAGAGAAATCATCATTGAGATCAAGTTACAATGCTAGGAAACCTGATGAAGACCAAAGGAATTCATCAGGAACCAACATGGAAAGAAAGTGCATCCTCAAAAGTTCTACTCATTAAGGCATGCCACTCATCCTTCCAAAGGAGAGATGGAGCTTCCTTAAGAGGGCTTTGCATCATGGGATGAAGATAGAAGCAAACAATGCATTCTATTTTTGAGGAAAAGAAAAGAACTAGTTCTAATGGCTCTTCCTAAAACCTTAATCCTATAAGCTTCTAAAAAGCTCCTAAAAGAGAAAGAAAACTTCAAGCTAAGCTCCACAAGCCAATCCACAGCAGCTACAAGATGTCCAACACCTCCTCCAAAAAGGAAACCAAGCTCTTCAAGCTCCAAAGCCACCAACAAGATCAAACAAGGCAAGGCACCAAAGAAGGAACACCAAAAGCAACACATACTTGCAAATTCTATCTAAAATAGAAAACTAAGTTGTAAAAATCTAAGAAATTTCCTAAGGGAACATGCATGTTTTAACATTCTAGGGTTCAAATATCAAATCCTAAATCAACTTCTAGGTCCACTAAATAAATCCTAAGTTGAATTGTGTCAAGATAAACCATAAGTTGGGAAGGCTCTAAACATCTCACCTAAAACAGAACCTACAATTGTTAAAAAAATCTAATAAAGATCCTAAGGGAGCATGCACATCTAACCTACAACATACTCAAAAATCAAATTCAGAAACCAAACCAAAAGATCAAACCAAAATCAATAAAACAGATAGTCAAATATGCAAAATTAAAGAAATAACATAAAAGAGAAAAATGCAAATTAAATTGAAAAATGCATGAAAATGCAATTTATTGATTCCATAAAATCACAAATTTAATTAGGAGCATGGAGATATTTTTAAAATATTTTTCAGATTAAAGATGGATTTATTGTGAATTTTGGAATCAATATGCATTAAAAATAAATCCAAAAATGATTAAAAGAAAATAAAATGCTGAATAAAACCACGCGCGTTGGATGGTGTTGACAAGGTAATCTGATCCAAAGGCATTGAGCACGTCCACATGAGCATCCCAGTCACACACTGACTGGGATTAATGAAACGCTGCGTTTCATTCCTTGGAGGCAAATCCTCAGTTTAAACATGAGCCACACGATGTGCTGAATAAGTCCAACTTCCACAAGATCTGATGGCCATGACTTCATCTCCTTCCTTGGAACTCAGGCGAGGGGGAACAGTCTCCGGTGGCTCTCACGGTGGAAACAACCGTCTTCTCCGGTGAGAGTCACTTACAGGCAGCCAAAAATTGCACACATTATATCCATTCCACTCAAATTTTCACGTAGATCACGAATATGAACTCCAAATCTCATGAAACCTTATGGATCTTTCAAATCGAATCCAAAATCCAAAATATGTCAAAACTTTTATCATCACCAAATGTCAAACTAATGGTACAGAAATCATCCTCATGTTTCACTGATCAACCTAAGTTATCTCAATTGTGCTAACTCTCCAAGAATCAAGAGATTCGATCCAAAACAGAAATGTCATCACATGATCTATCATCACCAATTGCTTCCAAATCAATTCTAAAACGACCTAGGTTTCATCCTGATCCTAGCCACATGTTCATTGCTAACTACATCATGCTAGATCAAGAGGAATTTTGAAGTTTACTAACCTGGTATAGATCCACTAACAGAGGTAGCTAGAGCTTGCTTCTTGCTTCAAAACTCTCCAGGCACGATCAGTGATGCAAGAGGAAGAGTCTTCAACCTTTAATTTGCTCTGAACTAACTTGGAAATGAAAAACCGATTCTCACTTGCTCCTTGGAAATTTCACTTACAATCTCAGCTTTCTTCACGAAATGAGCTCCAACCTCAGTCTGAAATCACTGCAATGCTTATATAGAATGATTCTATGGGCTTTTGAAACTTGATCCAAGCCCAATTCAGTAGTTCACCAATTCTGATTTTTCTCTCCAAATGCCATGTGACAGTCATGAATTCCATGCTACAGATTGCACTAGAAGCTTCTATTCAGTTGCAAATTGCCTTGTGAATGCATTCAGATCAAAAGGAACACTTGAAATGCCTTGGTGAATGTTTTGGATATGTAACTTGCATATGAAGAAACAACCTTGTAACTCATGAAAATCTGCCTCAACTCAAAAATCTACCAATTTCATTGTGTTTGAAATGAAATTCCCAATCAAAATGAGTACCTACTTGACATGTTTTGGTCACTTAACCATTAATTTGGATTTTTCAACTTTGAATCCTTTGAAAATCTCCCTTTTTAAGCCATTTCAAACCAAATCTTGATATGAATACAATCAATTCATCATGACTTCTTGGTTAGCCTAAAAACCACATTTTCAACAAGTTTCATGTTGAACAAAAATCCATTTGACAAGTGCAAGTTGAAGATTTTGACCTATCATTGAAAATGACCTATAATCTCACTTTCCCAAAATACCCCTAACTTGTAAACCTCATAACTTGAGTTATACAAATCAGATGGAATACTTCTAGTACAATTTAGAAAGCTAGGATCATGAGGAACAACTTTCATTTTGTCCAAAAGTTTAGGTGAAATCTCCTTCTAGGTCAAAAATAGCTTTGAAGTCAGATGATTTTCACAGACAAATTTCAGAGGCATCTGAGGACTTGTAACTTGTCTGGACCATACCTTGAGTTCTATTAATCCCCTTGAGGACTTCTAGTACTAAAATTAAAGGTATTGAGACACTCTAAAAGTTTCATGTTGGCCAAAGATCCATCTGAAACTTTCATATTGACTTATGTGGTCTTGAAGTTAGGCACTAAACAGGGGATTTTACATTGAAACCCTAATTTAGCAACTTCCCACACTCTTGACTCTTCTTGACTTGATCTTGGCACAACACCACAAATGTCTCATCATATCATCTCATGAACTCCATGACCTAAAAGTAGGCTTTGATACCCTTCAATTGCACAGTTTACCTAGGATTGACCCAAATGAAACCCTAATTGCTTGCACCTCAACTGTGGCTCTTGCATTTGACACAATGACTTGATTGAGCTCTCCCATAGCCCTCTAGGCATTCTATGAGCTCCATACACATCCTCTTCTCATATTCAACACTTTACATCCCTCTGATGGTCTTCAATTGATCCTCAAGTTAGGAGAAAATCTTCATGCAAGCATCTAAACTCTTAGGCACTCAAATTACCTCCTGATGACTTTGATAACTTCTCAATCTTGAATAAAACCTCTTGCTAGGCTTTTCTTGATAAGAATCACACTTGATCCCCTTCTATATGAATGATATCATGATATGCAAATGATATAACTATGCAAATGTTAATGCAATGAAACATAAACCAAGTAAGAAAAGGTTGAGCAAATTTTGGGGTGCAACAGTATGGGAGATTGCTGAAGTATGTCTACAAGCCCTCCTCCCACAAGATCAGTGGTCTGTACACGTTGCTACAATTTTACGAGGCCCCGCTGAGATGCTTTCTGTTTCCCGACTATGTTTTGGCCCCTACTCTGGAGGAGTACGCTGACTTGATAGGCATTCCTGTTAAGGATCAAATGCCTTTTCATCATGTTGACACTGAACCTAAGCTGGTTGACCTAGCAGTTATCTTGCATTTGGATGAGTCTGAATTGAGAAAAGGGTTCACTCGGAGAGACAAAGTGTTTGGCTTCCCTATATCGTTTATGGTGGAGGTAGCTCAAAAGTTTGCTAAGAAGGATCGTTGGGATGTGTTCAATGTTGTTTTGGCTGTGTGCATATACGGGATTGTGCTGTTCCCGAATCTTCCCGACTTCGTAGATGCTGACACTTTCTACTTGCTCGCCTCAGGGAATCCAGTTCCCACCTTGCTTGGTGACCTGTATCATTCTACCCACTACAAGAATGAAAACAGGAGAGGGAAAATGGTGTCCTGTTGCGCTCCTCTGTTGTACCGGTGGTTTGATAGTCACATGCCTAAGAGGGGTCCCTTTGTTTCTTCTGCAGCCATAGCTGAGTGGTCTGAGCACCTGATGGGTTAATCTGCAGAGAGTATCATTTGGTTCGACCGGGATATGATGGGTACTGAAGTCATCCACAGCTGCAGCGGTTTTCCTAATGTTCCATTGATTGGAAGAAAAGGATGCATCAACTACAATCCCTCACTGCTGGTCAGACAGTTCGGGTATGCCTTGAGAGGTCCGCCGAAAGATGAGGAGGTGCAGGAATCTCTGTGCCTCAACGGGTTGCTTGAAAGTGACATGCTGGAAAAGCTAGAGCATGCTTGGGCTAACATCCACAGACGAGGAAAGACGTTGTTGGGTAAGAGCAACAGCCAGGCTTATGAGCCTTATGTGAGTTGGGTTCGAAATAGGGCACAACAGTCTTTGATGCCATTTCCTCCAGTGGCTCCTCCAGCTCCCCTCGTGAATGAGAAGCCAACCACTGTAGACATCCTGAAGTATGAACAGGTAGTGGCTGAGAGAGATGAGCTGAAGAAGGCAAATGAAGAATTGGAGAAAGAATTGGCTCAGCTCAGAAGCGAGAGAAATGAAGCCGTCCATTCCTTCAAGAAGCAGACTGAGCTGGTGAACCGGTTAGGTACAGATTTGACCAAGCAGATAGCTGAGCGAGAACACTTGGGTCTGGACTTCAAATCTGTTAATGACGTACTGGCCACTAAGAAGCAGCACTTGGATGAAGCGTACCGGAGAATATCCAAGTTTAATCAGCAGTGGAATGCCACTCTAGCCAACGACAAGGAACGAGAGGATAAACTGAAACAGAAGATTTCCAAATTGAAAGCTCAGGTGAAGGCAAGTGAGAAGAGGTTTGATGAGGAAACTGCTCGCAGATATGCCGCTGAAGACCTGCTAAACAAGGCTCTCGCTAACCTGAAGGAGCGCAAACAGATGTTTGAATCCAAGAAACGGAGGTTAGAAGATTGTTTCGGCGAAGGAGCGTGGGAAGACTCCGTCGAAGGTCTTCAATACACTATTATGCAGAGGGAGTTACTCGTCGAAGGGTTGCTCACTCGACCTGATCATCCAGAAACAAAGGGTTTGTTAGAAGATTTTCACGCCCGCGGCCGTGCTTGACTATATTTGTAATCCTTTGTTTTCGATCATTGTTGTATGCTGACCATCACCAAGCTTGTTGGTCGAGGTCATGCTATTGATTCTGCTTGTACTCAATGACGTTGTATGCCGCCTTAATGGGCTTTCTTTATATATATGAGATGTCATTTCCATGACTGGATCCAGACTTCTTATTATCAGCACGTGCACTCTGGCACTAGAATCAGGGGAGAAATCTCCCTAAGGCATAGACACAGGTTTGCATTTGCATGAATCATTTGCATAACAGGTACCTTGCCATTTTTCTAACCCCCTGTTGATACAGGTAGTTTCAGGTTTGTCTCAGGTTGATCCAAGCAATGGAACGGGTACGAGCGGAGCTGAGAGAGGTATGAGGCCAGCTGAGGCAAGTTATGAGGGACCAGAAGGCGCTCAAAGAGGAGAACGACCAGCTGAAGAATCAGGTGGGCCTGATGGCGGAAGTGTTAAAGAACATACTTAGAAGGGAATGTGAGCAGAAGCCTGAGGCTGCAGCCGGTATACTTGCTCCACGGGTATCTGAAGAACCCGCGCCGAGGCATGATAGGCCTACCAGATCCTCTACGCAGCAGGAAGCTCAAACTGTTTCTCGTCAGCAGCCACGTCCGGTTCCGCAGGACAACCCCAAAGGACAGGGTCAAAAGGGGAGACTATCTGACAGGATCCTCGATCCAATCCCGATGGATTATGACCAGTTGTTGCAACTCCTGCTCCAACTTCAGTTGGTTAAACATCGAACATTGGCTCCAATGACTGGACAGCTGCCACCCGACTACGACGTGAACGCCCGTTGTGAGTTCCACTCTGGAGCATCGGGGCACGATATATTGAACTGTAGAGCTTTTAAGCATAAGGTTCAAGACATGATTGAGTCAAGAACAATTGAATTCGTGTCGGGCGGCATGAAAGCATCAGGCATATTCATCCCTTATCATGCAAAAGAGATGGGTGTTCCCATGATCTCATCTGAAGATGAGAAGGATCAGGAGTATATCCCGCGGTCTTTGAGGTTTGAATCGCCTTGCCCGCAACTTTGCCATATTCCTGGGTCGAGCTCCAGGATGAAAACCCCTGAACAAAGGGATCCTCACTAGGTCAAACCTCGTCTCCGGATTGTTTCTGCCATGCAGAATCGGCAACCTCTCGCTCCGTTGCAGCGAAACTATCGGAGCCCGAATCAGAGTCAACCTCACAGCAGTCGTCCTTTTGATTGAGTCTGAAGACTTCCAAGGGTCTCTCCCCTCAGTAGCAAATAAGTGTGAAAGCCCAGTTCCTCGAAAGCTGGCAATCTGCATTTTATCATGTCATTTCTTTACATTTGTAGTTTCTTTCCTGTAGAATTGCAAATTTCGCTTGTAAAGCATGATTGTTTTTCAATTGATATTGATAATGAAATAAATATGCATGTTTTGAACTAATCCATTCGTGTTCACTCTATCGCTTTCTGTTATTTCAAACGCTTGTTAAAGTGGAATCCGGGGAGGATGACGAAATCCAATGATGCGTAAGCTTCCGATGCTATGCTTTTGAATAAAAAACCTGTTGATGATGTACAGGCATTGTTCCAAATCCCAAACACCGGAGATATAAGGAAGATAATCCCTTGTTAACCCCTTTGAGCCTAGTTGTAGGAGTTTCTTTCTGAAGATAGAAGACCCTCAATCTTAACCCGGGGCAGGGTAGGTGTCAGTTAATTTGACCAAGCATTCAAATAACAAAAGGAGTGTTCGTTCGAGGATCAGTCACACCGCTATGGGTCGTACCTAAAAAACCATGATGGTTAAACCTGGCCGATCAGGAGTGAAACAGTCACAATCCCTTTAACAAATCATACGAGTCGATGCCATGCGATTTGTTCAAAAAGAAAGAGAAAAAGAATCGAAAGGAAAAAGCCCGCTAAGTCGAATCTGAAAGCAAGCGACTTAGGCAAAAATTAGGGTACCCCGCTGGACTTCAAAATCGAAGAAACTCAAGAGAGTTAGTCCAGGAAAAAGTTAGGGGAAAACGAAAAAACAAAAAAACGAAAAAACAAAAAAACGCAAAATGAAAGGCGAAAAAGGATTACAAAAGAAAATCCTCGAGAAAGAACGAAATCGTATGGCTATCTGTGCCCAAACAAAGACGAAAAACGAATGACTGTCGCTCCGAAAACCTGTGGTTTCCTGAACCTTCACTCCTGTCATATAACCTTTGAAAGGTGAACGCTAAGGTCGAATTAGCTGAACGTAGGTTGGAGAATATCAAGGAGAATGAGTGGGTTAAAATGAATTTTGGGCCTTTATCCTTTCTTTCTTAAACCGTGAACCTGACCACGTTACAACCTTTAAAAGACCAAATTGAAATAGGTTTGTTTCGAAAGCATACTTCGGTAAAGATCGCATCGGAACTGACTCCTAGAAAGGATTCTCAATACAGCGTTGTTTTAGTGTTGACATGTTGATGAATGATTTCATGTATTTTATGTCATAAATTTTTTCTAGTGAACAGGAATGGATTTTCAAAACTGCCATATGCATTGCATTTGATATGTCTTTTATGCAGAACAACTTGTTTTACTAGCGAGTAAGCGCTTGACAGCAGAAAAGTTTCCACGATGGAAAGAGTTGATCAGGACAGAATGCAGAACGCCTGAGTATTCCGGTGAACCGGGGCAAGCTACGTCAAATGATCACAGTATGGGAGTCAGCCATCCAAAAATCATTAATCCGGGGCAATCAGGTCGAGATTTGATGAATCTCTCGCAGCCAAGGGTACTACTCCCCACAGATTAGCCCATGAGGAGAAAAGTCATGACAAGACTGGGGCAAGTCACCCCGAGAGCTTCGAAGCCATCCTTAGCCTGAAGGTTATTAACTTGAAGCCCCTTTGCGAGGTTCAACATGCTGACGCAGAGCAGGGTGCGGAGATCGCAGATTTTCCTTCCAAGGAACATCCCCACAGAGATCCCACAAGATGGGGCAAGAGTTGAAAGCGAAGGAATCGTTCCTCCCCGTATTGGCAGAGATTGTCTGAAGTCGTTAAGATCTAGGGCAGGCCATCTCGAGTTCGTTTCGTGGCATGTTTTCTAATCAGGATGATTCCTTCTTCCCCAGCAAGTCCAACAGTGTTTCCCCACGAAGTCGGAACATGGGACCAAGAGCATTGATATGTCTCCCCAGGCAGAGAAGATTCTCCCCCAACCTGATGCGTCTTGAGGAAGGATCATCATCTCCCCAGCTGAGTCATGCGCTGAAGCGTATGTTCATTCCCAACACTGGGTCAATGTGCAGTTTTCTCGTAGAAGACTATGTGCAATAGTTCAGCTTCCGATAGTTCAGACTGAAGTCTCCAGCAGAATTGAAATTCCCCACAGAGTTGTACTCTCCCCGGCAGGTAGGAGTGATTCCAGCGTCCGGTTACCATCCTCAGCCGAGTTTGCAGTTCAACACGAGAGCCGAGTCCTTGGAGAGCGTTCAGGCCATGATTGGTTTTCCCCAGTAGAGTGTTGAATAGATGATGCTGCATTTCCCCACTGGAGTCGTTATCTCTAAGAAAGTTTAGTCGCGAAGGCCGCGCAGTTTATTTCTGCAATTGACATCGTTTCCCTCAGCAGTTTGTGGGTCGTATACCTAGCTGAGCAGGTCCAAGTTCTCGTAGAACTTTGTCCCCCTGCAGCAGTCGACTGAAGTTCGTTTCCCCAGGCGGAGTCCAATTGAGATTGGTGTGACTTCTTCTCCTCGGCAGGATGATTCCTCCTCTCCACCAGAGTGGTCCTTTCTCCTTGACAGGACGCTTTTCCCTTCAGCATTTATTTTGCTGATGGGGTCATAGCATTTTGCATGATTGCATAGTATTTACCCTAAAAAAATACGTAGCATTTCCACCGCGTGGAGCATTACACCATGTTCAAGCATATGCATATGAAACATGAGCTAGGTCGTTACCGTTCTTGTTTTGCAGGTGTTCCTACGCAGAATGGTTTGCTCAAGATGATTCTTGAATTCCCTAGCGAAGTTGTTTACTTAAGATGATTCTTAAAATCCCCAGTGAAGTCGCCAGAGTTGGTTGCTCAAGTTGATGCTTAGAGTCCCCGACAGAGTGTTTGCTCAAGATGGTTCCTGAAATCTCCAGCAAAGTTATTAGTTCAGGATGATTCTTGAAGTCCCCGGCGGAGTTATTTGGCCAAGATGATTCTTGAAGTCCTCAACAGAGTTTATTCATCAAGGATGATTCCTGAATCCCCGAAGCAGAGACTTGATAGTTCTCCAGAATTCCCAGCGGAGATGTGTCATCCCCAGTAGGTCTTAAACAGAGGAGTTGAAATTTCCTTGAAGACTTGATGATTGAAGTCCGGCAGCGGTGCCAAAACCCCACACTTACTGATGAAGTCTAACTGCAATGTCAAAGCAGTTCTCCCAGCTGACGTGGAGGGCCTGACGGTAAAAGTTTATGCATCCTTAGTGGTTCCTGATTGATTAAAGATTCCATTTGAAGACTTACTGATGAAGTCCAGCTGCGATGTCCAAGCAGTTTGCCTAGCTGACGCAGGGTGCCTGACGACAAAATATTATATATCCTTAGTGGTTCCTGATTGATTAAGGATTCCATTGGAAAACTTATTGACAAAGTCCAACTATGATGTCGACGCAGTTCTCTCAGCTGATGCGGAGTGCCTGATGGTGGAAGTTTGGATATCCCTATTTGGTTCATGATTGACCGAGAATTCTATTCCCGACTTACTGACGAAGTCCGGCTGACGCCCGAGAATTTCTTTGAATGCCCGACGGCATGATTAACTTGATTGTTAAAAAGTTCCTAATGACCTGATGAGTCCTAAGGAATCCTTCTACCGCAGTGTAGCAGAACGCCTGACGAAAATATCAGCTATGTATCGCCGGTTACCGAGTGACCAGTGAGCCCTTGATGATTTGAGGAAGAAGCTGCAGCGAAACCTGATAATCGTCCCGACGGAGATTTGAGAGTATCCCTTCACCAGTTACTGAATAACCGGTGATCCCTTATTGACTTACTGATGAAGTCCGACAAAGATGTTGTCGACGTGCCTAGCGACATGATGAGTCCATAAGCGACGATAAGGAATTCTTCTGCTGTGGCGCAGAATGCCCGACGACAAAATCAGCCATCATTCACCAGTTGCCGAGTAACCGGTGATCCCTTATTGACTTACTGATGAAGTCCGACAAAGATATTGTCGACGTTCCTAGCGACATGATGAGTCCATAGGCGATGATAAGGAATTCTTCTGCTATGACGCAGAATTCCTGACGGCATAATCCAGCTAAATCATATGATCATCCTAACGGAGATTAGACCCTTCACCAATTACCGTGTGACCAATTCCCCAGCAGAGTTGCCGTGCAACTGTCATGCTTAGTTTCGAAGATGTTCCTACCAATCGGAGTACCGTTTATCCGTACGGTTGGCAAATTACTAGTTACTGCGTAATCAATGATCCCTTGATGATTTGAGGACGCAATGATATCAGATGAATCAGAGAATCATCCTGACGGAGATTCAGATCAGTATTTCTCCAGCTAGTTGCCATGCAACTATTATTTCAGTTTCCGAATATTTGTCCCCATCAGAGTACCGTGTACTTGATTAGTTGGCAAATTTTCGGGTTTGTTGGTATTCAACCATCTCGTACCTTGATTGTTTGAGATAGGTTCTCTTCTCACCCAGTCAGGTCCAAGCCGTTTGAATAGGGGCAGCTGTTGCACCACAAAATTTGCCCAACTTTTCTTTACCTAGCTTATGTTTCATTTCATTCACATTAGCATTATCATTTGCATTTCATTGACATGGGTGCAGGAGATCAAGAGGTATGACTACAAATCAAGAGCTATACAATACTGCGAGGCTAGCTAAGAAGGTTGTTCAGATGTTCAAGGGTTGATATCCTTGTCAGAGAAGTTGAAAGATCCCCAGAGATAGTGGTTGAAACCAAGAGGGTGTGTCTCCTAACTTGAGAGTTGTGGAAAGCCATCAGATGATTCTGAGGCCATGAAGTTGGACTTGAGGTCTTGAGAGAGCTCATGAGAAGAGTTGAAGATCACTTTGAGGCCTAGACAGGTCAATTGTGCAAGATTAAGAAGCCTCAGCCATGATGGGTGCAGCTAGGGTTTGACTGGGTCAACCCTAAGTCAACTGAGGATTTGAAGGAAGTTGAGACTTAATCCAAGATCCATGTGATCATGGATTGATACATTGAGATGTTATAAGGATGATTCCAAGGCTAACTCATCATGATTTAAGAGTTTGAGAAGTTTCAGGCTAGGGTTTCTAAGACTTGATAGTGTAAAATCCCCTAGTTTGAACCCTGACTTACAGGCCATCTAACTCAAGATATGATTGTCATCTCATCTTGACCCCAACATGATTGTTGTAGGGCATGATCTTAGCTTTAATTTTAGTACTAGAAGTCCTTGATAGGATTCATAGAACTCAAGTTATGAGCCAGACAAGTTACAAGTCATCTGAGGCATGTGAATTTGGAGCTTGAAAGTTACCCAACTTGCATGACACTTTTTCCCTAGAAGGATGATTCCTATGAACTTTTAGTTAACATGAATGTTGTTCCTTATTCTCTTAGCTTTCCATAGAGTACTAGAAGTCCATGATTGGATTTATAGAACTCAAGTTATGGCTTTGACAAGTCAAGGGTATTTTGGGTATTTGGGCATTATAGGTCATTTTGAATCGTAGGTCAATTTCATCATCTTGCAAGCCTCAAATGGATTTTTGTTCAACATGAAAGTTGCTCAAAATTATGTTTTTAGCTTATCCAAGTATCAAGAGTCCATTGATATGGATTATATCAAGCATTGGTTGAAGAAAATTCACATAAAGGCCATTTTAATGAATTAAAAGGTGAAAATTCAAAAAATTGGAAATAGTGTGTTTTCAAGTCAAATTTGTGGTCATTTTGAATGGAGTTGATATTCTAAAGAGATTTCCATTATCACATTTTTGATTTGAAGTTAATAACATAGCCATTTGGAAGATTGCTTCATATGTAAGAAACATATCAAACACACTCCATGGATTGAAATCAAGGGAGGAGAACCATTCTATTACACTCCACAAGTGTTAAGTGAATCATTTGGACTGAGTTTGAAGAAGGAACAAGGCTAGAATGTGCGTACTAACATTGAATTTTTGGAAGAGAGTGAAAATCCAAAATCCACAATTGGGCTTGGTTTGGGCCTCCAACTTGTTGAAACAGAATATAAATAAGATTTGGATCAGTTTAGGAAGCTTCTAGTGCAAAAATTCGTGGAGAAGCCATTGGAGAAAAGTGAAGAAAAGAGCTTGAAAGTGAGATTTCATTTTTGAGAATCAGAGGTTTTCAGCAGGAATTGATCATCAAGAATCATTCACCATTAACCACTGAAGATTTCTGCACGAGTTGGAAGAGAATTGAGGCCTGAAACTACTACAATCGAAGTTCAAAGCCAGGTTTCTACTTCTTGAAATTTCTCTTTGTTTATGCGTTTTTGTTGGATTAGAAGCATGTGGTTAGGTTCCCCTTAGGATATAGATGGATTCTGGATGATTAATTTAAACATTAGTGACAATTTAGGGATGATTCCATTTTCGGTTGAGAGTGATATTTTTCGATCCTTGCGTTTTTAGCATAATTAAGTAGTGTAGTTGAATTCTTGGTGAAATTTAGAGCAACTTTCATTCAGAAATCGTGTGAAATGGTTGAGTGTGGAGAGAGTTAGGGTTGAACAGGGCCGGCCGGAGAAGCCACCGGCGATGGCCATGGCTGCGCGCGCGTCCTGTGACTTGCAGAGAATTCAAAAGGTAGGAGACGTAATCTCCTCCGTCCATTCGCGAATAAGACTTTGACTCAGACGTCCATCCTAGGTCCCTCAATGCGCCACGTACCCCTCCCTTAAGCGCACCGTTTTGGTTAATGAGAATTCCCCAGCTTTGTGTTTCTTCGCTGCATGAACCAAGAGGAAGCGAGTTCGAATCCTCGCGTGTACATTTTTTCTGGTTAATTTGTGAACTGAAGTGAACGTAGTGAATGGTTATGTTGCGTTGGGCTTCATTATCCTGTGCTATTAACACCTCACCACTAGGCCCAACAAGGATTTTACGCATGAAATCCTTACTTAGCGCACCCACCCCTGGCATATTGTTGTGAACTGAGTTGAAACTCAGATGGGCCTAGCGCCCTTATTGCTTCCAGCACCCCCCATTTCCTGGGCCCAAGCGATTTAAGTTTGATTTTGCTGCTGATGACACCCCTCCCATTTATTTCTCTTAATTTATTTTCTTCTTAATTTTTGTTTTCATGCTTGTTGAAATTAATTCACAAAAAATAGTAAATAATGATAATAAATCCTAAGAAAAATTGTGGATACAAATTAAGATGTTTAGAATTTTGTCATGCTTTTATTTTTCATTTTTCATGCATTTTCATTTTATTGCATATTTTCTAGTTTAATATGTGTTTAATGATGAAATAATGATGTTATGAATTTGTCCATTTTCTTTCTCACTCATGGTTCTGAATTTGATCTTGGATTTTTGTATGCTGTTTGTGTACATATTGATGTTGCTATGCGATTTTTATCATGATTTTTAGATGATTTTAAATATGATTTTAGAGTAGTTGTTTAGGAGTGATCTTTGGTGGATCTCTTTAGTGATACCTTTCAACTTAGGATTTTATTAGAGGACTTAGAGATTGAATTAGGTCCTGATTTTTGAACTGTAGATCATTAACAAATGCATGTTCCCATAGAAAAATAATTAGATTTTTATAATGTGTTTTGATATTTTAGATAGAATATTCAAGTTTATTGTTCATTTGGTGTTTCAACTTTGGTGATTGATTTGGAATGGACTCAAATTGGGCTTTCCTTGCATAGTGGGCTTTTGGTTCTTGTTGGAGGATATCATGGACATGATGAAGCTTGTGTGGAGTGGCTGGTGAAGTTTGGATTGGAGCTTTTCTTTCCTTTTTGTTAGTTTTTGTAGCTTATAAGATTAGGGCTTTAGGAGAGAGCTTTAGAAATAGTTTTTTTCTTCAAATAATGGTTGGTTTCATTCCCATTCCATTCCCATCCTATGATTCAAAGTCCTCATGTTAAAAGTCTCATCTCTCCTTAGGAGGGATGTGTGACATTTTACAATGAGTAGAACTTTTGAGGATGCCTTTCTCTGATGACTGGTTGAGTGTCAGATGGGATTTCTTTAGTTTCCTTTTCTGCTTCCCATCATCAAATACTCATCTTGTTGCTTCCTTTCCTTGGTGAAGTGCATTGTTAAAGCATGAAGTTGGAGTATCCCTTTCATTCTCTTGGAGATGGTAGACTTGAAGAACAGTTACAAAGTTTGGATTGGATTGATGTCAGAAGATTGCTCTGTTGTGGAGTTTGCTGGCTTGTTTTCCCCGTTTGTCTATTTTCTTCCGGTGCAACTGTATTGATATGACTTGATTGGTGTGATGCATTTAGATTAGGTCATGTAGTTGAATAAGCCTAAGAGCATCCTAAGGGTTGAGCGTCTCCCCTTGCTTGTCTTGCATTAGAGGTTGAGTTTCTCCCTCTGCTTGTATTTTTACTGTATGACTTTGCTTGCTGGTATTTGGTAGAGCTCAGCTCCCTTGCCTGTGTGGTTTGTGTCCTTTGCGCCTTGTTTGCTTAGAAGTTGAGCTTGGCTCCTTCTGCTTAGTTGTTGCATACATGCATTTTATTTATAGCTGTTTACTGTTTACTATTTAGCTGATGTTTCATCTGTTTCCGTATACCATTGCCATGATCCCCTAGGAATCTCACTTCCTTTAATAAGGAAGTGATGATTATAACTTTAGGTTGAAACCTATGCATGATAACTTCTAGGAGATCCCTGTTTCAAACCTCAACCATAGGACGAATCCTTGGCATGACAACATTAGGACTTGATAGTCTCCCCGTAGTTGTCCCTCTCTCTTCTTGTCTTCAAACAAATCAAAATACAGTAATAAAGGTTAACTGATTTCGTACGTTACGAGCCTTAAGCTATTTGAGAAAGGGTTGTTGAAGGGTCACTTTTCAACAGTCTGGATGTTTAGTATGGTGCCCTTAGGGTGACATGCGACACATTCACTCTCAGGTCATAGTCTCTAGTGCGATATTGGTTGCAAACATCCATAAAAAACAGTTCTTCCGTAAAAGACAGAAAACAAACTTCAAACCTTTTTGCCCCGTGGGCCCATAATTCAAAGCAAGTTTTTCTGAAGAAAAGAGTGTCGTTAACTCCCAATTCTACCGCAAACGGTAACGCCTAAGTCTCTGAGGGTCGAGCTGCGTACGCCAAACTGCTGGAACTGTTTGTTAACCCTACTCGAAAAAATAGACGAATATGAATCCCCGTAATCTGTATTATCCCGAACTACGTAAGCTCTGATCTCTCATACCTGTTGAGAGTACGTAGGCAAAATACTGACGTATTGGCGAGCCACCTTCCCCCATCCCCCGTAGTTAGGTGAACTACGTTGACTCTGATTTCTCGTTCTCTGATGAGAATACGTAGGCATAAAGCACGACGCTTTGCCGAGTCATTTTCTTTTCTTTTATACCGGCCTTGATAGGTAGATAATAAATAAACTCGTCAGATAAACACAACAAGCGTGGATCCCATCGAGTACGATGGACGTGAGGGGTGCTAATACCTTCCCCTTGCGTAACCGACTCCTGATCCCAGATAATGGTTGCGATGACCTTGTCTTATACCTTTTTCGTCAGGTTTTTCTGATCGTTTCTTTTCCCGTTCCGAGGGATAAATAACGAAAGGTGGCGACTCTTCTATTTTTCCGGCACCTTATTTTCGCGGTAGCGACACATATCAACTTTTGGCCAACATGGAACTTATAGAGCATGCTCTTAGCTTTAATTCGAGTACTAGAAGTCCTTGATTGGATTTATAGAACTCAAGTTATAATCCAGACAAGTTACAGGTCACTAGAGGAATGTGAAACTTGTCTGCAAAAGTCAACCAACTTGCAGGACATTTTTGACCTAGAAGGATGTTTCTCCTCAACTTTTGGCCAACATGAAAGTTGTAGGTCTTAATCTTAGATTTCCAAATTATACTAGAAGTCTTTCATATGATTTGTAGAACTCAAGTTATGAGGTTTACAAGTCAGGGGTATTTTGAGAAACTTTGGTTACAGGTCAAGTTCACCACTTTGCATAACTCAAATGCACTTTTTTCCAGCATGAAAGTTGCTCCAAATGGGGTCATTTGGTCAATCAAGCATCAAGTTATCAATGGACTATCTTGTAGTGGAAGATTGGTGAAAGGAATTTTGGTAAAAGCATGTGAAAAGCCAAGTTTGGGATCTTGCCAAAATTAAATCAAACATGGTCATATTTGTACCCATTTGGAGGGAAAATATGTTTTAAGAATATTGGTGACAAAATCAATTGCATTTGAGGCATGGTTCATGGACTATTTCAAGGTTTCTTCATGTTTAAGCAACACTTTGGATTATGACCATTAAGATCCAAACAAGGAGCAATTATGAGCCATTGATCTTTCTTACACTACAAGGAATGGAATGCAATCAAAAACAAGGAGAATTGATCATGGTTTCATGGTTGTTCATGGGCTTCCAACTTGGAAAAAATCCAAAATTCAACTTGATCATTTTCTCACAATTGGGCTCCCAATTCATTGTAAACTTGTTCTATAAGTATTATAGAGCAATTCCATAATTTTTTTGGATTTTTTTGGTGTAGAAACAAGCTTATAGTAATTGAAAAAGTGTGCTCCAAGTGATTTTTGAGTTCTTCATTTTTCATCAATTCAAGCCTTCTCACCTATCCAAACATCTTCAACAACTATCATTGAGTGATTCTACACAATTTTCCAGAAGAATTCGTGTCCCATTGAAGCTCCACAACTCCATTTTCAGAGGTATAGGAAAATCAAGATTACTCATTAATTATGCATCTTTCTCGCACCATTTTTGCACCATTACATCACCCTTGGTATGAATCACGTTTCTAGTAATGTTTGGGGATGTTTCATGAAGAAATTGTGTTCTTGATATTTCTTGAGGGAGTCACGGGTTCAAAGATTTAGAGGGTTTCACTTCATTTCAATGAGATATTATTAATCCTCACGAAAAATGGCTCAAGTTTGGTTCAAGAAACGTTCGATTTCATGCGTTTTTGAGAGAGATAGAAGTTGGGGAAGTTTGTCGGCGAAGCTCCGACCACCATGTTCACGGACTGTGTACGTTTCCCCCTTCCAAGTCTCAAAATGAAGAAGATAAACTCCTGGCCTTTGGATCGTGTGGAAAGTCATGACTTTGTATGCATATATAATGTTCACGAATTCGCCACATCACCGTTTCACTTAAAGCTCAGCTGGGCTTAAGTGACTTGTTATCCACACCTCCACGCATAGGCCCACTCCAAGAATCAACTGAATGCTTTTGCTATTTGGCACACAAATTTGTTTATTTTTCAATTGTTTTCCTTATTTCTTTACATTTTTGCATGTTAGTTTTAATTACGTGAAAAATAGTAATATTGCTTATTGTTTCTTGAGATTTTTACCTGTTATTCTTGAACATCTTAGGAGATTCCAGAAATTGAAATGGTATTTTTAGGATTTATTTTCATTTAGTTATGATTTTTCTTATTTTAGTAGTCATTAAAAATACGAAACTGTACCATATTTCTTGTAGAATTTTGTTGAGGTACCAAAACAACAAATAAACTCCTAATATTTTGTGGCATTCTTGTAGACACCTTGAGAGTTTCAAATATATTTTTCTATGTATTTTATAATATCATTTGTGTAGGTTTTGAACACCATCTTTGGGCCTGCTCCAGATTACCTTGTTTTAGGGTATCTTTGGATGTTTACTCTCTGTTTGAACACTTCCTTTTAGATTATGTTTCCACCCTTTGAACCTCTGATTACTAACACTTTGTAGGTGCTTGGAGAATTTATTTGGCCTTTTTAGATGTATTTTACTATTTTCGCCTTATTTTTCAAGTTGGCTCATAATTTGGCACTTTCAATTGGACACTTGTGTTGTTTTGGCTCCAAAAGCCTTGTATTGCTTGTGTGATGGATATCATAGTGATTGCTTCTTATTGTGGACATATTATAGGTCTTGTGGACCATTTGGTGGCTGTTTATATTTTACATAGCTTGCCCATTTGATGCTTTACTTTCATGCTTGTACATTGTGATTCCAAATGGTGGTTTATGTACTTTCATTGTAGGTTTCTCTTGATTCCATACCATTTTATCCTTGATATTCATTTGTGGCATAGATTGTATGATTAGAATATGTTACCCTCTGTCCCATGACCTTGGTGTGCCATTTAAGGAAGTTTTAGATCCCTCCTTTGGAGGTCTCTAAGGCACGCCTAAAGTGGTGAATCCTTGAGGACTTCCTTTTGTATGTTTTTGTGGCTTGCTCTTGTTGCATTTCCTTCTCCTATTCTCTTGCATTATTTCATACTTGGCTTGAGGTTGAGATGGGCTTGTGGAGGCTCCTTCCCCACACTATTTTCCTCCCTCACTTGCATTGCATCTTTGCTTTCAATATTTGCATTTCATGTATGCATTTGTACAATTGTTTTCTTCTTTTTTTCTTTTGTCTTCCTTCCCTTAGGATTTCCATTCTTTCTTGTCCAAGATAGAATGTGATAGAAATTATGCCTTTAACCATGCATGACAACATTAGATAGTTCCCTCCTAACCTTGACTATAGGATGAACTTTGCATGACAACTCTAGGATTGAATTAGTTCCCCTTAGTTGTGTTCTTTCTCTTCTCATCTTCAAATATCCTTAAAATACCTAATAAAGAATAACACGTGTTGTACGCTACGAGCCTTAAGCACTTGAGAAAGGGTTGTTGGAGAGTTTCTTTTCAACAGCTTGGGTGTTTAGTATGGTACCCTTTGGGTGACATGCGACACATTCACTCTTAAGTCCAAGTCTTTAGTGCGATACGAGTTACAAACAAAACTCAAAACACTTCTTTAAAAGACACAAAAACAAAGATCCAAATTCTTTTTGTCCTCTTGGACCTTTAATCCTTAGAAACCATTTTCATAAGGAGAGTTTCGTTAACTCTCGGTTCTCCCGCAAACGGTAAATGCCTAAGTCTCCAATGGTCGAGCTGCATACACCAAACTGCTAGAACCGTTTGTTAACCATACTCGGGTTAAAACATAATTAACCAAACCTGTGGTCTTGTTAGCCCGAACTATGTTTGCTCTGATCTTTCATGCCGTATGAAAGTACGTAGGCACGAGATGCGATATCTCGGCGAGCAACCTTCCCCCTTTTTCCCGTAGTTAGGTGAACTACGTAGACTCTGATTTCTCGTTCCAGACGGGAATACGTAGGCATAGAACATCTGTGTTCTGCCGAGTCATTTATTTTCCTTTTGTCCTTAAGCCTTTAGCTAGATAGTATTAATCAACCCTTCGAGATAAACAATTAAGCTTGGATCCCGTCGAGTACGACGGACGTGAGGGGTGCTAATACCTTCCCCTTGCGTAACCGACTCCCGAATCCAGGACTTGGTTGCGATGACCATTCCTTTCCTTTTTCGTTAGTTTTTCTCTGAGAGTTTCCTTTCCGTCCTTTGGGATAAATAACGCACGGTGGTGACTCTTCTGTTTTGCCGGCCTCGTTTTTCGCAGTAGCGACACCCACCACACACTTCCATTTTCAAACTTCTAAGAAAGGAAGCGACATTCCAATGGATGGAGGAGTGCAAACAAGCCATCCTCCATCTAAAACAAGTCCTTTTGCGACCTCCAGTCCTCTTGCAACCAGAAAAGGGGAGGCTTTGTACCTTTACCTCACAGTCGCAACCAAGGCTGCCAGCGCGACCCTTATTCGTGAAACCCCTGAAGGGCAGAAACATATATACTTCACCAGTAAAGCCTTAAAAGGCCTAGAGCTTAGATATCAGCATATAAAAAAAATGGCTCTGGAAAATTATCAATGTGGCTAGAAGGTTATGACATTACTTCTTGGCCCACACGATCGTGGTACAGACTGACCAGCCCGTAAAGCAACTACTTGGTCGTTCTGACATGGCCGGTAGAATGCTCAAATGGTCACTGGAACTCTGAGTTTGGCGTACAGTATGAGAGAAGGAAGGCCCTTAAAGCTCAAGTCTTAGCCAACTTCGTGGCAGAAATGACCGCGACGATTTCCCCGACTAACAGAGCTCACAGGTGGACCATCTATGTGGACGGGGTATCCAACTCAACAGGAAGCAGTGTGGGCATCATTATTGAGAACGAAGAAGCCATCCTGATCGAAGTTTCCCTCGTTTTATCCTTCCTGACCTTAAACAACCAAGTTGAGAATGAAGCCTTCCTCTCAGGGTTGTGCTTAGCCGAGGATCTAGGCGCGAAAAAGCTAATGATCTTTATTGATTCTCAGCTTGTCACCTCTCAAGTACGGGGAGAGTACCAAGCAAAAAAAGACAACCTCGTTGAGTACTTAACCCTGGTCATAGAAAGAATGAAAAAGTTTGATTCTGCGAATGTAAAGCATGTTCCCCGCGAACATAACACCCAGGCAGACATCCCGTCAAAGCTTGCAAGCACGAAGAAGAAGGGAGGAAACAAGTCCTTCATCCAAGAGGTACTTTCTCGACCAAGCATCGAGAAGTTCAAAGCGACTATTAACGTGAACATCATTGGCGACAGCGATTGCTGGATGACCCTAGTGTACATAAACCTCACCATGGGGGAACTGCCCCCGACCCGAAAGAGGCTAGCGTGACCAGGCGCAGAGCTTGCTCCTACGTCTTAATTGAAGATAAGTTATACATACGAGGATTTTTTATCCTTCTTCTCAAGTGCGTCGAGGAGTCCAAGGTCGCCCACATACTTCAAGAGATCCACAAAAGAATCAACGCCCAACACCTTGAAGGACAATCCCTATCCCAAAAAGCCATGCGAGAAGGATACTATTGACTCACTATGGAACATGACGTGAAGGAACATGTCAAAAAGTGCCAACGACACAGGGATATGAACTTAGTACCGCCCAATGAGCTCAAAACGCTTTCGTCCTTGTGGCCTTTCTCCTGGTGGGGGATAGATATCCTCGGCCCTTTCACCATGGGGTCATACCAGAACAAGTACCTGATAGTCAACATCGACTACTTTACAAAGTGGATAGAGACTGAGGCCCTGGCCAAAATCACAGCATATAACATACTCCATTTCTACAAAAGAAACGTACTTGCCTAATTCAGAGTACCACATGCACTTGTCAGTGACAACGGGATGCAATTCAATGATAAAAATATCCAGGAGTTTATCGCCAATCTATGCACCAAACAACATTTCACGTCTGTCGAGCACTCGTAAACAAACAGGCAGACTGAAGTCGCGAACAAAGTGATCCTACGAGGCCTAAAATGAAGGTTAGGCAAAGCTAAAAGGAGGTGGGTTGAGGAGCTACACAATATACTCCGGGTCTACAGAACGACACCACACTCGACCACCAGAGAGACTTTATTCTGAATAGCCTACGAAATCGAGGCAATCATTCTGGTGGGGATCAAGAAGCCCTCTAGGAAGACTGAATCTCCCTTCAACGACGAGATGAACGACGAGGAACTAAGGGAGGAACTCGATCTGGTCGACAAATTTGGTCGGGGAAGCCCTCCGCGAAGCCTCATTGAAACAAAGAATAACCATGTGACATGACACCAAAATCATAAAACACGAATTCCAAATTGGCAGCCTAGTCCTGTGGAGAAATCAGAAAGATTCGCACGAAGGCAAACTTGTCGCGAACTGGGAAGGCCCCTATCATGTCCGAGCAAAAAAGGACAATGGGGCCTATTACCTCGAAAACCTGCATGGGGAGGAACTTGCTCGAACATGGAACGCTAAAAAGCTCAAACAATATTACAGCTAAACATCGTAGTCGGCGTACTTGGTTCGACAACACGAAGTACGTCCCGACCATAGAGGCATGCTCGGGTAGAAGCACGACCTCACAAACTTGAAACAAAAAGGCAAGGTTTTGCTCTTTTGCGCGAGCAAAATCTTGGTCCAACGGGGAAACCTCAATTGAGCTCCGCCGTTGTCGTACCAATCAGGCAAAACACTCAGCTCACGATGGAAAGTTCACGCCGGGAAGCAAAGAACTCGACCGAGATCTTAACTCCGTTGTCAATCGGAAGCCAACTCTGATCACTTGACCAGTTCCTTACACAGTTGAGGACCAACTATTTCAAGCAACGGCCCCCGGACACTTAGTGAAAACAATGTTACAAACATAAATATCGACGAGCAAAATAAGTACTCGACAAGCAAAACATAAAATGGAATGCACACATGGAAAAAAGCTATTATATTTGGACTACGAATCAAATCTTCAATTAGAAAAGACGGGCAAAACCCACTATTAAAATATTACAAACCATGACACGCATGCCAGGAAAATACAAAATGTGGCGCGCAGGCTAAACAATTACAAAGTAAAAACTAAACATCTCATTCCTCTTCGACCTGGGATCCCCATCGGCTTGATCAACATTGATGCCGAGACCTGCTGGAGCGACTAGTTAGCCATCGACCACCTGGTGAAAAGGCCCGATCCCCTCAGTGACGAGCTGAATCCCAGGGTTGGAGACTTGAAGTTGCTTCACCGCGCTATTGAAACCCAGCTCGAAGATACCCAAATAGTCCTGCTCGAGCTCTCTGATATGGGAAATCAACTCACCTCGAGTTGACAAGGCTTTCACCTCGCCAGTCCCTCCCTCAGTGGGCATCGTAGCAGTCTCCAACTCGGTGAACCTCGTCTGGAGGCGTTTGTTCTCCTCGGCGGCCTTGGTCAGCTTCTCCCACATCTCATCCATCTTGCGGTAAAGTTTGACCTGGATCTCATATTTCGTCCGATAGTTGAGGAAGTCATTCTCCAGCTTGATCTTCTTCGCCTCAAGAGTCGCCTTCGCAACCTGCACTCTCCTCAGCTTGGCAAGGGGGCAGGTCTCCTCGTTGTTGAGGACAAGGGCAGTCTATAGAACCCTCACAATATTGCCCGCATCCTCGAATAACTTTTTTCTCTCGGTCTCTTTGTCAATGGCCAGGATTGCCTTGGAGTCCGTTCTGGCACAACCAGAAAGTTGTCCCTACCGAAGAGCCCCCCTGAGAAGATACCAGGGGGGAGCACAAACTTCTTCCCGACAATGCCCTCTGTAAGGTCGATGGTTCTAGAGTCTTCACCATGTTGCATCTTGGCTGGATGTTCTTGAGAAGCAGAAGACTGGGTGCCTTGGGGCGAGGAGGAAGAACACTCAGGGTGCTGGTCAATCTTTGACAACTGTTGAACTTGGGAAACCTGACCTTTGGGGGCTTTCTTGGTACCCTTGGCCGCCACAATCTTGAGCATGTGCTCCTGAAGGCTCGACATTTGACCAGTAACAAGGAAAGAGCACATGTTAATATAACAAGGAAGAATAAGAGGATACACAAGTTAGGAACATGCTCACTACCTAAGAGCGTTAAAGCTTCCCCGTCAGAATTGCACTCGAGGAACGCCTAGATGTTAATCAGTTGGGCCTCAAAGGCAACCTCCTCATCCTCGTTAAAGATGAAGCTCCCGTCCTTGTTCATGCACTTGGTGGGGACAAAGCAATCAATGAACGCCAAGATCTTCTTATAGGAAAGTTGATTCTAGGTTTCCATCTTATTGGGCTTCATGATGTAGTGGTACATCCCTTTGTCAAAGTGGACCCTATGCCACTCGAGGGGAAAATTCGCTTCTAGACTCTCCACATCCTGCCTATCCATGAGCTCAGCCATGCGTTCGAACAAGGAATCAAAGATGGCATGTGATACAGGCTTCACGAGGATGTATCTATCTTTAAAGGCACAAACTGAGTCTAGATACATTCTAAATAACTTCCTCGGCTGTTTGAAGGACACCCATATATGTTGCCCGTGTGAAGATTGTCATTGAAGATGGAAAATACGGAAGAACAATGGAAATATAACGCCGATACGAAGGTGCTGACACACGAGCTCAAACGCCCGCACAAAAGTGACCGCGTTTGGGAGGAGCTGAGAGAAGCACCCCAAAATTTTCCCTTTTGTTTTAACCGTAATTGGCTTATGTTTATCTGCATTTTTCATTTTCGCATATCATAGCATTGTTTCTTGAGACATGAGATCAAGGTATTTCGATGGCTTAGGGTTTCCTTTTATTGCAAGAGTCTAAACAGCGAGCGTCAGAAGCTCCGACATTTATTTTGCCCAACAATCGAGCGGTTGATTTTATTTTATTCAATAGGTTATTTTCAGCCTGGGAGACGGTGTACAGGCTATCTCAGGCGTTCTCACAGTTATGATATTCAAGAGCAGGTTTCAGAGGTATAACAGGGTTCAGAACAAGTGGCAACGGGCAATTGTACAGAATTCCCTCCATTTGGCGCCAAAAGTGGCAAATTTTGAATGTGGTAATCGGTTACTGCATATAGGGTAACCGGTTTCTTCAAACGAAATTGGCCAAAATATTTGAATTTTCAACATGTGCAATTTTCCAATCATTTTCAACCATTGATTTCACATGATCATATTTGGAAGGATCTAGAATTGTTTCAACTTTCACCATTTCCCTCCAAATTTCAAACACTCCATTCCTAATTCCACTCCTAATTTCCATTTCAAATGCTAATCCTCATTCCAAACCTTATTTTGATTCCAAACCTAGAGCTTATTTAAGTGAATTTTCTCTAAACCTCACATAATTACCCTTCATTTTCAGATTTCACACTCATTCTTGAGAATTTGCTCTCAATTTTCTCTCCACTTTTTCACTCGCAAAACCTCCATTAAAGCTTTTTCACTTGAGTTCTTTGATTCTTCATTGGAATCATAGAATTCTAGAGCTAAACCTCCATTGTTCATCTCCATTATCTTCAACTCACCATTCAATTTTCGTTTGGTTTTGGATATGAATTTGGAAGCTAGATCAAAAGTGTTTTTTATGGATTATTTTGCTTGATCTTACTTGTTCTTCATTTCTACCACAAGGAAACTCTTGGATCTTGAAGAATCTCTGGGTTTCTAGCATGGATCTGTTAGTTTCAAGTAAATTAACACATACCAAAGCAAATCTCAGCTTTGAAGGTTGGTGAATTTTAGATCTAATCCAATTTTGAGCTTATTTGAATAATCATAATGTAGATCCATGGTTTTTGTTGCTTTTTGATCCATTTTGATGATTCGGATCTTGGTGATTTGTGATTTCAGTGTTTGATTGTGTTTACACGATGTTTGATCGTTGTTTCTTGATGATAATTTCGTGCTTGATTGATATCATGTTCATATGGATGATTGGAGAAGTTGTTTGATGCTGAAACTGATTTTCTGCTTCTGGTTCAGTGGTAACTGTTGCACCCCAAAATTTGACCAACCAATTATTGTATTTGGCTTATGTTTCAATTCATTTCATTTTGCATCTGCATATCGCATACATTGCATTTTTTCAGTCAGATTGACTTTATCGGGATTACAGCCCTCTCCTGGCGTTTCAGGCATTTCAGGCCAGTTCGAATAAGCAGGTTTTGTGGTGGAAGTTATGCTCGTCCCGGTGTTTTCATTTTAATTAAATGGTCATTAGGATACTAATCATTTTAATTAGGGGAATTAATTGGAGTCAGAATTAATTAGATGTTAATTAGGGTTTTAATTCATTTTAATTGGATTAATTAGTTTTAATTAGGTCTAGAAGGTATTAATTTTCGTTTAGTATTAATGGGGTCTTTTTAATCATCATTAGCAGTTAATTAGCAGCATTATGTGAGTCAGATTTTAATTGAGTTTTTTAATCAGACTTTAATTCATCTTCTTTTAGTGTTTAGTAGCATTAATTGCACTGTTAATTTGAGTCAGATTAATTGCTTAGTCCAATTTTGTCTGTGTGGGCCAAGTGTCAGCTTTGGAGGCCCAGTCCACTACGCCACATGTCACACTATAAAGCCCCATATGTTACACACTCTCTCTCTTCCACCTCATTTCACCACGCGGTGACACCTCACACTGCACGCTGCCACGTGGCCATCCCACATTCTCTCTCCCATGCATGGCTGCCACGCGCACCACCACTCGTCCCTCTCCCGCCGGCCATGCAAACTCCGGCGACACTTCACCGGAGAAATCAAAAGCCATCCAAAACCACTGTAACCGTCGCCGAAAGTCTAACAACTTCATGAATGTTCATCGGATCTCCATGAATAATCCACCATAACTTCATCCTCGTTCTTGATCTTTTTCCAGACATTCAACAAGAACCTTCATGTTCATGAGCGTTTTTCCAGAAGGTTCAAGAACATCATCGTGTTATTCACTTCTCATCTCCAAATTCGCCAGAAATCAAGAACATTCAACTATATGTTTCTAGAAATTCAAGAAACTCCGCCATGAATGTTCATCAGTTCTTCCAAATTCGTCCAGATTTTCATCACTCATCAACATCACTAGATCTTCAGAGAACCACGAACAAGAGCGTCGTCTTCATCAAACCGCGAACGAGATCTTCATTGCTTCAGCACCATAAACATCCAGCGTCACCTGTTCTTCATATTTACCGGAGTTCTTTCCAGAACTTCATGAACGCCCAAGAGTCATTAGACTTCAGGATTTCAGCAATATCTTGATCTATAGAGGATATTGGGGAGTGGGAGACGGAGACGTAAGCAATGGGGGATGAGAGGAAGAGAAGCTTCAAGAAGGAGATCTGAGGGAGAGAAGGATTGAGATTGGAATATTGAAGGAGTGGAAGAAGGGAGTATTGTTTGGTGGAGTTTTGTTTTGATCGGAGAAGAGAGAGGTTGAGAGTGAGGTGACAGCGGTGAAGGTGAAAGAGAAGGCTAGGGTTTCAGAGTGGAGTTTTGGACGAAGGAGAGGAAAGGCCTTTATGGGCCTTGTGGCCCAACAATCAATTTTGGCCTTGCACACACGTTTTCCCAGACTACACCCCCAGCCTTTCTCTTTTTTTGGCTGTTAGAGATTTTGACGGGCTTAGGGCCCAATCTGCATTTTTTGCTGGCTATACCCCTCAGTTTCAGGGCGCACCCCCTTTAGTTCCATTGTTTTTTTGTTGGTTTTTTCTGGTTGTATTGTGGGCTAGGCCCAGTGGTGATTCCTGCAGGCTGCACCCCTGTTTTTAGGATGTACCCCCTTCCCTTTATTTTTAATTTTTCTTTTGTATTGGATGTGTGATTGTAATAGTATTAGTTTTATTTTTTCTATTTTTTTTTCTCTTTTTAGGAATTATAGTTTAGAATATTATTACATATTTTTAATATAGATTTTATATTGTAGAATTTATATTCAATTTTTCTTTTATAGCAAATTATAGAATATTATAGCGTTTTAGGATAGAATTTTTATTCTATTTTCTATATGCATTTCCTTTATATTTCTTTAGAATTTTCTATTAGAGATTTATTTCACATTTTAGGAGTAAAATTTTATTTTCATTTGTGATTGGATTTCTCTCCTCATTTCTCATTCCTCTTCCGATTTTACTTCGATTTTATTATGTGCTGGCCGTGTGACATGATTCAATTGGAGAATGATTTTTGATATCATTTCTCTATCTTGTCTTTGACACGGATATCAATACGCTACCTCTTAGAGTTTAATTTATCGTATAAGTCAAATCATGACGGTCTAAGTGTTACATTGGTTCTGGTTCGAGCGTCATCATCCAGGATCCAGAGAGGAGAAGATTGGAATGGAGCTTGTGCGCATGTCAAGAGCCAACGGAGCCGCTTCGTTCGTTATCATCTTTCTTATTCAAGTCTTCGTGCAACCGTCGAGTATTGTGAGTTGTAGCGTTAGATACGTGGGAAATGACAATCGAGCGGTCTCCCCTCGATCGTCTAGAGTGTTTAGTATATATCCCTTGGGTGATATACGACGCACTCGCTCCTACGTATTAGGTTCTTGCGTGTGTGTCCCGAGTTCCTCCCCGTTTAGGCGTGTTAAGCCTGCTTCCTCTTTGTTCTCGCCCCCGCGCGATCGAAACCCCTTTCTCTCGCATTCAGGCGATCGAGACCCCTTCTCTTGCCCCTGTGCAATCGAGACTTGTTTCCCGTAGTGTGCCGAACTATATTTTCTCTGATCTCTCGTACCAGACAAGAGTACGTAGGAATAGGATGAAATATCCTAGCGAGCTCCCTTTCTCCCTTTTTCCCCTTTCCTGTAGTTGGCTGAACTACAGCTGCTCTGATTTCTCGTACCAGACGAGATTATGTAGGCATAGGATGCGATATCCTAGCGAGCACACTAACAACTAACTTCTCTGTTCTCTCGCTTCCGCGTGATCGAGACTTTCCCGCTAACGACTGATGTTCCCTTTCTCTTGCCCTAGCGCAATCGAGGCCAGACCGTAGTCCTAGAACCCGTAGGTTCCCGTACCTCTAAACCCGACATACTACGTCTGTTCTACCGCAAACAGGTAACACCTAAGTCTCTGTCGAGCGAGCAGCATACACCTAACTGCTAGAATGCGCACGCTAGTATCGTCAATCCTTTCTCTCACTCCTGTGTGATCGAGAACACCCCGGTTACCCGTAGTTATCCCGAACTACGTAAGCTCTGATCTCTCAAGCCTATTGAGAGTACGTAGGCACAATACTGATGTATTGGCGAGCTACCTTCCCCCATCTGTTACCCGTAGTTAGGCGAACTACGTTGACTCTGATTTCTCATTCTCTGATGAGAATACGTAGGCATAAATTGCGACGCTTTGCCAAGTCATTTTCTTTTCTGTTCAGACCAGCCTTGATAGGTAGATAGTAAACAAAGCCCGTCAGATAAACACAACAAGCGTGGATCCCATCAAGTACGATGGACGTGAGGGGTGCTAATACCTTCCCCTTGCGTAACCGACTCCCGAATCCAGACATTGGTTGCGATGACCTTGTCTTATACCTTTTCGTCAGGTTTTTTCGATCGTTTCCTTTCCCGTTCTGAGGGATAAATAACGAAAGGTGGCGACTCTTCTGTTTTGCCAGCACCTTATTTTCGCGGTAGCGACAGTAACCAGTTACCTTATATAGGGTAACCGGTTACCTTATCAAATTTCACGTTTCTGGGCTATTTTTCATCAAGTAACCAGTTACCTTATATAGGGTAACCCGTTATTCTGGGCAGATTTCCTATTTTATTTTATTATTATTATTATTATTTATTTTTATTTTTTTTGCATTTTTTGCATTTTATTTTTGCTTGTTTGAGTTCCGTTTCACATGTAAAATTCATGGATTGATATGATCCATTTATGTGATTTGTTTTGGACATATTTCATCGTTCTTGAATGTTTGATCTCGATTCTTCGACGCGCAACTTTTGGTTTCCATTTTGAATGTTTAACATGTTCATGTAATTTGTTTGGTGAATGATCATTTCACTTGTTTGTTTATAGCATGTTAATTGATGATCATTGATGATTATGTTGATGAACATTGTGATACATGATTGCATTTGTTTGCGTTCTCGCTTTGTTGCATGTTTGTTTGATCGATTGATCGTCCAATTTAATTTGAAAAGAACATGTTGATCTTGATGATTCTTGTTGATGCATTGTTGTTGATAGATTATGTTTGATTGTTGAAGCATGTCCATTGTTGCATGATGTCTACCCATGATTGGTGTTTGTTCTTGATTAATTGCATTCAAACTTGCTTGCTCCATACTTTCCACATCTGTCCATGCTTTGAACTTGCATGCTGTCTTTGCTTTACTTACTTGCTTCCTGGCTTTTCACACCTGTTTTTATGCTGAAACATGTGTTGTTATATGTTGTCTTGCTTGTGTGCTGGATTTTATTGTTGTCTTGTGCAGGAGGCGCTGTTGTAGCTGCTATTTTTACCTTGTTTTCTTACTTTTTTTCTTTGTCTTTCCATGCTCCCTTAGGATTCTTATTCCAATTTAATTTCTGATTAAATTTGGTGTAAGATAGACATTAGGAGTTTAATCCATGCATGACAACAAGTAGGCTAGTCCCTTATAACCTTAACCTTAGGTCCATCTCTTGCATGATAACATTAGGATAGAATCTTCTTTCGCATCCCAACTTCAGAACCACTTTGCATGACAACGTTAGGGCCGAGTTTTCCCTTAGACCTTTCGTGCGTCTCTCTTCTCATCTCAAAACAAATCCTAACTCATATAATAAATAAGATGAAAATTTTATGCTACAAGCCTTAAACACATGGGAAATGATGAGTGAGGGGTCTCCTCTCGCTTGTCTAGAGTGTTTAGTGTACGTCCCGTCGGGGGGCGATATGTGACGCATTCGTGCCTATGTCATAGTCTTTAGTGCAACGTGAATCACAAAGCAAACTCAATTCACTTCACTAAAACTCACAAACAAAAGTCAAACCTTTTATCCTTTGGGATTCGTGTTTCAAACTTCATTTTCAGAAAAGAGTACGTTACTTTCCTGTTCTACCGCAAACAAGCATCGACCCTAACTGCTGGAATGGGAGTTTAATGTCACTCATAAAAAACACATAACCAACCTGTGATTTCGTTTACCCGAATTACGTTTGCTATGATTTTTCATAGCAGATGAGGATACATAGGCACAAGACGTCAATGTCTTGGCGAGAAACCTTCCCCCATCACCCGTAGTTTCCCGAACTACGTTGACTCTAACTTTCCCATTGCACGAGGGAATACGTAGGCATAGAGCGGCGATGTCCTATCGAGTCTCTTTCTTTTTCTTTCGTTCTTGTTTTTTTTAGCTTTAACTTATAGATAAACACACCCTTTGATTAGAAAACAAGCGTGGATCCCGTTGAGTACAATAGACGTGAGGGGTCCTAATACCTACCCCTTGCATAACCGACTCCCGAACTCAAGAATTGGTTGCAATGACCTTGTCTTTCCCATTCTTCAGGTTTTCTTTGGTCGTTTCTGTTGTACCCCAAAATTTGCCCAACCTTTTTCTTCACTTGGTTTATGTTTCATTTTATCCTTTAGCATTTGCATTTGCATAACATTGTCTTTTGCAGGGGATCAAGGGAGGTGTGCCATTCAAGAGAAGGTTATCAAGGGTACCAAGCTCAACCAAGAGTGCTTATTCAAGTTATCTAATGCTTACAATCATCAAGAAGTGGTCAAAGCTCTTTGAGAGTGAAGATTGATGTGTGTTGCTTATCTCATATCTTGGGGGACAACAGAGGATCATCAGGGGTTCACAAGGCCATGGTTATGGATAAGAGGTGTTTGAGAAGCTCATTGAGTGCTTTTAAGATCATTGTGGAGTTTGTCTATGCATCCATTTCACTTGCAAGAGGGCACAGTTAAAAGGTGTGCACCTAGGGTTTCATCTGCTTAGCTCAAAGTCAACTGTGGGATTGAAGGAGTTGGAGACTTGGTTTTAAGTCATTGGAGTCATGTTGAGACATCTAGAATGTCATATCAAGTTCAAATCAAGGAGAATCAAGAGTGTAAGGAGTTACTAAATTAGGGTTTCATAGGATCTCAGTGCAAAATCCCCTTCTTTACTGTCCAACTTCATGGACCATTTACCTCAATATACAAGTTCAATCTCATTTTAATGTAAACATTAGACTTGTAGGGCATGTTCTAAGCTTTATTTTGAGTACTAGAACTCATCCATTGGGTTTGTGGAACTCAAATTATGATGCCATCAAGTTATAGGTCTCAGATGAACATATTTTTCAGTCAACAAACGTCAACTCACTTCCAAGGCACTTTTGACCTAGAATCATGTTTCTCTTCAACTTTTGATGAACATGAAAGTTATTCCTCATGATCTTAGCTTACCAAAAAGCCCTAGAAGTACTTGATATCATTTATGGAACTCAAGTTATGGATCTTACAAGGAAAGGGTATTTTGGGAAACTTTGGTTATAGGTTATTTTGATTATGGGTCATTTACATGCACTTAAGTACTTCAAATGAAACTTCAATCAACATGAAAGTTGCTAAAAATGACCTCATTTACACTCTAGAACTCATGTTTGGTGTGAATTATGCTTGGTTATGGACATTGGGTGAGAAATTTCAAGTGAAAATGGACTTTCAAAGATGATTTCAATTGAATTGGTTATAGGTCTTTTTCATGTCTCCTTTTGATCCAATTTTGTTCACTAGGCATCAAAAAATAAAATGCCCAATTTGAATTAGGTGTTGGAAGGAAAAAACAGGTGGGAATGCAAGTTACTTCACAAATAAGTTTCACATTCAAACTTCACAATTGGACCATTTACAAAGCCCACATCAATTCTAATGTGAAATTCAACTTCTCAGCTGCAAATCCAAATGGTTTTCATGTGTGTTAGCTAGCTTTTTCACGTGTGCGTGAGATATTCATATTTTTGGGAATTTTCAAATTTCAGCCAAATGAGGCTTCATGGGCCTCCATTTCCTTTCCATATCCAACATATAAAAGCTTACATTTCATTTTGAGAGCTTAGAATTGCGTTTTGGAGCTAGAAGCAGCATCTTCCGTTTTCAAATTCTCCAAAGAAATTCAAAATCGTGAATCAATTTTCAGAGCAATTCAAAGCTAATTGAAGTGAGATTCTTCTTCCTTGAGCTAATTAGAGTGGATCTGCACGTTTGCAAGCAAGGAATCAAGCTGCTGAAGTACCAATGGAGTGTCTGCGTTAGGTAACTTTCTTCTTCCATTTCTCTCATGTTAGGCACTGAATTAAGATCATGTTGGCTACATCTGATGCCCTACCTCGTGTAGGAAATGTTTGATGGTTTAATTTTCATGTTTGATGAAGATCTCAGATGTGCATCTTGATTTTGTTTCGTTCAATTCTCTTTGTTGTTCATACTTGTTTAAGATGAATGAACCGTGGATTTGAGATCTACATCACTTCAGCTTCATTTTGATATAAAATTTTCCAGGTTTGGTGAAGGTTGATGTCATCTGATCTCTGGCCAACTCGCCGGAGAAGACTGAAGGTGAGAAAAACACTTAGAGGGGGGGGGGTGTCGCAACTGCGAAAAACCACCGGCAGAAAAACAGAAGAGTTGCCACTTTTGTTATTTATCCCAAAGAGAGGGAAAGGAAACGATTGGAAAAACCTAAAGAAAAAGGGAAAGACAAGGTCATCGTAACCATGTCTGGATTTGGGAGTCGGTTACGCAAGGGGAAGGTATTAGCACCCCTCACGTCCGTCGTACTCGACGGGATACACACATTGTTGTATATCTAAAAGGGTGTGTTGAAACTATCTAGCTAAAGGCTCAGGGACAAAAGAAAAAGAAAAGAGAAGTGACTCGGCAGAGCATCGCCGCTCTGTGCCTACGTACTCCCTCGTGCAATGGGAAAGTCATAGTCAACGTAGTTCGACTAACTACGGGAGAAAAAAGGGGGGAAGGTTGCTCGCCGAGACATTGTGTCTCATGCCTACATACTTTCATCTGGTATGAAAGATCAGAGCAAACATAGTTCGGGCTAAAAGGACCACAGGTTGGTTCAACAGTTTTTAGGCCCGAGTAGGGTTAACAAGTAGTTCTAGCAGTTGGTGTATGCAGCTCGACCATTGGAGACTTAGGCGTTACCGTTTATGGTAGAACTAGGAGTTAACGACACTCTTTTTGTGAAAAGATTTTCCTGATTAAAAACCCCAAAAGGTGAAAATGGTTTGAGGTGTTTTTGTGTTTTTTAGAGAAGAAGTGTTTTGAATTAGAGTGTTTATAACGTATGTTGTACTAAATTCTAAAACCTAGGATCGAATGCGTCACATATCGTCCTAAGGATGTATACTAAACACTATAGGAAATTGAGAGGTGGCCCCTCAATCACCATTTCCCAAGTATAAGGCTCATGGCACAACATTCATTATCCTTATTAAGTATGTTAAACTTGTTTGAAGATGAGAAGAGAAGAAGGCACACTAATGGGAGACTAATCAATCCTAAAAGTTATCATGCAAAGTGGACTTAAATTTGAGTTTTAAAAAAGGGGAACTACCTAATGTTATCATGCATGTGTAGAACCTTAATGTCTGTCATAACCTCAAGAGGTTAGAGAACTTATGGGGAGCATGGCAAAGAAAAGGAAAAGAAGAAGAAGAAGAAGAAGAATGCATATGCAAATGAAAGGATGCACATATAGAATGCACAAGTAGAATGATAGTGGGAGGAAAATAGTGTGGGGCAGTAGCCACCACAAGCTCATCTCAACCAATCATGCATATGGAAATGCAAGAAAAGAGAACAAGGAGAAAATACGCATAAAAAGCAAACAAACAAATGACAAAAACATAAAGAACAAGTCCTCATGGATTCATCACTTTAGGTAAGCTTCAAGTTCCTCTTAAGGAGGGACCAAGCTACCTTAAATGAAACACCAATGTCATTGGACAGAAGGGAGATGAAGATAAGAGATCTCAAAAGCAATATCAAAACAAATCAAGAAGAAATGCAAGCAAGAGCACAAAGGAAGCAACCACACACCACTTAGAAGTTCAAGTTGAAAGCTCAAAACGAAATGCATCAATCAACAAGCAATGAACAAAATGTTGACCTAAAAATGAACACACAACAAACTCAACATGTCTAAAATGTGAAACAAGAAGAGTTGAGAGCTTCTTGGATCCACAAAGGTCATTTCCAATTTAAACTAGGTCATGCACTTGTGTGAGCTGTCCTATGAGATGACCTAATTTGCAAGTCACCTCAAAAATAGAAAAAAGGCTCAAAAAATACCAAATAAAATACACAAAGAAGCTAAAAATGTTGGAAACTAGAGGCCAAAAGATCAAGACAAATATCCCCTCAAAACACCATCAAAAGAAACAATTCATTTAGATGTACCACTTTGAGATGGGGGAAACAAAGACAAAAAGAAGAGCCACAAAAGTCAACCCAAAAGTCAACCACCAGGGCAAAAGTGGTCCTCAAAAATTGATCAACTCATCATTGAGATGAGGATCAATTTTCAATCATTGGATCAAAAAGGAAAAAGAGAAATAAATGCAAGAGTAAACAAAGTTACAATTTAAACCAATTAAAACCACTCCAATATTTAATTCTTTTTTAGATTGAAAATAAACCTGAAAAATAAAATAAAAATATCCAAAAAAAAGTAGACATCTCAAAGTTTATAAAAAATATTTTTGGTGAATTTTTAAAGTATTGAAGTTATTTTATTTGATTTAAATTGCAAACAGAAAATAAAAATCAAAAGAAAATAAAAGAAAATAATAAACATGTGGTTCAAATAGCAATCCATAACAGTTTAAAATCAGAAATAGGCCAAACGGGGTGTGCGCCTAGCAGGCGTAGTCAAGGCCCAATCAGAAAATCAAAATGAAAATAAAAACCTGGCAACTCGTGTGTGATAAGGTCAAACGAAGACCACCGTGGATCTCAATCTAAAACGCATGATTAAAAGGTAAGCATATCAAGTGGTTGTAATCACGTCAACAAATTAATGAGGATTTAAATGAAATTGCATGCAATTAGTCAAATGAAAACTACCGTGAGTCTTAATCAGAAGCGTTGAACACAAAATTAATCACATCGTGCGCTCGTAGACACGACACATAATCATCTCCTTCATAAAACAAGAGAAAGAAACCAAGTGGTGGCCGGAGATGCTCCGGTCATCTTCTTCATGAACTCCGGCCACCGTGAATCAACAACAACACACGGCCAACTCAAAACTCAACCGTTTTGCACGAATTTTATACCAAAATTCAACTAGAGATCATGAGGATCTCAAATCAACCAGCAAAAATCACTTATCATGCGTAAAATTCTCAAACCGAATCAAACAGGATTGTGCACCAAAATCAAAAGTTCATCAAAACACATCCAATTTGGTTTAAACATCATCTAGATGTTATGTAGGTTACAGATCCACCAACAATTAAGCAAGAACACACAAGAATAAGCCAAAACAGATCCAAACATTTTTGAGCATCATCCAACAATCAACACCAATGCCAGTTTGTTTTATATATTAATGATCTACATTGTTTCAACGTCTCAAATATGTAAAAATGGAAATGAATCAATTCATATCCAGAGTGTAAGGTTGATTTGTAATTACCTAGTGGAGAACTTCCACCGAGCCTTCAATTGGAGCTTAAGCTTGCAGAAAAATGTCCAGAATCGTTCAATGATCCTCAATAGAGCTTTTACAATTCACAATTTGGCTTGAAATGGCTTGTGTCTCCAAATTCGAATTTCAAAATTTCACCACTTTTTCAAAGTTGTTCTTGAGCAATTTGCCTCCAATTTTCAGTTCTGATGATTTGTGAATGATCAAAATCTTATATGTGATGGATCTTGATAAGAATTGAGCCCAAACTCAGTCTCTAACAGCCCAATTGAAATCCATAGGAATTAAATTTGAAGCTCACTCATGTGCACGAAAATCTCACCAATTTGGCTCCAAATTGCTTCAAAATGCTTGCTGGGAGTGTATGGAATGTGAATGGCTAGGATTTATGCCTTGATTTAATCAATGGTTGATGTTTGTTGTGTAACTTCATAATGAAGTAACCTTGGAAATGGCTCACTAAAACACCTCAAACTCAAATTCTAAAATTTCCAATGTGTTTAAAACATGTTTTGCACTCAAAATATGTACCTATTTGCACAAAATTGATCAAAAATGAATTAATTCCAATTTTGCCCTTTTAAGCTTTCTTCCATGAAAATTCACCCATCAATTCTTCATTCCAAGCCTAAACCATGTCTTCTCAATGCTTGGTTAAACAAATAACACCATTTGGAGCAAGTTTGGTGTTGGAAAAATCTTCATTTGAAGTGTGCAAGTTGGTGAAATGGACCTATAATTTTATGACCTGTAATCTCACTTTCCCAAAATACCCCTTACTCGGAAACCTCATAACTTGAGTTCTACAAATCAGATGAAAGACTTCCAGTACTCTTTGGAAAGCTAATACCATACCCTACAACTTTCATGTTAGACGAAAGTTGAGGAAAAACATCCTTCTAGGTCAAAAATGACTTGGAAGTTGGTTGACTTTTGTTCACCAAAACCACATTCATCTGATGACCTGTAACTTGTCTGGATCATAACTTGAGTTCTATAAATCCAATCAAGGACTTCTAGTACTCAGAAGAAATCTACAAACATGCTATAAAAGTTCCATGTTGATCAAAAGTTGAGATGAAAGTTGTATCTTGAGATAAGTGGTCTTGAAGTTGGGCACTAAATAAGGGATTTTACCCTGAGAACCCTAATTTAGTAACTTCTCACACACTTGATCCTTGATGAATTGAACTTGAAATGATGTCCCATGTATCTTAACACAACATCCCATGACCATAGAGACTTGGAATTGAGTTTTAATCTCCTTCAATTTCACAGTTGACTGAGAATTAGCCAGATGGAAACCCTAATTGCAACACCTTTAACTGTAACCTTTCATACTTAGAACAAACACTTGGATGAGATCCACAATGACCTCTCTCAACATCTTATATCCATAATCATGAATTCACAATCCCTTGATGATCTTGAGCTGACCCCAAGTTAAGAGCTTACCCACATACATCCATCCTTTCTTTCACAAGACCATTATCCACTTCTAGATGACTTGATGACCATTCCAACTTGAGTAACACCCCTTGCTTAGGCTAAACCCTCTGAGTAGACTCCTCTTGATATGCACAAACTCTTGATCCCCTGTTCAATGAAAAATGCTATGCAATGCAAATGCTAGAAAGAAATGAAATGAAACATAAACCAAGTTAAGAAAAGGTTGAGCAAATTTAGGGGTGCAACAGGGGGTTGAATAAGGGTTTTAAAAACACTTAAGTAGATAAAAGATAACACAGGTATTTTTATCCTGGTTTATTTGAACTCAATTTAATCCAGTCCACCCTACCCAGGTGATTTGCCTTTCTCAACAAGGACTTAATCCACTATATCAAACTTGATTACAGTGTAAACCACTAAGACAACTGTCTTAGTCTTCTCAAGAAAATCTGACCACAACTTGGTCTTCTCAAGGAAATCTTTTACAAAGATAAACTAACAATTTGTGTTTTATGTTTTGCTTCTAATAAGCTATATCACAACAATGATGTTTACACAAGATTAAGAACAAATATGAAAACTGTTAAGCTTTGAAAAATATTTGAATGAGAGCTTGTAAGTTGGTTTTCTTTCAAATGATTCGTCAACGTTGGAAAGATGCTGAAGCTTGTTTAAATACAACTTCAAGTCTTTATCTCAAAGACTGCGCATGCTGTATGTTCTGCTGCTTCTGTTGCCTTTTTGCCCTATAATGACTTTTCCTTTCCAGGAAGAGGAATGTTCAGACATCTGCTTTGTGTCTGAATTCTTATGTCATGCATAAAAGAGGAATAGTGCCGTTTGAGCAGACGTTGCGATTAACAACGAATCTTTTCTTTGAGCTGGCATCTTTTCAACTGAACAAACTAACATCAGATCCTCTGATGTAGTTCCTTGTTCTCCAGATCAGAGTCTTTGCAGCAATAGTGCTTTAAGCGTGAATGTTACAATCAGTGCAGAGTTGAATATCAGATCCTCTGTACTTGCAGCGTGAAGTACTTCCAGAGTCTTCTGAAACAATGTTGTGCACTCTTTACTCAAATTCTTTTTATCTTCACTCAGAGTCATCTGTAGCAGATCAGAGTCTCTTCAAGCAGCGCTGAAAGTCTTCTAAAATGTTGCTTCTGACGCTCAGAGTCTTAACGTTCTTTTCACTGGCAGATGTAATTTTTGCTTCCAGATGAATATATAAAGTTAAGATCTGAAACAAAATTACTTAAACACAATTAGATTATATATTTCCTTTATGCAAAATTTCATTTATGTTATCATCAAAACAATGAGATATATTAAACACCAATATGTGTTCTAACAATCTCCCCCTTTTTGATGATGACAAAAACATAGGAAATTTTGTTCAATAAGAAGAGAAAATAAATATAACTCCCCCTGAGATTGTGAATCTCCCCCTGAATTGAATACCATAAAGAATAGATACTTCCCTTTTTGATTGAGTATTCTTTTTAGAATCAGAGCCTGGTTAGGTTTTCTCAGAATCAGAGCCTGGATCCTGAAGCCTGGTTTATTCTTTTCAGAATCAGAACCTGGTTTATTTTTCCTAATTTGGATCAGAGCCTGATTTATCTGATTTAGGAGCTTTTAGAGTAACTTTTATGAACTAAGTCAGATGCAACGTTATAGTTCTAAAAGACTAAAATTCAATGCTAGTTAATTTATTATGTCTGAATTCCATTCTGGTAACTGTTTACTTGAACAATTTTAATTTCCATTTTCTCCCCCTTTTTGTGATATCAAAAAGAAAAAACTTTTTAAGACATAAAAGAATAACAGAGAAAAACGAATAAGATAAAACAGATAGAAACAGAAATCAAACAGATGCATTGATCAATAAAATATTCAGAAGATACCAAACATAATCAGAACAAACAAAATCAGAACAAACAAAATATGCACAAAAAAACAGAAAAACAACTAAGGTTTGTCGCTACTGCGAAAATCGGCGCCGGCTGAACAGAAGAGTCGCCACCGTGCGTTATTTATCCCAACAGAGGGAAAGGAAACGCTCGAAGTAAACCTACCGCAAAGACGGGAAAGGGATGGTCATCGCAACCAAATCCTAGATTCGGGAGTCGGCTACGCAAGGGGAAGGTATTAGCACCCCTCACGTCCGTCGTACTCGACGGGATCCACGCTTGTTTTCTGGTACGGATTGTTATTCTATCTATTCTACAGGTCAAGGGTTAAAAGAAAATAAAAGGACTCGGCAAATTATCGCACTTTATGCCTACGTATTCCCGTCTGGAACGAGAAATCAGAGTCAACGTAGTTCGCCTACATACGGGAAAGGAGGGGAAGGTTGCTCGCTAGGATATCACATCCTATGCCTACGTACTTTCATACAGCATGAAAGATCAGAGCAAACATAGTTCGGGCCACGCACGACACAAGTGTGTCTTGATCGCTTTTACCTCCTTCTGAAAAAGGGTTTTCTTTGATTACTGGTCCAAGCGGACAAAAATGACATTTTGATGAGTTCACATTCATTTACGGAAGAAGTGTCTTTTATTGTGTTTGAAATATTTATTGTGTTTTTCGGTTGGTTTTGAGAAAGAAGAGACAGAACTCTAAAATCTATGGTTTAAAAAGGGAATCAAGCTAACCTAATGTTATCATGCATGGGTTAAGACCTAATGTCTATCATGTTCCTCTCTTGCGCGGAGAGAAATAGAGATCCTAAGGGGATAGACGGAAACAGAAACAACAGGTACAATAAAACAGTAAAATATGCATGAATGCAACAATACAAGCGAGGCAAGGGAGTCCCACTCAACCTCGAACCTAGAAAACAACAGGCAAAAGCGAACAAAATTCACTTTCAACCTAACAGGTTAATTAGCAAGCAATACAGTCAGAGAAACTCAAACAATACATCAAAGACTTAAAGACAGCACAAATAAACAGCAAGCAGCAACCCTGCACAGCAAGCTCCATCATCTTCTATCTTCAAGTCATCTTCAAAACATCTACCAGCTTCGGGAAAGCATCAATCTTCATCTTCATAGCCTTCAAGCAAGATCTCTATCTTCAATCTTTCAGGGCTTTTCTTCAAGTCCCGCTCTCCTAGATGAGTAGCAGTTAACAAGATGAAATGGATGTTAAACAGTCAGGTGCCTACCAAGGGTGGCCTACTGACTGTTAACATGATACAGACATTTTTCTCTCAAAAGTTCTATCTTTTAAATACATTCACTAATCCTTCCAAAGGAAGGAGGTGGGTATTTAAAAGAGACTTTGAATCATAGAGAAAGAATGGAGGCAAACAAGACCTTCCATGTTTGTGAATCAAGTTTCTATTCTAGAGCTCTACCTAGCTCCTAGATCCTATACCCTTCAACAACTGCTAGCAAGATACACTCTTCATTCACTCTTGAAATTGATCTTCACTCCTTGTCTTCAATGGGCTTCATCAGCAAAGACTTCAGCTCAAACCCAAACCCCAAGCAGGCCCAATACCCCACATAATCAAACAATTAACCCTACGAAGGGCACACCACACAATCAATCAAATACAAAAATATACTAAAAATATTAATACAATGGGAAAAATTCTACTATTTATTCTAAGGGATCTATTATGCTTACCCTCAATACCCCTATAGTCCCAGATCCTAATTCAGTCTAAAAACCCAAAAGAAAATTATTTTGTTACACCTATGCCATATTCACAAACCTAATTGACTATCCTAATGGTTTCTAACTAAACTACCTAAAATAAATCCTAAAAAAATGGTATAAAACCAGGGGACACCTAATATTCATATCTAGTTATACTAAAAAGAATGGGGTAAAAATCCTAAAGGAAGCTCTTAAACTAAATTCAACAATTGGTAACATCACCTAAAAGAATTAAACAAAGCAATTAAATGTAAAAATATACAAAAAATATGAAAATGAAGTAAAATGACAATTTTATGGTTTCATATTTTTCTTGACAGAAAATAGAAAATGGGAAAAAAAGTCTCATTAAAAAAATAGTGATTTTTCATTTTTTATGAATTTTTAAAGATTAAAGAAATTTGGAGTGAAATTTAGTATGAAAATGATGAGGGGGTGCAGATAGTATGAATATGCAGTTATTATTCACATCTGGGCCCAGCATGGGGGTGCCAATGGCAAAGCGCCTGGGCCCAGTTTTAAACTCAGAAAACTAAATAAAATAAAAAGAAAATGGTTAGAGGCGCGGTGTAAATAGCATCAGATCACAGTTCAGTTCAATTGGGCCTCACTCAGGGGGGGTGGGGAAAGCAACATCATGAAAGGCCCACACAAGCGTTTTAATGAAACGCTGCACTTTGAGCGCTCAGAACTCCCTCCAAATCTCATCTTTGAATGTTGACCGCTAGATGATGTTTCAGTCAAACAAGTCAGCGTGCTCTCAATGGTGTAGATTCCATCTTCAACCTTGGTCACATTAGGGTTTCAGAATCCATGAATGCACGAGCTTCATGCATCATTCTTCCCTCCACTCATTCTCTCTCATCACTCAATATGCTATAATCTTTCTTCTGTATGCAATAACTCGAGCTCAAACCACCTGGATCTTGGTAACTGATTCCAATTGCACTTGAAGGAGGGAAAATTGCATAGCACGATTCTTGCAGTTTTTTCTTCAAATCTTGCTTGCAATCTACTCAGGGATGATGATTGAATGGGATTGAATCATAAAATTGAATGAATGATGAAGAATTAAGAGGATTCGAAGGAATTTGCAAAAATGCAAAATGGAGTGAAACTATGGGTTTTTGATCCAAATGAAGTTCAACCCCTTCTTGGATCATCTCTAGGGTTTATATAGATGATGATGGAAAGTTCTGGAAGATGCTAGATTAATCCCATGAGAAATTATTCATATCATTGCATGAGAAAATGAAAATGGCCATGTTGCAAAACCAATTCTGCATTGCCTTGTTACAGCCCCTCAAAATCTCTTGAATTTCTCTTGTCATGACAATTAGAGAGTGTAGAAACCATCCCTTGCCTTGCACCTTGGTTCTAGCTTGATTTGGCAAGTGTATCTTCTTTTACAAGTAACTTATGATAACTCCAGTTTCTTGACTTCAAACCAAAAAAATAATATTTCCAATGATCTCAAAATGCAATTTACCTTCAAAATGGTTGGTCATATGCTTGGTTTTGCTTTTGTATCAAAAAAATCACAATTTTGGTCATTTAAAAAGGTAATTTTCCCTTTAACATTGGTCACTTTTGCAAATATAAAATCCATGCATTTCCAACTTGCCACAACCACTTTTCTAGACTTAAAATTTCATTTGGATCAAGTTTGATGTTGAACATTTCTTCATTTGAAATTTGGAAATAGGAGTTTTGGGCATATGCTTGAAAAGACCTGTAATTCCACTTTCCCAAAATACCCCTGGCCTGCCAAGATCATAAGTAGAGTTCTACAAATCATATGAAGGAATACCATACCTTTCTAGAAAGCTAAGATCATGAGGAACAACTTTCATGTTGGCCATAAATCCATTTGAACATTCCTTGAGGGGTAAAAGTTGCTTGGAAGCCAAGTAACTTTCACAGACAAATTTCAGTGTCCTCAAATGACCTATAACTTGCAAGAACCATAACTTGAGTTCTATAAATCTGCTTGATGCCTTCCACCACTCAAATTAAAGGTCTTGAGATACTCTACAAGTTTCATGTTGGTCAAGGATCCATTTGAAGCTTGCATTTTGAACTATCCTGCTTGGAAGTTTGCCCTAAATCAGGGGATTTTACACAGAAACCCTAATTTAGAAACTTCTCTTCTTCTTGATTTATCTTGATTTCTCCTTGGCACAACACCAAATCCATATCCACATGTCAAATGAGGCATCCCACATCTTTCAAACAGGCCTTGATGCCCTTCAATCAAGCATTTGACCTAGGGTTGACCTAGGGTTGACCCAGATGAAACCCTAGTTGACTGTCTTCAACTGCAGCTCTTGTAACCACACCAATGACTTGTCTCACTTTCAAAATGACCCTCTAGGTCCTCCGTGATGTCCACACACATTCCATGACCTCAATTCATAACTCACAACTTCTTTGATGATCTTAAAATACCTTCAAGATAGGAGATAGATCCACTGCTTGGTCCACTAACTTCTCAGATGATGACTTGGCTAAGATTGAATTTGAATAAGAATCTCTTGATATGCCCATAGAGATAAGAATTGTATTTGGTCCCTTGTTGGAGGGATTGCCCCTGCTATGCTATGCAGATGAATGAATTATGTACATGACCTAATATGCAAATGCTAATGCAATTGAAACATAAACCAAGTGAAGTAAGTTGAGCAAATTTTAGGGTGCAACAGCTGCCCCTATTCAAACGACTTGGACCCAACTGGGTGAAGAGCTAACAGCCTTCAAACATTCGAGGTACGAGACGGTTGAATACTAAGAACCCGGAAATTTGCCAACCGCAGAAATAAACTGCACCACTGCTTGGGGAACATTATCTATAAATCTGATTTCAACATTATCTTGTCAATACTGGAATGAACTTATTGACTTCACTAGGAGAAGTACTTCTGTCAACAAAACGTGACCCTGCCAACGATTCAGGAGAATCACTCTGCCATCACTGCGGGAAAATTTTGTCATTATTACGGGAAAATGACTCCGCCACCACTGCGGGTACATACTCTGCCAAATACAGGAAAATAACTCCGCCTCTGCTACGGGTACCCCCTGTCAAATACAGGAAAGTAACTCCGCCTCTGCTACGGGAAATACTCTGTCAAATACAGGAACATAACTCCGCCTCTGCTACGGGAAATACTCTGTCAAATACAGGAACATAACTCCGCCTCTGCTACGGGAAATACTCTGTCAAATACAGGGACATAACTCCACCTCTGCTACGGGAAATACTCTGTCAAATACAGGAACATAACTCCGCCTCTGCTACGGGAAATACTCTGTCAAATACAGGAACATAACTCCGCCTCTGCTATGGGAAATACTCTGTCAAATACAGGAACATAACTCCGCCTCTGCTATGGGAAATACTCTGTCAAATACAGGAACATAACTCCGCCTCTGCTACGGGAAATACTCTGTCAAATACAGGAACATAACTCCGCCTCTGCTACGGGAAATACTCTGTCAAATACAGGAACATAACTCCGCCTCTGCTACGGGAAATACTCTGTCAAATACAGGAACATAACTCCGCCTCTGCTACGGGAAATACTCTGATACAGCTTTTCTGCCTATCTTGGCAGCAGCTAGCTCCATCAATCACATGGGTAACACAATATGAGTTTAGTCTTCCAATTTTCAGTGCTGACCCGGCAGCAAATCTGAGAAGGACTCTACTGGGGATTTTCTTAATCCACACTGCCAGACCCCTACTTCAACATAGGCGGCAACTTCCAAAAATCGATTCATGAAATCTTTTGATAACGGCTTAACAACAATCTTGAAGAAATACTCCGCTGGAGGGGTAAGAGAAACTTAAACAAGCAACTCTGTGGGGAATAACGCCACAACTGACATTATCGTTACATGTCTCACGTCGAGATCTTGAATGTTTGGTAATTAATTTGAGCAAGAGCTCCCTCCACTTGCAAGGGAAACAATACTTGAAAACAAAAGGTCAACCAACCTGGTTTATGTTTCAAAATGCATATGTTTGACAATGGCGTAATGCTCCATTCGACATGGAAATGCTACGCGTTTTTTTTATTTGGTGGATGCAAGTATGACACTATATGCCGATGCAAATGCAGACTTGAACTGCTGGGATACAGAAAACCGCTTCAGCAAAATAAATGTTGAAGATAATGCCAACTCCGCTGGGGATAACCAGGCGTCACAGAATTATTCCAGCAAAATAAATACTGGAAGAGTGAAGCCAACTTTGTTGAGGAATAACTGAATGCGCCCATCATGATTGGACTTCTGTCAGGGGCAACTTACCCGTGCCAATGAAAATTGGACTTTTGCTGGGGAGTGAACGGGTATCACACGGTATTCCGGCAAAATAAATGCCAGGACACACAACCAACTCTGTCGGGAAGAGTTTTAACCTTCGAGTTCCACTGGGAGGAAAAAGAACACTTGCGGAAAAGAGAGAGAACTCTCCTGAGGATGAAACGAATCTCTTGGAGAAAATCAACTGGCTCCGCTGGGGGAGAGCAAATGACCCTACTGGGAAGGGTAGACTGTCCGGGTACCGCTCACAAGTTGGAGATTAATCTTCTGAGGCTAAACCACTCTGCTCGAGATGGGGGAATCCTTTTGAGGACACCACACTGTCTGAATACAGCCTTTGATCTCAAAATCCTCAATTCTGTTGAGAGTAAACGACCCTGCTGGAGAATGTCCTTCGGATAAGTTGCGACTAGCTGGAGAATTTGATCCTTCTTCAGTAAGGAACATTGTCATCTCAGAAGCGCGACCTGCGTGGGGATCGAGTCTTTCCGTTACGAGTTTCTGGTCAGTACTGCAATCTTTTGATCGTCCACTTCGCATGGTCAAGAACCCTGCAACACCACAAACGAGACAAGACAAGTCTATGCAACCAAATCTATTCAGGTTAGCGTTCGTGACATTATTTTCAGTTAATTCAAAGTTTTAGCAATTATTGGCAAGGGCCAGCGATGTTATACACTTGCTAGTTTTATTAAACCTTGGCGTTTGTCATGTACAAAACAGTAAAAAATCAGCATCAAATATTGAATAACACGTTTTATTGATTGGGCCCCTAAATGGGCAGAGTTTTGTACACGGAATGTAACTCCTGAAAAGAGGAAGCTACGCACAACAAATATACAAGTATGCACAAAAATGATAAATACAATGACAGATCAAATTTGTACACATGTCGGCAACGGGATGCAGACGAACATCATGAGCTGATCCTCCTATGACTCACCCGACTCTAGTGTTTTCCCGGTATTCACACTTCTGAAGAGATTGTATCTGATAATCGACCCCTCAGGTATATTCTCCCGCACCAATGCGCACCGCAGTATCAAATATGGACCGCAGTCATTTGCTTTTCAAATCCCTAACTTTTGCGTGAACCGCCCTTTACGGGTTTTCAGTTCACCGGGATACCCTTTTTTGCCGAAGCCGCCCAGTGTAGGTTTTCAACTTTGCGGGTGTACATTTTTCAATTTTATCCCTAACTTTTGCCCGAACCTTTCATTCTGTTTTTGGTTCGCCAGGATGCCCCATTTTTGCATGGACTCTCTTTTTTTTTCTGTCCAGCGGGTCAATTTCAAGCAAAGTATTTTTTAACTGCGTCCGAATTCACAGGCGACGTAGAGTCTTCACCGTCCATGGTGGACAACAACAAAGCTCCTCCTGAAAAGACTTTTATGACAACGTATGGCCCTTCGTAGTTGGGGGTCCACTTGCCCCTGTGATCTGCCTGTGGCGGGAGAATCCTTTTTAGCACAAGGTCGCCCGTCTGAAAGCTCTGAGGATGTATCTTCTTATCATATGCTTTCTTCATTCGGCTCTGGTACAAACGACCGTATGCTAGAGAAGCTAGCCTCTTCTCATCCATTAAACTCAGCTGGTTCAACCTGTCTTTCACCCATTCTGCCTCGTCTAGTTGGACATCTCGCAATACCCTCAGGGAAGGAATCTCAACTTCCAGTGGTAACACCGCTTCCATTCCATATACCAACGAGAACGGGGTTGCCCCGGTTGATGTACGTACCGTCGTACGATAACCGTGCAAAGCAAAAGGTAGCATCTCATGCCAATCCTTATAGGTCACCACCATCTTCTGAACAATCTTCTTTATGTTCTTATTGGCCGCTTCAACAGCGCCATTCATCTTGGGTCGATAAGGAGAAGAGTTGTGATGCTCGATCCTAAAACTCTGACACAACTCCTTCATCATTTTGTTATTCAGGTTTAAACCGTTGTCGGTAATTATCTGCTCGGGGATTCCATATCTGCAAATGATATCTCTCTTGATGAACCTGGCTACCACTTGCTTGGTCACATTTACATAAGATGCCGCTTCCACCCATTTGATAAAATAATCGATCGCTACCAGAATGAACCGGTGTCTGTTAGATGCCGTTGGTTCAATCTTTCCAATCATGTCGATTCCCCACATTGAGAATGGCCACGGTGACGACATCACGTTCAGAGGACTCGGAGGCACATGGATCTTATCTGCATAGATCTGGAACTTATGACACCTCTTCGCAAACTTGAAGCAATCGGTTTCCATAGTTAGCCAAAAATAACCTGCCCGCAGAAGCTTCCTCGTCATAGCATGCCCACCAGCATGCGTACCAAATGTACCCTCATGTATTTCCTCCATGAGAAGCTTCGCCTCTTTCTCGTCTACACAACGTAGTAGCACCAAGTCGTGATTTCTCTTGTATAGGACACCGTCCGGGTTCAGATAGAAATTACCCGCCAATCTCCTGAGAGTCTTCTGATCGTGACTGGATGCCCCAGCCGGATACTCTTTGCTTTTCAGGAAATTAAGGATATCAAAATACCAGGGTTTATCATCAGATGCTTCATCAATGGCAAATACGAAGGCGGGTCTATCAAGCCGAGAGATAATAATTCTGGGAGCCTCATTCCAGAAGTTGACTTTATACATGGAAGACAAAGTGGTCAGGGCGTCAGCCATCTGATTCTCTACGCGCGGTACATGATGCAACTCAACCTTGTCAAAGAAGGGCAACAATCTCCTCGCGTAATTCATGTATGGTATCAAATTAGGATGACGTGTCTCCCATTCTCCTTTTATTTGATTCACCACCAGAGCTGAGTCTCCGTATCCATCCAGATTTTTGATTCGCAAATCAATGGCTTCTTCAAGCCCCATGATACAAGCTTCGTATTCGGCTTCATTATTGGTAACTGGAAAGGTCAATCGAGCAGTAAACGGGATGTGCGACCCGTGTGGAGTAGTGATGATTTCCCTTATTCCGCTACCGTAGGAGTTTACAGCTCCGTCAAAGATCAACTGCCATTTTGAACCCAACTCTGGTCCTTCGTCCGACAACGGTTCTTCACAATCTTTCATCTTTAGGTACATGATATCCTCGTCAGGAAAATCAAACCTCATCGATTGGTAATCCTCAATAGGCTGCTCTGCCAAGTACTCAGATAATACACTCCCCTTTATAGCCTTCTGTGAGACATACTGGATGTCGTATTCGGTCAAAACCATCTGCCAACGGGCAATTCTCCCCGATAATGCCTGCTTTTCGAATACATATTTGATAGGATCCATCTTCGAGATGAGCATGGTTGTATGGTTCAGCATGTATTGCCTCAAACGCTTGGCGGCCCAGGCTAGAGCGCAACAAGTTTTTTTGAGCATTGAATATCGAGATTCACATTCGGTAAACTTCTTACTCAAGTAGTATATTGCATGCTCTTTTCTTCCTGTCTCGTCATGTTGACCGAGAACACAACCCATACTTCCCTCAAGAACCGTCAAATACATAATCAAGGGTCTCCCTGCCACTGGAGGTATCAAAATAGGAGGCTCCTGCAAATACTGTTTTATTATCGAACGCCTTTTGACAATTTTCATTCCATGTTACAGCCTGGTCTTTTTTCAACAGCTTGAATAATGGCTCACATGTAGCTGTTAGGTGAGATATGAACCGAGCGATGTAGTTCAACCTCCCTAAAAAACCCCGTACTTCTTTTTCTGTTTTAGGCGTCGGCATCTCTTGTATTGCTTTTATTTTTGCAGGATCAACCTCAATTCCTTTTTCGCTCACAATAAACCCCAGCAGTTTGCCCGACCTCACCCCGAAGGTGCACTTGTTAGGGTTCAGTCTCAGTCTGAACTTCCTAAGCCTTTTGAATAGCTTCAGCAGATTCACCAAATGTTCTTCCTCTGTCTGGGATTTGGCAATCATATCATCGACATAAACCTCGATCTCCTTATGCATCATATCATGAAAAAGAGTCGTCATTGCACGCTGATACGTTGCCCCAACATTCTTTAATCCGAAGGGCATCACTTTGTAACAAAATGTTCCCCAAGGTGTTATGAAAGTAGTCTTCTCCATGTCTTATGGCACCATCTTTATCTGATTATAGCCCGAGAAGCCATCCATGAAGGAGAACACGGAGAATTGAGCAGTGTTGTCAACCAGCACATCGATTTGAGGAAGCGGAAAATCATCTTTCGGGCTCGCTTTGTTCAGATCACGGTAATCCACACACATTCTCACTTTACCGTCTTTCTTTGGCACTGGTACAATATTAGCGACCCATGAGGGATATTTTGTAACAGCTAGGAAACCAGCATCCCACTGCTTTTGAACCTCCTCCTTAATCTTTACTGCCATATCAGGTCTAGTTCTGCGAAGTTTCTGCTTAACCGGCGAGCATTCTTCTTTTAGCGGCAGACGATGCACAACCATATCCGTATCCAGCCCAGGCATGTCTTCATACGACCAAGCGAACACATCACTGTACTCTCTGAGCATCTCAACCAGTCTTCGCTTGACGTCACTCTGCAGCGCGGCTCCTATACGGATGTTCTTTTCAACCCCTTCCGACCCCAGGTTAATAATTTCAATGACCTCCTCATGAGGCAGAATGACTCGTTCTTCTTGCTTTACCAACCAAGACAATTCTTCGGGAACGTCGCCATTTTCAACAATCTCTTCTTCGGCCTGAAATACCGGGTGCTCAAAGTCGAAATGAGTCATAGGCGGTTCGATGATGTCATCTGAAAATGTTATCCTGCAAAAGGAATGGTTAAATGCTTCAAAATATGTATAAAGCGAATAACCACGTTGCCATTTTATTGTAAAACACAAAAACAGGAAAAACAGAGATCGCAATATTTGTACATGAAAAAAACGCCTTTTATTTAATGATTAAACAACGCAATGTACATAACAGCACAACCCTAAGCAAAATCACGATGCCCCGGGTAAGACACCGGATTGTTCAACAATTAAGAAAACAAAGTATTACTGTTTGTGAGTCACAGGAACAATCTCCTGAATAGACCAATTGCATAATCCTTGTCCTGGCACGCTCGGCTGAATCCAGGCGTCCATGTCGCAGTCACTGTCTCCTTCTTCAGAATCTGAAACAGCGTTGATGGCCTCGTGATACACTCCACTAGCTGTGATTGTTATCGGTCCTTTGAAACGGGGTGCCCCTGCAGCAGGAGTTGATGATGATGGTTGATATCCTAGCCCAAATCTGTCCATCTTCACGGGAATATCCAGAACCTTGCCCCAGCCCTTTGTCTCACCAGTCTTCACTAGAGCTTGAGCCTCCTTGTATGACGAGACGGCCACCTCTGACTCTTTACTCGGCCTCGGAACTTTGTCTTTGATGCGCAACCCTTCAAAGGCTTGACAGGGTGTTTCATGAATCTCGCCATCGACTTCTACGTACTTGAATGATGACAGATAGCTAACCAAAATATCTTCTTCTCCACAGACCGTGACCACACTGTCCCCTACCATGTATTTCAGCTTTTGGTGCAAGGTAGACGTGACTGCCCCAGCACCATGGATCCATGGTCGCCCGAGAAGGCAGCTGTATGCTGGCTGTATGTCCATAATGTAAAATTCAGTTTCGAAAACCTCCGACCCCACCTGTAGAGTTAACGTTATGGATCCAAAGACTGTTCTTCGCGTACCATCGAATGCCCTGACCACCAAGTCACTAGGCGTACAAATGATTCCCCTGACGTCCAATCTCATCATTGCTTTCTTTGGTAGCACGTTCAAGGAGGATCCGGTATCTACCAGTACATGAGACATGACTGAGCCCCTACACTCAACTGAGACGTGCAACGCCATGTTATGCTCTCTCCCTTTCGGGGTCAAATCAAAGTCTGTAAATCCCAAGCTATGGCATGCGTTCACATGTGCCAACACCCCCTCCAACTGATTCACAGAAACATCTTGGGGTACGAAGGGCGTATCCAGAACTTTCAACAATGCATTTCTATGAGCTTCGGAACATAATAGCAACGACAATATGGATATCTTCGATGGCGTCTATTGAAGGTGCTCAACAATCTTATACTCACTCTTACGAATAAGGCGCATAAACTCTTCTACATCCTTCAATGACGTTTCTCTTTCGTTCCTCTGCACAGGGACATCCTCATTCATCTTTCCTTTTCCTTTCGCCAGTCGTTCGGCCTCTACCTCAGGCGATATAAAAATTCTCCCACTTCTCGTCATCCCTCCGGGCCCGACGACATTGTCTACAACCTCAACTGGCTGTTTACCAACATCAATTTTCACCCCATCACAGTATGCTTCCAACCCATAGGTCCAGGGTACTGCCTTAGTGCTCTCATAAGGGACTGGTCCTGCCTTGGTGATAGTGATCGGCGGTCGCCTGGCTGGCGCTGTTATAGTTATTGTTTTTTGGGGAATCGTCACGGTAGCTACATCACTTTGCTCGTCTGCTAATACCTCTGCAGGTTCCTCAACTGCCGTTCTGTCGAATTGCAATGTGCCTCCATCTATCAAGGTCTGAATACCCTTCTTCAATTCAGCACAACCCCCAGCTTGGGTCCAACACTCTAAACAAAACTCATCGCAGCCCGGATACACACCTCCTTTCAATAATCGGCTCTTTATCTCACACAACGATGTCTTGAGGTCATCAACATTCATAATCAAGTTCAAACCCTCCTCGGTTAAAATAGCATTTGCCCCATGATTGGGCATGGCCTTTTGTACTATGTTCGGACCTGCCTGTCCAAAATTGATAGCCTTACTATCCAATAGATCCTGTACCACATGTTTGAACGCGTGGCAACCCTCTACGTCATGGCCAGGAGCCCCGGAGTGGAATTCACAGTGCTTGTTCGCGTCAAAGCCGTACAGAGGAGTGCCTGTTACTGGCGCCATAGTCCTCTTTTCCACCAAGTTCAAACCCAGTAACGTCTGTAGCAATTCTGCATACGTTGAAGGAGGCGTTTCAAACACCCTCCTTGGTTTGCCCCCCTGGATTCTGCGCTGGGCAGGATGTACCCCCTGTTGTGGCTGCTGTTGCTGTTGTTGTATTAGTTGTTGCTGAAATGGAATGGTGACACTTGCCACCTGCTGCGACTGGTTGTACTGGTTTCGACCTCTGCCCCGGCCTCGGCCTCGGCCCCTGAACACTGCACTTGCATCACCTTGACGGCGCCCACAAAAAGCCCTTCTGTTACTGCCAGCTGAAGTGGATTCCTCAGCTTGGAATCTTCCCATTTTAATATTGCTTTCAATCTTCTCACCCATCAAGATTAAGTCTGAGAAACTGCCCAATGAAGTAAGAAACAGCTTGTCATAAAACATACCGGTAAATGTTCCTATGAACATATCATTCATTTCTTTGTCATCCAAAGGAGGATGAACTCGTGCAGCCATGTCGCGCCATCTCTGCGCATATTCTTTTAAGCTCTCATCCTTCTTCTGGGACAACCCCTGCAATTGGACCCGGTTGGGTGCCAAGTCACTGTTATACTTATAATGAGCCACAAACGCTTCAGCCAGCTGCTTCCATGTTTTTATCTGAGTTGGCTCCAACCCCATGTACCATTCAAGGGAAGGGCCAGACAAGCTGTCTTGAAAGAAATGCATCAGCATCCTCTCATCGTTTGAATACGCCGACATCCTTCTGTAGTATGATCACACATGCACCTTTGGACAGGTATCCCCCTTATATTTGTCGAATGTGGGAGCTTTGAATTTTAGCGGTACCCTCAGGCCAGGCACCAGACCCATTGTGGTCATATCTAGGCCAACAGCGCTTTGATTCACGACCCCTTTCATCTGCTCCTCGAGCATCTTGATTCTCTGAGAGTCATCTATAGGACCCTCAAAACCTCCACCAGAGAAAGCGTCTTCTTGCTGATCTTCTAGCCAATTACCGTTCCCATTTCCGTATCCATCGTATCCGTTGTTACGGCCAAGTCTAGTCTGATTCATTACAGGGCCCTGCCCCCTATTACCATACCCCGGAGCGACCCCAGCAGGTCCAAAAGACATTATTCTGGCACCATTTCCATTGCCGAATCCTCCATAACCCTGATTAGTCATACCAAATCCGTCCTGTCCGAAGCCCTGAGCGTTGAAGCCGTACTTCCCAGCATGATCAAACCCCTGGTCATTAAAGCCGAATCCATTGTTACCGAAGCCATTACCTCCCATATTATCACCACCCGGATTGACATCTTTGAACCCAACGTTGTTGACGACAGTCTCGTTACCGATTCCTGCGTTACCGTTCCCGACGGCAGCGCCGTTGTTCGCATTGACAGCAGGTATGTTCACCACAGGTGGAGCTACCGGTGTAGGAGTACCATCCCCGTGAATAGTGTCAACTCGCACAGAATTATGGTCTTCGTTTCCGTGCCCAGCATTTCTCCCCAGCAAAGGCTGCACCAAAGCTTGCAAGTTCTCCTGGCCTTTCACAATGGTCTCCATTGTCTGCATGAATAGCGCCAGCTTCTCACGCATGTCCTGCATTTCACTCTGCATCTGATCCATAACTCTTCTGCAGTTGGTACGAGTGGAGTATCGGTGCGGGCGTTGACTTTCAATCCTGAAAAGACCTGTACGACGCAGGAAATAAGATACAGTTCAATAATCACCTGTAATGCAATATGAATGTGAATGCAATGCGATATGTGTCTGTGCATTAGGGGATATCATTCCCCGATTCTAGAGCGAATGTGTCAGTGCGGTGACAGTGACAGCAATACGAAGTTCGGAGCCGAATCATAGAAAACACCTCGTATATTGCAGAGAAATCCTTTAAGCCAGGAATACAATATCAATGAGTGTACAGTAAGAAGGCATGACCTCAACCAACAATCCTGGTGATGGTCAGCGCAATGCAAATAAAGCATACACATTAATACATGAAATGGTCAAGTGCTCCCATAGGCCTGGTACTCTTCTAATAACCTCTTAGTCTCCGGATGACTTGGTCGGGTAAGCAGACCCTCAACAAGTAGATCTCTTCGCTTGAGAACACGTTGTAAATCACCAGCAGATTCCTCCCATGCCCCTTCTCCGAAGCGATCCTCTAGCTTCCGTTTCTGAGCCACAGCCTCTTTCTTGCCCTCGATGGCCTTGTTCAATGCGTTCTGAAGACTATATCTTGCCATTACCTCCTCTTCATACTTTTTAGTGCTAGCCTTTAACTGTTCTTCGAGTTCAGAAATTTGCTGCTTCAATTTGTCTTCCCTCTTTTTGTTGTTGGTTAGCGTAGCATTCCATGTTTTGTTACAAGAAGAGATTTCCCGGTGGGCGGCATCGAGTGCTTTCTTTTTGGACTCCAACATATCATGAGAGCTTCTGAATTCTTTCCCCAATCATTCACGCTTCTTTTTGTCTTCGGTCAGTTCAGCACCTAGCCTGTTTACTAACTCAGTTTGCTGTTGGAAAGAATGCACAGCCTTATTCTTCTCACTACGCATCTGAGTCAGTTCCTTCTCTAACTCTTCATTAGCCAACAGCAAGGCTTCCTTCTCTTTTACAACTCGCTCGTAGACCTCCATAGCAACGGTGGTTGGTTCCTCCACTGGAACATGAACATGAACCGGTGCAGCTGGAAACGGCATCAGCAACTGTTTTGCCCTCTCTTGGATCCAAACTTTGTATGGTACATAAGCCTGACAATCATTCTTCCCCAATAGTGGTTTCCCTCTTCTGTTGATACGCATCTAGGCGTGTTGAAGCTTAGCCAGTAACTCTCCATTCAAATCACTGGTGAAGTACAGAGATTCCTATACTTCTTCCTCCCTAGGTGGGTTTTTCAACGCGTATCCAAACTGGCGAACAAACAACAATGGATTATAATTGATGCACCCTTTTCTTCCTATCAAAGGAACATTAGGATATCCGGCGCAGCTGAAAATAAGCTCAGACCCCAGCAAGTCTCGGTCAAACCACTCAATGTCTTCAGAAGATAGTCTCATCAGGCGCTCTGGCCATTCAGCTGTAGTTGCACTATCTACAAAAGGTCCCTTTAGGGGGAGGTGGCTCTTAAACCACATGTTCAACAGCGGCGCACAACAGTAAACAGTCTTTCCTCTTCTATTTTCATTTTTGTAGTGCAATGAATGATAGAGATCTCCAATCAAGGTGGGTACAGGGTTGCCGGCAGCAAACAGATGGAAGGCGTCAAAATCCACAAAATTGGGTAAATTGGGAAACAGCACTATTCCGTAGATGCACAGAGCCAAGATAGCATTAAAGACTATCCAGCATCCGCTCTTGGCATATTCTTGAGCTTTGCCAACCAGAAAATCGAGGGAGAAACCTGGAACCCCGAGCCAAGAAGTTACTAATAGTTCAGAAGCGTTCATGTGTAAGGCCTTTGCTAAGTCCTCCAGCTTGGGCTTAGCGTCACGATGGATGAAAGGAACCTTATTTTGCACCGGCAGCTCGATAAACTCTGCGTACTCTTCCATGGTAGGCCCCAAAATAAAGTCAGCAAATGTGAAACATCTCAAGGCAGGGTCATAGAATTGCATCAAGGTATACAGCCCATTCAGCTCGACAGCGGTTGGCTTGCAGACCAGTCTCAACAATCTTCCATAACTCATCCTGAAACTTCTCCTAACCTCCTCATCAGCAAGGGACATCAGACCAAGTAGGGGAGTAACGTCAGGTGTAGGTAACTTGTACGCAACTGTCCTTCTCAAACCAGCCATGATCAGCAATCAGAAGTCCGGACACTAGAATCAGGGAATATGCAAATGCACCTGCAGCACAGACACACGTTAATGAAATGCACATGATAATGGTTATGCGAACAATGCAATGCAAATAGATGCAACAGGGACCAAATGCCATGGCTGAGAAGCCTGAACCATATCATAAATCTCAGATAGACCATCCAGAATTCCTCAAACCCTGGTCTTAGACAGACCCAATATGAAGCTTCAACTCTGGTCTCTGATAGACCCCCATAACATAACTCCAACTGGTCTCTGATAGACCCCTCAACTGTCCATAAATATCCTGAATCTCACATGAGGAAACAAACCGGTATCTGAAGGCCTAGTTACCTGCATAGCCCCAAACCCTCTCACAGGTAGGTGTCCTAGTAACTGACAATGGTATGGCATCCTATGCGGTCGTCGGCGTCACAGACTTTCAGGGTTGACGATACGATTCCCAGAAGGAGTGGCATCATCAAATCCTGAAGAGGCCTCACTTAGCCAACTTCCGATTGATCGGTCCCCGGAGTCGACAATTCAACTAACCAACAACCCCTTCGACCCAAAGGGTAGAAAAAGAAGTCAACCAGAAGAACCTCGTCCGAGTGTGGATTTTGTGGGACACTAATGCAAGCAAAGCCGGCACGCGCCCACTACTTTCCACTCTAATTCTAAGTGCACTCAAGCCCAGGTCCGGCTTATCTCTCAATCATAGAACACCCGTCACACCCCAATACAGCAATAATAACAATAATATTATGCTGAAAGTAAATGACATAATGTAAATCCATACAAATTCCTCGACGGGAAAACAAGCGTTAGGATTGACTCGCTTAAGGGACGTTGGATCCCAAATGCACAAGGAACTATCGCAGTCCTTAGCAGCCAGAGGACGTTGGATCCCCAGCAGAGTCGCCAGCTGTCGCTACTGCGAAAATCGGTGCCGGCTGAACAGAAGAGTCGCCACCGTGCGTTATTTATCCCAACAGAGGGAAAGGAAACGCTCAAAGTAAACCTACCGCAAAGACGGGAAAGGGATGGTCATCGCAACCAAATCTTGGATTCGGGAGTCGGCTACGCAAGGGGAAGGTATTAGCACCCCTCACGTCCGTCGTACTCGACGGGATCCACGCTTGTTTTCTGGTACGGATTGTTATTCTATCTATTCTACAGGTCAAGGGTTAAAAGAAAATAAAAGGACTCGGCAAAGTATCGCATTTTATGCCTACATATTCCCGTCTGGAACGAGAAATCAGAGTCAACGTAGTTCGCCTACATACGGGAAAGGAGGGGAAGGTTGCTCGCTAGGATATCGCATCCTATGCCTACGTACTTTCATACAGCATGAAAGATCAGAGCAAACGTAGTTCGGGCCACGCACGACACAAGTCTGTCTTGATCGTTTTTACCTCCTTCTGAAAAAGGGCTTTCTTTGATTACTGGTCCAAGCGGACAAAAATGACGTTTTGATGAGTTCACATTCTTTTACGGAAGAAGTGTCTTTTATTGTGTTTGAAATATTTATTATGTTTTTCTGTTGGTTTTGAGAAAGAAGAGACAAAACTCTAAAATCTATGGTTTAAAAAGGGAATCAAGCTAACCTAATGTTATCATGCATGGGTTAATACCTAATGTCTATCATGTTCCTCTCTTGCGCGGAGAGAAACAGAGATCCTAAGGGGATAGACGGAAACAGAAACAACAGGTACAATAAAACAGTAAAATATGCATGAATGCAACAATACAAGCGAGGCAAGGGAGTCCCACTCAACCTCGAACCTAGAAAACAACAGGCAAAAGCGAACAAAATTCACTTTCAACCTAACAGGTTAATTAGCAAGCAATACAGTCAGAGAAACTCAAACAATACATCAAAGACTTAAAGACAGCACAAATAAACAGCAAGCAGCAACCCTGCACAGCAAGCTCCATCATCTTCTATCTTCAAGTCATCTTCAAAACATCTACCAGCTTCGGGCAAGCATCAATCTTCATCTTCATAGCCTTCAAGCAAGATCTCTATCTTCAATCTTTCAGGGCTTTTCTTCAAGTCCCACTCTCCTAGATGAGTAGCAGTTAACAAGATGAAATGGATGTTAAACAGTCAGGTGCCTACCAAGGGTGGCCTACTGACTGTTAACATGATACAGACATTTTTCTCTCAAAAGTTCTATCTTTTAAATACATTCACTAATCCTTCCAAAGGAAGGAGGTGGGTATTTAAAAGAGACTTTGAATCATAGAGAAAGAATGGAGGCAAACAAGACCTTCTATGTTTGTGAATCAAGTTTCTATTCTAGAGCTCTACCTAGCTCCTAGATCTTATACCCTTCAACAACTGCCAGCAAGATACACTCTTCATCCACTCTTGAAATTGATCTTCACTCCTTGTCTTCAATGGGCTTCATCAGCAAAGACTTCAGCTCAAACCCAAACCCCAAGCAGGCCCAATACCCCACACAATCAAACAATTAACCCTAGGAAGGGCACACCACACAATCAATCAAATACAAAAATATACTAAAAATATTAATACAATGGGAAAAATTCTACTATTTATTCTAAGGGATCTATTATGCTTACCCTCAATACCCCTATAGTCCCAGATCCTAATTCAGTCTAAAAACCCAAAAGAAAATTATTTTGTTACACCTATGCCATATTCACAAACCTAATTGACTATCCTAATGGTTTCTAACTAAACTACCTAAAATAAATCCTAAAAAATGGTATAAAACCAGGGGACACCTAATATTCATATCTAGTTGTACTAAAAAGAATAGGGTAAAAATCCTAAAGGAAGATCTTAAACTAAATTCAACAATTGGTAACATCACCTAAAAGAATTAAACAAAGCAATTAAATGTAAAAATATACAAAAAATATGAAAATGAAGTAAAATGACAATTTTATGGTTTCATATTTTTCTTGACAGAAAATAGAAAATGGGAAAAAAAAGTCTCATTAAAAAAATAGTGATTTTTCATTTTTTATGAATTTTTAAAGATTAAAGAAATTTGGAGTGAAATTTAGTATGAAAATGATGAGGGGGTGCAGATAGTATGAATATGCAGTTATTATTCACATCTGGGCCCAGCATGGGGGTGCCAATGGCGAAGCGCCTGGGCCCAGTTTTAAACTCAGAAAACTAAATAAAATAAAAAGAAAATGGTTAGAGGCGCGGTGTAAATAGCATCAGATCACAGTTCAGTTCAATTGGGCCTCGCTCAAGGGGGGTGGGGAAAGCAACATCATGAAAGGCCCACGCCAGCGTTTTAATGAAACGCTGCACTTTGAGCGCTCAGAACTCCCTCCAAATCTCATCTTTGAATGTGGACCGCTAGATGATGTTTCAGTCAAACAAGTCAGCGTGCTCTCAATGGTGTAGATTCCATCTTCAACCTTGGTCACATTAGGGTTTCAGAATCCATGAATGCACGAGCTTCATGCATCATTCTTCCCTCCACTCATTCTCTCTCATCTCTCCATCAAATGGCACGATACAAAAACCAAATTCACTCTATTTCTTGCGTAGAACACAACCATGGTGTTGGTTTGTTTTAAATCACCCTCTATCATCCAAACTGAAAGGGATAACACCAAGAAGTCAAAATTTCATCAGGTTTCGATCATCACCAAACTCACCAATCTTTGCACAACAATAATCCTTAGGCCATACTGATCACAATTAGCTAATCCTCTAAGATTATAACAGCCTAACCACTATGTTCTAGGTCCAAACCGAATTTACACTCACATGTCAACCTCCATGAAACCTTGCCTAAAGCTCCAGAATCAATCATCTAACCACCTAAACCATGTTTAACCTAACAATTCTACATCATGCTACCTAATTCAGGCCAATTTGTGAGAAAAACTAACCTGGTAAAAAGTTGAAAACAGATGAGGATTCTCTTCACTTCAAAGCTTGCAATGCTCCAAGATCACTCAATATGCTATAATCTTTCTTCTGTATGCAATAAATCGAGCTCAAACCACCTGGATCTTGGTAACCGATTCCAATTGCACTTGAAGGAGGGAAAATTGCATAGCACGATTCTTGCAGTTTTTTCTTCAAATCTTGCTTGCAATCTACTCAGGGATGATAATTGAATGGGATTGAATCATAAAATTGAATGAATGATGAAGAATTAAGAGGATTCGAAGGAATTTGCAAAAATGCAAAATGGAGTGAAACTATGGGTTTTTGATCCAAATGAAGTTCAACCCCTTCTTGGATCATCTCTAGGGTTTATATAGATGATGATGGAAAGTTCTGGAAGATGCTAGATTAATCCCATGAGAAATTATTCATATCATTGCATGAGAAAATGAAAATGGCCATGTTGCAAAACCAATTCTGCATTGCCTTGTTACAGCCCCTCAAAATCTCTTGAATTTCTCTTGTCATGACAATTAGAGAGTGTAGAAACCATCCCTTGCCTTGCACCTTGGTTCTAGCTTGATTTGGCAAGTGTATCTTCTTTTACAAGTAACTTATGATAACTCCAGTTTCTTGACTTCAAACTAAAAAACTAATATTTCCAATGATCTCAAAATGCAATTTACCTTCAAAATGGTTGGTCATATGCTTGGTTTTGCTTTTGTATCAAAAAAATCACAATTTTGGTCATTTAAAAAGGTAATTTTCCCTTTAACATTGGTCACTTTTGCAAATATAAAATCCATGCATTTCCAACTTGCCACAACCACTTTTCTAAAATCAAAATTTCATTTGGATCAAGTTTGATGTTGAACATTTCTTCATTTGAAATTTGGAAATAGGAGTTTTGGGCATATGCTTGAAAAGACCTGTAATTCCACTTTCCCAAAATACCCCTGGCCTGCCAAGATCATAAGTAGAGTTCTACAAATCATATGAAGGCATACCATACCTTTCTAGAAATCTAAGATCATGAGGAAAAACTTTCATGTTGGCCAGAAATCCATTTGAACATTCCTTGAGGGGTAAAAGTTGCTTGGAAGCCAAGTAACTTTCACAGACAAATTTCAGTGTCCTCAAATGACCTATAACTTGCAAGAACCATAACTTGAGTTCTATAAATCTGCTTGATGCCTTCCACCACTCAAATTAAAGGTCTTGAGATACTATACAAGTTTCATGTTGGTCAAGGATCCATTTGAAGCTTGCATTTTGAACTATCCTGCTTGGAAGTTTGCCCTAAATCAGGGGATTTTACACAGAAACCCTAATTTAGAAACTTCTCTTCTTCTTGATTTATCTTGATTTCTCCTTGGCACAACACCAAATCCATATCCACATGTCAAATGAGGCATCCCACATCTTTCAAACAGGCCTTGATGCCCTTCAATCAAGCATTTGACCTAGGGTTGACCTAGGGTTGACCCAGATGAAACCCTAGTTGACTGTCTTCAACTGCAGCTCTTGTAACCACACCAATGACTTGTCTCACTTTCAAAATGACCCTCTAGGTCCTCCATGATGTCCACAAACATTCCATGACCTCAATTCATAACTCACAACTTCTTTGATGATCTTAAAATACCTTCAAGATAGGAGATAGATCCACTGTTTGGTCCACTAACTTCTCAGATGATGACTTGGCTAAGATTGAATTTGAATAAGAATCTCTTGATATGCCCATAGAGATAAGAATTGTATTTGGTCCCTTGTTGGAGGGATTGCCCCTGCTATGCTATGCAGATGAATGAATTATGTACATGACCTAATATGCAAATGCTAATGCAATTGAAACATAAACCAAGTGAAGTAAGTTGAGCAAATTTTAGGGTGCAACATGGTTGGCGAGAGGCTATCATCTTCAGAAGTTTGTGATCTCAGAAGTAGATTCTTCTTGCCTAGCCATCCACGTCTTGATTTCATCTGTTGTCTGTTCTTGCTTGATCATCCAAGATCTGATTTCTGTGTTGCTGGCTTCAAGCTTAGCAAACTTCTCTTCAAGATCTGGATTCTCTTTCTTGACTTCAGAAAATGCAGAAGCAGATTCAGACGCATTCTCAGTAACCATAACAGATGCAGTCTCTTGAATCACTGAGTCAGAAGCTTGATCCAGAATCATCAGAGGAGACTGGTTTGGCATAAGAGTTTCTTCAGCAACAACCGCTTCTGGAGGAGTATCTTCAGACATAGGTTCGACAGTAGGTACATTGTCCAGAGGAAGAACTGGAGATCTACTCATATTCAGAAGAGTCTGTCTGATAACTTCAGCAAATCTCACCTTTGCATCATCAGAGCAAATGGTGCGAAGATTTGAAGCTACAGAGTTGAATCTTGACATGAATCTGTTCCAAGTGGCTTCAGAAGCATTTGGATTCACACTAGACAAGCACTCCTTCTTTACAGAAGATATCCACATGTTTAGTTCCTTTTTGAAACCATTAAATAACGTACTAACATCCATTCTAGATTTTGGTTTCAGAAAGTTTTCTAGAGATGGTGTTTTGGTGGTTTCAGATGATGAGGGTGTGGAAAAGGAAGGAATGATGAAAAGAGGGCGAGGATATGGTATAGAAGGTTTAGTAACAGTCTTTGGTTTATCAGATGAAGTGACATCAGAAGGCATGGGACAAAATGGAACAAAAACTGAAGAGGGTTTTGGAGTTGGTTGAGAAAGGATTGGTTCAGATGAAATGAATACATCTGGTTGTTTTGGTTCATAACCACGGAGTGAGGGGGTGAGTTTACTTCTGGGGGTAAATCAGATTCAATAGAATCAGATGATGCAGAAGAGTGACAAGATGTGGAAGAGATGTCAAACAGAATTTTTAAGGGTTGTACATCAAGAACATCAGAATCAGGTATAAATGATTCAGAAATTTGAGGTTGTTCTGGTTGAGGAGCAGATGGAATGGGCTCTTCTGGTTGTGGTTTAGAAGTTTGTGGTTTTGGTGGGGGAATTTCAGAGGGTTGTTTTTCAGATGGGTGTGGTTGAGGTACAGAAGGTTGTTTTGGTTTAGGAGTAGGAGGAACAGGTTCAGATGTTTCTGGTTCAGAAGGGATGGTTTCAGGTTCATGAGGAGGAGAGGGTGAAGGTGAAGGTATGAGTTCATAGACAGGGGGATCAGATGTTAGTACCTCTTTGACAGTTTCTAAGATGGAATCTAAACTGCCCTCAGGACGATTACCTTTTTGCTTCTTGACCCTCTTTGGTTTAACATAAGCTGCTTCACCGGAAGCTTTCCTCTTTGGTTTTGAAGATCCTTCTTCAGAAATGTTCCTCTTCTTCCTGTGTCTGTCTCTATAAAAATCTGGTTTAGGTTCGTCTGCTTTCTGAATCAGATGTTCTGGTAGAGGAGTTCCATCTGCTAGACACGTTGCTATGTATTTCAGAATAATTTCCCTTGGTTCATTAGCGTAGAATAGAGGAAAATCATTCACTGGTATCCTTCTTTGGCTGACCTCTTCAGAGTTTATCTATTTTGGTGCAGAAGTGAGTTCTTCTACAACCTTCATCCTCTGAAGACTTTTCCCATTCATAGGTTTGCCTACCACAGAAGCTAATTCTTCCTGCATTCCAGCTTCTATCAGATGTCCAACCATACTATTCTCAGTCAGAATGTCTGAAATGAGTCTTCCCATTGGAATCCAATTCCTCATCTTCTGATGCTTGGTTCTAACTTCTTCCATTGATTGTTTCACGTGAGTCCATAGATGATTGAAAAGTAGATAAGGCAGATTCACTTTTGTGCTCTGACTCAGACAGTACATGAAGTACATCTGATCAGTATTTACATAATCAGGAGAGTTTGAAGACTTCCTGTGATGGATGCATCCCATAAAGATCTTAGCCCAGATCCTGTAGTTTGGCTTCAGATCTTTCACTTTGTTAGAAGCTTCTCCAGATGAGCAAACTTCACTATAAACCTCTGTCATGTCAACACACCCAGCTGGCAGATTTGTAACACCATCAATTTCTTCATAACCAATGAGCTTCCTGATCAGATCCTCAGTTATGATGATATCCTTACCCAGAACAGATGAAACAATGAACTTAGGGTATGTAGTTGCATGGATCCAAAATTCCTTCACCAGACATGGATAAACTGGTCCCATCAGCCTATCAAAGGACTTTGTCCAACTTTGAGCATCAACAATGGGACGAAGATCAAACCCATTTTCAGCAATTGATTCAAAGTTCACGATAGATTCACATAAAACTTCAAGTTTGTCAACAAGTGTGAATAAGGTTCTAACTGGTTCCTTGAAAACATCAGTACCCAGATTTGCAGAAGAGACAACAACCATTGTTGATTGAAGTTGTTGAGATGTTGATGAAGAAGTTGCCATTGATGAAGTAGAGAAGGTTTTAGGGTTACGGAAAGATTTGGGTTTGGAGGAGAAGATGAAGGAATGCAATAAGCAGAAATGCATAAGAGAGTGAACGAGAGTGAAAAGTGTGAGAAGTGAAGTGTTGTGGAATTTATAGAAAAAATTTAGAGCACACAAGAGTCACACGTTCAACAAATAGCATTTAATTAAACATTAAATCACATCAAATATAATCATGACAAGACAAAGCAATTAATGATACTGACAACGCATGGGGGGAAAAAGAGAATTAAAATTAATTCAAACAGTACCTCTGAACGGCGTTTCAGTGCTGGACACTCAATCATTTCAGATTCAGATGACACATGTTTGATTGCATGTGCTTCTGAAACTTTTTGAGAAATGAAACGTTAGCCAACGTTCAGATCGTCTAAGGCTTGTCAGTTCATATTTGCACACAATAAAAGAATTAAATAATAAATTAATAAAATACTTCAGAGTTAAAACATTTTCCATCTGAGGAAATTTGCTTCTGATAAACATTTTATTCTGGATAGAAATCCATACTTATATTTTTCAGAATAAATTTGAATCTATTTTCAGCAAGGGGTTTTATAAAGATATCAGCCCATTGACGGTCTGTATCAATAAAGTTTAAACTTATAATTCCCGTATGAACATAGTCTCTGATGAAATGATGTTTTATCTCTATATGCTTTGCCTTAGAGTGTAAAATAGGATTTTTAGACAAGCATATAGCAAAAGTATTATCACAGAAGATTGAAATGTTACTCTCATGAATCTGATAGTCTTCTAGTTGACTCTTCATTCAGAGCATCTGAGTGCTACAACCAGCAGCAGCAATGTATTATGCTTTTGTTGTTGAAAGCACAATTGTGGGTTGCTTCTTGCTGAACCAAGAGATCAGATGATTTCCCAGAAACTGACAGCTTCCAGAAGTACTCTTAAGTTATACTCTATCTCCAGCATAGTCAGCATCACAAAATCCAACTAATTTATAATCATCAGATTTTCTGTAACACAAACCCATGTTAGTAGTACCTTTCAGATACCTCATAATCCTCTTAACAACTGTTAAGTGAGATTCTCTAGGATCTGATTGGAATCTAGCACACATACAAACACTAAATAGAATATTAGGTCTAGAAGCAGTCAAATATAGAAGAGATCCAATCATACCTCTGTAAAGCTTTTGATCTACCTTCTTACTTACCTCTTCTTTTCCAAGAGTGCTTGTAGGATGCATTGGAGTTTTAGCCAACTTGCTTTCAGTCATATTAAACTTCTTCAGAAGCTCCTTCACATACTTAGTCTGATGTATGTAGGTGCCTTCTGGAATTTGATTGACTTGGATGCCCAGAAAGAATATGAGTTCTCTTATCATGCTCATCTCGAATTCTGCCTGCATAGACTGAGCAAACTCCTTTCCAAGCGTAACATTGGTAGTTCCAAATATAATATCATCAACATAAATTTGACAGACTAAAATGTCTTTCTTAATTGATTTATGAAAGAGAGTAGTGTCCATTTTTCCTCTGATAAAGTTCTTTTCCAGAAGGAAATTACTCAGCCTCTCATACCAAGCTCTGGGAGCTTGTTTTAAGCCATAGAGTGATTTCTTAAGTTTGAAAACATGTTTTGGAAAATTTTCATTTCCAAAACCAGGAGGTTGATGAACATAAACTTACTCTTCTATAAAACCATTTAAGAAGGCACTTTTAACATCCATCTGATACAGAGTGATGTTATTCTGTGCAGTAAAAGAAATAAGTAAGCGAATAGATTCTAACCTTGCCACAAGAGCATATGTTTCTGTGTAATCTATACCTTCTTGCTGACTGTATCCTTGAGCCACCAGCCTAGCCTTGTTTCTGATCACTTCTCCTTGCTCATTCAGCTTGTTTCTGAAGACCCATTTAGTTCCAATGATGTTGAAACCTTGTGGTCTTGGAACCAGATCCCAGACGTCATTTCTGGTGAATTGATTTAGCTCTTCTTGCATAGCAAGTATCCAATTATTATCGTTCAGAGCTTCATCCACATAAGTTGGTTCAATAATAGACACCGACCCAAACAGTGACGTTCCAGAAGATCTGAGAAATGACCTTACTCTGATAGGGTCATCCTTCTTTCCAATTATCATTTCCTATGGGTGAGAGGCTTTGATTCTAGATGATCCTTTAACATTTGGTTCTTCAGAAATGTTCAAGTTGTTCATTTGAGCAGCCAAGGGAGTAGCATCTGGCGTTGCTTCAGGTGCTTCTGCTTGAGCTTTATCTGCCTCTGAGTCTTCAGAGTCTGTGAGAAGGACTTCTCTATCTGCAGAAATTTCAATCTGCTTTGGCTTTTGATTGCCAAGCTTATCATCAAATCTAACATGAATTGATTCCTCTACAATCTATGTCTCAGTATTGTATACTTTGTAGCCTTTAGAGTATTCAGAATATCCAAGCATGAAACACTTTTGTGCTTTAGAATCAAACTTGTTTAGATTCTCTTTAGTGTTCAACATAAAACATACACATCCAAAAGGATGGAAATAAGAAATGTTGGGCTTTCTATTCCTCCACAGTTCATAAGGAGTCTTCTTCAGAAGAGGTCTAACTGACACTCTGTTCTGAATATAACAAGTTGTATTCACTGCTTCTGCCCAAAAATGTTTTGCCAGATTAGTCTCGTTGATCATGGTTCTGGCCATTTCTTACAATGTTCTATTTTTCCTCTCTACAACTCCATTCTATTGAGGAGTTCTAGGGCAGGAGAAATCATGTGCAATGCCATTTTCTTTAAAATATTTTTCAAAATATTTGTTTTCAAATTCACCACCATGATCACTTCTGACTTTAACAATTTTAAATTTTTTTTCGTCCTGGACTTGTTTGTAGAAGTCAATGAATTCATAACGAGACTCATCCTTGTGTTTCTGGAATTTTACCCATGTCCATCTGCTGTAGTCATCAACAATGACTAATCCGTACTTGTTGCCTCTGATGGATGCAGTTTTCACTAGTCCAAACAGATCAATATGAAGCAGCTCTAATGGTCTTGAGGTTGAAACAACATTTTTGTTTTGAAAGAAGATTTTGAAAATTTTCCTTTCTGACATGCTTCACAAAAAGCATCTGAGTTGAACTTCAACTGAGGAAGTCCTCTGACCAGATTGAGTTTATTAATCTGAGATATACGTCTCATACTAATATGCCCCAATCTTCTGTGCCAGACCCATTGCTCTTCGTTAACAGACATAAGGCATTTTACATTCTGAACCTTAAGTTCTGAAAGATTGATTTTATAAATGTTGTTCTTCCTTTTTCCATTAAAGAGGATTGAGCCATCCTTTTGACTGACAACTTTACAACATTTTTGATTGAAGATTATGTCATAACCATTGTCACTTAATTGACTTATGGACAATAGATTATGTGTTAATCCTTCAACAAGTAACACATTAGAAATGGAAGGGAGGTTACCATTACCTATAGTTCCAGAGCCAATTATCTTGCCCTTCTGGTTCCCTCCAAACTTCACATCACCTCCAGATTTAAGCTCCAGGCTTTGGAACAGAGACCTTCTTCCCGTCATATGACGTGAGCAGCCAGAGTCCAGGTACCAAGACTGGTGTTTCAACTTAGCTGCTAAGAATGTCTACAACAAAAATAATTTTGTCCTTAGGTACCCATATTTTCTTGGGTCCTCTAGGGTTAGTAGGTTTGAAATTCTTTCTGAATTTCTTTCCCTTATAAGCATCCTTGTTCTTCTGAGGTTTTGATTTATTAAACACATGTTTGTTCAGATCAGAACGTGTGTGTTTAATATCATTTAAATGACCGAATTTGAAATGAGTATATAGAGGAGAATACTTTATGATCATTTTATCAACAGGTTTTAGATTTAAATCCTTCCCAGAAGGTGATTCATATCCAATACCCTTTCTGTTGTTTCTGCTTACGCCATAGATCATTGAAGACATCTTGCTTCTATCTAGGCCTCTAGCCAGAAACTTCTGAAAGCTATAGTCATACTCTTCTAAAATATTTTTAGAGCATGATATAGGTTCTGAGTCAGATTTCTGAGCTTTTTCTAAATCATTTTTTATTTTAAGATTTTCTGCTTTAAGCTTAGCAACCTCAGACCTCAGCTGATCATTCTCAGATGCAAGACAGCTTTGAAGCTTCTTGTATTTGAGTTTGATTTTGCTGTAGCTTTCTAGAATTTTTGATAGACTTTCAGAAAGTTCTGCTCTAGTGAGTTCAGAAAACACCTCCTCAGAATCTGATTCTGATTCTGATCCAGCAGCTTCTTCGTGGTCCTCCACATCAGCCATTAGTGCTACATTAGCACACTCATCTTCAGATTCTGATGAAGATTCAGAAGCATCTGAATCATCCCACGTGGCCATTAAGACTTTCTTCTTCTTTTCAAACTTCCTTCTGGGTTTCTCCTTCAGAAGTTTGGGACATTCATTCTTATAGTGGCCAGGCTCCTTGCACTCATATCACACTATATCTTTCTTTTCAGATTTTTTATGTACAAAAGAGTCACCATGCTGATAAGATCTTTTGAAGTTTCTGAACTTCCTTTGTTTGTGCTTCCAGAGTTGATTAATCCTCTTGGACAGCAGGGACAATTCATCTTCTTCTTCTGAAGATTCTTCAGAACTTTCTTCAATAACCTGCAACGCTTTAGAAGATTTGTTAGATTTTAAAGCAACTGACTTACCTTTCTTCTGGGGCTCGTCTTCCTCCAGCTCAATCTCGTGACTCCTTAAGGAACTAATCAATTCCTCCAGAGTGATCTTATTCAGATCCTTCGCGAGCTTCAGAGCTGTCACCATGGGTCTCCATCTTGTTGGCAGACTTCTGATGATTTTCTTGACATGGTCAAAAGTAGAGTAGCCTTTATCCAGAACCTTCAACCCAAAAGTTAGGATCTGAAATCTTGAGAAAATTGTTTCCACAGATTCAGACTCCTCCATTTTGAAAGCTTCATACTTCTGGATGAGGGCCAGAGCCTTGGTCTCCTTTACTTGGGAGTTTCTTTCATGAGTCATCTTCAGAGATTCAAATATATCAAATGCAGTATCTCTGTTTGTTATTTTGTCATACTCAGTATGAGATATTGCATTTAACAGGATGGTTCTTGCTTTGTGGCGGTTTCTAAACTCATTCTTCTGTTGATCAGACATAGATTTTCTGTCAACCTTTTTCCCTTCATCATTGGTAGGATGAATGTAACCATCAGTTACCAAATCCCACAAATCAGCATCATAGACTAGAAAGAAGCTTTCTATTCTATCTTTCCAGTAGTCAAACTTCTCACCATCAAACATGGGAGGTTTGGTGTTGATTTTGTCTTTATCATCGTATCTGTTGTTGTATGAAGTTGAAGTAGAAGCTTCAGCAGCCATGATGAATAAAGAATAAGATATTAGGAGTTTTTCTCAATTGGATCTTTTCTTACATGGTTAAGTGAGAGCACTAACAGAACTGGAGCTCTGATGCCAACTGAAGGTGAGAAAAACACTTATAGGGGGGGGGGGGGTTGAATAAGGGTTTTAAAAACACTTAAGTAGATAAAAGATAACACAAGTATTTTTATCCTGGTTCGTTTGAACTCAAACTAATCCAGTCCACCCTACCCAGGTGATTTGCCTTTCTCAACAAGGACTTAATCCACTATATCAAACTTGATTACAGTGTAAACCACTAAGACAACTGTCTTAGTCTTCTCAAGAAAATCTGACCACAACTTGGTCTTCTCAAGGAAATCTTTTACAAAGATAAACTAACAATTTGTGTTTTATGTTTTGCTTCTAATAAGCTATATCACAACAGTGATGTTTACACAAGATTAAGAACAAATATGAAAACTGTTAAGCTTTGAAGAATATTTGAATAAGAGCTTGTAAGTTGGTTTTCTTTCAAATGATTCGTCAACGTTGGAAAGATGCTGAAGCTTGTTTAAATACAACTTCAAGTCTTTATCTCAAAGACTGTGCATGATGTATATTCTGCTGCTTCTGTTGCCTTTTTGTCCTCTAATGACTTTTCCTTTCCAGGAAGAGAAATGTTCAGACATGTGCTTTGTGTCTGAATTCTTGTGTCATGCATAAAAGAGGAATAGTGTCGTTAGAGCAGACGTTGGGATTAGCAACGAATCTTTTCTTTGAGCTGGCATCTTTTCAACTGAACAAACTAACATCAGATCCTCTGATGTAGTTCCTTGTTCTCCAGATCAGAGTCTTTGCAGCAATAGTGCTGTAAGCGTGAATGTTACAATCAATGTAGAGTTGAATATCAGATCCCCTGTACTTGCAGCGTGAAGTACTTCCAGAGTCTTCTAACATAATGTTGTACGCTCTTTACTCAAATTCTTCTTATCTTCACTCAGATTCATCTGTAGCAGATCAGAGTCTCTTCAAGCAGCGCTCTGAGTCTTCTGAAATGTTGCTTCTTACGCTCAGAGTCTTAACGTTCTTTTCAATTGCAGATGTAATTTTTGCTTCCAGATGAATATATAATTTAAGATCTGAAACAAAATTACTTAAACACAATTAGAGTATATATTTCCTTTATGCAAAATTTCATTTATGTTATCATCAAAACAATGAGATATATTAAACACCAAGCTGTGTTCTAATAAAGACAACCGGAGCTAGGGCTCAGGCGTCTAGTTTTAAACCTCAGATCTGAGGTGGACTCCCTTTGACCTTTTGACCAGATGCGTGGCTTTCCATGATTCGCTTAACCTTGTACGCGTGGATGTTGACTTCCACGTCAATTAATGAAACACAACGCTTTGTGTTTTGCTGAGTGGTTTGGGCTTTTTGTATTATACGCACCCCCCTATTTAATGAACCCATTGATTTCCAATGTAATTCCTTGCTGTTTACACCTCCTTGCCCTTATTTGTTTTTATTTTATTTCATTTATTTCTGTTTACATTTTTAATTGTTAAAAATACCTCCAATGTTCATAAAATTCAAATAAAAATATTTTCAGATACCTTGAAATGTCAACTAATTTTTCATAATTTTTATTTTGGATTTCCATTTATTTTTCAATTTAATTTGAATTTAATGATTGGAGGTGTTCTTAATGTGATTTCCACTTTGTTCTTGCTTGTTTTTTAGACAATTTGAAACCACCAATGAGTGAGGATTCTTCCTCACTTTGATGATGAGTTGAGGTGCCTTTGAGGCTGGTTTTGGTCAAGGTTTGACTTATTTTGGTTTGACTTTGGTTTATTTTTATTTGACCCTCGATGATTGCCTTTCAAAGTGGAGCACCCTAGTGGATCAATTCATTTGGTGATGCTTTGTTTGGATTTTGGCTTTTATGTTTTGGCCTCTCGTTTCCAACTTACTTATGAGTGTTGTGTGTTTTATTTGGCATTTATTGAACCATTTTCCTATTTTTGGTGATCCTTGCAAGTCAAGTCACCCTAATGGAGGTTCATATAGACTAGTTGACACAGTTCTCTTGGGAAATGACCCTTGTGGACCCCATATGCTTCCAACACCTCTTGATTCTCATACTTAACATGTTGAAGTTGTTGGTTGCAAGTTTATAGGTCATACATTTGTTTGGTTTATGCTACAAGTTGCTCCTAATTAGGGCTTTCCATTTGCATTTGAATGTTGAAAGTGGTTTGAACTTAGGTTCTTTCCCATGCCCTATCTTGAAACTTGTCTTGTTTCCTTTTCTTCTTTCATTTGTGCACCTTCTTATCTTGTTTTCACTTCTGTCCTAGGACTTGGGGAACTCCTTCAAGTTGATTTGATGCTCCTTGTTTGCACTTTGAGTTTAACTTGGATGAGATGCCACTTTGAGAACCTTTTGTTTGTTTTCCTTTTGCATGATCATTGTGAGGCTTATGGTTGAGATTTCATTCGATGTTGCTTGCTGCCTAAGCCTATTCTCCCATCCTCATCTTGATCATGGCTTCTTCTTTTTCTTGCTTGTTTGCCTTTTGGTTTGGTGATTGATGCTTGAATGGTTGTAGGAGTTGTAACTTCTCCCATTTCATCTCACTTTTGCTTGGACTTGTTCAAGTCTTCTTGCTTGCATTTATCTTTTGTTTTGCATATCTTTGCTTGCATCCAAGAGGTTGAGATGTGCTTGTGGTGGTTGCTGTCCCACACTTTTTTCCTCCCTCTTTTCTTTGTGTTGCATTTCATGTTTGCATCTCTTTCTTTCATCTCATTTGTGATTGATTTATCTTGTGTTTTCTTGGTTTCTTTTCCATGATCCCTTAGGATTCCTAGTCCCATTTGTGTAAGATGGGAGTAGGAGAGACATTAAGTGTTCAATCCAAGCATGATAACATTAGGATAGTCTTTTCCCTGTTAATCTCAATCATAGGAGCACAATGCATGATAACATTAGGGTTGAGTTAGTTTCCCCTTAGTTGTGTCTTCTCTCTTCTCATCTCAAAACTTTTTCAAAACACATAATAAAGGATAATGAGTGTTGTACGCTACGAGCCTTAAGCATTTGGGAAATTATGATTGGGGGGCTCCTCTCAATTGTCTAGAGTGTTTAGCGTATGCCCTTTGGGCGATATGCGACGCATTCGCTCCTAAGTTATAGTCTTTAGTGCAACATGAATTACAAACACATTTCAATTCACTTCTTCTTCATAAAAAACACAAATAAAACATCAAACCTTTTTATCCTTTGGGATTAATTGAAAACCATTTTCAAAGAGAGTGTTGTTAACTCTTGGTTCTACCGCAAACAGGTAACGCCTAAGTCTCCAATGGTCGAGCAGCAATACACCTAACTACTAGAACTAAGGTTTAACCCTACTCGGGTAAAACATTTGAACCAACCTGTGGTCGTGTCAGCCCGAACTACGTTTGCTCTGATTTCTCGTACCAGACGAGGATACATAGGCACAAGACGGCGATGTCTTGGCGAGCAACCTTCCCCCACCTTCACCCGTAGTTTTCCGAATTACGTTGACTCTGACTTTCCCATTGCACGAGGTAGTACGTAGGCATAGAGCGGCGATGCTCTATCGAGTCTCTTTTCTTTTGCTTTTGTCCTTGTGGCCTGTAGCTTAGATAGATTAACACCCTTTTAAATAGACAACAAGCGTGGTCCCGTTGAGTACAACAGATGTGAGGGGTGCTCATACCTTTCCCTTGCATAACCGACTCCCGAACCGAAGATTTGGTTGCGATGACCTATCTTCTCCCTTCTTCGTAGGTTTTCTCTGATCGTTTCCTTTCCCTCTTTGGGATAAATAACGAACGGTGGCGAATCTTCTGTCTTTGTCGGCCCCTCTTCGCAGCGATGCGACAGCTGGTGACTCTGCTGGGGATCTGCTTCCCATCCCCTATGTGATTCAATCCTAGCGCTTGTTTGTTTTATCTTAGGGTGTGTATATATGTGTTGTACTTTATCTGCATTTGCATTTTACTTTCCCGCATTGTATATTATCATTGTTGTTGTGCTGTTGGGGGGAATGTTCCGCTGTGAGATAAGCCAAAAACTCAGGCTTGAGTATAACCCTAGCATTATAAGTGGAAAGTAGTGGTGAACCTGTATGTTTGGCATGCACTAGTTCCCACGAAATTCCCGCTCAGACGAGATTCTCTTTAATGACTACCTTTCCAATCTGTTTCGGACAGTTGAGAGGATGTTGGATCTGAGGATTGTTGACGCTGGGGACCGATCATTTAGGAGTCAGCTAAGTGAGGCCGCTTCGTTAGATTATGATGCCAAACTAGAAATGGTGAACGTATCATCGTTTCTCAAAATTCTGTGACACTGACGACCGCATAGGATGCCAGACCTTGTCAGTGATACGTTCATACTTGTGAGTGGGGAGGGTTATGCAGGAAAATTTGACCTTCAACCTACCCGGTTTTCTCGTCAGTGTGAACCTTTGATCTTGATACAGTGAATCCTTGTATCAATGTTGTGTTATGTTCTCACCAGAGCGAAGCACTGGTTCTTCTCAGTCAACAGCACAACAATCTTGATCCCCTGTTGCATTTGTATTTTCATTTGCATATTAACATTGACATGTATTTATGTTGCAGGTGTATATTTTCCTCTCGATTCTAGTGATCTTATTCCATCTCTGACATGGAGCCTTGCTTGAAGAAGACTGTTGTGTATAAGTTCCCTACTCCTGACATTGGATCTCTGCTCAGGTTGATTTCTGTTGCTGATTGTATTATAATGGAGGATTTCAAGAAGTCATATGGGAAGCTTTTGGGATGTGTTTGAAAAGCCTCAACATATTAGTTGGGAGGTCTCCACACCTTACTCCAGTTCTATGATCCACAATTACAGTGTTTCACTTTTCCGGGCTATGTGCTACTGCCTACTTTGGAGGAGTTCTCTATGCTGCTTGGAGTTCCTATCTTGGACCAGATGCCTTTTTATCATACTGATGCTGATCCTGATTTGACTAAGCTTGCTAAGGCCCTTCATTTGGATGCTTCTGAGCTAAAAGGGAAGTTGGTTAAGAGAAATGGAATGCCTGGATTTCCATTGTCTTTCTTGGTTGGTAAGGCTCAACAGTTTGCAAAGCATGGTTGTTGGGTTGTTTTTAATGCCATTTTGGCTCTATGCATATATGGTATCATATTGTTTCCGAATATTCCAAACTTTGTAGATTTGGATGTTTTCCACATCTTTGCTTTGGGAAATCCTGTGCCTACACTTCTGGGGGATATATATTATTTTGTGCATTACAAGAATGAGAATCGGAGAGGGAAGAACGTGTCTTGTTGTGTACCTCTTTTGTACATATGGTTTGTGAGTCACCTTCCCAAGTCCGGTCCTTTTGTTGATACTTCAGGTACCTTAGAGTGGTTAGAGAGATTGATGGGCTTGACTTCTAAGAATATCATATGGTTTGGTAGAGATCAGTTAGGTATAAATATTATCTGCAGCTGTGGTGGTTTTCCCAACGTCCCATTGATTGGAAGGAAATGAGGTATTAACCATAACCCATCCCTTGCAGTGAGGCAGTTTGGGTATGCTCTGAGGGAACCTCCAAAGGAAGAGGAAATATAGAAATCTTTGTATTTCACTAGCTTGCTTGAGAACGAGACCCTGATCAGAGTTGAGAAAGCTTGGAACAAGATTCAATGTAGAGGGAAAGCTTCTTTAGGGAAAAGCGACAGTATAACTTATGACCGTTATGTGACTTGGATTCAGGAGAGAGATGAGAGATTGTTGATGCCTTTTCCACCTTGTGAGCCTTTATATCCTTTGATGAGGAGCCGACTACTATTGATGTTCAGAGATATAATCAGTTATGGTCTCAGAAGGAGGAGTTGCGTAAGGCAAACGAGGAATTGGAGAAAGAGATTATTCAGCTCCGAAGCGAGATGAATGAAGCTACTTATGCATCTAAGAAGCAAACTGAGTTGGTGAACAAGCTAGGTACAGAGTTAACCAAAGAGATACGCACCCGAGAGCGTCTGGGTTTAGATTTGAAGAGCGTCAGTGATGTTCTTAGTTCCAAGAAGAAGGAGCTGGACAAAGCATATCTAGAGATTCCCAAGTTTAATGCATAATGGAATGCCATCTTAACAAATAACAAAGAGCGGGAAGATGGGTTCAAACAACAGATTGCTAAGTTAAAAGCTCAACTCCAAGTGAAGGATGAGTAGATTGTAGCTGAATCCTCACACCGACGTGACAGTGATTGCAGATTGAATGAAGCGCTTGCAACGTTGGATGATTACAAGTCTAGAGCTGATGTGAAGAGGTGTAAGCTTGAGGAGGCTTTTGGTGAGGGCGCCTGGGAGGATTTTTCTCGGGATTTGCAGACCATTATTAGCCGGAGAAAGTTGCTCATCCATTGGTTACTTGTCAGGCCTGACCATCCAGAGACGAAGGAGTTGTTAGAGGATTTCTGGTCTCGTTGTACTTGATTGTGTTTCTTCTCTTTGTAGTCTGTTGTTATGATGTATATTGACCATCACCAGATCTGTTGGTTTAGGTCATTTTGATTGCTCTATGAAGGATGATGGTGGTACACCACATGCTAATTCTATTCCTCCAGTTGTTATCCCTCTGGGCGGAGGTAATGTAGGTGGAATCCCTATACCTGAGATGGCGTATGTTGTGCATGGCAATAATATTCCTCAGTCGGATGAGGATCAACAAGAAGATGTGTTCTCTATGAAGGATGTTGGGGCAGGATTGTCATCTGAGGCAGATAAGAGGTTTAAGCTGATCGAAGAGAAGATGCGAAGCATTGAAAATCAGAACTCTATGGGGATGGACATGGAAAACTTGGGGCTGATCCCAGATTTGAAGGTTCCTTTGAAGTTCAAAGTTCCTGATTTCGACAAATACAAAGGCACTACCTGTCCTAGGGTTTATCTTCGTTCCTACTATCGCAAGATGTCTGCCTATTCTGATGATGAAAAGTTGCTTATGCACTTTTTCCAGGACAACCTTTCTAGTCCTTCTCTTGAATGGTACATGAGCTTAGAACCGGTCAACATCCGAAGCTGGAGGGATTTGGCTGAGGAATTTGTTAAGCATTACCAATACAACAGTGACCTGGCGCCAAACAGGGTCCAATTGCAAAATTTATCTCAGAAGAATAATGAATGCTTTAAGGAGTACGCCTAAAGGTGGCGTGAATTGTTAGTTAGAGTGCAACCTCCCATGGTGGAGCGGGAGCTGATAGATATGTTTGTTGCCACACTACCAGGGGTGTACTATGAGAAGCTAATTGGCAATATGTCAGGAAGCTTTTCTGATCTAATCATTACGGGTGAAAGGGTTGAGAACGAAATTAAGCTAGGTAAAATTCAAGCCGGTGAAGGATCCTCAACTGGAAGAGGAAGAAAAACCTTTGGAAATAAGAAAAGGGAAGGATAAGCTAATATAATATCAAGTTCCTAGGGAAAAAATAGAAATCAGTGTCAACAATACCGTCAACAGCAACCTCAGGTTACAAGCATTACCATACCTGCGGTACCTCAACAACAACAACCACAACAAAATCAACAGAATTATGCTCCTCGCAAATTTCAGGATCGGGGTAGGGCAGTAAACAGGCAGTTTGATGCGCCACCGATGCCATACTCACAGTTGCTTCAACACTTATTGCAATTATAGTTGATACAGAAAAGGACTCAAGCTCCTTTTACAGGTGGACCACCTCCTGGTTACGATGCTAATGCTAGGTGTGAATTTCATTCTGGTACCCCGGGTCACAACATCGATAACCGTAAAGCATTCAAGCATAAGGTTCAAGACCTTATAGACAGCAAAGCCATTAACTTTTCTCACGATGCACCCAATGTCGTGCAGAATCCCATGCCTAATCATGGGGCAACTAGGGTTAGTGCCATTATTGAAGATGAGAGTTTGAATCTAGTAGCTGATGTTGAGGAGTTGAAGACTCCATTGAGCTTTGTAAAGGATAAACTATTGAGTGGAGGGGTCTTTCCTGGGTATGATAAAGCTTGTGTAGAGTGTTTGGTCCACCCTGAGGGGTGTGAGAAGTTGAAGAATCATATTCAGAAGCTGATGAACAATGGTATCTTACAATTTAACAGAGTCTTTGAGGAGAAGAAAGAGGAGAAAATAGTGGATGAAGAAAGGAATGAAGTTGCGACAATTTCGATTCCGTACAAGACTATCACTATTTATACGCTGCTTAGGCTTCCAACCATCATTATCACTAAAGCTGGACCCATACCATATGAGAGTACTAAGGCTATTCCTTGGAATTACGGAGCCGAAGTCTAATGTAATGGGCAGAAGCAAGAACTGAAAAGTTCACCGTTGGATTCTATGGACAACTTAGTAGGTGCTGGTGGGATTACCCGGAGTGGAAGAGTGTTTTCATCTCCTGAAGTGGGTGCCGAGAAATCTGACAAGGGTAAAGGTAAAGTAGTGGTTGAGGAGACTTCTCAAGCTGGTGAAAATGAGTCCTTGTTGAAAGAGGCGGAAGAGTTCATACGTTTGATCTGGAAGAGTGACTACAAGATCGTAGATCACTTACAACAAACTCTGTCAAACATCTCTATCTTGTCATTGCTGTTGTGTTCTGAAGCACACAGAAATTCTCTTTTAAGAATCATGAATATAGCTTACGTGCCACAGGAGATATCTGTGAATCATCTTGAAGGGATAGTGGTACACGTTAATGCTGGTAACGGGCTAGGCTTTACTGATTTGGATTTGACGCCCAAGGGACGGAATCATAACCTGGCACTGCATATCTCTATTGAATGTCGGGGGTCCGTCATGTCGCACGTGCTGGTTGATACCGGGTCATCTTTGAATGTACTTCCCAAGAAAGCGCTGATGAAGTTAGATACCCGAGGTATAATGTATACTCTAAGTGACTTGGTGGTACGAGCGGTTGACGGGACTCGAAGGTCCGTGTTTGGGGAGTTGACTTTGCCAATCCAAGTCGGTCCAGAAGTGTTTGATGTTGTGTTTTATATCATGGATATTTAGCCAGCTTATAGTTGTCTGTTGGGACGTCCCTGGATACATTTGGCAGGCGTCGTAACGTCTACGTTGCACCAAAAGTTGAAATACATGGTGGGTGGTAGTGTTGTTACTGTGTGTGGAGAAGAAGATATTATGATAAGTCATTTTTCTTTGTTTAAATATGTCGAGGTTGAAAGTGAGATCCATGAGACTTTATGTCAGGCTTTCGAGACTGTACAGATCAAGGATAAAGCACCAGTTGTGGCCAAAGCGCCGAAAGTTGCCATGTCATCTTTCAAAGAAGCACATGTTATAGTGAAGGCTGGGGCATCACAAGGTTGGGGCCAAGTGTTAAACATCCCCAACAAACAAGACAAATTTGGACTGGGGTATAGCCCATCTTCCTCCTCACAGAGCACGTCCCGTTATAAAGGACCCGTCCAGTTCACCAACGGTAGGGTGATCTTTGAGCAGATTAATGTCGTATCGGATGAAGACGGTGACAGTGATTGCGACATGGATACATGGATCTGGCCGTGTACTCCTGGTCAGAGCCTAAGCAACTGGACCGTCGAAGAAGTCATCCAAGTGATGAAAAAAGAGTAATGATTTGTTTTCCTGATTATCTGTAGCCCTATGTTCTACCTGGAGCATAGCGGTCTTTGTATGCAGGGCCTAATTGTTTATGTTTGAACAATCATTTTATCAATTAATCAAAGGGCGTTTTTCTGGATTCGAATATTGTGATCTCTATCTTTCTTGTTTTTATTTTTAACAATAAAATGGAAATGTGGTTTGTTCTTGTTTGCATATCATTTTAAGCATTAAATCATCATCATTGCAGGTTTCACATTGCAGATGACACCGCTCCATAATCATCTATGACTCGCTTTGACTTTGATAATCTGATATTTCAAGCCGAAGAAGAGATTGATGAAGATGAGGACTTGCCAGAAGAGCTCGTCAGGCTACTGAAACAGGAAGATAAAGTCATTCCGCCTCATTAGGAGGAAATTGAGATTATCAACTTGGGTACCTAGGAGGTTAGAAGAGATGTCCAGATAGGGGCTGCCTTACAGACTGATATCAAGCAAAGATTGGTTGAAATGCTTTGAGAGTATAGTGATATCTTTGCTTGGTCATAAGAAGATATGCCCGGTCTTGATACTGACATTGTGGTTCATCGCCTTCCTTTGTGTGAAGAGTGTCCGCCTGTTAAGCAGAAGCTTAGAAGGACCAGACCAGACATGGCTGTGAAAATCAAAGAAGAAGTCCAAAAGCAGTTGGACGCAGGATTTCTCGCTGTAACAACTTACCCTCCGTGGGTCGCTAACATCGTACCTGTACCTAAGAAGGATGGTAAGGTAAGGATGTGTGTTGATTATAGAAACTTGAATAAAGCGATTCCGAAGGATGACTTCTCGCTCCCCCACATTGACATATTGGTTGATAATACTGCTCAGTATTCGGTGTTTTCCTTCATGGACGGCTTTTTTGGATAAAATCAGATTAAGATGGCGCCAGAGGATATGGAGAAAACAACGTTTATCACACAGTGGGGGACTTTCTGTTATAAGGTAATGCCTTTTGGGTTGAAAAACGCAGAGGCAACCTATCAGCGGGAAATGGTCACTTTGTTTCATGATATGATGCATCATGATATTGAGGTATATGTTGATGACATGATAGCAAAGTTGCAAAAAGAGGAGGAACATCTGGTAAACCATTTGAAGCTGTTTGAAAGGCTAAGGAAATTTAGACTGAGGTTGAATCCAAACAAGTGCACTTTTGGCGTACGGTCGGGAAAGTTGCTGGGGTTCATTGTCAGTGAAAAAGGAATCGAGGTCGACCCTGCAAAGATAAAAGCAATTTAAGATATGCCAGCGCCGAAAACCGAGAAAGAGGTTTGTGATTTCTTGCGTAGATTGAACTACATTGCTAGGTTTATATCTCATGTCACAGCCACGTGTGAACCCATGTTCAAATTGTTAAAGAAAGATCAGGCGGTTGTCTGGAACGAAAATTTCCAAAGGGCATTTGATAAAATAAAAGAATATTTGCAGGAGCCTCCGATAAAAGACCATTGATAATGTATTTAACGGTTCTTGAGAACAACATGGGTTGTGTTCTTGGTCAGCATGACGAGACTGGAAGAAAAGAGCATGCAATATACTATTTGAGTAAAAGGTTCACAGATTGTGAGTCTAGATACTCAATGTTGGAAAAAACATGTTGCACACTCGCTTGGGCTGCTAAACGCCTGAGACAGTATATGTTAAATCATACAACCATGCTGATTTCGAAGATGGATCCGATTAAGTACGTCTTTGAAAAGCAAGCACTTTCATGGAGAATTTCAAGGTGGCAAATGGTCCTGACAGAATACGACATTCAATACGTCTCCCAGAAGGCTATCAAGGGGAGTGTTCTGTCGGAATATCTTGCTGAACAGCCAATTGACGATTACTAACCAATGAAGTTTGAATTTCCCGATGAAGACATCATGTTCTTAAAGATGAAGGATTGCGATGAGCCATTACCTGAGGAAGGTCCGGAGAAGAGTTCCCAATGGCAGATGATATTTGATGGTGCTGTTAACTCTTACGGCAGCGGAATTGGGGCAATCATCACGACTCCCCATGGGTCTCATATACCATTCACCGCCAGGTTAACATTTCCTTGCACCAATAATCAAGTCGAATACGAAGCGTGCATTATGGGGTTGGAAGAAGCTATTGATCTGAGGATCAAGAATCTAGATGTGTATGGTGATTCAGCGCTAGTTGTCAATCAGATCAAGGGGGAATGGGAGACACGACAGCCTAATCTGATACCTTACATGAATTATGCAAGGAGGCTGTTACCTTTCTTTGATCGGGTAGAATTTCACCACGTGCCGAGAGCAGAAAATCAGATGGCAGATGCCTTGGCTACACTAGGCCGTCATTTGTATTTGCAATAGAGGAAGCTTCAGACGGTAAGCCATGGTATTACGATATTCAGACTTTTCTCAAGAACCAAGAATATCCGCCTGGGGCCTCGCCCCGGGATAAGAAGACCTTGAGGAGGTTGGCTGGAAATTTATATCTGAACCAAGATGGTGTACTCTACAGAAGGAATTATGACCTGGTACTATTAAGATGCGTGGACGAGAAAGAAGCTAGTCTACTTATGGAAGAGGTCCACGAAGGTGCCTTTGGTACACATGCTAGTGGGCATGCCATGTCTCGAAAGTTATTGCGAGCAGGGTATTATTGGTTGACTATGGAGTCTGATTGCTTCAAGTATGCAAAGAAGTGCCATAAATGCCAAATTTATGCTGACAAGATTCATGTGCCGCCGAGTCCATTGAACGTCATGGCGTCTCCCTGGCCCTTTTCCACGTGGGGCATTGACATGATTGGTAAGATTGAGCCAACTGCATCCAATGGACATCACTTCATCTTGGTGGCAATTGATTATTTCACCAAGTGGGTCGAAGCAGCTTCGTATGCTAACGTCACCAAGCAAGTGGTAGCCCGGTTTATCAAGAAGGACATCATCTGTTACTACGGCGTGCCTGAAAGAATCATTACTGATAATGGTTCGAACTTGAATAACAAGATGATGAAGGAATTGCGCCAGAGTTTTAACATTGAGCATCACAACTAATCTCCCTATCGTCTGAAGATGAACAACGCTGTGGAAGCGGCCAACAAGAATATTAAGAAGATAGTGCAGAAGATGGTTGTAACCTATAAGGATTGGCACAAGATGTTGCCCTTTGTATTGCATGGATATCGTACTTCAGTGTGTACCTCAACTGGGGCAACTCCTTTCTCGTTGGTGTATGGTATGGAAGTTGTCCTACCATTAGAAGTCGAGATTCCTTCTTTAAGAGTTCTGGTTAACTTTAAGCTGGATGAGGCAGAATGGATAAGAAATAGATTGAATCAACTCGGCCTGATGGACGAGAAAAGGCTGGCATCCATTGTGTACGGTCGGTTGTATCAGAGCCGGATGAAGAAAGATTTTGACAAGAAAGTGCGCCATCAAAGCTTTCAGACGGGCGAGTTAGTATTGAAGAAGATTCTCCCTCCACAAACAGATCACAGGGGCAAATGGACTCCCAACTATGAAGGTCCATACGTCGTGCGAAAGGTTTTCTTCGGAGGAGCCTTACTGTTGTCAACCATGGATGGTGAAGATTTCACATCCCCTGTGAATGCAGACGCAGTTAAAAAATACTTTGCTTAAAGAGACCCGTTGGAAAGAAAAAGAATATCCAGGCAAAAATGGGGCATCCCGGAGAACCATAAAAAGAATGGGTTCAGGAAAAAGTTAGGGATAAAAAGAAAAGATGTAAACTCGCAAAGCTGAAAACCTGAAAAGGAGACTTTGGCAAAAAAGGGTATCCCGGTGAATTGAAAACCCGAAAGGGCGATTTAGGAAAAAGTTAGGGATTTTGAAAAGTAAATGATTGCGGTCTGCGTATTGATCTTCAGAGTATAGTGGATTGAGGGAGGACCTGAAGGCCGTGTATCCGAGTCAATCTCTTCAGAGGACGAAGCGTCGGGGAATCATCGAAGTCAAGTGAGTCATAGATGGATCAGCTCATGGTGTTTGTATGTGCCACATTGCCAACATTTTGTATATTTTTGTGCATTTTTGTAAATTTTTGTGCAGCTTCCTCTTTTCAAGGGTTGCATCTGTTGTAAAATCTGCCTATTTACATGCCTTTTATCAATAAAACATATACTATTCAATAACTTGTTTGTCTTGCTTTAACCTTTACTGTTTTGTTTGCGAAAAACGCCCGATGTTTTGATAAAATTGCGCATACATAAACTTGCAGGCTTCGGCCGATAATCATTAAAACTTTGATTTATTCGAATAATGTCGCGGATGATGACCGAGATAGTTCCCTTTGTGCAGGATATCTTGTTGTTTGTTCATTTGCAGGGTCGTTACCATTGGGGAAAATTTCTAGAGGTGTATCCCTGGTAGGATCACCATTCCCACAGGAAGACGTATAGTTGAGACTCAGTTTTTCCCCAGCAAAGGCTTGTTTCTGCCGGAAAATGATGTGCAGATAGAGGGTGTACACTTCTCCCCAACAGACTGTTTGTATACACTCATTCCTCGGCAGTGCAAAACTAAATTCTCCAGCAGGGTAGAATCATCCCCAGAGCATCGAGATTGATATCCCTCGTGCAGGTCAGGTATGTGCTCGTATCCCCAGCAGAGTGTAGGTACGCACTTACTCCTCAGCGAGTCGAGATTAGAGTTCTCTCCACCAAGCAGGTTTGAAGTTGTTTTCCTAGCAGTGGAGCAAGTTCAGGTTTTTGTTTCCCAGCAGAGTCTAGGCATATGACTTGGTATCCCCTCAGGGTTTAAAGTGGTGATTCATTCTCTGAGCAGAGGTTAATTCTGATTCCCTCGTTGTAAATTCCCCGGTAGAGTCAAAGCGAGTTTTTGAATATTTTCCCATTGACTCCTAACTTCCAGAGAAGTAAGAAGAGTGGCTATTCTTCCCCGTAGATCAGGTTTGATTTGGAAATTGCTACTTTCTATCCTCAATGGAAATTGTTTGGGAGCGGTTTCCCAGTAAATCTCATTCGGTTATCCCCACTGAGTAATCCCTAGTAGTTGGATGTAATCTACAGCAGAAGTTGATTCCCCGGTTGAGTAATCCCTGGTAGGTCATATTTTTTGATCTTCAGCGGAGCGGGGTTACTCCTAGAGTATGGTGTTCATTCCCTAGAAAGACTTCAGTGTTCTAGGAAGCCATTCAGGGCTGATTTCCCTAGCAAAGTGAATCTCAGTGGTTGATTGTTATCCCTGGCAGAGTCGTTAACTTCCCAGTAGGTTAAACTTGTTTCCAACGTTGGTTGTCTTTCCCCAGTCGAGTTGCTTATTGTAACACCCCAATTTTAATCGGATTATTTTAATTAATTTATTTAATTGAGAACATTCGTATTTTGGGTGTTTCTGGTGATTTTTGTTGTGTTGTGTGGATTATTGAGAATTATGCAATTTGTGGGTTATTTATTTAATTGGTAGTATATAATATTAATTTATTAATATTATTATGAATTAAAATAAATAATAGTGAAAGAAGGGTAATTGGGACATTTGAGAGGAGTAAGTGAGGGCATTATGGGAAAAGCCCAATTATTTGGCCCAAGTCTAGGTTTAACAAAAAGGGAGTTCTGAAGGGTTTTAGGATTCATTTTGTGTTAACCGTGAAGAATTGAGGCCAGAGAGCTCTGAAGAGGAAATTGGAGGCGGAAGCGTTGAAAGATTCCCTGACAGATTCGTGAAGGCTTTGAATTGAAGTTTAAGGTATGGGGAGTATAGATTTCCATAATTTTCTATGTGTAGATTTCAATTTTATTATGGTTGATTTAAAGGTGTTACATTAGTGGTATTAGAGCAGGTCGGTTCGTTGGCCAAGTTGTCTAATGTTGTTTGTTCCCTTGTATGCGACATGTGTGTGAAAACACTGTCGGTACATGTTTGTTCTAACCTTTGTCTGCAGAAGTGGGAATAAATCAAGTGGGGGAGAAGCTTGTGCTTCTCTAGGATGCTGCAAGTGTGGAGTGGTGGCTCACTGCGTCGATGAACGCTCTTATAGTTTGGTAAAGATGGTTTATACCCCATCATGATTTTCGGCTGTCTATTGACAACTTGAGGGACTGATCACCCTTAATCTCTTGTTGATGGTGGACGGAGTCATGTTGGATGGGATAGACGTGTCTTGTAAGCTTAGATGGCGTGAACAGTGAATTGCTTTGAGTTAAGCTAAGTGCTTACAGATTGTTTTGATAAATCGGTGCAGGATGGTGCTGAGATGTTTATTTTGATGGAAACTTTGAGTGTTAATGAAAGTGGGGAAGTTGGTGGTTTGCCAATTAATTGTGATTGTCCAAAAGTTTTTCCTGATGAGATAAGTGATTTACCACCGGAACACGAAGTAGAGTTGCAATCGACTTAGTCCTGGAACTAGTTCAATATTGATGTCTCCATATTGTATGCTTGCATTGGGATTGAAAGAGTTGAAGAGGCAACTTGAAGATTTGCTTGAGAAGGTTCTGTGAGGCTTTGGGTGGATTATAGATAAGTGAACAAGGTGACTATCGAGAATAAGTGTTCACATCCTAGGATTGATGATTTGATGGATCAGTTGGTTGTTGCAAGTGTGTCCAGTAAGATATATTTGAGAATTGGGTATCATCAGATTCGTGTGAAGGCTGAAGATATTCAGGAGACTGCTTTTAAAACAAGGTATGGACATTATGAGTATTTCGTGATGCTATTTGGTGTGACTAATGCACCATGTGGGTTTATAGAGTATGAACAGGATTTTCCATACTTATTTGGGCAAGTTTGTGATTGATATGACGAAGGTTGGAGTTGTATAACAATGGGAAGCTCCAAAAACTTGTGTTTGAGATTAAAAGTTTTATTGGGTTAGCAGATTGTTATTGGAATTCATTGAAGGATTTTTCCAAGTCATCTTTTTCATTGAAGCAGTGGACTAGGAAGGTTCAAGCTTTTGTTTTGGGATGCAAAATATGAAGAAAAGTTGCAAGAGCTTTTGAGAAGACTGACAACAGCTCAGGTTTGACTTTGTCGAATCTGACAGAACCATTGTGGTACATTGTGATGCTTCGTTGATGGGATTGGGAGGTGTGTTAATGCAACATCAGCAAGTTTAGCTTATGCTTTAAGGCAACTTAAGGTACATAAGAGGAATTATCTGACGTATGATTTAGAGTTGGTTGTTGTTGTGTTTGTGCCGAAGCTTTGGAGGTATTATTTGTTTGGTTCGAGATTTGAGATGTTTAGTGATCATAAGAGTTTGGAGCATTTCTTTGATCAGGAAGAGTTGAATATGAGGCAAGGGAGAATGATTTGGACTTATGAAGGATCATGGTTTTTGGTTGAATTACCATTCGGGTAAAGCAGTCGTGGTAGTTGATGCATTGATTGGAAATCTTTGCATATACCGATGATGATGGTAAAAGAGTTAGAACTGATTGAGAAATTTTGTGATATGAGTTTGGTTTATGAAGGGACTTCTTATGGAGTTAAGATTATTATGTGGGACCTTACTAGTGGTATTCTTGATGAGATTCAAGAAGGTCAGAAATCTAATTTGAGTTGGTAGATCGGTTGAATTTGATGGATCAAAGTCGAAGAGCTGATTTTCAAATTAATGGGAATGGTATCATGAGATGTTGTGATAGAGTTTGTGTTCCAGATATTGTTGAGTGGAATAAGAGTATTCTTGAAGAAGGACATTGAAGTAGACTGGGTATCCATCCCGGTGCTATGAAGAGGTACCCGGATTTGAGGAAATTGTTTTGGTGACCAGGGATGAAGAAAGAAGTGGTTGAGTTTGTATATGCTGGTTAGACTTGCCAGAGGTCGAAGATTAAACATCAGAGATCGTTGGGTCTAACGCAACCGTTGAATATTCTAGAGTGGAAATGGGATAGTATTTCCATGGATTTTGTGTCAGGTTTGTCGAAGACTGTGAGACGGATATGATTCAATTTGGGTGATTTTGGATAGATTGACTAGATCAGCTCATTTTATACCAATGAAGATTAATCATTCTATGTTGAAGCTAGTTGAGATGTATATTGAGGAAGTTGTGAAGTTGTATGAGATATCGTCGAATATTGTATCAGATGGAAATCTGGGATTTACATCGAGATTTTGGGGGAGTTGCAGACGCTTTGGGTACCATGTTGAAGTTGAACTCTGCCTATCATCCGCAGACGGATGGACAGACAGAGAGAACTATCCAGTCTTTAGAGGATTGGTTGAGAGCTTGTGTGTTGGATCAAGGTGGATCGGGGGATAATTATTTGCCGTTGGTTGAGTTTACCTACGATGACAGTTACCATTCTAGTATCGGAATGGCACCGTATAAGGCTTTGTATGGTAGGAGGTGTAGGACTCCTTTGTGTTGATATGAGTCAGGTGAGAATGTTGTACTCGGACCTGATATTGCATAAGTGACGACTGAAAAGATCAAGAGGATCCAAAGAAAAGATGAATGTTTCGCAGGGTCGTCAGAAGAGTTACCATGATAAGAAGAGGAAAGCACTTGAATTTCAAGGGGGAAATCATGTGTTTTGAGAGTTACGCTGGTAACTGGTGTTGGTTGAGCTTTGAAGTCTCGAAAGCTCACACCTTGGTTTGTTGGTCCGTATCAGACTGATGCAGTGGAAGCGTGGGAGAAGTAGCATGTTAGACTGTTTTACCGCTGTCGTTTGTGAAATTACATGATGTGTTTCATGTGCCTAAGTTGAGGAAGTACATTGATTCAGATGGATGGTGTACAAGTGAGAGTTAATCTGATTGTTGAAGCGTTGCTAGTTCGGATTAATAAATGAGAAACAACTTCGAGGTAAAGAGATTGTCTTGGTAAAGGTAGTTTTGGGAGGACCAGCTGGAGAAAGTTGGACTTGGAGGCGTGAGGATTAGATGAGGGAGTCGTATCCGACTCTGTTTCCTTGAGGTAATTTTTTAGGATGAAAATTCTTTTAAGTGGGGGAGAGTTGTAACACCCAAATTTTAATCGGATTATTTTAATTTATTTATTTAATTGAGAATATTCATATTTTGGTGTTTCTGGTGATTTTTGGTGTGTTGTGTGGATTATTGAGAATTATGCAATTTGTGGGTTATTTATTTAATTGGTAGTATATAATATTAATTTATTAATATTATTATGAATTAAAATAAATAATAGTGAAAGAAGGGAAATTAGGACATTTGAGAGGAGTAAGTGAGGACATTATGGGAAAAGCCCAATTATTTGGGCCAAGTCTAGGTTTAACAAAAAGGGAGTCCTGAAGGGTTTTAGGATTCATTTTGTGTTAACCGTGAAGAACTGAGGCCAGAGAGCTCTGAAGAGGAAATTGGAGGCAGAAGCGTTGAAAGATTCCCTGACAGATTCGTGAAGGCTTTGAATCGACGTTTAAGGTATGAGGAGTATAGATTTTCATAATTTTCTATGTATAGATTTCGATTTTATTATGGTTGATTTAAGGGTGTTACACATGTTCCCTAGGAGAGTTGTACCCTGGAAGGCCGTTCAGGGCATTTTTTTCTCAGCAGGATTTGATTTGATCTCCGACAGAGTAGAGTTATTGTTTAGCATGTTGTGTTATCTCCCTAGTAGAGTCGTCTGTTCCCTAGAAGTGGTAGTCTGAAAGGCCATCCAGGGCTTGTTTCCCAGCATAAGTCCAATCATAATTGGCATGTTCTATTTCTCCCCCGGTGGAGTTGGTTTTGACTTTTCAGCATTTATTTTGCTGATTCAGTTCCGGTGCATTTGCATTCGTGCATAGCATTCTCAAACGCGTAGCATTTCCATTTCGTATGGAGTATTACACCATTTTCAAACATATGCATTTGAAACATAAGCATGGCTGTTACCTCTTTGTTTTCAGGTGTTTCTCCAGCAGATGGTTGATTTGCTTTTGCCCGTGTGGTGTTCAGACCATGGCAATTTGTGTTGATTTACTTTGCCCGTGCGGTATCCAGACCCCGACAAATGTTATTGTTCTTTGCTCGCGTGGTATCTAGGCCATGGCGAGGTGTGATGTGATTCTTCAGCCCGTATGGTATCCAGACCTGGGAAAAATATTTGGATAGATGTGTCCATCTTATCTCCCCAACAGAGTTTGCTTGTTTAAGTTTCTCTTTCTCCCCAGCGGAGTTCTCTTGTGAATTGTCATCAGATGTTATCAACTGCATGTTGATCCGGCCTTCGGGTTCAATGCTCACTTTTATTTAGCAAATTCCTGCTGGTTAGCAGAAGTTTATCAACTGCGTGTTGATCCGGCCTTCGGGTTCGATGCTTATTTTTATTTAAAAGATGCCTGACGACAATGTCAGATGTTCTTCTCAGCTTCGGGTTGAGCCGGCCTTCGGGTTCGATGCCTATTTTTATTTAAAAGATGCTTGATGATGATGTCAGATGTTCTTCTCAGCTTCGGGTTGAGCCGGCCTTCGGGTTCGATGCCTGTTTTTACTTAATAGATGCCTGGCGGTGATGTCAGATGTTTATTCTTAGCTTCGTGTTGAGCCGGCCTTCGGGTTTGATGCCTATTGTTTCAATAGATGCCTGATGGTGATATCATATGATATTTATGAATTAGTGTCATTGCCTGCGTGATAGCAGATGTTTCTTCCGACTGCGTGTCGATACTTTCTGATTGGTAATCAGTTAGTTTGTTGTCGTTGCAACTATCAGCTTCAGTTATTTCCAGAGATTTTTGTTCCAGTAACAGTTTGCAGTTCTATTTCCGCGGTTGGTAAATTTCCGAGTTCTTTGGTATTCAACCGTCTTTTGCCTTGATTGTTTGAAAGTCGTTCGCTTTTCACCCAGTCAGGTCCAAGTCGCTTGAATAGGGGCAGCTGTTGTACCCCAAAATTTGCCCAACCTTTTTCTTCACTTGGTTTATGTTTCATTTCATCCTTTAGCATTTGCATTTGCATAGTATTGTATTTTGCAGGGGATCAAGGGAGGTGTGACATTCAAGAGAAGGTTATAAAGGGTACCAAGCTCAACCAAGAGTGCTTATTCAAGTTATCTAATGCTTACAATCATCAAGAAGTGGTCAAAGCTCTTTGAGAGGGAAGATTGATGTGTGTTGCTTATCTCCTATCTTGGGGGCCAATAAAGGATCATCAGGGGTTCACAAGGCCATGGTTATGGATAAGAGGTGTTTGAGAAGCTCATTGAGTGCTTTTAAGATCATTATAGAGTTTGTCTATGCATCCATTTCACTTGCAAGAGGGCACAGTCAAAAGGTGTGCACCTAGGGTTTCATCTGCTTAGCTCAAAGTCAGCTGTGGGCTTGAAGGAGTTGGAGACTGGGTTTTAAGTCATTGGAGTCATGGGAAGTCATTTTGAGACATCTAGAATGTCATATCAAGTTCAAATCAAGGAGAATCAAGAGTCTAAGGAGTTACTAAATTAGGATTTCAGAGGATCTCAGTGTAAAATCCCCTTCTTTAGTGTCCAACTTCAAGGACCATTTACCTCAAGATACAAGTTCAATCTCATTTTCATGTAAACATGAGACTTGTAGGTCATGTTCTAAGTTTCATTTCAAGGAACATGTTCTTATATTTCTTTTGAGTACTAGAACTCATCCATTGGGTTTGTGGAACTCAAGTTATGATGCCATCAAGTTATAGGTCTCAGATGAACATATTTTTCAGTCAACAAACGTCAGCTCACTTCCAAGGCACTTTTGACCTAGAATCATGTTTCTCCTCAACTTTGGATGAACGTGAAAGTTATTCCTCATGATCTTAGCTTCCCAAAAAGTCCTAGAAGTCCTTGATATCATTTATGGAACTCAAGTTATGGATCTTACAAGGAAATGGTATTTTGGGAAACTTTGATTATAGGTCATTTTGATTATGGGTCATTTACATGCACTTAAGTACTTCAAATGAAACTTCAACCAACATGAAAGTTGCTCCAAATGACCTCATTTACACTCTAGAACTCACTTTTAGTGTGAATTATGCTTGGTTATGGACATTGGGTGAGAAATTTCAAGTGAAAATGGACTTTCAAAGATGAATTCAATTGAATTGGTTATAGGTCTTTTCATGTCTCCTTTTGATCCTATTTTGTTCACAAGGCATCCACAAATAAAATGCCCAATTTGAATTTGGTGTTGGAAGGAAAAAACACGTGGAAATGCAAGTTACTTCACAAATAAGTTTCACATTCAAACTTCACAATTGGACCATTTACAAAGCCCAAATCAATTCTAATGTGAAATTCAACTTCTCAGCTACAAATCCAAATGGTTTTCATGTGTGTTAGCTAGTTTTTTCACGTGTGAATGAGATATTCATATTTTTGGGAATTTTCAAAATTCAGCCAAATGAGGCTTCATGGGCCTCCATTTCCTTTCCATATCTAACATATAAAAGCTCACATTTCATTTTGAGAGCTCAGAATTGTGCTTTGGAGCTAGAAGCAACATCTTCCATTTTCAAATTCTCCAAAGAAAATCAAAATCGTGAATCAGTTTTCAGAGCAATTCAAAGCCAATTGAAGTGAGATTCTTCTTCCTTGAGCTAATTAGAGTAGATCTACACATTTGCAAGCAAGGAATCAAGCTGCTGAAGCACTAACGGAGTGTCTCCGTTAGGTAACTTTCTTCTTCCATTTCGCTCATGTTAGGCACTGAATTAAGATCATGTTGGCTGCATCTGAAGTCGTACCTCGTGTATGTAATATTTGATGGTTTAATTTTCATGTTTGATGAAGATCTCAGATGTGGATCTTGATTTTGTTTCGTTCGATTCTCTTTGTTCATGCTTGTTTAAGATAAATGAACCATGGATTTGAGATCTACATCACTTCATCTTCATTTTGATATAAAATTTTCCATGTTTGGTGAAGGTTGAGGTCATCTGATCTCCGGCCAACTCGCCGGAGAAGATGACCGGAGCTAGGGCTCCGGCGTCTGGTTTTAAACCTCAGATCTGAGGTGGACTCCCTTGGACCTTTTGACCAGATGTGTGGCTTTCCATGATTCACTTGACCTTGTACACGTGGAGATTGACTTCCACATCAATTAATGAAACGCAGTGCTTTGTGTTTTGCTGAGTGGTTTGGGCTTTTTGTGCTATACGCATCCCCTTGTTTGATGAACCCATTGATTTCCAATGTAATTCCTTGTTGTTTACACCTCCTTTCCCTTATTTGTTTTTATTTTATTTCTTTTATTTCTGTTTACATTTTTAATTGTTAAAAATACCTCCAATGTTCATAAAATTCATATAAAAATATTTTTAGATACCTTGAAATGTCAACTAATTTTTCATAATTTTTATTTTGGATTTCCATTTATTTTTCAATTTAATTTGAATTTAATGATTTGAGGTGTTCTTAATGTGATTTCCACTTTGTTCTTGCTTGTTTTTTTAGACCATTTGAAACCACCAATGAGTGAGGCTTCTTCCTCACTTTGATGATGAGTTGAGGTGCCTTTGAGGCTGGTTTTGGTAAAGGTTTGACTTATTTTGGTTTGACTTTGGTTTATTTTTATTTGACCCTCTATGATTGCCTTTCAAAGTAGAGAACCCTAGTGGATCAATTCCTTTGGTAATGCTTTGATTATATTTTGTCTTTGATGTTGTGGCCTCTGGTTCCCAACTTATTTGTGAGCGTTGTGTATTTTATTTGGCATTTATTGAACCATTTTCCTATTTTTGGTGAACCTTGCAAGTCAAGTCACCCTAATGGAGGTTCATATAGACTAGTTGACATAGTTTTCTTGGGAAATGACCCTTGTGGATCCCATATGCTTCCAACACCTCTTGATTCATATACTTAACATGTTGAAGTTGTTGGTTGCAAGTTTATAGGTCATACATTTGTTTGGTTTGTGCTACAAGTTGCTCCTAATTAGGGCTTTCCATTTGCATTTGAATGTTGAAAGTGGTTTGAACTTAGGTTCTTTCCCATGCCCTATCTTGCAACTTGTCTTGTTTCCTTTTCTTCTTTCATTTGTGCACCTTCGTATCTTGTTCTCACTTCTGTCTTAGGACTTGGGGAACTCCTTCAAGTTGATTTTGTGCTCCTTGTTTGCACTTTGAGTTTAACTTGGATGAGATGCCACTTTGAGAAACTTTTGTTTGTTTTCCTGTTGCATGATCATTGTGATGCTTATGGTTGAGATTTCATTTGATGTTGCTTGCTGCCCAAGCCTATTCTCCCATCCTCATCTTGATCATGGATTCTTCTTTTTCTTGCTTGTTTGCCTTTTGGTTTGGTGATTGATGTTTGAATGGTTGTAGGAGTTGTAACTTCTCCCATTTCATCTCACTTTTGCTTGGACTTGTTCAAGTTTTCTTGCTTGCATTTCTCTTTTGTTTTGCATATCTTTGCTTGCATCCAAGAGGTTGAGATGTGCTTGTGGTGGTTGCTGCCCCACACTTTTTACCTCTTTTCTTTGTGTTGCATTTCATGTTTGCATCTCTTTATTTCATCTCATTTGTGATTGATTTATCTTGTGTTTTCTTGGTTTCTTTGCCATGATCCCTTAGGATTCCTAGTCCTATTTGTGTAAGATGGGAGTAGGAGAAACATTAAGTGTTCAATCCAAGCATGATAACATTAGGATAGTCTTTTCCCTCTTAATCTCAATCATAGGAGCACAATGCATGATAACATTAGGGTTGAGTTAGTTTCTCCTTAGTTGTGTCTTCTCTCTTCTCATCTCAAAACTTTTTCAAAACACATAATAAAGGATAATGAGTGTTGTACGCTACGAACCTTAAGCATTTGGATAATGAGTGTTGTACGCTACGAACCTTTTTCAAAACATCAAACCTTTTTATCCTTCGGGATTAATTGAAAACCATTTTCAAAGAGAGTGTTGTTAACTCTTGGTTCTACCGCTGTCGCACCTCGAAAAATCACGGAGACATTTCAGAGAAACGCGACCCTCGCGCGAAAGGCGCGGAAATGCGGTTCGACAGAGTCGCCACCGAACTTTATTTTTCCCGAATAAAAGGGAGAGGAAAATATCGAGAAAACCTCTTGAAACGAAAGGATAGGAACAGTGCTGTCGCAACCATGTTCCGGGTTCGGGAGTCGGTTACGTGAGGGGAAGGTATTAGCACCCCTCACGTCCGTCGTACTCGACGGGAACCTCTTAAGGTAATTGTGGGGAGTGTTGCTTAGGTTTACTTGTTTTCTTCTCGTTGTTAAAGGTAGAATTGGTAAGGTAAAAGGTTAAAGACGCAAAGGAGAGATGGGTGGTTAGAGGATAGGGTGATCGCCAAGGATTGGGGCCCTTGTGCCTACGTATGCTCATTCGGACGAGAATGAGAAATCATAGCGTCGTAGTTCGACTACAGAAAGGATGGGGGGAAACGGAAGATGGATGGGATTGTGCTCGCCAAGATCATCGCAATCTTGTGCCTACGTATCTTATATTCAAGAATGAATAAAGAATCAGAGCGTCCGTAGTTCGTGGTAACAACCACGAAAGATGAGGTTGAATAAGTTGGAAATTTGAGAAAGAGACGAAAGAGTGACTGACAAGCAACCCAAGAGCGCGTCTCAAGAGCTTGTCACTCAAGAATTCAAGGAATGCGAGATTCCAAGAACTCAGTTCTTTCGGGAATTGACTGAATAAATTGAAGATAAAGAGTTGGATGTTTTGAAATCGAAAGAATGAACTAATAACAACTCAAGGGCGCACCTCGAGAGTTACTCATTCGAATACTCAAAGAATGCTAGATTCTGAGAATATCCCTCTTTCGTAAGTTTTAAAAATGTTTGTGAAAGGATCGAATCGAATAATGGCATGCGAGGCCAAAGGAAGTTGGTTTGGAAGTAGTTCGACGACGTATCGAGGATTTGTTTGAAAATGAAACCGACTTGACGACGTGTCAAGGGTTAAGATTGTGAGAAACGATATTAGTCCCTAAGGGTGCCCCTAATATCGAAACCACGAGGAGTTGTGAATGAAATGGGTTGCGAATGCGGACGAGCATTCGACTTAGGAGAATGTTTGAAAATGATTGAATTTGAAAGAGTCGAAAGGTTGAGGGAATAACAACTCAAGAGCGTGCCTCAAGAACTATTCGCTCGAAAATTCAAGGAATTCTAGACTCCTAGAATCTCCTTCTTTCGAAGTTTTAATCGAGAAAATGTTGAGAAAATAAATTGGATAGAAATGAGGTATGAAAAGAGTTTGCGGCACGAGAGGTGAGAATACGAAATTGAATTTTGAAAATAATTTAGGAGAAGTGATAATTATTTGATAAATGAGACGTCGGCCTCACAACCAATTAATCGGAGTATTATCGAGATGCTAGATCTCGACAACACTTTTTTCAATTCGGAAAATGTTTGGATGAACAACGAAAATATCACAGAGAATTGCTGGATTCTTATGATATTTCTTTGTCCAAATAATTAAAGGGCGTATTTTATAATGAAAAGTCGAATGTTACTACCTAAGGCGTACGCCCCAATAGTATTATTCAAAAAATGCTAGACCTTGAAAATTCAGTTCTTTCGCAATTTATTTAGAAAAATAACTTAATTAAGAAGTTCTTGAAAATATTATATCTAAATTACAAAAAAACTTAAAAATGCATATTAAAAAAAAATTTAATATAATGAAATCAATTGTTTAGAATTTAACTCAATTAAGTGGATTAAAATTAAACACTAAGATTATCAAAGTAAGTTAAAATACCCAAATAATAATAAAACAAAAAATTAATAAAACCAACTAAGTTTTAGACAAAATTAAATTAAACATAAGACCCCTCTTTTTTTTAAAAACAAAAACAAAAACAGTAATGATAAATCTGAGAATGCTACCGCTACCGTTTGCGATTCTGGTGCGAAATGCCTCAACCTGCTTTTATTCATGATCCAACAGATAATATTAAACACATGCTTGTATTGTAAATGACAAAACTAGCTCAAACTCCTTCGAAGTCAAATGTCACAAACGAAATGAAAAAAAAAACTACAATTTCAATGGCAACAGTATGAACGACGTCTTCAAAACTTGATATAGAAAACAAAGAAAAATGGAAGCTGAGAATACTACCAAACCGGCTGGCCAAAAATCGAGTTACTTCAGTTGGATTAGTGGGTGAGAACTGAAGGGCGAGTTGCTTGAAGTTCTACCGTTGCTTGAAGAATGAGGAGAAATGCTGCTAAGCTGAGCTAACACACAACAGTTTCCCAAACTCGAAAAAGGCCGAAATCGAACAAAGCGAAAATGAATGATCTCGTTATCGCTGTTGCTTGAAACACTTTCGTGTTGCCGTTTGATTGTTGCCAAACCTGGTTGTGCTTCCAGCAGCAAACATACGGGCATCCGACGAAATGACGTCGCGGTCGGAGCTGGCTCGACTTAACATTTGCTTCCGCAACATTCAAACCTGTGATAACTTAAACAAAACAGAGTGGTTCTTTCAAAGACCAAAACAGGTATGTCGAACCAAAACGTGGTTAAGATGCATCGTGAAGGAATCGAACAGAGACTTGTTAGCAAAATCTGTCCGTGATTTCTTGGACCTGAAACTGAAACATGACGAAATATAAAAACAAAACAAACACGGCTACAAGCTAAATCAGACGTTGCCGAAACACAAAGACTCAAAGCTTTGCATTGATGGAGTTTTGCGAAACTGCAATGTGAAGTTTGAGCTAGAATGCATCGACATTGATATGGTCGTAGTGTCGAGGTTGCTGTTGTGTCAGAGTTACTTGTTGAAAGATGATGCAAGTCATTACTACTGTGAACAAATGAAGAACAGAGCCAACAAGGATATCGTGTTTCTCGTGAACAATTTAGAATGCTGAGTAACAGAGTCGTGCTTGCGTTGGGGTTATTGTTGTTGAATCTAAACTGTTGCTGTTATGCTGAACTGCTGCTCGACGCCGACATCATATCACACCTGAGAACTGTTTCCCCAAGCCGAAACAGAGGTAGATAAAAAAAACGCTTCTTCTGCTACGATCGTTGTGTCTTCGCAGCAAAGAAGTATTGTTGCGGCGGACTGAAACAGTGACGGTCGTGGGGTATATCACCGGAGTGATTTTCATGGTGGTCGGGTGAAGGAGATTGGTGAAAATGAAACAGGTAAGGTTATGACGGCGGTGGTGAGGATTTTAAAAAAATGATAGGTGATAGTAGAAGAAGCTGGGTTTTTGCGGGGGAAATAGAAACGTAAGACGGTGGAGGGTATTCTGGTGAGGGAGAAAGGTTGGAGTTGATGATGTTGTGAAGACGGAAGACGAAGGGTGGACGGTTTTGGGGGAGAATTCAAAGGTTGATGATTGAGGATGGTAATGGAAGATTGCGACTGCGTTTTTTAGAAGGTGGTGGCGGATTAGGGTTTCCGTCTGGGGCCTCCAAGAAGGAGATGAATAGTAGTCTAGGGTTTTAAGAAAGGGGGCGGCCGTTTCAGATTTTCTCAAAGGAGATGAATAGTAGCCTAGGGTTTTTATCAACCAATTTTCCTTTTCCTTATCATATGCTGGGTTCGGGCTACTATATTGGGCTTTGCTCAAATCCACAATTCTTCTCCTTTTTTTTATAATTAAATAATTTTTTTGATTAATTAGTAAATAATATAAAACTAAACTTACTTAATACTAAATAACATGACTATAAAAAGAAAATAATACCTACATTAGTAATTAAATGGATCTTTACAATATATATATATAAAAAACAATCTAAAAAAAACAAAAATAAATAATATTATTAGTAACAAGAAAAAATTTAAGAAACTAAAGATAAAAATTTATATTTACATAAAAAGAAGTCTTTAGGCCACGTGTCACACTTTAATTGGTCAAAAAGATGAAGTTCTAAAAAATCAATCAATTGTGAGCGGACACGTGTCTAAATAACAAGAAAATAATCCGACAATTTAAAAAATATAAAATAATCGAAAAACAACAAAACTTAAAAAGAGGTAGGACAAATTTAGGGTATGACAGATGCCCCTATCTAATAGGCTTAAACCTAGGAGAATGAACTGCATTAGCACTCATATTCCTGAGGTAGAAGTCAATTAGATATGAAGAAGACCATGAATTTGTCCGAAAGAAAAAGAGATGTCTGAGAGTTAAAAAAGCTGGATGAGGTAAAACTATGAGTAAGCTGTGAATACTGGAAAAGGAGTCGTCATCACCAAAAGGATGATGGAGCGAAACACAAACAAAATATCGCGCAATCTGACATCGACGAAATGCCAGACCCACCACCAAAAGGATGGCAGAGCGAAACACAAACAAAATATCTCACAATCTGACATCGACGAAATGCCAGACCCACCACCAAAAGGATGGCAGAGCGAAACACAAACAAAATATCGCACAATATGACATTGACGAAATGCCAGACCCACCACCAAAAGGATGATGGAGCGAAACACAAACAAGATATCGCACAATCTGACATCGACGAAATGTCAGACCTACCACCAAAAGGATGGCAGAGCGAAACACAAACAAAATATCGCACAATCTGACATCGACGAAATGCCAGACCCATCACCAAAAGGATGATGGAGCGAAACACAAACAAAATATCGCGCAATCTGACATCGACGAAATGCCAGACCTACCACCAAAAGGATGGCAGAGCGAAACACAAACAAAATATCGCACAATCTGACATCGACGAAATGCCAGACCCACCACCAAAAGGATGATGGAGCGAAACACAAACAAAATATCGCGCAATCTGACATCGATGAAATGCCAGACCCACCACCAAAAGGATGGCAGAGCGAAACACAAACAAAATATCGCACAATCTGACATCGACGAAATGCCAGACCCACCACCAAAAGGATGATGGAGCGAAACACAAACAAAATATCGCGCAATCTGACATCGACGAAATGCCAGACCCACCACCAAAAGGATGATGGAGCGAAACACAAACAAAATATCGCGCAATCTGACATCGACGAAATGCCAGACCCACCACCAAATGGATGATGGAGCGAAACATAAACAAAATATCACACAATCTGACATCGACGAAATGCCAGACCCACCACCAAAAGGATGATAGGGCAACACAGATTTGAAGTTTACCAACACCAAAAGGATGCAGGCTAGGTTGAACTGACGAAGTTCGACTATCACCAAAAGGATGATAGTAAGGCAATTGACAACGGTCATGCTTGCTGAATACAACTTGTCGCTACTGCGAAAATCGGCGCCGGCTGAACAGAAGAGTCGCCACCGTGCGTTATTTATCCCAACGGAGGGAAAGGAAACGCTCAGAGTAAACCTACCGCAAAGATGGGAAAGGAATGGTCATCGCAACCAAATCCTGGATTCGGGAGTCAGTTACGTAAGGGGAAGGTATTAACACCCCTCACGTCCGTCGTACTCGACGGGATCCACGCTTGTTTTCTGGTACGGATTGTTATTCTATCTAAACTAAGGGTTAAGGGTTAAAAAGAAAGGCAAAGGACTCGGCTAAGTATCTCACTTTATGCCTACGTATTCCCGTCTGGAACGAGAAATCAGAGTCAACGTAGTTCGCCTACCTACGGGAAAGGAGGGGAAGGTTGCTCGCTAGGATATCACATCCTATGCCTACATACTTTCATACAGCATGAAAGATCAGAGCAAACGTAGTTCGGGCCACGTATGACACAAGTCTGTCTTGATTGTTTTTATTCCTTCTGAAAAAGGGTTTTTCTGATTAACAGTCCAAGCGGACAAAAATGACGTTTTGATGAGTTCACATTCTTTTACGAAAGAAGTGTCTTTTATTGTGTTTGAAATCTTATTGTGTTTTTCTGTTGGTTTTGAGAAAGAAGAGACAGAACTCTAACCTACGGTTGCGAAGGGAATCAAACTGACCTAATGTTATCATGCATGGGTTAAGACCTAGTGTCTATCATGCTCCTCTCTTGCATAGAGAGAAACAGAGATCCTAAGGGATAAACGGAAACAGAAACAGCAGCAGATATATAATAAAGCAATAAAATGCATGAATGCAGCAATACAAGAGAGGCAAGGGAGTCCCACTCAACCTCGAACCTAGAAAACAATAGGCAAAAGTGAACAGGATTCACTTTCAACCTAACAGGTTAAACAATAAGCAATACAGTCAGGGAAAACCAATCAATACATCAGAAATGAATAACAGCAGAAAATAAACAGCAAAAGCAGCTCTGCATCAACATCTGTCTTCAAGTCATCACCAAACAGCTATAAGCTTCAACCAAGCCTCAGTCTCCATCTTTAAGCCTTCAAGCAAGGTCTCTGTCATCAGTCTTCAATCTGCAATGGCTTCTCTTCAAGTCTCAACCTCCAAGATGAATATCAGTCAACAAGATGAAATGAATGTTAAACAGTCAATTGCCTACCAAGGGTGGCTCACTGACTGTTAACATTATACAGACAATTTTCTCTCAAAAGTTCTATCTTTCAAATACATTCACTAATCCTTCCAAAGGAAGGAGGTGGATATTTGAAAGAGACTTTTAATCATAGAGAAAGGATTGAGGTAGACAAGGCCTTCCATGTTTGTGAATCAAATTCTCTACTCTAGAGCTCTGCCTAGCTCCTAAACCCTATAGCCTTCAACAGCTGCCAGCAAGATGCTCTCCATCAACTCTGGAAGTTGGTCTTCATTCTCTTGATCTCCAATGGACTTCATCATCACAGTCTTCAGCTCTCCCAATCCCCAAGCAAACCCAATACCCCACACAGACAAATGAAATAACCCTAGAGAGGGCACACCACACAGTCAAGCAAACACAAGCAGTATACTAATAGTAATAGTAGAATAGGGGAAACCTAGTAATTTCTAAGGGATCTATTATCTACCCATAACCCCTATATTCCCATACCCCAAAGATTCAAACTACAACTCCTAAAAGAATTGATTCATCACACCTATGTTATCTCCTAAACCCTAGTTTTGATCACACTAATCACACCTAAACAAATCATCTAAAATTAAATCCTAAAATCATGAATTAAATTTTATATACAAGCTAAAGGTCTAAGCTAATCAACCTAAAAAGAATGGGTCAAAAATATTAAAGCATCTAATCAAACCAAAATCAACAATATCATGCATTAAACTAAACATTATTTAATCCTATTTAAAAGAAAAATATACTAAAAATATGAAAATAAAATGAAATGTTAATTTTTTTATGTTATAATTTTCTTTACATAATTATGAACAATATGCAAAAACAACCAATTAAAAATAAGCATTTTTCTATTTGTTATGAATTTTGAAAGAAATAAAAAAAATGAATGGAAAATAATGTGATTTAAGTTGGATCTAGGGTGCAATAAGCAATTAATTCTAGTTAAAATAATAAGATGGGCCCAGACTGGGGGGCGCGCCTAGCAATGCGCGTCTGGGCCCAGCTACTCAGAAAATTCAAAAGAAAAATAAAAAACAAAAGAGGTGCAAAGAGCAAGAAAATCAGTTCAAATTGGTTTGGGCCTGCGTTTGGGGGTACGAATAGCAACTGATTGCTGAGCCCAGGGTTGGGTTTTAAGTGAAACGCATCGTTTCACCTTTTGAATTTCCCTCCGTTTTATCTTTGAATGAAGGCCGTTAGATCCAGTACTGAGTCAAGGTCAAATGGCTAATCGTGTGGTCCAGGGTTCGTCTTCAACCTTGGAACCCTAGGGTTTCAGAAAAACTTCTCCATGCGCGAACTTTCCACTTCCCTGTTCTCCCTCAAACCTCCATGAAATCACACGATGTAAAAACCAAAAGTGATCTACTCTCTTCCCTCTACACAGCCATGGCAATAGTTTCTCCTAAAACACACTCAAATGTCAAACCCAATAGGTAGAAGGTTCTGATTCCACCATTGTTCACTGATATCAACCATGCCAATTCTTGCTAACTTCTACCCTAACATGATCTACACATTTCACTGATTATTCTGAGCTATACAACCAAGATTATCATGCTATAAACTAGGAGTTCTAAACCCTAACAGATTTGGTGCACCATTGATGACCTTCATGAAACCTTCTCAAACTTTGCAGGATTAATCATCTAACCTAACCTAACAATTCTAACCTAAGAATTCTCTAACATGCTAACTAATTCAAGCAATTTGAAGGGAAACACCAACCTGGTTTGATGATGAAAACAGATGGAGAACTCTTGAGATCCAAAGCTTGCAATGATCTGGATTTGATCCACACACTCAATTCTTTGTTCTGTATGCAAAAGTTCTTGCTCCAATGCCTTAGATCCTTGTAACCACTTCTTCTTGCACCTTGAATGATGAAGATGGAAAGCACCAATTCTTGCTCAATTCAAACAAATTCTTATGTGAATTTTGATCCTTGAATGATCTAGATGATGATCAGATCAAGAAATTTGGAAATTGATGGAGATTTGGTGGAGTTTGAAAGGGTTTTGCAAAATGGAAGAATGATGTATAGCTATGTGTTTTGATCATAATGAATCACCAACCAATGCATGAAACTACTCAATGCAATATATAGATGAAATTGGAAAGCTCTAGATCTTTGTGGAAACTTCCCATGCACACTTTCCTTGAATTTTGGATTATGCAACTTCTTTTGTAAGTAACCAAGCATAACTTTCAAATCTTGAACTAAACTCAAAAATCCACTTTTTCCAATGTTCTTAAAACATTTTTTCCAATCAAAATGACCTATAATTTCATCCCATTTGGCCAAATTATGAAAAATCTCAATTTTAGGTCACTTTTTATTCATTAAATTCACCAAATTTGAAACCTTGAGCTATGAGCCTTTCCAATCTTTCATGGTCACTTTTCTAGACTCAAAATGTCATTTGGAGCACGTTTGATGTTGTGAAGTTTTTCATTTGAAGCTTCCTTGTATGAGTTTTGGGCATAGGTTTGAAATGACCTGTAATTCTCAGATGACCAAAATACCCTTTGCTTGCCAAGACCATAAGTAGAGTTCCACAAATCAGATGAAGGCATACCATACCATTCTAGAAAGCTAAGACAATAAGGAAAAACTCTTATGTTGACAAGAAATTCATTTGAAATTTCTTGAGGGGTAAAAGTTGCTTGGAAGACAAGTAACTTTCACAGACAAAATTTCAGATACCTCAGATGACCTGTAACTTGCAAGGACCATAAATTGAGTTCTATAAATCTCCTTGATGTCTTCCATCACTCAAATTAAAGGTCTTGAGATCCTCTACAAGTTTCAGGTTTGCCAAGGATCCATTTGAAGCTTGCATTTTGACTTATCTTGCTTGGAAGTTTGACCTAAATCAGGGGATTTTACACAGAAACCCTAATTTAGAAACTCCTCTTCTCCTTGATTTCTCTTGATTTCTTCTTGGCACATCACCACATCCTTATATACATGTCAACTGATGAACACCACATCTCTCCAATAGACTTTAATGCCCTTCAATCAATCATTTGACCTAGGGTTGACCTAGGGTTGACCCAGGGTTGACCCAGATGAAACCCTAGTTGACTGTCTTCAACTGCAACTCTTGTGATCATATCGATGACTTGCCTCCTTCTCCAAATGACTTTCTAAGTCTTCCATGATGTCTACATACTCTCCATGCTCAATTCACAGCTCACAACTTCTTTGATGATCTTCAGATACCCTCAGATAGGAGATAGATGCACTGCTTGATCCATTGACTTCTTTAGCTTTCCCATTCTTTCTGATGACTTGGATATGCTTGAATTGGAATAATAACCTCTTGATAGGCTCATAAAGATGAGAATAGTGTTGGGTCCCTTGTTGGATGACTTGCTATGCTATGTTATGCAGATGATTAGACTATGTACATGACTCTATATGCAAATGCTAATGCAATTGAAACATAAACCAAGTGAAAATAGGTTGAGCAAATTTTAGGGTGCAACAGCTGCCCCTATTCAAGCGACTTGGACCCGATTGGGTGAAGAGCGAACGGCCTTCAAACATTCGAGGTACGAGACGGTTGAATACTAAGAACCCGGAAATTTGCCAACCGCAGAAATAAACTGCACCACTGCTTGGGGAGCGACATCCATCAACTGAATCTAGCTGTTCACAGCAACCAACTGATCCATTAGCGACGTGCTGGGGATTATTTTCATCAGCCTGAAAAAGATTTTGTCATCGAAGAAAGCTCAACTAAACTTGTCCACGTTAGGACTCCACCTACCGTCAGCCCGGAACAATCTCGACGACTTCGCTGGGGATAACTCGTCTGCATTTCATCAGCCCAAGGGGATTCTATCAACATAGGAATGAATTGTCCACGTCAGGAATAAACCATCCACGTTAGAAATAAACTGTCCATGTTAGGAATAACCTGTCCATGTTAGGACTAAACTTCGTCCACGTAAGGAATACATCGTCCACATTAAGACCCACCTTTCCACGTAATGAATTAACTTCTTTCCACGTAAGGAATAAACTTATTTCCACGTAAGGAATACTTTTCTTTCCACGTAAGGAATACATATCGTCTTGATTTGTCCACGTCAGGACTACACTTTCCACGTGAGGAATACTCTCTTCTTTCCACGTAAGGAACGCGTCTTCTTTCCACGTAAGGAATGCCATCTTTCCACGTAAGGAATACAATCTTTCCACGTAAGGAAACCATTTTCTTTCTTTCCACGTAAGGAATAAATCTTTCTTTCCACGTAAGGAATAAATCTTTCTTTCCACGTAAGGAAACATTTTTCGTCTTGATTTGTCCACGTCAGGACTCACCTCTTGACTCGCTGAGGAAATAAAATTTGTCCACGTCAGGACTCACGCACCTTCGACCCGCTGGGGAAATAAAACTTGTCCACTTCAGGACTCACATCTCGACCTGCTGAAGAGATAAAACTTGTCCACGTCAGGACTCACGCTTTACTAACACGAAGAGAGATAACCTTGTCCACGTCAGGACTTGCGCCTCTTATCATCACGAAAAAAACTATAAACTTGTCCACGTCAGGACGCACATTTCACCATTACGAATAAAGATGTCTGCTGGAATACATGGTCCACGTCAGGACACCAACACGAAGAGTAATCAATCTTGTCCACGTCAAGACTCCACATTCAATCAATACCGAGAACTCGAATCTGTCCACGTTAGGACTAGCAAATCTCATCAACTCGGGGAAATAAATCTGTCCATGTTAGGACCCCCACTTCTTTAGCACGAAGAAAACCCGTCAATATAGGAATAAATTGTCCACGTCAGGACTCATTTCTCCATTGGTCCCAACCCACAAACTTCTTAGCTCTGACGTGACAGCGACTTTGAGGCGGACTCTACTGGGGATATCTGGAAACCAAACTACCGGACGCCTGTTCTGATAACCGGCGGCAGCCTTTGAAATTCTGATTCATGAAACCCCTTGATGACAAATAACTCTGCTTGGGGACAAGGAGAGATTCATCATGATAACTCTGTGGGGAATAAGGCCAAAACTGACATTATCGTTGAGTATCTCACGCCGAGATCTTGAATGTTTGGTAATTCATTTGAGCAAGAGCTCCTTCCACCTGCAAGAGAAACAATACTTGAACACAAACGGTTAGCCAGCCTGGTTTATGTTTCAAAAATGCGTATGTTTGGCAATGACACCCTGCTCCATTCGACATGGAAATGCTACGCGTTTTTATTTGGTAGATGCAAATATGACACTATATGCCGATGCAAATGCAGACTCGAACTGCTGGGATATAGGAAACCGCTTCAGCAAAATAAATGCTGAAGACAATGCCGACTCCGCTAGGAGTAGCCAGGTGCTACAGAATTATTCCAGCAAAATAAATGCTGGAAGAGTGAAGTCAACCCTGCTGGGAAATATAACTCTGCTGGGGAATAGCAGATGAGCCCAGTAGGATTGGACTTCTGCTGGAGAGTGAACGAATATCACACGGTATTCTGACAAAATAAATGCCAGGGCGCAACCAACTCTGCCGGGGAGAGTCTTAATCTTCGAGTTCCACTGGGAGGAAGGAAGACACTTGCTAGAAATAGAACTCCGCTGAGGACGAACCAATTCTCTTGGGGAAAATCCACTGACTCCGCTGGGGGAGCGTAAAATGACCCTACTGGGAAGGGTAGACTGCCTGAGTACAAATCACAAGTTGGAAATATTAATCTTCTGAGGCTAAATCGCTCTGCTTGGGATGGGGGAATCCTTCTGGGGGACACCACACTGTCTGAATACAGCCTATACTCTTGGAATCGCCCATTCTGCTGAGGATGGACGACTTGGCTGGAGAATGTCCTTTGGCATAAGCTACGACTAGCTGGGAAATTCGATCCTTCTTTGGTAAGGGACATTGTTATCTTGGAAGCGCGACCTGCGTGGGGATTCACTTCACATAACGATCAAGTTTCTTCGTTACGAGCTTCTGGTCAATACTGCAACTTTTTGATCATCCACTTCATACGGTTACGAACCCTGCAAGAGCACAAACAAGACAAGACAAGTCTATGCAACCAAATCTATTCAGGTTAGCGTTAGTGACATTATTTTCAGTTAATTCAAAGTTTTAGCAATTGTTGGCAAGGGCCAACGATGTTATGTACTTGCTAGTTTCATTAAACCTAGGCGTTTATCATGCACAAAACAATAAAGAACCAGCATCGAGTACTGAATAACATATTTTATTGATTGGGCCCCTAAATGGGCGGAGTTTTGTACACGGGATGTAACTCCTGAAAAGAGGAAGCTACGCATAACAAATATATAATGACAAATCAAATTTGTACACATGTCCGCAACGGGATGCAGACGAACATCACGAACTGATCCTCCTATGACTCGCCCAACTCTAATGCTTTTCCTGGTATCCATACTTCCGAAGATATTGTATCTGATAGTCGAACAGGTACATTCTCCCGCACCAATGCTCACTGCAGTATCAAATTCGGACCGCAGTCATTTGCTTTTCAAATCCCTAACTTTTGCGTGAACCGCCCTTTACGGGTTTTCAGTTCACCGGGATACCCTTTCTTGCCGAAGCCGCCCAGTGTAGGTTTTCAACTTCGCGGGTGTACATTTTTTCAATTTTATCCCTAATTTTTGCCCGAACCTTTCATTCTGTTTTTGGTTCGCCAGGATGCCCCATTTTTTCCTGGACTCTCTTTTTTTGTCCAGCGGGTCAATTTCAAGCAAAGTATTTTTTAACTGCGTCCGAATTCACAGGCGACGTAAAGTCTTCACCGTCCATGGTGGACAATAATAAAGCTCCTCCTGAAAATACTTTTCTGACAACGTATGGCCCTTCGTAGTTGGGAGTCCACTTGCCCCTGTGATCTGCCTGCGGCGGGAGAATCCTTTTCAGCACAAGGTCGCCCGTCTGAAAGCTCCGAGGACGTATCTTCTTATCATACGCTTTCTTCATTCAGCTCTGGTACAAACGACCATATGCTAGAGAAGCTAGCCTCTTCTCATCCATTAAACTCAGCTGGTTCAACCTGTCCTTCACCCATTCTGCCTCGTCTAGTTGGATGTCTCGTAGTACTCTCAGAGAGGGAATCTCAACTTCCAGTGGTAGCACTGCTTCCATCCCATACACCAACGAGAACGGGGTTGCCCTGGTTGATGTGCGTACCGTCGTACGATAACCATGCAAAGCAAAAGGTAGCATTTCATGCCAATCCTTATAGGTCACCACCATCTTTTGAACGATCTTCTTTATATTCTTATTGGCCGCTTCAACAGCGCCATTCATCTTGGGTCGGTAAGGGGAGGAGTTGTGATGTTCGATCTTGAAATTCTGACAGAGCTCCTTCATCATTTTGTTGTTCAGGTTTGAATCGTTGTCAGTGATTATCCGCTCTGGGATCCCATATCTGCAGATGATATCTCTCTTGATGAATCTGGCTACCACCTGCTTAGTTACATTTGTGTAAGATGCCGCTTCCACCCACTTGGTGAAATAATCGATTGCTACTAGAATGAACCGGTGCCCATTAGAAGTCGTCGGCTCGATCTTTCCAATCATATCGATTCCCCACATCGAGAATGGCCATGGCGATGACATCACATTCAGAGGACTCGGAGGCACATGGATCTTATCAGCATAGATTTGGCACTTGTGGCACTTCTTCGCAAACTTGAAACAATCAGTTTCCATAGTCATCCAAAAATAACCTGCCCGCAGTAGCTTCCTCGTCATAGCATGCCCACCAGCATGAGTGCCAAAGGTACCCTCATGTATTTCTTCCATGAGCAGCTTTGCCTCTTTTTCGTCTACGCAACGTAACAGCACCAAGTCGTGATTTCTTCTGTATAAGACACCATCCGGATTCAAATAGAAATTACCCGCCAATCTCCTGAGAGTCTTCTGATCGTGACTGGATGCCCCAGCCGGATACTCTTTGTTCTTCAGGAAATTAAGGATATCGAAATACCATGGTTTGTCGTCAGAAGCTTCGTCAATAGCAAACACGAAGGCAGGTCTGTCAAGCCGAGAGATAACAATTCTGGGAGCCTCGTTGCAGAAGTTGACTTTGTACATGGAAGACAACGTGGCCAGGGCGTCAGCCATCTGATTTTCTGCTCTCGGTACATGATACAATTCAACCTTGTCAAAGAAAGGCAACAATCTCCTCGCATAATTCATGTACGGTATCAAATTGGGCTGACGTGTCTCCAATTCCCCTTTGATTTGATTCACCACCAGAGCTGAGTCTCCGTATACATCTAGATTTTTGATTCGCAAATCAATGGCTTCTTCAAGCCCCATGATACAAGCTTCGTATTCGGCTTTATTATTGGTAACTGAAAAGGTCAATCGAGCGGTAAACGGGATGTGCGACCCGTGTGGAGTAGTGATGATTGCCCCTATTCCGCTACCATAAGCGTTTACAGCTCCGTCAAAAATCAACTTCCACTTGGAACCCAATTCTGGTCCTTCGTCTGGCAACGACTCTTCGCAATCTTTCATCTTTAGGTACATGATATCCTCGTCAGGAAAATCAAACCTCATCGATTGGTAATCTTCAATAGGCTGCTCTGCCAAGTACTCAGATAGTACACTCCCCTTTATGGCCTTCTGCGAGACATACTGGATGTCATATTCAGTCAAGACCATCTGCCAACGGGCAATTCTCCCTAATAATGCCTGCTTTTCAAATACATATTTGATAGGATCCATCTTTGAGATGAGCATGGTTGTATGATTCAGCATGTATTGCCTCAAACGCTTGGCGGCCCAGGCTAGCGCGCAACAAGTTTTCTCGAGCATTGAATATCGAGATTCACATTCAGTAAATTTCTTACTCAAGTAGTAGATCGCGTGCTCTTTTCTTCCTGTCTCGTCGTGTTGACCGAGAACACAACCCATGCTTCCCTCAAGAACTGTCAAATACATAATCAAGGGTCTCCCTGCCACTGGAGGTATCAAAATAGGAGGCTCCTGCAAATACTGCTTTATTTAACGAACGCCTTTTGACAATTTTCGTTCCACGTTACAGCTTGGTCTTTTTTCAACAGCTTGAATAATGGTTCACACGTAGCCGTTAGGTGAGATATGAACCGGGCGATGTAGTTCAACCTCCCTAAGAACCCGCGCACCTCTTTCTCTGTTTTAGGCGTCGGCATCTCTTGTATTGCTTTTATTTTTGCAGGATCGACCTCTATTCCTTTTTCACTCACGATAAACCCCAGCAGTTTACCCGATCTCACCCCGAAGGTGCACTTGTTAGGGTTCAGTCTCAGCCTGAACTTCCTAAGCCTTTTGAATAACTTCAGCAGATTCACCAAATGCTCTTCCTCCGTCTGGGATTTGGCAATCATATCATCGACATAAACTTCGATCTCTTTATGCATCATATCATGAAAAAGAGTCGTCATTGCACGCTGATACGTTGCCCCAGCATTCTTTAATCCGAAGGGCATCACTTTATAACAAAATGTTCCCCAAGGCGTGATGAAAGTAGTCTTCTCCATGTCCTCTGGCGCCATTTTAATCTGATTATAGCCCGAGAAGCCATCCATGAAGGAGAATACGGAGAATTGAGCAGTGTTGTCAACTAGCACATCGATGTGAGGAAGCGGAAAATCATCTTTTGGGCTCGCTTTATTTAAATCACGGTAATCTACGCACATTCTTACTTTAACGTCTTTCTTTGGCACTGGTACAATATTAGCGACCCATGAGGGATATTTTGTCACAGCTAGGAAACCAGCATCCCACTGTTTTTGAACCTCCTCTTTAATCTTCACTTCCATATCGGGTCTAGTTCTGCGAAGTTTCTGCTTGACCGGCGGGCATTCTTCTTTCAATGGCAGACGGTGCACAACCATATCTGTATCGAGTCCAGGCATGTCTTCATACGACCAAGCGAACACATCACTATACTCTCTAAGCATTTCAACCAGTCTTCGCTTGACGTCGCTCTGCAGCACGGCTCTTATACAGATGTTTTTTTCAACCCCTTCCGACCCAAGGTTAATAATTTCGATGACCTCCTCATGAGGCAGAATGACTCGTTCTTCTTGCTTCACCAACCAAGACAATTCTTCGGGAACGTCACCATCTTCAACAACCTCTTCTTCGGCCTGAAATACCGGGTGTTCAAAGTCGGGACGATTCATAGGTGGTTCAATGATGTCATCTGAAAATGTTGTCCTGCAAAAGGAATGGTTAAATGCTTCAAAATGCGTATAAAGCGAATAACCACATTGCCATTTTATTGTAAACACAAAACAAGAAAAACAGAGATCGCAATATTTGCACATGAAAAACGCCTTTTATTTAATGATTAAACACGCAATGTTCATAACAGCACGGCCCTAAGCAAATCATGATGCCCCGGGCAAGGCACCAGACTGTTCAACAATTAAAAAAACAAAGCATTACTGTTTAAGAGTCACAAGAACAATCTCCTGAATAGACCAATTGCACAATCCCAGTCCTGGCACGCTAGGCTGAATCCAGGCGTCCATATCGCAGTCGCTGTCTCCTTCGTCAGACTCTGAAGCAGCGTTGATAGTCTCCTGACATACACCACTGGCAGTGATGGTTATTGGTCCTCTGAAACGGGGTGCCCCCACAGCAGGTGTTGATGACAACGGTTGATATCCCAGCCCAAATCGGTCTGTCTTCACGGGAATATCCAGCACTTTGCCCCAGCCCTTTGTCTCACCAGTCTCTACTAGAGCTTGAGCTTCCTTATATGACGAGACGGCTACCTCTGACGCTTTACTCGGCCCGGGACCTTTGTCTTTGATGCGCAACCCTTCAAATGCCTGGCAGGGTGTTTCGTGAATCTCTCCATCGACCTCCACATATTTGAATGATGACAGATGGCTGACCAGTATATCTTCTTCTCCATATACGGTGACCATGCTATCCCCTACCATATATTTCAACTTTTGATGCAAGGTAGACGTGACTGCCCCAGCCCCATGGATCCAGGGTCGTCCGAGAAGGCAGCTGTATGCAGGCTGGATGTCCATGATATAAAATTCAGTCGCGAAAACCTCCGGCCCCACCTGTAGAGGTAATGTTATAGATCCAAAAACTGTTCTTCGCGTCCCATCAAATGCCCTGACCACCAAGTCACTGGGCGTGCACAGGATTCCTCTGACATCTAGCTTCATCATCGCTTTCTTGGGCAGCACATTTAAAGACGATCCGGTGTTTACCAGTACATGAGACATGACTGATCCTCTACACTCCACAGAGACGTGCAACGCCATATTATGCTCTCTCCCCTTCGGGGTCAAATCAAAATCGGTAAAGCCCAAGCTATGGCCTGCATTCACATGCGCCAACACTCCCTCCAGCTGATTTACGGAAACATCTTGGGGTACAAAGGAAGTATCCAGAACCTTCAGCAATGCATTTCTGTGAGCTTCAGAACATAATAGCAATGACAGTATAGATATCTTTGACGGCGTCTGTTGCAGATGCTCAACAATCTTATAATCACTTTTACGAATCAAGCGCATGAACTCTTCCACATCCTTTGATGCCGCTTCTTTTTCATTCCCCTGTACTGGGACATTCTCAACCATCTTTCCTTTTCCCTTCGCCAGTCTTTCAGCTTCTACTTCAGGTGATATGAATATTCTCCCACTCCTTGTCATACCTCTGGTACCAACAACGTTGTCTACGGTCTCAGCTGGCTGCTTATTAACATCAATCTTTACCCCATCACAATAAACTTCCAACCCATAGGACCATGGGACTGCCTTAGTGCTCTCGTACGGGATTGGTCCGGCCTTGGTTATGGTGATCGGCGGTCGCTTGGCCGGTGCTGTTATGGTGATCGTCTTCCGAGGAATCGTTACAGTGGCCACATCACTTTGCTTGTCTGCTAATACCCCTGCAGGCTCTTCGATTGCTGCTCGGTCAAATTGCAATGTGCCGCCATCTATTAAAGCTTGAATACCTTTCTTTAAGTCGTCACAACCCCCAGCTAGGGTCCAGCACTCTAAACAATACTCGTCACAACCTGGATACACACCACCTTGCAATAATCTGCTCTTTATCTCGCACAACGGTGTCTTTAGATCGTCGACATTCATAATCAAATTCAAACCCTCCTCTGTTAAAATGGCGTTTGCCCCATGGTTGGGCATGGGCTTCTGCACTATATTCGGACCCGCCGTTCCAAAATTGATAGCCTTACTATCCAATAGATCCTGCACAACATGCTTGAATGCATGGCAACCCTCTACATCGTGGCCCGGAGCCCCAGAGTGGAATTCACAGTGCCTGCTTGCATCATAACCATACGGAGGAGTGCCTGTTATTGGTGCCAAAGTTCTCTTCTCTACCAAGTTCAAATCCAATAACGTCTGTAACAAATCTGCATACGTTGAAGGAGGCTTCTCAAACACTCTCCTTGGTTTACCCCCCTGGAATCTGCGCTGTGCAGGCTGTGCCCCCTGTTGCGGTTGCTGTTGCTGTTGTTGTTGTTGTTGCTGAAATGGTTGTTGCTGAAACGGAATAGTAACGCTTGCCACCTGCTGCGGCTGATTATACTGGTTTCGACCTCTGCCCCGGCCTCGGCCTCGGCCCCCAAACACTGCGCTTGCATCGCCCTGACGGCGCCCACCAAAAGCCTTTCTATTGCTGCCAGATGCAGTAGATTCCTCCGCTTGGAATCTTCCCTGTTTAATGTTGCTTTCAATCTTTTCCCCCATCAGAATTAAGTCTGAGAAACTGCCCAAAGATGTGTGAAACAACTTGTCATAAAACATGCCGGTGAATGTTCCTATGAACATGTCATTCATTTCCTTGTCCTCTAGAGGAGGATAGACTCTGGCAGCCATGTCGCGCCATCTCTGCGCATACTCTTTGAAGCTCTCACCCTTCTTCTGGGACAGCCCCTGCAATTGGACCCGGTTGGGTGCCAAGTCGCTGTTATACTTATAGTGAGCTACAAATGCCTCTGCCAGCTGCTTCCATGTCTTTATATGCGTTGGCTCCAATCCCATATACCACTCGAGGGAAGGGCCTGACAAGCTATCTTGAAAGAAATGCATTAGCATCCTCTCATCAGTTGAATACGCAGACATCCTCCTGTAATATGACCGCACGTGCACTTTTGGACAAGTGTCCCCTTTATACTTGTCAAATGTGGGAGCTTTGAATTTGATTGGCACCCTCAAGCCAGGCACCAGACCCATTGTTGACATATCTAGGCCCACAGCACTTTGATTCACGACCCCCCTCATCTGCTCCTCTAGCATTCTGATCCTCTGGGAGTCATCCATAGGCCCCTCGAAACCTCCACCGGAGAAAGCGTCCTCTTGCTGGTCTTCTTGCCAGTTACCATTCCCAGCTCCATATCCATCGTATCCGTTGTTACGGCCAGCTCTAATCTGATTCATTATCGGGCCTCGCCCTCTATTGCCGTACCCCGGAGCAACTCCAGCAGGTCCAAAAGTCATTAACCCAACGCCATTTCCATTTCCGAATCCTCCATAGCCCTGATTAGTCATACCATAACCGTCCTGCCCGAAGCCTTGAGCATTGAAACCATATTTCCCAGTATTATCGAATCCCTGGTCATTGAAACCGAATCCGGCATTACCGAAGCCATTGCCTCCCATATTATCACCCAAGTTGACATCACCAAGCCCAACATTATTAACGATAGTCTCGTTCCCCATTCCAACATTACCGTTTCCGGCAGCAACGCCGTTGTTGACATTGACAGCAGGTATGTTGACTACAGGTGGAGCCACTGGTGTGGGAGTACCATCCCCGTGAACAATATCGACTCGCACAGACTGATGATCCTCATTTCCATGCCCAGCATTCCTGACCAACAGAGGCTGCACCAAGGCTTGCAAATTCTCCTGCCCTTTCGCAATAGTCTCCATTGTCTGCATGAAAAGCGTCAGCTTTTCACGCACATCTTGCATCTCATTCTGCATTTGATCCATGATTCTTCGGCAGTTGGTGCGAGTGGAGTATCGGTGTGGGCGCTGATCTTCAATCCTGAAAAGACCTGATACAGTGCAGGAAATAAGATACCATCCAATAATCACCTGTAATGCAATATGAATATGAATGCAATGCAACACGTGTCTGTGCTTTAGGGAATATTATTCCCCGATTCTAGTGCGAAGGTGCCAGTGCAGTGACAGTGCTAACAATACGGTGGTCGGAGCCGAATCATAGAAAGCCTCATATATTGCAGAGAAATCCATTAAGCCAAGAATACAATGTTACTGAGTACAATAAGAAGGCATGACCTCAACCAACAATCCTGGTGATGGTCAGCGCTATGCTAATAAAGCATACAAATTAATACATGCAACAGTCAAGTACACTCATAAGCCCGATACTCTTCTAGTAACTTCTTGGTCTCTGGATGACTTGGTCGGGTAAGCAGACCCTCGACAAGTTGGTTTCTTCTCTTGAGAACACGTCGCACGTCACCAGCGGTTTCTTCCCATGCCCCTTCTCCGAAGCGATCCTCTAGCTTCCGCTTCTGAGACACAGCTTCGTTCCTGCCTTCGATGGCCTTGTTCAATGCATTCTGGAGACTATATCTGGTCATCACCTCTTCTTCGTACTTCTTAATGCTAGCCTTTAACTGCTCTTCGAGGTCAGAAATTTGCTGCTTCAATTTATCTTCCCTCTTTTCATTGTTGGTTAGCGTAGCATTCCAAGTCTTGTTACAAGAAGAGATTTCTCGGTGAGCGGCGTCGAGTGCTTTCTTTTTGGACTCCAGCATGTCATGGGAGCTTCTGAACTCTTGACCCAGACGTTCGCGCTTCTTTTTCTCCTCAGTCAATTCAGCACCAAGCCTGTTTACTAGTTCGATTTGCTGTTGGAAAGCATGCACAACCTTGTTTTTCTCGCTGCGTATCTGAGCCAGCTCCTTTTCTAACCCTTCATTGATCTTCATCAAGGCTTGTTTTTCTTTCACCACTTGCTCGTAGGCCTCCCTAGTAACAGTGGTTGGTTCTTCCACCGGCATATGAACAGGGATTGGTGCAGCTGGAAATGGCATCAGTAACTGTCTTGCTCTCTCCTGGATCCAAACTCTGTAGGATGCATAAGCCTGGAAATCATTCTTCCCTAACAGTGGCTTCCCTCTTCTGTTAATACGCATCCAGGCATGCTGCAGCTTGGCTAGTAATTCTCCCTTCAAATCACCGGTGAAGTACAGAGATTCCTGTACTTCTTCCTCCTTTGGTGGGTTCTTCAACGCGTATCCCAACTGGCGAACGAACAGAGACGGGTTGTAATTGATACACCCTTTTCTTCCTATCAACGGAACATTAGGATACCCAGAACAACTGAAAATAATCTCCGTCCCCAGCAAGTCTCGGTCAAACCACTCGATGTCTTCAGAAGATAGCCTCATCATGCGCTCTGGCCAATCAGCTGTAGTTGCACTATCCACAAAAGGCCCCTTCAGGGGAAGATGACTTTTAAACCACATGTTCAACAGCGATGCACAACAGTAAACAGTCTTTCCTCTTCTATTTTCATTTTTTTAGTGCAATGAGTGATAGAAGTCTCCAATCAAAGTGGGCACCGGGTTGCCAGCAGCAAACAGATAGAAAGCGTCCAAGTCCACAAAATTGGGTAAGTTGGGAAACAGCACTATTCCGTAGATACATAGAGCCAAGATAGCATTAAAGACTATCCAGCACCCGCTCTTGGCATACTCTTGATCTTTTCCAACCAGAAAATCAAGGGAGAAACCTGGAACCCCTAGCCAAGAAGTCACTAATAGTTCAGCAGCGTTCATGTGCAAGGCCTTAGCTAAGTCCTCCAACTTGGGCTCAGCATCAGAGTGAATAAAGGGAACCTTGTTCTGTACTGGTATCTCAGTAAACTCCACATACTCTTCAATGGTAGGCCCCAAAATAAAGTCAGCAAACGTGAAACATCTCAATGCCGGGTCATAGAATTGCATCAAGGTGTACTACAGCCCATTCATCTCAACAGCAGTTGGCTTGCAGACCAGTCTCAACAATCTTCCATGACTCATTCTGAAACTTCTCCTAACCTCCTCATCAGCAAGGGACATCAGACCAAGTAAGGGAGTAATGTTAGGTGTAGGCAACTTGTACGCAACTGTCTTCCTCAAACCAGCCATAATCAACAAGCAGAAGTCCGGGCACTAGAACCAGGGAATATGCAAATGCACCTGCAGCACAGACACACGTTAATGGGATGCAATGATAATGGGTATGCAAACAATGCAATGCAAGTAACATGCAACAGGGACCAAATGCCATGGCTGAGAAGCCTGAACCATATCAAAAATCTCAGATAGACCCTCCAGAATTCCTCAAACCCTGGTCTCAGATAGACCCAAAACAAAGCTCCAACACTGGTCTCTGATAGACCCCATATCATAACTCCAACTGGTCTCTGACAGACCTCATAACTCTCCATAAATACCCAGGATCTCAGATCAAGAAATAACCGGTATCTGAAGGTCTAGTTACCTGCATAACCCCAAACCCTCTCACAGGTAGGTGTCCTAGTAACTGACAAAGGTATGGCATCCTATGCGGTCGTCGGCGTCACAGACTTTCAGGGTTGATGATACGATTCCCAGAAGGAGTGGCATCATCAATTCCTGAAGAGACCTCACTTAGCCAACTTCCAAATGATCGGTTCCCGGAGTCGACAATTCAGCTAACCAACAACCTCTTCGACCCAAAGGGTAGAAAAAGAAGTCAACCAGAAGAACCTCGTCCGAGTGTAGATTTCGTGAGACACTAATGCAAGCAAAGCCGGCACGCGCCCACTACTTTCTACTCTAATTCTAGGTGCACTCAAGCCCAGGTCCGGCTTATCTCTCAATCATAGAATCATCCGTCACACCCCAATACAACAATAATATCAATAATATAATGCTGAAAATAAAGAACAGAAATATAAATCCATACAAAATCCTCGACGGGAAAACAAGCGTTAGGATTGACTCGCTTAAGGGACGTTGGATCCCAAATGCATAAGGAACTATCGCAGCCCTTAGCAGCCAGGGGACGCTGGCTCCCCAGCAGAGTCGCCAGCTGTCGCTACTGCGAAAATCGGCGTCGGCTGAACAGAAGAGTCGCCACCGTGCGTTATTTATCCCAACGGAGGGAAAGGAAACGCTCAGAGTAAACCTACCGCAAAGACGGGAAAGGAATGTTCATCGCAACCAAATCCTGGATTCGGGAGTCGGTTACGCAAGGGGAAGGTATTAGCACCCCTCACGTCCGTCGTACTCGACGGGATCCACGCTTGTTTTCTGGTACGGATTGTTATTCTATCTAAACTAAGGGTTAAGGGTTAAAAAGAAAGGAAAAGGACTCGGAAAAGTATCGCACTTTATGCCTACGTATTCCCGTCTGGAACGAGAAATCAGAGTCAACGTAGTTCGCCTACATACGGGAAAGGAGGGGAAGGTTGCTCGCTAGGATATCGCATCCTATGCCTACATACTTTCATACAGCATGAAAGATCAGAGCAAACGTAGTTCGGGCCACGTATGACACAAGTCTGTCTTGATTGTTTTTATTCCTTCTGAAAAAGGGTTTTTCTGATTAACAGTCCAAGCGGACAAAAATGACGTTTTGATGAGTTCACATTCTTTTACGAAAGAAGTGTCTTTTATTGTGTTTGAAATCTTATTATGTTTTTCTGTTGGTTTTGAGAAAGAAGAGACAGAACTCTAACCTACGGTTGCGAAGGGAATCAAACTGACCTAATGTTATCATGCATGGGTTAAGACCTAGTGTCTATCATGCTCCTCTCTTGCACAGAGAGAAACAGAGATCCTAAGGGATAAACGGAAACAGAAACAACAGCAGATATATAATAAAGCAATAAAATGCATGAATGCAGCAATACAAGCGAGGCAAGGGAGTCCCACTCAACCTCGAACCTAGAAAACAATAGGCAAAAGTGAACATGATTCACTTTCAACCTAACAGGTTAAACAGCAAGCAATACAGTCAGGGAAAACCAATCAATACATCAGAAATGAATAACAGCAGAAAATAAACAGCAAAAGCAGCTCTGCATCAACATCTGTCTTCAAGTCATCACCAAACAGCTATAAGCTTCAAGCAAGCCTCAGTCTCCATCTTTAAGCCTTCAAGCAAGGTCTCTGTCATCAGTCTTCAATATGCAATGGCTTCTCTTCAAGTCTCAACCTCCAAGATGAATATCAGTCAACAAGATGAAATGTATGTTAAACAGTCAATTGCCTACCAAGGGTGGCTCACTGACTGTTAACATTATACAGACAATTTTCTCTCAAAAGTTCTATCTTTCAAATACATTCACTAATCCTTCCAAAGGAAGGAGGTGGATATTTGAAAGAGACTTTGAATCATAGAGAAAGGATGGAGGTAGACAAGGCCTTCCATGTTTGTGAATCAAATTCTCTACTCTAGAGCTCTGCCTAGCTCCTAAACCCTATAGCCTTCAACAGCTGCCAGCAAGATGCTCTCCATCAACTCTGGAAGTTGGTCTTCATTCTCTTGATCTCCAATGGACTTCATCATCACAGTCTTCAGCTCTCCCAATCCCCAAGCAAACCCAATACCCCACACAGACAAATGAAATAACCCTAGAGAGGGCACACCACACAGTCAAGCAAATACAAGCAGTATACTAATAGTAATAGTAGAATAGGGGAAACCTAGTAATTTCTAAGGGATCTATTATCTACCCATAACCCCTATATTCCCATACGCCGAAGATTCAAACTACAACTCCTAAAAGAATTGATTCATCACACCTATGTTATCTCCTAAACCCTAGTTTTGATCACACTAATCACACCTAAACAAATCATCTAAAATTAAATCCTAAAATCATGAATTAAATTTTATATACAAGCTAAAGGTCTAAACTAATCAACCTAAAAAGAATGGGTCAAAAATATTAAAGCATCTAATCAAACCAAAATCAACAATATCATGCATTAAACTAAACATTATTTAATCCTATTTAAAAGAAAAATATACTAAAAATATGAAAATAAAATGAAATGTTAATTTTTTTATGTGATAATTTTCTTTACAGAATTATGAACAATATGCAAAAACAACCAATTAAAAATAAGCATTTTTCTATTTGTTATGAATTTTGAAAGAAATAAAAAAAAATGAATGGAAAATAATGTGATTTAAGTTGGATCTGGGGTGCAATAAGCAATTAATTCTAGTTAAAATAATAAGATGGGCCCAGACTGGGGGGCGCGCCTAGCAATACGCGTCTGGGCCCAGCTACTCAGAAAATTCAAAAGAAAAATAAAAAACAAAAGAGGTGCAAAGAGCAAGAAAATCAGTTCAAATTGGTTTGGGCCTGCGTTTGGGGGTACGAATAGCAACTGATTGCTGAGCCCAGGGTTGGGTTTTAAGTGAAACGCATCATTTCACCTTTTGAATTTCCCTCCGTTTTATCTTTGAATGAAGGCCGTTAGATCCAGTACTGAGTCAAGGTCAAATGGCTAATCGTGTGGTCCAGGGTTCGTCTTCAACCTTGGAACCCTAGGGTTTCAAAAAAACTTCTCCATGCGCGAACTTTCCACTTCCCTGTTCTCCCTCAAACCTCCATGAAATCACATGATGTAAAAACCAAAAGTGATCTACTCTCTTCCCTCTACACAGCCATGGCAATAGTTTCTCCTAAAACACACTCAAATGTCAAACCCGATAGGTAGAAGGTTCTGATACCACCATTGTTCACTGATATCAACCATGCCAATTCTTGCTAACTTCTACCCTAACATGATCTACACATTTCACTGATCATTCTGAGCTATACAACCAAGATTATCATGCTATAAACTAGGAGTTCTAAACCCTAACAGATTTGGTGCACCATTGATGACCTTCATGAAACCTTCTCAAACTTTGCAGGATTAATCATCTAACCTAACCTAACAATTCTAACCTAAGAATTCTCTAACATGCTAACTAATTCAAGCAATTCGAAGGGAAACACCAACCTGGTTTGATGATGAAAACAGATGGAGAACTCTTGAGACCCAAAGCTTGCAATGATCTGGATTTGATCCACACACTCAATTCTTTGTTCTGTATGCAAAAGTTCTTGCTCCAATGCCTTAGATCCTTGTAACCACTTCTTCTTGCACCTTGAATGATGAAGATGGAAAGCACCAATTCTTGCTCAATTCAAACAAATTCTTATGTGAATTTTGATCCTTGAATGATCTAGATGATGATCAGATCAAGAAATTTGGAAATTGATGGAGATTTGATGGAGTTTGAAAGGGTTTTGCAAAATGGAAGAATGATGTATAGCTATGTGTTTTGATCACAATGAATCACCAACCAATGCATGAAACTACTCAATGCAATATATAGATGAAATTGGAAAGCTCTAGATCTTTGTGGAAACTTCCCATGCACACTTTCCTTGAATTTTGGATTATGCAACTTCTTTTGTAAGTAACCAAGCATAACTTTCAAATCTTGAACCAAACTCAAAAATCCACTTTTGCCAATGTTCTTAAAACATTTTTTCCAATCAAAATGACCTATAATTTCATCCCATTTGGCCAAATTATGAAAAATCTCAATTTTAGGTCACTTTTTATTCATTAAATTCACCAAATTTGAAACCTTGAGCTATGAGCCTTTCCAATCTTTCATGGTCACTTTTATAGACTCAAAATGTCATTTGGAGCAAGTTTAATGTTGTGAAGTTTTTCATTTGAAGCTTCCTTGTATGAGTTTTGGGCATAGGTTTGAAATGACCTGTAATTCTCAGATGACCAAAATACCCTTTGCTTGCCAAGACCATAAGTAGAGTTCCACAAATCAGATGAAGGCATACCATACCATTCTAGAAAGATAAGACAATAAGGAACAACTCTTATGTTTACCAGAAATTCATTTGAAATATCCTTGAGGGGTAAACGTTGCTTGGAAGACAAGTAACTTTCACAGACAAAATTTCAGATACCTCAGATGACCTGTAACTTGCAAGGACCATAACTTGAGTTCTATAAATCTCCTTGATGTCTTCCACCACTCAAATTAAAGGTCTTGAGATCCTATACAAGTTTCATGTTGGCCAAGGATCCATATGAAGCTTTCATTTTGACTTATCTTTCTTGGAAGTTTGACCTAAATCAGGGGATTTTACACAGAAACCCTAATTTAGAAACTCCTCTTCTCCTTGATTTCTCTTGATTTATTCTTGGCACATCACCACATCCTTATATACATGTCAACTGATGAACCCCACATCTCTCCAATAGACCTTAATGCCCTTCAATCAATCATTTGACCTAGGGTTGACCCAAGGTTGACCCAGATGAAACCCTAGTTGACTGTCTTCAACTGCAACTCTTGTGATCATATCGATGACTTGCCTCCTTCTCCAAATGACTTTATAAGTCTTCCATGATGTCTACATACTCTCCATGCTCAATTCACAGCTCACAACTTCTTTGATGATCTTCAGATACCCTCAGATAGGAGATAGATGCACTGCTTGATCCATTGACTTCTTTAGCTTTCCCATTCTTTCTGATGACTTGGATATGCTTGAATTGGAATAATAACCTCTTGATAGGCTCATAAAGATGAGAATAGTGTTGGGTCCCTTGTTGGATGACTTGCTATGCTATGCTATGCAGATGATTAGACTATGTACATGACTCTATATGCAAATGCTAATGCAATTGAAACATAAACCAAGTGAAAATAGGTTGAGCAAATTTTAGGGTGCAACACAACTCATTGGGGAATACCCAAGAGGAAGATTGGGTTGAAATGAATCAATGGGGATGACCAGTGACTTGCTTGGAGTTCGTAATTGTTGAAATGATTTCATGGTTACGCCCATGAATTCGGAAGAGGATGCCCCTGACTGGACTGAGTTGGCCTTGATGTCTTGTCTTGCTCAACAAAAGGCTGCTCAACTTCATGAGGAACGCTCATGGTCTTGCTGAAGATGCCCCTGCTCGGGTTGGATCTTGCTCTGAACTTCTTGGATTTTCCCAACAAAAGTTTGAGCAACTTAGTGGGAATGCCCACGGTCTTGAACGGTATGCCCCTGACTGGACCGAGTTGGCCTTGATGTCTTGGTTTGCTCAACAAAAGGTTGAACAACTTCATGAGGAACGCTCACGGTTTTGCTGAAGATGCCCCTGCTCGGGTTGGATCTTGCACCGAACTTCTTGGATTTGCCCAACAAAAGGTTGAACAACTTCGTGGGGAACGCCCACGGTCTTGAATGGTATGCCCCTGACTGGGTTGAATGTTGATTTGCATATTTGATCAACCACGAGGTTGAAATTCATCACGGGAGACGCCCATGGTCTTGAAAAAGATGCCCCTGACTGGGCTGAATCTTGCTTTAAGTAAACTTCAAATTTTGTGGGAGAAACCCAAAATTGCAGAAGATTGCCCCTGACTGGGCTGATGATTGCTTTAAAGCTCTTGAAAATCGTGGGAAAAACCCACCATCTTGCGGAAGATGCCCCTGACTGGGCTACCAGTGGTCTTGGAAATCCTCGGGATTGATCCTGGACCTTGACTTGCATATATGAATGCTGGATGATAAATGATTTCCCACATGAGTGGACGTGCAAATGCAAATGCTGACAAGCGGAGATGCAAGAGCTTAAGTGTCATACCCTAAATTTGTCCTACCTTTCCTACTTTTCTTATCACAAATAACAAATGTTTTTAAATGATCATTTGACCTTGGGCCATAGTCTTCTATTTATTTCATATGTCTTGGAGTCTTTGTTGGCTGGTGTTTAATGTGGTCATATGGAAAGTGTGGGGTCCAATTGAAGACAAGAGAAGGTTAAGTCATGCTTATGGTTAAAAAATCAAAATATGGTTGGATGGTTAAAACATGATTCAAGCTATAAGACATGAGCTATTTTAGGGCATGCTCAAAAAGTCCACAATGAAGGTTGTAGTATGTCATGTTTTCAAGTGGCCAGCTTTGAGATTGGTTGTTGTTTTACTCATATTTAACTCATTTTCTCAAGAATTGGTCTATGGAAGACCTTATTTTTTTTTAGGGACCAATTCCAAGCGTTATCCATTTCAAATGAGGATTCAATATTGACGAGGGCTTGGTTTCAAGATTTGAATGTGGGATCAACTTGGGGAATTTTAAGTTTTAATTGTTATTTTTGTGGGAAATGAAGAACTTAAAGCATTTTAAGTGATTTCAAAGGTGCAAGGATTAAAGTTGAAAATTATAATTTAAAAACCACTCATATCTCAAGAATTCATACACTTGCCTTCCATACAAAATTGTCAAGATTGGGATTCAAATTACAAAGACCATAGTGTCAAATTTGCAAACACAATGTTCAAAACATTCTTGTTACACATAGACTCAAAATTCACAAAAAAGTATACACCAAGAATCACAATTCAAGGTTACAAGTGTAAATAATAAGGCCTCTTTCTTTTGAATGTGCAATGCTAGTTGGTAATTTATGGCAGCATGACTCATCACCAAAAGAACAAACAAAATTGTTGTTTTCCATACAGTGGTCCCACGATGCAAGCAGCAGTAAAAGACCACCCCTTCAAGTTGCAGCGAGACATCCCTAGAGCCATTATACACCAACTAGTTTGCCTGTCACTAATCAACAAAAAAGGGCTGCCTTTCCAATGTACCTGCAGCATAACCAGTCATATCAAATTGCTATACCTCCCATAAAGAAAGTTGTACGTACAAATTGCTCACAAAAAAAAACCACCTTCCCATAGCAAGTGCCAAGGACAAGGCAGACACCACAAAACTGTGTTGTTTCAATACGCACATCCCGTGCCCTGCATTTCCACCACTGCCTTATACCAGCTGAAATCCCTCACACCACACAGCTGTTACGCAAAAAACACGCAGACTGCGTCCCATTCCCATAGCACAAATATTGGTATGCGTAGTACTAAAGGGACCACGCGTCCAATGCAGACAAAACTGTTGCTACATAAACATCCCAATGGCAAACACGAGGCCCCCCAAATTGTACCTGCATTAACATAACACGAGACACATTTGCTTCAAGTCATGGCCAGCATCCAAAGCGCGTCTTTTACGCCTTACAAATGAACAAGCATATGACCAACTGTTAAAAAAAGGAGGGTGTTAAAACAGCATTACCAAAGGTGAAGAATTGGCTACAAACAGACCCATCATGAAATCAAAATTGACCCATAGCAGCTCAGATTTGGCATCACCATCTCACGTTTTACTCAGCAAGAATTACAGCGTATCAGCCATCATCATGATAACACACCTGTTGATTCTGCAGCAACCCACGAATTGCGATTCACACGTATCAGCTACACGAACCAATACAGCTTGTCCTGCAAATCCAAAGAGAAGCAAAACCAACTTGTGTGAGAGGCAAGGCATAACATAAACTGACAAAAATGAAGAGAAAGTTGTATTACCATAAAAAAACTGTAACAAATTTTACACACAAAAAAACGAGTGATGGCCATGATTCACAGGGTGCACCCAACATCTGCAAAGTGTACGTTTAAAAAATATAGTGTCATACAACGCCCTTTGCAAAACAAGGCAGTGGTCGAATTGTACTCACAACAGACAAAATCAATAAAATTGCACACCACTTCATCTCAAAAGTTGTCATGCTACGAGAGTCACATACGAAACAGCAAACACATCCTCAAGCTGGCCCACCAAATTGCATCCGCAGCAGAGAAAACGCGGTGCCACAATCCACCCATGATTCAGTACTATCAATACAAGAGGAGACACACAATAAGTAACAAACCTATACATCCCATCCAGACGCACAAAATTTCACATGTAAAAAGGAATCAAAACAACAACAATTCTTTCCACCCTGAAAATCCTCAAATACCCTTAAGATCCTTCAGTATCCTCTATAAGTATAACCTTCTTTACCCTCATTGAGGGAGGGGGGGAAGCCAACAAATGCTGAAAAAAGTTCTTCCTCAAATCCCACTTCAACAACCTTCGAGCTTCACCTCCTCCCTCACTTTCTCGAGCAACCACAAGCCCTGTGTCTTCTTCCTCAACCTCCATACCCATTTCAACCATTAAACCAATTACACTTTCAGATCTTCAACTGAACCCTTCTAACCGCAACAGCTTCCCAAACTTCTTTAAAACTCATAAACCCTAAATCCCATTTCAAAATTCAAACCCATCAACAGGCACAAAACATAACAGAAAAGGGAGGAGAAGAAATGGAGTTAAAACTCTGCCAAATTTCAAATAAAAAAACCTAACAAAATCATGCTGAAAGAATCCATATCCATTTACCTGAAAGCTCTAATCCTTTATCAAGATTGTTGAGTTGTGACATCGAAACTCAACAATTTCGAGCTAAACCTTCAACCTAGAAAAGGCAAGATCCGGGTTAACCCACATACTCAGACGAAATCAATAGCTGAACAAACAAGGAAAGGTGAATCGGACGAGAAAAAAACAGTTTACCTCCATCGTTAAAACTCCAAATCGGTAGATTTCTCTTGCTTTTCATTTCGAATCTTGTCTACTTGTTCATTCATGTTGTTACTCTTCTTCACTGATTGCTTGTTGTCCTCTACCATCATACGACTTTTGGATGTCCATTAACGTCTTAGAGAGAGAAGGGCATCTATTTTTTGTGGGTAAGGGTTTCGAATTGGGATTTTAGGTTGATCTAACTATAGCGTCTGAGTTGAAATCGTCTCTTTTAGTTTGTGTTCTTTTTTTTCTTTTTCTAATGAGTATGCAGGTTTTGGAAAAAAATGAGGATATAGAGAGGCTTTGTTAAGAGAGAAGTGGGGTAACGTGACGTTAGGCACCGATTCATATTCCAAGAGGAAGTCTTGGGTTCCGTTTTTCTTGCTTCTTCATATTTGTTTTTATTATCCAAGCTTTGATTTAATTGCTGGTAAAGTTCACGGTCCCCAAGTTCAAGTGGATGGCATTTAGATTCACATTAATTTTCATTTTTTCTGTGACTATTGGTAAGAGATTTGGGCTTTCCTAAAGATCACCATGTCACCGCGTGGAGAAGTTTTTGGGGCCCTGTGGAGAAATCTTGTTTAATCTAGATCTCAATATATTGTTTTTTTTATCTTATTTTTATTCATTTCAATGAGGCCTTTGCAAGATAATTAACAAATAATTTTTGCTAATTAGATAATTAAGATAGGAAATTTTTGTTCTAGCGTTTTTAGTTCCGACTAAGTATCCTAATCTTAATTTTATATATTTTCAAAATTAAAACTACTTTCTTCATCAAGCTATTTCAAAATATGATTAATTTCTCTAATATATTTCTTAAAATTATTTCTTAAATTAAATCATGAGAGATTAAATCCTTGAAGTCTAGCATTTCTCGGATTTTTGGATGATCATTAGCGAGGTGTACACCTTAAATAATGTATTATTCAACTTTTCATACACTATTTCGGACAAAGGAATATTATAGGAATCAAGCATTCTGTGTAATATTTCTATCGTTCATTCAAATATTCTCCAAATGAAAAAGGTGTCGTCGAGATCCAGCATTTCGATAATACCCCAATTAATTGGTTGTGAGGCCTACGTCTCATTTATCAAATAATTGTCATTTCTCTCATTTTCAAATCCAATCTCACGTCCTCACATTTCGTACCTCAAATTATTTTCATACCTCATTTCACTTCAAATCTTTTTCAAACATTTTCTCGATCAAATTTCGAAAGAAGGAGGTTCTTGGAGTCTAGCATTCCTTGAATTTTTGAGTGAATAGCTCTCGAGGCACGCCCTTTGGGTTGTTATTCACTCAACCTTTCGACTTTTTCAAACTCAATCATTCTCAATATTCTCCTGAGTCGATTGCTCATTCGCATTCGCAACCCATTTCTTTCACAATTCCTCGTGGTCTCGATATTAGGAGCACCCTCCGGGACTAATATCGTTTCTCACAACCTTAACACTTGACACGTCGTCAAGTCGGTTCCATCTTCAATCAAATCTTCGACACGTCGTCGAACCAGTTCAAAACAACTTTCTTTTGGCCTCGCATGCCATTCTTCGATTCAATCCTTTCACAAACTTACGAAAGAGGGATATTCTTAGAATCCATCATTCTTTGAATATTCGAATGAGTAACTCTTGGGCTCGCCCCCGAGTTGTTATTAGTTTATTCTTTCGATTTCAAAACATCCAATTCTTATCTTCAACTTATTCAACCCAATTTCCGAAAGAACTGAGTTCTTGGGATCTCGCATTCCTTGAATTCTTGAGTGACAAGCTCTTGAGGCACGCCCTTAGGTTGTTTGTCAGTCACTCTTTCGTCTCTCAACTCAACTTCAACCCTATTTAAACCTCATCTTTTCGTGGTTGTCACCACGAACTACGGACGCTCTGATTCTTTATTCATTCTCGAATATAAGATACGTAGGCACAAGATTGCGATAATCTTGGCGAGCACACTTCCATCCACCTTCCATTTTCCCCCATCCTTTCCCGTAGTCGAACTACGACGCTCTGATTTCTCATTCTCGTCCGAATGAGCATACGTAGGCACAAGGGCCCCAATCCTTGGCGAGCACCCTATCTTCTAACCACCCATCTCTCCTTTGCATATTTAACCTTTTAACCTACCAATTCTACCTTTATCAACAAGAAGAAAACCATTAAACCTAAACAACACTCCCCACAATTACTTTAAGAGGTTCCCGTCGAGTACGACGGACGTGAGGGGTGCTAATACCTTCCCCTCACGTAACCGACTCCCGAACCCGGAACATGGTTGCGACAGCCCTGTTCCTATCCTTTCGTTTTCAAGAGGTTTTCTCGATATTTTCCTCTCCCGTTTGTTCGGGAAAAATAAAGTTCGGTGGCGACTCTGTCGAACCGCATTTCCGCGCCTTTCGCGCGAAGGTCGTTTCTCCGAAATGTCTCCGTAATTTTTCGAGGTGCGACATTAAGAAGTATGATACGACTGGTTATGCAAAATGATGTAAAATTCTTATGATGATGAATGTAATGCTTATGATGCATATGACGCAGACGGGTGACTGGAAACGCAGGTGAAGACGCTAGCGTGGTGGACTTTTGGTTGTTGCCAATGCGGATTGGACTTTGGGTGGTGGGAGGAATTGACTTCCTCGACACGCAGTTCATTGAAGACGTCACGATTGAAGCAGGAGATGATGCTCTGGATGCCCCAAGTCTGGGTACTTGGTGATTTGCTGTGAATTTCCTTCAGAGAAGGTTGCAACCTTGTCTGATGGTTGGGACGACCTGGTCTCGCCCCAGTTGGAACTTGTTAATGGCCTGCCCCTGCTCGAGCCGTTGAGTAATTTACCCCAGCCTGTGAGTTTTGAGGTAGCCTTTTTTGTGCCAACCGCTGAAAGTCAAATTCCTCCTCAATTGCCCCTTGCTGGAGTGTCTTTGAATACCTAGTACTGATTTGCGAATAAAATTGTACATTCACAAATGGTAACATTAATGCAAAGTTCGATGCAAGATTTGAAAAAGTGTCTTTTATTGAAGTGTCGTGATAGTGAGACGAATGGACTGCTAGCCCAGATGTTGTGCTAATTTGATTGGTGCGAAAGATATAGCAAGCAAAATGACACCAATATTAATGATTAGAAATCATGTGAGGAGTCAGGTTACGCAACCTTGCGATAGTATGCTTTCAGAGTAAACCTCGCCTCAATTAGGTCTTTTGAGGGTTGTAACGTGGTCTGGTTCACGGTTATGAAACAAAGGATGTTAGGCTCAAAGCATGATTTGTACCCACCCCTTTCTTCTTAATGATCTCCATTCCTACGCTCAGTTAATTCTGCACTTGTCTTGACGGTATAAGCTTGAAGGTTCAAGGTTTGCTCGACATGGCAGTCACCTTATTTTGCATTGAAGGATGTTAGTGACCTTTTTGGTTTCGGTGGCCACTAAATATTATTTTGTTTTTGTTGAGGATTTCGGGGTCCTCTTTTGTCTTTGTTTTTGATCCCTAACTTTTGCATGGATTGACTTTGTTTGTCAGATCCATCGGGATTGCCTTGATTTTGTCTAAGTCTCCTCTGAGGTGTTTGACTTAGTAGGCTTTTGATGATTTTTTATTTTGTTGTGACTGCCATAGCATGGGTCATTGATGAACAACCGTCTTTTGGATTTTGCTTATTGATTCGAGTGCGGGGTTGAATATACTGAACACTACCCTGCCCCAGGTTGAGTGTAAATGTTTGAATATTCGAAGGAAACTGCTACTTCTAGGCTCGAAGTGGTTTACTAGGGATTAACTCCTTATATCTCCAGTGTTTGGGGGAATTGAAGCAATGCCTGTACATCATTGACGAGATTCTATCTGAAAGCATATGAGTTCGCAATTATGGGTATATCGTTTTCATCATCCTCCCTCAGATCATGCTAAATAACAGTGAATAGAGTGGAATGAATAAATGTGTCAGTGATAAATGAAAATGAGTGAATACGACATAACTAATTCAAAACATGCATAAACAATACATTAATGAAAACCAAATACGAATGGCAATTGTTCAAAGCATACAATACTTAAACAAACAAAGACAAAACATAAGGAATATGAAATATAAAATGGCATCATGACTGCCTTCTTCAGAAAATGGACTTGACTGAACTTGATCTGATGTTAGCACTAGTTGGCTGGCGGAATCGGGTTGTTGATGGCACTGAGATACTTCCCATCAAAGGTGAGAGCTTCCTTGTCAATCAGGTCTTGAATTTTGTGCTTGAGAAACCTGCAGTTCTCAATGTTGTGACCTGGAGCGCCCTTATGAAACTCACAATGAGCATTCGCGTCGTAATCAGCAGGAAGGACAGTTGGGGGAGCTAGATCTCTCGGAACGATAGCCTTTTTCTCCATTAGTTGAGCAAAGATATCTGCATATGTCATTGGAAGACTATCAAATACTCTATCTGGCTTCCATGTTCTATGTTGATTCTGCTGACACGGTCGTTGAACGGTTCGCTGTTCTGATTCCTTTCCAGTTATGGAGAGGGCTTCAAAGATCTGATCCATCTTTCTGTTGAGGGATTCCAGCTCTTTCCTGATAGCAACTTGTTCTTGCTGAATCTGCTCCATCATTCGTCTGGTATTGGCTCTAGTTGCGTATTGGTGTCGAGGAATCAGCTTGATTTACTGGAGAGGAAGGAACGAAGACATAAGATTCTGTTGAAGGACTGGAAATGCAAAATGCACAACATATGAAATGCAATGCGAATGATATGCAGGATGCAATGCAAGATACAAGATCCAGGATCACAGGATCATAGTTCGAACAGCTCCTGAAGCTAGTAACTGTGATAGATAAGTAACCATAATTCCTGCTCAAAGAACATTGACAGGTACGACCTATGCGGGAAGATCTAAACATTCTACCCATAGACCCTCTTACGGGATGGTTTCTATGTTTGGTTCCCAGGTGTTGCACCCCAAAATTTGACCAACAATTATTTATTCATTAAGTGTTTGAAAGTTGATATCTTCATCAGAAGGTTCAAGAGATCCTCAGAGGATTGGGTGAAACCAGGGTTGTGTGCTTCATAACTTGAGAGTTGTGGGTGCTCCTCAGATGATTCTGAGACTTTGAGAATAAACTTGATGTTTTGAGAAATCCTATGAGATGTCTTGATAGCCATCATGAAGCCCCAAGAGGTCATTATGCAAGGGTTCAGAGGATTCAACCATGAATGGTAGAATTAGGGTTTTGACTGGGTCAACCCTAAGTCAACTGAAAATTTGGAGAAGGTTGAGACCTAATCCAAGGGCCATGAGATCATGGAATGATGTATAGAGATGTTATAAAGATGATTCCTAGACCAACTCATCATGATTGAGGAGTTTGAGAAGTTTTGAGTTAGGGTTTCTGAGGATTGTCAGTGAGAAAACCCTAATTTGATCCCTATTTTCCAGGCAGTTTTAGCTCTAGATGTGATTGATATCTCATCCTCCCCACAACATGAATGTTGTAGAGCTTGTCCTAAGATTTAATTTGAGTGGTGGAAGTCCTTGATAGGAGTTACAGAGCTCAAGTTATGGTTTTGACAAATTACAGGTCAGCAGAGGTGTGTGAATCTGGGTCCTTGAAAGTCACCCAACTTGCAGACAACTTTTGCCCTAGTAGGAGGATTCCTATGATTTCTTGGTCAACATGAATGTTGAAGAGCATCTTCTTAGCTTTAATTTGAGTGGCAGAAGTCCTTGATTGGATTTGTGGAACTCAACTTATGGTTTGAACAAGACAGGGGTATTTTGGTCATTTGTCAGTTATAGGTCATTTTATCCAATGCCTAAAACTCCTATTTCCAAGCCTCAAATGGAAAAACTCAAAACATGAAAGTTGCTCAAAATGTGATTTTGAGTCTAGAAAGAAGGTCACAAATTGTTGGAAAAGCTCATAGCATGAGATTACATGATTGGTCAAAAATGAACTAAAAATGGCATATAAGTTTGAAAAGTTGAATTTGAAAAGTGATTTGGAAGATCCACAAATCCAAAATAGGTCATCCAATATATCATTTTGATTGGAAAAATCATTTTGAGAACATTGGTTTAGCTAGAATTTTGATTTGAAGCTTTAAAATGGGTGATGCTTTGAAAAGTTGTTACTTGAAAAAGAAGGCAATGTTGAAAACCCTACACAAGCCAAAGATGAGCTTGTTTTTCACTCATCCCTTCTCAATATCTCATGTAAAGATATGTTAAGACCAAATGGTAAGGCATGAAGCATGGAAGGTGAGATTTTCAATATGTCACCACATGAGATTTTCAAGAAGTTTCCACCCCATTCTAGATGAATCTAGAAGCATCTAATAATCATTATAAAAAGAATGCCATGAAGAGAGTTCAGGGTTGGTGATAGCAAGAGGATTCAGAGAGGAGAGAGAGAGAGAGAAGCATCCATTGAAGAGGTTTCTTCAAGTTGAAGCAACTTTGGTTTTCTTCCACTACAAGCATTCTCCTTCCATACAAGTGCAAACAGAAAGTTTCTCACCATTGGAGGATCATCTTGAAGCAGTTACAAGGCCTGAAACCTTCTCCTCATACCTTCTCCATCATTACTTGACAGGTTCTTTATCCTCCTTAATCCTCTTAATTTATTTAGTTTTAGTTCATTCTTTAGGTGTAGAATTAATATGCTAGGATAGAAGATCAATTTCTGAGAGTTTGAGAGCTCTGCGTGAGGTTTCATGGCAGGTGAGTGATTCTTTAATCTTCAAGAACTAGTTGTTTAGGGCGTTTTAGTTAGCATGAGTTAGGTCAGATTGACTAGGGTAGCATGTAGAGCAGGGTTAGATCCTTAGGTTGAAGCTTCACCATGGTTGATCTCAGGTGATCATGGTGGAACCATGATCTTGATGTCTTCTGTTAGAATTATCTAGGGTGAGTTAGGGGAAAGTGCGCGTATGGTTGTGTTGCTCTTGAGTAGTAGAGCATTTTTCGTTTTGAAATCGTGTTAAACCATGGCCTGAGCAGATAGAACGAGGGGGAGGAAGATTAGGGCATGGAGGAGAGGGTTCTGAAAACCCTAGTTTTGTTTGGGACGATGAAGGAGGTCCATTGATTTGGTCTCAATATTTGACTTGTTATGTTAATCCAACGGCCGTGAGTGAGTCTGAGAAATGGAGGGAAGATTCAAAAGAAGCGAAACGCGGTCGTTTCACTTAAAGCCATTCTGGGCTTAGCTCGCTATTCGCACCCCCCCTTTAGCCCATTCTGAATATTGAACTAGCGTGAGTTGCTATTCCAACCCCCCTCCCCTTTTAATTGATTTAATTGTTTTAATATTGTTTTAATATTTTTCTGTTTTGATTAATTCATAAATAAATGATAAAAAATGATTTTTGACTTCTTCTTTTTTCTATGATTAGATGATTTTGTGTAGAAAAATATAAAAATAAAAATGGAATTTTATTGTTAATGTGGAATTTTTAGTGATATTTTCTTTAACATAGTGTATTTTCCTTATTTTAGTTGTATCATGATTTTGTAGGAATTATTTTAGGACCTTCCTTTAGGTTTTTTTATCCATTCTTTTTTGTGCAATTAGATGATGAATCATAGTTCCCCATAGGATTTTTTCTAGAATTTTAGAATTAAATTTTGGTTAGTTTAATTAGGGTAGATGTAGGGTATCCTAATTAGGGTTTAGGTTGTGCTTAGGTGAAGAATCATCTTTCTTTGATTGAGTTTTGTCTTGATTTTTAGGTAGAGGCCTATGTAGATGTTATGAGTAGGTGTTGAGGATCCTTGTGAATAATTGTTAGATTTTCCCCCCTTAGTTTAGTATTTTTTAGGTATTTTCTGAAGTTGCCTGTTGATTTTGTCTGCCCTGTGGTTATCTGTTCATCTATGGGGTTTGTTTTGGGGAATTTGTTGTGGGGTTTGTGTTGTCTTGAAGACCTTGATGGAGAGCATCATGAAGTGAAGATTGTAGATCAAGACTCAGAGACCCAGAGCTTGGATTGTCCCCTGTCTGTGAGGTTTGAGATCCTGAAGTTTGATGGAAGTTCATGGTACTTTCCTGAGGAAGGCACTATGAATGACTTTCATTCTTTCTTCTCACCTCTTTCTCAAGTATCCAATGATGTTGGAGCCAACTTGTGAGTTTAATTTCTCCTGAGGAGGAATGTGAACTGATCACATGTTGTTGAGCCACATGGGATACAACTCCTAAGTGGAAGCCTCCTAGTACTTTCCTGAGGAAGGTCCTATGGGTCTATTCACTTAGTTCCCTTAGTTTGTCTAGGATTTCTCAAGTATCCAATAACGTTGGAGCCAACTTGTGAGTTTAATTTCTCCTGAGGAGGAATGTAAACTGATCACAGTTGTTGAGCCACATAGGATACAACTCCTAAGCGGAAGCCTCCTAGTACTTTCCTGAGGAAGGTCCTATGAGTCTATTCACTTAGTTCCACTAGTTCAGATAGGATTTCCTAAATATCCAGTGATGTTGGAGCCTGCTTGTGAGTTTAATTTCTCCTGAGGAGGAATGTAAACTGATCACAGTGGTTGAGCCACATAGGGTATGACTCCTGAGTATACACCTCCTAGTGCTTTCCTGAGGAAGACACTGTGAGTCTGCTTGCTTAGATCCCTTTCTTTGGTAAGCTTGTTCTGAAGCTTGAAGACTGGGATTGTTTCTCTTGTTTAGGGTTTTGCTTTAGGGCTTTGCTTAGATTTGATCAGGATTCTGTGTTAGGGTTAGGATTAGAGAATAGATGATTCTTTCTCAAGCATGTGTGTTTTGTTTACCTGATGGTACTTCCCTTCTTTTATCTGGTTCATTGCTTGATAGCATGTTGATTATTTTCAGTATGATTGCTGTTATTTCATGACTGGCTTGAGGTCGAGATGAGCTTGTGGAGGCTGAAACCCCACACACATTTCCTCCCTCACTTGCATTGCATGCATTTTACTGTTAAAGCTGATGCTTTTGTCTGTTTTAGTGTATCATTGACATGATCCCTTAGGACTCTCATTTCCTCTGATGAGGATTTGATGATAGACTTTTAGGTTGAAACCTATGCATGACAACATCTAGGAGTTCCCTGTTCAAACCTCAACCATAGGATGAATCCATGGCATGATAACAGTAGGACTTGATAGTCTCCCTCCTAGTTGGGCCTGTTCTCTTCTCATCTCAAAGCAGTTTAAGATACAGTAATCATGAATGATTTCTTTTCGTACGTTACGAGCCTTAAGCTATCTGAGGATGGATGATTAGTATGATACCCTTTGGGTGACATGCGGCGCATTCACTCTCAGGTCATAGTCTCTAGTGCGGTTGAAATCGCAAACAATAGAAAACACTTCTTTTAGGAGATAACCCGTAGTTTCCCGAACTACGTTTGCTCTGATCTTTCATACCAGATGAAAGTACGTAGGCATAGGATGCGATGTCCTAGCGAGCAACCTTCAACCTTTCCCCCATAATCCTTCGTAGGCCGAACTACGTTGACTCTGATTTCTCATTCTCTGATGAGAATACGTAGGCATAAAGCGCGACGCTTTGCCGAGTCATTTTTCTTTTCTTTTTCAGCCAGCCTTGATAGGTAGATAGATTATAACCAACCCGTCCAAGTAAACAAACAAGCGAGGATCCCGTCGAGTACGACGGACGTGAGGGGTGCTAATACCTTCCCCTTGCGTAACCGACTCCCTAACCCAGACAATGGTTGCGACGACCCTGTCTTACCCTTTTTCGTCAGGTTTTTTCCGATCGTTTCCTTTCCCGCCCTGAGGGATAAATAACGAAAGGTGGCGACTCTTGTTGTGCCGGCACCTTATTTTCGCGCAAGCGTCAGCTGGCGACTCTGCTGGGGACCTATAGCATCTAGGGACTTTTCCCATCCCTTATGCTGGGACCGTTTCCCATCCCCTACGCGAGTCAATCCTATCGTTTGTGTGTTTGCTTGTTGGGTTGCGTTTATTTATCGCATTTTTACTTCCCGCACTTTACTTCCCGCATTTTATTTCCAGTTTGATATGATTATCTGTGCTGCTGTGGGAGAGGGATGTTACTGTGAGTGAAAAGCCGGACCTGGGCTTGAGTACACACCTAGATATAGTTGCGGAGAAGTAGTAGACGAACCTGTCTGCTGAGCAGGCACAGTTCCCTACGAAAATCTGCGCTCAGACGAGATTCTTGCAGAGGTGCTCCTTTCCGGTCCTGAGGATCTGAGGGGAGTCCAGACGTGAGGATTGTCGACTCTGGGGACCGATCATTTGGAAGTCAGCTAAGAGAGGCCTCTTCATGACTTGACGATGCCACTCCTTCTGGGAATCGTATTGTCACTCGTGAAAGTCTGTGACGCTGACAACCGCATAGGATGCCGTACCTTTGTCCGTGGATTAGGTCCATCATACCTGTGAGTGGGGTTGGGATATTGCAGGAAACTTTGACCTCCAGACTACCTGGTTTTCTTGACAGTGAATCAGTTATGTTGGGTTCTCAGTTGCAGAGATGTTCTTGATAGAGCAAGGGTTTGATCAAAGGATTTTATCATCGGGTGTTTGTCTGTTCCTGATAGAGCAGGTTCCGAACAGAGTATTATTATCAGAAGTTTGTTCTGGATGGAGCAGATTTTTGAGTGAGGTATGAGGATCTCGTCAGCAGTTGTTGTTTGTTCTTGATAGGGCAGATTTTGAGTGGGGTTTGAAGATCTCATCAGCAGCTGTGTGTTTGTTCTTGAGAGGGCAGATTTGTGATTTGGGGTCCGAAGACTTCATCAACAGATATTCCTTGATCTTGCACCCGGGATCTTTATTATCAGGCCTTCGTTCTTGTCAGAGCAGAATGCTGATCTCGATCCTATCAGATGGTTATTCACAGTAGATCAGATCAGTGGTTTTACACCGGGGTTTCCTTCTCATCAGTGACTGTTGACATCGAATTTCCACAGCAGCCACCTGGATATATTGTTGCATACCCGCATTTTGCATTAGCTTGCATAATCATTCCATTAGCGTGTGTCTGTGACAGGTACCATTTCCCTGATCCAAGATCTCTCATTGTGTTACTGCAGCCGTTCTCAGAAAGACTGATGCGTATGAGTTCTCGGTTCTTGATGTGTCGAATCTATTGCTATGTGAGGTTGCTGTTTCCATGATTGGGCCCAGATTCCTCTCCTTATTATTGTCAGCAGGTGCCAGGATCGGGGGAAATCTCTCAAGCACGCAGACACACGCATGCATCTGCATAAAGCATTTTTGCATGACATACATTCTGTTACCTTTTCCTAACCCTTGATGTTGACAGGTTTTTCAGGTACTCAGGTTCCGGGCTGTTTTCGATCTCCAGGATTGATCAAAGATTCATCCACCGCTACTCAACTCGCGCCAATCAAACGAGAATCATGGACCAGGTACAGTCAGATGTTCAAGAGCTTCGTGAACGGATGGATCGTTTTATGGAACTGATGCAAGTAGTTGCGAATGGGCAAGACCAGCTTCGTACTTTGGTTCAACCTCTCATCTCCAGGGTTGACAGTAATGGAATACTTCACGGTGGGGCCGTGTCCACTCCTCCTCAAGGGGATACTCCACAGAACGTTGTTCCTGCTGCCGGGGGCAACGGCAGTGCTAACGGCAATCTTATGACTAATCTCGGACTTAACGCGGCGGGCGTCGTCAATGGTGGTTTGGGAGCCAATGTTAACATGGGGCCGGTCAACGGCAATGTTGGTGCAGGAAATATGGTGGTGCCTCAACCGTGGCTGGAGGACCATCAGGATGACATTTTCTCTCAGAGAGGTGTAGAGGCTGAGTTGACTGCTGAGGCTCGACTCAGGTTCAAGGCGCTGGAAGATAAAATGAGAGACATAGAAAATCAGAACACATTGGGCGTTGACATGTCCAAACTCGGGTTGATTGCTGACTTTAAAGTACCTCACAAGTTCAAGGTGCCTATCTTTGAGAAGTATAGGGGCACTACTTGTCCCCGTGTTCACCTCCGATCTTATTATAGAAAGATGTCCGCTTATTCTGACGATGAGAAGCTGCTGATGCACTTCTTTCAGGATAGTCTTTCTGGTCCATCGCTCGAATGGTATATGGGTTTGGAGCCCGCTGCTGTGCGCACCTGGAAAGATCTTGCAGAAGCGTTTGTTCTCCACTATCAATATAATAGCGACTTGGCTCCCAACCGAGTTCAGCTTCAGAATCTCTCGCAGCGGAGCAATGAAAGCTTCAAAGAGTACGCCCAGCGGTGGCGTGAATTGGCTGCTCGGGTTCAACCGCCGATGGTTGAGCGTGAGTTGGTACAAATGTTCGTGGCTACCCTTCCTGGAGTCTATTATGAGAAGCTGATCAGTGGCATGTCCGGAACATTCTCGGCCCTCATCACTTTGGGCGAGCATGTTGAAAATGGTATAAAGATCGGAAAGATTCAGGGCGAATCATCCTCAGCTGGAGGAGCTAGCAAGAAACCCTATACTGGCAAGCGTCGAGAGGGAGATGCCAGTGCTGTCACTAATGCTAGGAGAAAGGGCAAGGGCCCTCAGTCCCAGATCGCTTGCATAAACATCCCAGCTGCACCCCCGCAGCCGCAGCAGCAGCCCCAGCAACAGAATAATCCGGGATATAAGAGATATCAGAATCGGGGTCCCCTGGCAAACCGCCATTTCGAAACTCCTCCTATGCCGTATGCACAGCTTCTGCAGACGTTGCTTCAGCTCCAATTAGTTCATAAAAGGACAATGGCTCCCTTGACAGGGGCACCACCACCGGGGTATGATGCTAATGCTACTTGTGAATTTCATTCTGGGGCACCTGGCCATACGGTTGAGAATTGTAAAGCTTTTAAGCACAAAGTCCAGGACTTGGTCGACGCCAAGGTTATCAACTTTTCCGACAGCGTGCCCAACGTCACCAAAAATCCAATGCCTCATCATAGAGGGGGCGGAGTGAATGCTGTTATCACTGAAGAGAGTTCAGACCTGCTGACCGATGTCAAAGATCTGAAGACGCCGTTGAGTTTTGTTAAGGCTAAGTTGCTAAAGAAGGGCTTCTTTCCTGGGTGTGGAGAGTTTTGCATGGCATGTGCTACACTTCCTGATGGGTGTGAGCAGTTGATCGAAGGTATCCAAAGTCTGATGGCCGAGGGTATTTTGCAGTTCAGTCGGAGCATTGAGAATGCGTCAGGGGAAGTCGTGCTGAAGCAGGCAGACGAAGTTGCTACCATTACCATTCCTCGCCACCCTATCACTATTTCTGCGCCCCGACCGCCTACTATCACCATCACCAGGGCCGGACCAATCCCATTCGAGAGCACTAATGCCGTCCCATGGCATTACGGCGCCGAAGTGTATTGTAACGGTCAGAAGATAGAGCTTGAGCCGTCCAGATCGACTGCGCAGAATCTTGCTGAGGTCAGTGGTATCACTAGGAGCGGAAGAGTATTCGCACCGGCGGAGGTTGCAGCAGAGAAAGTGGTCCGAGCTGACGCTATGGATAAAGGTAAGGGTAAAGCTGTTGAAGAGGTCCCTGCAGGGGCAGAGAAAGACTTGTTGGTTAAAGATGCTGAAGAGTTCATGCGACTGATCAGGAAAAGTGACTACAAGATTGTAGATCATCTTCACCAGACTCCGTCGAAGATCTCGATTCTTAACCTGTTGCTGTGCTCTGAGGCGCACCGCAACGCATTGCTGAAAGTATTGAATGCCGCATACGTGCCGCAGGAGATATCAGTGAATCAACTCGAGGAAGTAGTAGCCCATGTCAATGCTGGTAATGGGCTGGGATTTACGGATCTGGAGCTGACTCCCAAGGGAAGAGATCACAACAGCGCCTTGCACGTCTCAATAGAGTGCAGAGGCACGATTATGTCACATGTCCTAGTGGATACGGGCTCCTCGCTAAACGTGCTTCCGAAGAAGGCACTGATGAAGTTGGATACCCGGGGACTGCTGTGCACGCCCAGTGATCTGGTCGTGAAGGCCTTTGACGGAACCAAGCGCCACGTCTTCGGAGAATTGACCCTGCCAATTCAAGTTGGTCCAGAGACGTTTAATGCAGTTTTCTATATCATGGATATCATGCCCGCCTATAGTTGCCTCTTAGGTCGGCCGTGGATTCATTCTGCTGGTGCCGTGACGTCCACGCTGCATCAGAAGCTTAAATATGCTGTTGGGGGCAGCATAGTGACAGTCTGTGGAGAGGAGGACATCATGGTAAGCCACCTGTCGTCCTTCAAATATGTCGAAATGGATGGTGAGATCCATGAGACTCTTTGCCAAGCTTTTGAAACCGTCAGGGTGAAGGAGGTAGCTCCCGTTGTTGCAGAGAAGCAAGAGGTGAACCTCTCCTCGTTTAAGGAAGCTCGGGCTGTTGTCGAAGCTGGTTCCACCCCAGGCTGGGGGCATGTCTTGGATATACCAATCAAGCAGGACAAGTTTGGATTGGGGTATTCTCCTGAAGCTGAAGCTTCATCTTCTTCTGGCAGTTCGTCTCGTGGGAAAGGGCCGATCTTATTCACCAAGGGGGGAGTAATCTTCGAGAGTATCAACGCTACGTCGGAGGACAGCGGGGACAGTGATTGTGATCTTGACGCCTGGATTCAACCGAGCAAGCCAGGCGAGCACCTCCACAATTGGACCATCAGGGAGATTATCAAGCTGACAAGTGAAGAGTAATGATTTGCTTTTTACAATCTTTGTACAACCCTATGTCCTGCCCGGGGCATAGTGGTTTTACTGTCAGGGCCTTGTTGGATTATGTGTATGCATTTTGTTAATAAATAAAAGGCGTTTTCTTCGTAATCAAATGTTGTGTTCTCTGTTATTCATGCTTTATGTTTGTTTCGAAAAATAGCAAAATGGCAACGAGGTTCGTGCTAACCTGCATATTCTTGCTTTAAACTTAACCCTTGTTATTGCAGGATCCACGTAACAGATGACATCGACTCTGGACCCTCTACGGCTCACTACGACTTTGATTGCCCGATCTATCAAGCCGAGGATGAGATTGATGAGGACGAAGACCTTCCGGAAGAGTTGGCCCGCTTGTTGAGACAAGAAGAGAAGGTTATTCTACCTCACGAGGAGGATATTGAGATTGTAAATCTGGGTTCTGAGGAGCTTATCAGGAATGTCAGAGTTGGGGCTGCGCTGCAGAATGATGTCAAGCATAGACTGGTCGAGATGCTTCGAGAGTATAGTGACGTCTTTGCTTGGTCATATGAGGATATGCCCGGACTTGACACAAATATCGTGGTTCATCGCTTGCCGTTGCGAGAAGATTGCCCTCCAGTCAAGCAGAAGCTCAGGAGGACGAGACCAGACATGGCTGTAAAAATCAAAGAAGAAGTCCAGAAGCAGTTGGATGCAGGATTTCTAGCCGTTACCACCTACCCCCCGTGGGTCGCCAACATAGTGCCTGTACCGAAGAAAGACGGTAAGGTACGCATGTGCGTCGATTATCGGGATTTGAATAGGGCGAGCCCTAAGGATGATTTCCCGTTGCCTCATATCGATGTGTTGGTCGACAATACAGCCCAGTTTTCCGTGTTTTCGTTCATGGATGGCTTCTCCGGTTACAATCAGATTAAGATGGCACCGGAGGACATGGAGAAAACGACGTTTATTACCCCCTGGGGCACGTTTTGCTACAAGGTAATGCCTTTCGGTCTGAAGAACGCAGGGGCCACTTACCAGCGAGCAATGGTAACTTTGTTTCATGATATGATTCATCATGAGATCGAGGTCTATGTTGATGACATGATTGCAAAGTCCCAAACGGAGGAAGAGCATCTGGTCAATTTGCTGAAGCTGTTTGAAAGGCTTAGGAAGTTCAGGTTGAGGCTGAATCCTAACAAGTGCACTTTCGGAGTGCGGTCCGGAAAGTTATTGGGGTTTATCGTTAGTGAACGAGGTATTGAAGTTGATCCTGCGAAGATAAAAGCTATCCAAGAAATGCCAGCGCCGAAAACAGAAAAAGAAGTTCGTGGTTTCTTGGGCCGAATAAACTACATTGCAAGGTTTATCTCTCAGCTCACGGCCACTTGTGAACCGATGTTCAAGTTGTTAAAGAAAAATCAGGCGATTACTTGGAATGAGGATTGCCAGAAGGCATTCGACAAGATAAAGCAGTATCTTCAAGAACCTCCAATCTTGATACCCCCAGTGGCTGGACGGCCATTAATCATGTACTTGACAGTTCTGGAGAATAGTATGGGGTGTGTTCTCGGTCAGCACGACGAGACGGGCAGAAAAGAGCATGCCATTTATTATTTGAGTAAAAAGTTCACTGAGTGTGAATCTCGATACTCGATGCTGGAGAAGACGTGTTGTGCATTAGCTTGGGCTGCCAAACGTCTACGACAGTATATGCTTAATCACACCACTATGCTGATTTCGAAGATGGATCCGATCAAGTACGTCTTCGAGAAGCAGGCTCTTTCGGGCAGGATTGCCAGATGGCAGATGGTGTTAACAGAATATGATATTCAGTACGTCTCTCAGAAAGCCATCAAGGGAAGCGTATTGTCTGATTACCTTGCCGAACAGCCGATCGAAGACTATCAGCCAATGAAGTTCGAATTCCCTGACGAGGACATTATGTTTCTCAAAGCGAAGGATTGCGATGAGCCATTGCCCGATGAGGGGCCGGATAGGAAGTCTCAGTGGAAGTTGATATTCGACGGAGCGGTTAATTCCTATGGAAGTGGTATCGGGGCTATCATCACGACTCCTCACGGATCCCACATCCCGTTTACTGCAAGACTGACGTTTTCAGTTACCAACAACGAAGCCGAGTACGAAGCATGTATTATGGGTCTAGAAGAGGCAATTGATTTGAGAATCAAGAATCTAGACATATATGGTGACTCAGCGCTTGTAATCAATCAGATCAAAGGGGAGTGGGAGACTCGTCAAGCGAATTTAGTGCCATACATGAATTATGCCAGGAGGCTGCTTCCGTTCTTTGACCGAGTAGAACTTCATCATATACCCCGGGCTGAAAATCAAATGGCTGATGCTTTAGCCACGTTGGCTTCAATGTATAAGGTCAATCTTTGGAATGAAGCTCCAAGCATTGTTCTTTCGCGTCTTGATAGACCAGCGTTTGTGTTCGCAATCGATAATGCCACTGACGGCAAGCCATGGTTCCACGACATCCAGACCTTCCTTATGACCAAGGAGTATCCTGCGGGTGCGTCAACCCAGGATAAGAAGACTCTGAGGAGGCTATCTGGAAACTTTTACCTCAACCCTGATGGAGTGTTGTATAAGAGAAACCACGATCTCGTGCTACTCAGATGTGTAGATGAGAAGGAAGCAAGTATGCTCATGGAAGAAGTCCATGAGGGCACATTTGGTACGCACGCCGGCGGGCATGCCATGACGAGAAAGATCCTGAGAGCAGGGTATTACTGGCTGACTATGGAGTCGGATTGCTTCAGATTCGCGAAGAAATGTCACAAATGCCAGATTTATGCCGATAAAGTTCATGTGCCGCCGTGCCCATTGAATGTCATGTCCTCTCCTTGGCCGTTCTCCATGTGGGGCATCAACATGATAGGCAAGATCGAGCCCACCGCATCCAATGGTCATCGTTTTATTCTGGTAGCTATCGACTACTTCACCAAGTGGGTGGAGGCAGCCTCGTACGCTAATGTGACCAAGCAGGTGGTAGCTAAATTCATAAAGAAGGACATCATCTGTCGCTATGGAATTCCCGAGCGGATCATTACTGATAATGGTTCGAATTTGAATAATAAGATGATGAAGGAGCTGTGCCAGAGCTTCAAGATTGAACACCACAACTCGTCTCCTTACCGGCCGAAGATGAATGGCGCTGTTGAAGCGGCCAACAAAAACATCAAGAAGATTGTTCAGAAGATGGTTGTGACGTACAAAGATTGGCACGAGATGCTGTCGTTTGCCTTGCACGGTTATCGTACCACGGTGCGTACGTCGACCGGGGCAACTCCTTTCTCCTTGGTGTACGGTATGGAAGCTGTCCTACCGCTAGAAGTGGAGATTCCCTCTTTGCGAGTTTTGGTTGATGTGAAACTAGATGAGGCAGAATGGGTTACGAATCGCCTGAACCAGCTCAGCCTGATGGACGAGAAGAGGCTAGCATCGATTGCATTTGGTCGCCTGTACCAAAGCCGAATGAAGAAAGCTTATGATAAGAAGGTGCGTCCCAGAAGCTTTCAGACGGGTGATCTCGTCCTGAAGAAGATTCTTCCGCCACACTCCGATCACCGGGGCAAGTGGGCTCCGAATTACGAAGGGCCGTATGTCGTCAGCAAGGTCTTCTCGGGAGGAGCTTTGTTGTTATCCGCGATGGATGGTGAAGATTTTGCATCCCCGGTGAACGCGGACGCAGTTAAAAAATACTTTGCTTGAAAGCGACCCGCTGGACAAAAAAGAAAGAGTCCAGGCAAAAAAGGGGCATCCCGGCGAACCAAAAACAGAATAAAAGGTTCGGGCAAAAATTAGGGATATATTGAAAAAATGTACACCCGCGAAGTCGAAAACCTACACTGGGCGGCTTCGGCAAAAAAGGGTATCCCGGTGAACTGAAAACCCGTGAAGGGCGGTTCACGCAAAAGTTAGGGATTTGAATAAGCAAATGACTGCGTTCCGCGTATGGACTTTCATTGTTTAGTGGTTCGGAAGACCTGAGGGCCGTTTATCTGAATCAATCTCTTCCAAAGCTGAAGCATCGGAGAAGTATCAAAGTCGAGTGGGTCTTAGAGGGATCAACTCATGGTGTTCGTCTACGCCTCGATTGCCGACATTTGTATATACTGATGTATATTTATGTTTTCTTTTTGCGCGGCTTCCTCATTCCAGGAGCTTGCCTCTGTTGTAAAACAATTTTGCCCGTTCAGGGGTTCATCATCAATAAAATGCACATTATTCAGCAATTTTACTTGTCTGTTTAGCATTTATCTGTTTTGTTTGCGAATGATAACGCCGATGTGTTTTTGATAAAATGCGCATACATAAACTTGCGGGCCTAGGCCCATTGATTGTTGAAACAACTAATTAACTGAATATTGTCACGAGATAATAACCCTGATAGGCCCCTTTGAGGAGGGTATCTTGTCTGTTTGTTTGTGTTGTTGCAGGTATAGCCCTTGCAAGAAGATGTGTCGTGCGTATCCCCGAAGCAGGATGAGTCCTCCTTCCCCAGCAGAGTTCAGTAGTCTCTCCTCCGCAGAATCTGAACGCAAGATGGCAAGCATTGATATGTCTTCCCCGGGTAGAGGTGTTTCTCTTCCCCAAGCAGACGCATCCTGAAGGAATGTCACCTCATCAGCTGGATCAAGCACCGAAGAATGATGTCGTCTCTCCCCAGCACCGGGTCACAAGTGCAGAGTTCATAGAAATGTTTGGGTACTGGAGCTCGTGTTTTCCCCAGTAAAGTCACCGAAGCAGGTGTCTCCCCCAAGCACCGGGTCACAAGTGCAGGTCTCGTAGGAAGCCGTTCGTATACCGAAGGATGCAGTAACTGATGGTGCCAGACTGAAGTCTCCAGTAAAATTGAGATGCCTCACCAGAGTCAGGCTCTCTCCTGAAGTTGGACGATTCCTTCTTCCCCAGTAGAGTGTTGGAACAGCTGATGTTGTATTCCCCTGCAGAGATGTACTCTCCCCCGAAGGCAGATGATCCTTTCTTCCCCAGTGGAATCGAATTCCCCATCAGAGTCGCACTCTCCAATGAAGTAGAATGATTTCCCTCCCCGGCTGAGTCCGCAGAAAAGCAGAATCCTTGGAAGTCGGTCAGATCATGATCGATGTTCCACAGCAGAGCGTGGGGCAGCTAGTGCTGTGTTTCCCCAGAATCGCACTCTCTCCATCAAAGCAGAATGATTTCTCCTTCCTCAGCCAAGTCTGCAGAGGTCCAAGAGATCCGAATCCTTGGAAGTTGATCAGGTCATGATTGGTTTTTTCCCAGTGGAGTGTTGAGCAGCTGAAGTTGGTTCCCCACAGAGTGGTCATCCCCAGAAGAGTAGCTGAGGCGGCCGCGCAGTTCATCCTCGAGATTGATATCAGCAGATCCAAGTTCTCGTAGAGCTTCGTCTCCTGCAGCAGTCAGCTGAAGTTGTTCCCCTGCAGCAGTTCGCGGAAGATCAATTCCCCAGACAGAGCCTAATTGATATTGGCGTGTTCACATTCTCCTCAGCAGGACGATTCCTCTATCTGAGCGGTTCTTTCTCCTTGACAGGAGGATTTCCCTCCTTCGGCATTTATTTTGCTGACGGGATCGCATAATTGTGCATGACTGCATAGCATCTGACGTTGCAATAGCATTGTGCATGATTGCATGGCATTTAGCATAACCGCATATCATTCCCATGTGGGGCATAGCGCAAAAGCATACGCATCATAAGCATGATCTAGGTCATTATCATCCTTATTGTACAGGTGTACTACCGAAAGACCGGTTGCTCAGGACGATTCTTGATGTTCTCCCCAGCAAGGTTGTTTTCTTAGATGATTCTAAAGACCCCGGTGTAATCCCCGCGGTCGCTCGCTCAAGATGATTTTTGAGATCCCCAGCGAAGTCCTCAGTTAGGGATGATTCTCAAGTCCCTCAGCAGGGCTATTTGCTTAAGACGATTCTTAAGACCCCAGTCCAGCTTCCCGAGTGGTTCGCCTAGTATGATGCTTGAGCTCCCCAGTAGCGTCCCCAGCAGGAGTTGCCCAGGAAGATTCCTGGAATACCCAACCAGAAGGTTTGCTCCGGAAAGGTTGTCAGTTCAGGACGATTCTTGAAGATGCCCGACGGATCTGTTTGGTCAAGATGATTCTTGAAGTCCTCAGCAGCATGATATGTCTGCTCCAACAATGATGTCTAATCTGAAGATGGATTTCGTAAGCGCCCGAAGGCGATGTCAGAAGGTTCCTGTGAAGCCAGATTTTCGTGTTGAAGAATCAGCGGGTGGCTGAAGACAAGGTTCCAGAGTTGTAAATACAACAGAGTGATTCGTGTGAGTCTGAAGACCAAGTCAGTTATCCTGAGGCGATGATTGATTGCGATCAAATGAAGGATATGTCTTCTGATTGAAGTCGAAGATGTTTCCCCAGCGGTGACGCAGAGTATTTCGATCGTCCGACGGTGATGTCAGATTTAGTTCTCCAGCGGTGATGCAGGGTACTTCGATTGTCCGACGGTGATGTCAGATTTAGTTCTCCAGCGGTGATGTTGGGTATTTTGATTGTCTGACGGTGATGTCAGGTCGATATTTCTCCAGCTAGTTGTTGAGCAGCTAGTGTTGCAGTATTCAAAGATTTGTTCCCCGCAGAGTACCGTGTGCTCGTGCAGTTGGCAAATTTTCGGGTTTACCGATATTCAACCGTCTCGTACCTTGATTGGTTGAAAGCCGTTCGCTTCTCACCCAGTCAGGTCCAAGCCGTTTGAATAGGGGCAGCTGTTGCACCCCAAAATTTGACCAACAATTATTTATTCATTAAGTGTTTGAAAGTTGATATCTTCATCAGAAGGTTCAAGAGATCCTCAGAGGATTGGGTGAAACCAGGGTTGTGTGCTTCATAACTTGAGAGTTGTGGGTGCTCCTCAGATGATTCTGAGACTTTGAGAATAAACTTGATGTTTTGAGAAAGCCTATGAGATGTCTTGATAGCCATCATGAAGCCCCGAGAGGTCATTATGCAAGAGTTCAGAGGATTCAACCATGAATGGTAGAATTAGGGTTTTGACTGGGTCAACCCTAAGTCAACTGAAAATTTGGAGAAGGTTGAGACCTAATCCAAGGGCCATGAGATCATGGAATGATGTATAGAGATGTTATAAAGATGATTCCTAGACCAACTCATCATGATTGAGGAGTTTGAGAAGTTTTGAGTTAGGGTTTCTGAGGATTGTCAGTGAGAAAACCCTAATTTGATCCCTATTTTCCAGGCAGTTTTAGCTCTAGATGTGATTGATATCTCATCCTCCCCACAACATGAATGTTGTAGAGCTTGTCCTAAGCTTTAATTTGAGTGGTGGAAGTCCTTGATAGGAGTTACAGAGCTCAAGTTATGGTTTTGACAAATTACAGGTCAGCAGAGGTGTGTGAATCTGGGTCCTTGAAAGTCACCCAACTTGCAGACAACTTTTGCCCTAGTAGGAGGATTCCTATGATTTCTTGGTCAACATGAATGTTGAAGAGCATCTTCTTAGCTTTAATTTGAGTGGCAGAAGTCCTTGATTGGATTTGTGGAACTCAACTTATGGTTTGAACAAGACAGGGGTATTTTGGTCATTTGTCAGTTATAGGTCATTTTATCCAATGCCTAAAACTCCTATTTCCAAGCCTCAAATGGAAAAACTCAAAACATGAAAGTTGCTCAAAATGTGATTTTGAGTATAGAAAGAAGGTCAAAAATTGTTGGAAAAGCTCATAGCATGAGATTACATGATTGGTCAAAAATGAACTAAAAATGGCATATAAGTTTGAAAAGTTGAATTTGAAAAGTGATTTGGAAGATCCACAAATCCAAAATAGGTCATCCAATATATCATTTTGATTGGAAAAATCATTTTGAGAACATTGGTTTAGCTAGAATTTTGATTTGAAGCTTTAAAATGGGTGATGCTTTGAAAAGTTGTTACTTGAAAAAGAAGGCAATGTTGAAAACCCTACACAAGCCAAAGATGAGCTTGTTTTTCACTCATCCCTTCTCAATATCTCATGTAAAGATATGTTAAGACCAAATGGTAAGGCATGAAGCATGGAAGGTGAGATTTTCAATATGTCACCACATGAGATTTTCAAGAAGTTTCCACCCCATTCTAGATGAATCTAGAAGCATCTAATAATCATTATAAAAAGAATGCCATGAAGAGAGTTCAGGGTTGGTGATAGCAAGAGGATTCAGAGAGGAGAGAGAGAGAGAGAAGCATCCATTGAAGAGGTTTCTTCAAGTTGAAGCAACTTTGGTTTTCTTCCACTACAAGCATTCTCCTTCCATACAAGTGCAAACAGAAAGTTTCTCACCATTGGAGGATCATCTTGAAGCAGTTACAAGGCCTGAAACCTTCTCCTCATACCTTCTCCATCATTACTTGACAGGTTCTTTCTCCTCCTTAATCCTCTTAATTTATTTAGTTTTAGTTCATTCTTTAGGTGTAGAATTAATATGCTAGGATAGAAGATCAATTTCTGAGAGTTTGAGAGCTCTGCGTGAGGTTTCATGGCAGGTGAGTGATTCTTTAATCTTCAAGAACTAGTTGTTTAGGGCGTTTTAGTTAGCATGAGTTAGGTCAGATTGACTAGGGTAGCATGTAGAGCAGGGTTAGATCCTTAGGTTGAAGCTTCACCATGGTTGATCTCAGGTGATCATGGTGGAACCATGATCTTGATGTCTTCTGTTAGAATTATCTAGGGCGAGTTAGGGGAAAGTGCGCGTATGGTTGTGTTGCTCTTGAGTAGTAGAGCATTTTTCGTTTTGAAATCGTGTTAAACCATGGCCTGAGCAGATAGAACGAGGGGGAGGAAGATTAGGGCATGGAGGAGAGGGTTCTGAAAACCCTAGTTTTGTTTGGGACGATGAAGGAGGTCCATTGATTTGGTCTCAATATTTGACTTGTTATGTTAATCCAACGGCCGTGAGTGAGTCTGAGAAATGGAGGGAAGATTCAAAAGAAGCGAAACGCGGTCGTTTCACTTAAAGCCATTCTGGGCTTAGCTCGCTATTCGCACCCCCCCCTTTAGCCCATTCTGAATATTGAACTAGCGTGAGTTGCTATTCCAACCCCCCTCCCCTTTTAATTGATTTAATTGTTTTAATATTGTTTTAATATTTTTCTGTTTTGATTAATTCATAAATAAATGATAAAAAATGATTTTTGACTTCTTCTTTTTTCTATGATTAGGTGATTTTGTGTAGAAAAATATAAAAATAAAAATGGAATTTTATTGTTAATGTGGAATTTTTAGTGATATTTTCTTTAACATAGTGTATTTTCCTTATTTTAGTTGTATCATGATTTTGTAGGAATTATTTTAGGACCTTCCTTTAGGTTTTTTTATCCATTCTTTTTTGTGCAATTAGATGATGAATCATAGTTCCCCATAGGATTTTTTCTAGAATTTTAGAATTAAATTTTGGTTAGTTTAATTAGGGTAGATGTAGGGTATCCTAATTAGGGTTTAGGTTGTGCTTAGGTGAAGAATCATCTTTCTTTGATTGAGTTTTGTCTTGATTTTTAGGTAGAGGCCTATGTAGATGTTATGAGTAGGTGTTGAGGATCCTTGTGAATAATTGTTAGATTTTCCCCCCTTAGTTTAGTATTTTTTAGGTATTTTCTGAAGTTGCCTGTTGATTTTGTCTGCCCTGTGGTTATCTGTTCATCTATGGGGTTTGTTTTGGGGAATTTGTTGTGGGGTTTGTGTTGTCTTGAAGACCTTGATGGAGAGCATCATGAAGTGAAGATTGTAGATCAAGACTCAGAGACCCAGAGCTTGGATTGTCCCCTGTCTGTGAGGTTTGAGATCCTGAAGTTTGATGGAAGTTCATGGTACTTTCCTGAGGAAGGCACTATGAATGACTTTCATTCTTTCTTCTCACCTCTTTCTCAAGTATCCAATGATGTTGGAGCCAACTTGTGAGTTTAATTTCTCCTGAGGAGGAATGTGAACTGATCACATGTTGTTGAGCCACATGGGATACAACTCCTAAGTGGAAGCCTCCTAGTACTTTCCTGAGGAAGGTCCTATGGGTCTATTCACTTAGTTCCCTTAGTTTGTCTAGGATTTCTCAAGTATCCAATAACGTTGGAGCCAACTTGTGAGTTTAATTTCTCCTGAGGAGGAATGTAAACTGATCACAGTTGTTGAGCCACATAGGATACAACTCCTAAGCGGAAGCCTCCTAGTACTTTCCTGAGGAAGGTCCTATGAGTCTATTCACTTAGTTCCACTAGTTCAGATAGGATTTCCTAAATATCCAGTGATGTTGGAGCCTGCTTGTGAGTTTAATTTCTCCTGAGGAGGAATTTAAACTGATCACAGTGGTTGAGCCACATAGGGTATGACTCCTGAGTATACACCTCCTAGTGCTTTCCTGAGGAAGACACTGTGAGTCTGCTTGCTTAGATCCCTTTCTTTGGTAAGCTTGTTCTGAAGCTTGAAGACTGGGATTGTTTCTCTTGTTTAGGGTTTTGCTTTAGGGCTTTGCTTAGATTTGATCAGGATTCTGTGTTAGGGTTAGGATTAGAGAATAGATGATTCTTTCTCAAGCATGTGTGTTTTGTTTACCTGATGGTATTTCCCTTATTTTATCTGGTTCATTGCTTGATAGCATGTTGATTATTTTCAGTATGATTGCTGTTATTTCATGACTGGCTTGAGGTCGAGATGAGCTTGTGGAGGCTGAAACCCCACACACATTTCCTCCCTCACTTGCATTGCATGCATTTTACTGTTAAAGCTGATGCTTTTGTCTGTTTTAGTGTATCATTGACATGATCCCTTAGGACTCTCATTTCCTCTGATGAGGATTTGATGATAGACTTTTAGGTTGAAACCTATGCATGACAACATCTAGGAGTTCCCTGTTCAAACCTCAACCATAGGATGAATCCATGGCATGATAACAGTAGGACTTGATAGTCTCCCTCCTAGTTGGGCCTGTTCTCTTCTCATCTCAAAGCAGTTTAAGATACAGTAATCATGAATGATTTCTTTTCGTACGTTACGAGCCTTAAGCTATCTGAGGATGGATGATTAGTATGATACCCTTTGGGTGACATGCGGCGCATTCACTCTCAGGTCATAGTCTCTAGTGCGGTTGAAATCGCAAACAATAGAAAACACTTCTTTTAGGAGATAACCCGTAGTTTCCCGAACTACGTTTGCTCTGATCTTTCATACCAGATGAAAGTACGTAGGCATAGGATGCGATGTCCTAGCGAGCAACCTTCAACCTTTCCCCCATAATCCTTCGTAGGCCGAACTACGTTGACTCTGATTTCTCATTCTCTGATGAGAATACGTAGGCATAAAGCGCGACGCTTTGCCGAGTCATTTTTCTTTTCTTTTTCAGCCAGCCTTGATAGGTAGATAGATTATAACCAACCCGTCCAAGTAAACAAACAAGCGAGGATCCCGTCGAGTACGACGGACGTGAGGGGTGCTAATACCTTCCCCTTGCGTAACCGACTCCCGAACCCAGACAATGGTTGCGACGACCCTGTCTTACCCTTTTTCGTCAGGTTTTTTCCGATCGTTTCCTTTCCCGCCCTGAGGGATAAATAACGAAAGGTGGCGACTCTTGTTGTGCCGGCACCTTATTTTCGCGCAAGCGTCACCAGGATCACGGACACTAGTCGTATTAACGTCACGCAACAGGCTGGCTGTATTATGACGATAATGACGATAAGGTCTCTCCTGAGCGGGGTCCTCATGCTAGGCGCACAAGGAGCGAGTCCTTGGAGACTAACGCTACACGACCACCAATATCGGAACTGGTGCTAACAAAAGGTTCCCAGAATCACGGACCCTTCATTAATCAAGTCGTGCAACAGGCTAGCTGTGTTACAACAAGATCCACAAATAGGTCTCCTCTGGAGGAGCTTTCATGCTAGGCACACAAGGAGCGAATCTTTGGTGACTAACACTACTCGACTACCAATTCTAAACTATGTGTTCTCTCTGCTTTTACTAAAGCTTGGGCGTAGAGCCTTACTCATGACGTTATCCCCATAACCACGGGTAAGCGAGATAACAAGCACAAATAAAATCCACAAGAGAACAAATACAAGAAGGAAACAAAAAACGAACACTCCTCACAAACCAAAAGATAGGCTTGACTCTCTCTTTGCATGGAGCAAAAATCTCCCCAGCAGAGTCGCCAGCTGTCGCACCTCGAAAAATCACGGAGACATTTCGGAGAAACGCGACCCTCGCGTGAAAGGCGCGGAAATGCGGTTCGACAGAGTCGCCACCGAACTTTATTTTTCCCGAATAAACGGGAGAGGAAAATATCGAGAAAACCTCTTGAAACGAAAGGATAGGAACAGGGTTGTCGCAACCATGTTCCGGGTTCGGGAGTCGGTTACGTGAGGGGAAGGTATTAGCACCCCTCACGTTCGTCGTACTCGACGGGAACCTCTTAAGGTAATTGTGGGGAGTGTTGTTTAGGTTTACTTGTTTTCTTCTCGTTGTTAAAGGTAGAATTGGTAGGGTAAAAGGTTAAAGACGCAAAGAAGAGATGGGTGGTTAGAGGATAGGGTGCTCGCCAAGGATTGGGGCCCTTGTGCCTACGTATGCTCATTCGGACGAGAATGAGAAATCAGAGCGTCGTAGTTCGACTACGGAAAGGATGGGGGGAAACGGAAGATGGATGGGATTGTGCTCGCCAAGATCATCGCAATCTTGTGCCTACGTATCTTATATTCAAGAATGAATAAAGAATCAGAGCGTCCGTAGTTCGTAGTAACAACCATGAAAGATGAGGTTGAATAAGTTGGAAATTTGAGAAAGAGACGAAAGAGTGACTGACAAGCAACCCAAGAGCGCGTCTCAAGAGCTTGTCACTCAAGAATTCAAGGAATGCGAGATTCCAAGAACTCAGTTCTTTCGGGAATTGACTGAATAAATTGAAGATAAAGAGTTGGATGTTTTGAAATCGAAAGAATGAACTAATAACAACTCAAGGGCGCACCTCGAGAGTTACTCATTCGAATACTCAAAGAATGCTAGATTCTGAGAATATCCCTCTTTCGTAAGTTTTAAAAATGTTTGTGAAAGGATCGAATCGAAGAATGGCATGCGAGGCCAAAGGAAGTTGGTTTGGAAGTAGTTCGACGACGTATCGAGGATTTGTTTGAAAATGAAACCGACATGACGACGTGTCAAGGGTTAAGATTGTGAGAAACGATATTAGTCCCTAAGGGTGCCCCTAATATCGAAACCACGAGGAGTTGTGAATGAAATGGGTTGCGAATGCGGACGAGCATTCGACTTAGGAGAATGTTTGAAAATGATTGAATTTGAAAGACTCGAAAGGTTGAGGGAATAACAACTCAAGAGTGTGCCTCGAGAACTATTCACTCGAAAATTCAAGGAATGCTAGACTCCAAGAATCTCCTTCTTTCGAAGTTTTAATCGAGAAAATGTTGAGAAAATAAATTGGATTAAAATGAGGTATGTAAAGAGTTTGCGGCACGAGAGGTGAGAATACGAAATTGAATTTTGAAAATAATTTAGGAGAAGTGATAATTATTTGATAAATGAGACGTCGGCCTCACAACCAATTAATCGGAGTATTATCGAGATGCTAGATCTCGACAACACTTTTTTCAATTCGGAAAATGTTTGGATGAACAACGAAAATATCACAGAGAATTGCTGGATTCTTATGATATTTCTTTGTCCAAATAATTAAAGGGCGTATTTTATAATGAAAAGTCGAATGTTACTACCTAAGGTGTACGCCCCAATAGTATTATTCAAAAAATGCTAGACCTTGAAAATTCAGTTCTTTCGCAATTTATTTAGAAAAATAACTTAATTAAGAAGTTCTTGAAAATATTATATCTAAATTACAAAAAAACTTGAAAATGCATATTAAAATAAAAATTTAATATAATGAAATCAATTGTTTAGAATTTAACTCAATTAAGTGGATTAAAATTAAACACTAAGATTATCAAAGTAAGTTAAAATACCCAAATAATAATAAAACAAAAAATTAATAAAACCAACTAAGTTTTAGACAAAATTAAATTAAACATAAGACCCCTCTGTTTTTTTAAAACAAAAACAAAAACAGTAATGATAAATCCGAGAATGCTACCGCTACCGTTTGCGATTCTGGTGCGAAATGCCTCAACCTGCTTTTATTCATGATCCAACAGATAATATTAAACACATGCTTGTATTGTAAATGACAAAACTAGCTCAAACTCCTTCGAAGTTAAATGTCACAAACGAAATGAAAAAAAAAACTACAATTTCAATGGCAACAGTATGAACGACGTCTTCAAAACTTGATATAGAAAACAAAGAAAAAATGGAAGCTGAGAATACTACCAAACCGGCTGGCCAAAAATCGAGTTACTTCAGTTGAATTAGTGGGTGAGAACTGAAGGGCGAGTTGCTTGAAGTTCTACCGTTTCTTGAAGAATGAGGAGAAATGCTGCTAAGCTGAGCTAACACACAACAGTTTCCCAAACTCGAACAAGGCCGAAATTGAACAAAGCGAAAATGAATGATCTCGTTATCGCTGTTGCTTGAAACACTTTGGTGTTGCCATTTGATTGTTGCCAAACCTGGTTGTGCTTCCAGCAGCAAACATACGGGCATCCGACGAAATGACGTCGCGGTCGGAGCTGGCTCGACTTAACATTTGCTTCCGCAACATTCAAACCTGTGATAATTTAAACAAAACAGAGTGGTTCTTTCAAAGACCAAAACAGGTATGTCGAACCAAAACGTGGTTAAGATGCATCGTGACGGAATCGAACAGAGACTTGTTAGCAAAATCTGTCCGTGATTTCTTGGACCTGAAACTGAAACATGACGAAATATAAAAACAAAACAAACACGGCTACAAGCTAAATCAGACGTTGCCGAAACACAGAGACTCAAAGCTTTGCGTTGACGGAGTTTTGCGAAACTGCAATGTGAAGTTTGAGCTAGAATGCATCGACATTGATATGGTCATAGTGTCGAGGTTGCTGTTGTGTCAGAGTTACTTGTTGAAAGATGATGCAAGTCATTACTACTGTGAACAAATGAAGAACAGAGCCAACAAGGATATCGTGTTTCTCGTGAACAATTTAGAATGCTGAGTAATAGAGTCGTGCTTGCGTTGGGGTTATTGTTGTTGAATCTAAACTGTTACTGTTATGCTGAACTACTGCTCGACGCCGACATCATATCACACCTGAGAACTATTTCCCCAAGCCGAAACAGAGGTAGATAAAAAAACGCTTCTTCTGCTACGATCGTTGTGTCTTCGCAGCAAAGAAGTATTGTTGCGACGGACTGAAACAGTGGCGGTCGTGGGGTATATCACCGGAGTGATTTTCATGGTGGTCGGGTGAAGGAGATTGGTGAAAATGAAACAGGTAAGGTTATGACGGCAGTGGTGAGGATTTTTAAAAAATGATGGGTGATAGTAGAAGAAGCTGGGTTTTTGCGGGGGAAATAGAAACGTAAGACGGTGGAGGGTATTCTGGTGAGGGAGAAAGGTTGGAGTTGATGATGTTGTGAAGACGGAAGATGAAGGGTGGACTGTTTTGGGGGAGCATTGAAAGGTTGATGATTGAGGATGGTAATGGAAGATTGCGACTGCGGTTTTTAGAAGGTGGTGGCGGATTAGGGTTTCCGTCTGGGGCCTCCAAGAAGGAGATGAATAGTAGTCTAGGGTTTTAAGAAAGGGGGCGGCCGTTTCAGATTTTCTCAAAGGAGATGAACAGTAGCCTAGGGTTTTTATCAACCAATTTTCCTTTTCCTTATCATATGCTGGGTTCGGGCTACTATATTGGGCTTTGCTCAAATCCACAATTCTTCTCCTTTTTTTTATAATTAAATAATTTTTTTGATTAATTAGTAAATAATATAAAACTAAACTTACTTAATACTAAATAACATGACTATAAAAAGAAAATAATACCTACATTAGTAATTAAACGGATCTTTACAATATATATATAAAAAACAATCTAAAAAAAACAAAAATAAATAATATTATTAGTAACAAGAAAAAATTTAAGAAACTAAAGATAAAAATTTATATTTACATAAAGAGGTAGGACAAATTTAGGGTATGACAACCGCAAACAGGTAATGCCTAAGTCTCCAATGGTCGAGCAGCAATATGCCTAACTGCTAGAACTAAGGTTTAACCCTACTCGGGTAAAACATTTGAACCAACCTATGGTCGTGTCATCCCGAACTACATTTGCTCTGATTTCTCGTACTAGACGAGGATACGTAGGCACAAGACGGTGATGACTTGGCGAGCAACCTTCCCCCACCTTCACCCGTAGTTTTCCGAACTACGTTGACTCTGACTTTCCCATTGCACGAGGGAGTATGTAGGCATAGAGCAGCGATGATCTATCGAGTTTCTTTTCTTTTTCTTTTGTCCTTGTGGCCTGTAGCTTAGATAGATTAACACCCTTTTATATAGACAACAAGCGTGGATCCCATTGAGTACAACGGACGTGAGGGGTGCTCATACCTTCCCCTTGCGTAACCGACTCCCGAACCCAAGATTTGGTTCCGATGACCTGTCTTCTCCCTTCTTCGTAGGTTTTCTCTGATCGTTTCCTTTCCCTCTTTGGGATAAATAATGAACGATGGCGACTCTTCTATCTTTGCTGGCCCCTCTTTGCAGCGATGTGACAATTTCCTTTCCCTCTCTTTGGGATAAATAATGTTCGGTGGCGATTCTTCTGTTTTGCAGGAAACTTAGACCTTTCCCTCTATCCAAGACTAGAACCCACATGTGAGAGGGGATGGGTTTTGCAGGAAACTTAGACCTTTAACCAACCCGGTTTTCTAGTTTTCTCGTCCGAACAGACTTTTAATCCGAAGTACTCTGGTTTTATACTGTCTCAGTGTTCTGGTTTTTTGGATTTTTTATTAGAGCAGAGCTTTGATTCTAATTCAGTCAACAAAACAGCAGCAAGTTTGAGCATTGGATACCTGGATCCCATGTTTGCATCTGCATAATCATCCTACATTTAACCTTGCATGTTTGTGTGTTTTATAGGTTCTCGTCTCTCCTTTGATTCTGGTAATGATCTTCTTAGAGCTGGAAGTAGAAAGAAAGAGGATTGTTGTATACAAGTTTCCGGCACCTGAGTTAGGACCTTTATTTGGTCTGATTTCCATGGTTGAGCCTGACGTCCTTGGAACCTTCAGGAAAGATTATGGGAGAATTTTGAATCTTGTCTGTATGATCACGAGTTATGATCATGGAGCTATTCATACTTTATTACAATTTTATGATCCTCCGCTGCAATATTTCACTCTTTCAAATTATGTATTGGTTCCAAATTTGGAGGAGTTCGCTTTCATATTAGGCGTTCCGGTCCAAGATGAAGTGTCACTCTTTTATCCAGAGGAAGAACCCGATCTCGAGAAGTTGGCCGCTGCTCTTTATTTGGGCGCCTCTGAGTTGGTTGATCATGTTGTCAGTAGGAATGAAATTTCCAACTTTACTTTATCTTTCTTGGTGGATAAAGCCCAGAAGTATGCTGAAGAGGGTTGTTGGGTGGTTTTCATTACTATCTTGGCTTTGTGCGTCTATGGCATTGTGTTGTTTCCTAACGTACCGGACTTTGTTGATTTTGATGCCTTTCATATCTTCACTTCCAAGAACCCCGTACCGACTCTCTTAGGAGATTTGTATCATTCAGTACACTGCAAGAATGAGAAAAAAAGAGGAAAAATGGTTTCTTGTTGTGCACCTCTTTTTCACAAGTGGTTTATTGATCATCTTCCTTGCTCTGGAGCTTTTGTGGATTCAAGGAATTTGTTTTAATGGTCAAATAGGCTTATGGGTTTAACAGAAAAGGATATCGCCTTGTTCAACCGAGATCTGCTTGGTTGTGAGCTCATCTTTAGCTGTGGCAGTTTCCCTAATGTGCCTTTTATGGGGAGGAAAGGCGGTATCAACTATAATCCTTCTCTTGCTGTTAGACAATTTGGTTATGCTTTGAAGGGACCACCGAAAGAAGAAGAAGTGCAGGAATCTCTGTACTTCACTGGTGTAGTTGATCCTTATCTTCTGGCCAAATTTTTTGATGCGTGGGGTAAAATCCACAGGAAGGGAAAGCTTTCTTTGGGAAAAGGTGATTGTAGAGCCCACGATCCGTATGTGGAGTGGATTCAGAAGAGAGTTGGAAATGTATTATTGCCATTCCTTGTTGAAGAACTATTGTATCCCCTAATGGTCGAGTAGCCTACAACGATCGACATCCTAAGATACAATAAGCTTTGGGAAGAGAAGAAAGAGCTGCGCAAAGAGAATGAAGAGTTGAAACATGAGATCAATCAGCTGAAGCATGATAAAGGTGAAGCTGTCTACTTGGCCAAGACAAAGTCAGAATCATTGACCAAGCTAGAGAAAGAGTTAGCTGAGCAGATCAGGGTACGAGAGAGGATCGGTCAGGATCTAAAAAGCACCTGCAGCATTTTGAAGTACAAGAAGGAGGATTTAGACAGAGCGTATATGGAGATATCCAAATTCAATGAGCAATGGAATGCTACTTTGCCCGCCAACAATAACAGGGAGGGCCAGCTTCGTACTCAGATTGATAAGCTGAAGGTGCAACTCAAGGTCAGGGAGAAAGAAGTAATGGTGGAATCGTCCCGCAGATACACGATTGAGCAGAAATACCATGAGACTTTATCAGCGCTTGAAGAGCTCAAGATTCGAGCAGGTGTGAAGAAACCCAGGTTGGAAGATGCCTTTGGCGAAGATGCTTGGGAAGATTATTGTCATTGTCTCTAAGATGTAATACATAGAAGGGACATCCTCATCAGAAAGTTGGTTTTCAAACCAGACCACCCAGATACGAAGACGATGCTTAAGGAGACTCAGGCCTGGGACAAAGAGCATGATTGCTGGGGAGGTTTATCTTCTGATATGTCACAGTAATTCCTTTGCTTTTGTATCTTGATCATCACCAGATTTATTGGATGAGATCAGTACCTTTTTGTATTTGGATCTTTCTCATTTGTTGTTATATATTATCTCAGCTTTACTTGATATATGAGAAGCTTATTGTGGTATTCTTGTCCATCTCTGTTGTTCTTGTTTATTGAAACTAGAATCAAGGGGGAGATCTCCCTGTAAATACATAGACAATTTTGCATTTTGCATCTTGCATTTTCATTTGTATCGCAGGTGTTCTTAGTGGCTGTTTATTCTTATCTCTGCTTGGTTTTCTTCAGTAACAGAATTCTGGAGTTCAGTTTCCACAGATATCCAACTCGAAGGAATCAGCAAAAAGTAATGGATCAGGTTCAAGTTGAATTGCAGGAAGTCAGAGCTCACATGGCCCAGTTCATGGAGCTGATGCAGAATGTTGCTAGTGGGCAGGAACAATTAAGAACTATGGTCCAACCGTTGATAGCATGGGTCGACGAATAGGGCGTTTTGCATGGAGGATCTGGTGTTATTCCTCCACTGGTTGGTGGGTCTGTTCCATAGGGTATTCCTACTGTTGTCATACCTCTGGGCGGAGGTGCTGCGAATGAAAATGGTAATGTTGCTGGTGGAAGTGTGTGCGCTGTGCACGGGGATGCTGGCCCTCATTGGGAAGATCACCAGGATGATGTCTTTTCCATGAAAGATGTGGGTGGTGGTTTACCAACTAAAGCTGACAAAAGGTTTAAACTGATCAAGGAGAAGATGAAGTCTTTCGAGAATCAGAACTCTCTGGGACTTGATATGTCAGGTCTTGGTCTAGTTCCTGGGGTCAGGATTCCCCCCAAGTTTAAGGTACCAGATTTCGACAAGTACAAAGGGACAACCTGTCATAGAGTACACATCCAAGTGTGTTTCAAAAAAATGTCTGCATACTCCAATAATGAAAAGCTGTTAATGCATTTTTTTTCCAAGACAGTCTGGCAGGAGCATCTTTGGAATGGTATATGGGACTTGAGAGAACTCATATCCGCAGCTGGAAAGAATTGGCTAGGGCTTTCGTACGTCACTATCAGTATAATAGTGATCTGGCACCAAATATGGTACAATTGCAAAGTTTTTCGCAGAAGAATACTAAGAGCTTCAAGAAGTACGCCCAGAGATGGAAGGATTTAGCTGCGAGGGTGCAACCTTCTATGGTGGAAAGAGAAATGATCGATATGTTCATGGCTTCATTGTCTGGTGTGTATTTTGAGAAGTTGATAGGCTGCATGTCTGTGGGATTTTCTGATCTGGTAATGGCTGGTGAAAAAGTCGAAAATGAGATTAAGTTTGGGAAGATTCCAAATGGTGGTGGATCCTCTTCGGGAGGAGTAAAGAAACCATATTCAGCAAGCTCTAAGAGGAGGGAAGGGGATGCAAATGCTATTTCTCACAAGGGTAAACGTAGAGCACAATCTTGTTATCATCAACAAGTTGCTATTGTAGCTTTCCCGACTGCACCTCAACAATGAGTTAAAGCACCATGACCTTACGCTGCTAGACCCAGAATGGATGATAGGCAATTTGAGACTCCTCTGATGTCGTATTCTCAATTTTTACAACATCTATTGCAGTTGCAACTGGTTCAGAAGAGGACTTTGGCTCCTCTCACTGATACATCGCCTCTTAGTTATGATGCAAATGCCAGATGCGATTTTCTTTCAGGCGCTCAGGGCCATAATATTGACAACTGCAAAGCCTTCAAGCACAAAGTGCAGGACTTGCTTGACTCAAAGGCTATCAACTTCACCAACGAGGGGCCTAATGTGAATCAGAACCCGATGCCGAATCATGGGGTGGCAAGAGTCAATATTGTTATTAAGGAGAAAGGTTGAATTTGATAAATGAAGTTGGGGATTTGAAGACTCTGTTGAGTTTCATGAAGGCTAGTTTGTCGAAGAAGGGAGTGTTTCTGGGGTGTTCTACTAATTGCTCAGAATGTGAAGCGCAACCTGAGGGCTGTGATCTTTTGAAGAAGGATATTCAGAGAATGATTGATGAAGGTTGTTTGCAAATTGACAAGGTTGTAAGCGAAGACGTTGAGGATGAGGTGAGTAATGATGGAAGCGAAGTTGCTACAATCTCTATTCCGTACCGGACAATCAATATTTTAGCACCTGTTAGGCCAACGCCGGTTATCATTACTGTACCTGGACCTGTGCCGTACGATAACACTAAAGTCATCCCATGTAACTATGGGGAAGACGTATTCTGTAATGGGCAGAGACAAGAATTGACAGGATCTTCATGCGGAAGTTCTTCAGTTGGGAATATAGCTGGTGTCGGCGGTATCACTAAAAGTGGCAGGATCTTTTCCCCACCGGAGGTTAATACTGATAAGAATGACAAAGAAAAGGGTAAGACCGTGATTGAGGAGAATACCCAACAATAGGTTGGTAATGATGTTTTTTCGAAAGACGTGGAGGAATTTATGAGACTCATTCGAAAAAATGACTACCAGATTGTGGATCACTTGAACCAGACTCCTTCGAAGATTTCCATTCTGTCATTATTGTTGTGTTCGGAGGCACACCGCAACTCTTTGTTGAAAATCTTGAGTTCAGCATATGTACCCCAGGAGATTTTTGTTAATCAGTTGGAGGGGTAGTGGCTCATGTAAACCCTGGTAACGGCTTAGGTTTTACGGATCTGGTTTTGACTCCTGCCCGGAGAAACCATAACCATGCTTTAACATATATCAATGGAATGTAGAGGGCCCCTGCTGTCGCATATTCTGGTTGATACTGGATCATCCCTCAATGTGCTGCCGAAGAAGGTGTTGATGAAATTAGATACTCAAGGTTTGATATGTATGCCAAGTGATTTGGTCGTGAGGGTTTTCGATGGATCTAAGAGATCAGTGTTCGGGGAGATTACGATGCCCATTCAAGTAGGACCAGAGATCTTTGATGCAACTTTTTACATTATGGATATCTAGCCAGCATACAGCTGTTTGCTTGGTCGACCTTGGATACACGCTACGGGAGCAGTCACCTCAACATTGCATCAGAAGCTGAAATATATGATGGAAGGGAAAGTTGTTACAGTATGCAGTCAAGAGGATATCATGGTTATCCATTTATCATCCTTCAAGTATGTGGAAGTGGATGGGGAGATCCACGAAACACTCTACCAGACGTTCAAAACAGTTCAGATTCAAGAGAAGTCTCCTGTTGAAGCCAAAAGCCCAGAGGTTTCCATGTCATCGTTCAAGGAAGCCCGTGCTATCGTCAAATCTGGTTCATCACAGAAGTGGGGCCAAGTTCTTAATGTTCCCATCAAGCAGGACAAGTTTGTTCTGGGATACAAACCCTCCAGTTTGTCTCAAGACATTCCGAGGTACAAGGGACCTGTTTAATTCACCAGTGGTGGTGTGATATTTGACAGGATTAATGCCATTAGAGATGATGAAGGTGACAGTGATTGCGATATGGATGCCTGGATTCATCCATGTACTTCTGGCCAAAAGTTGTTCAACTAGACTACTGAAGAAGTCATTTATGTTACTACTGCAGAGTAATATTCATTGTTTTGATTATGTTCAGTCCTACGTTCTGCCCAAGGCGTAGTGACCCAATCTGTGGGGCCCTTTTGTTATTGGCACTTTATCATAAATAAAAGACGTTTTCGCATTCAGATATTGTGATCCCTATTTTTCTTGTTTTTGTTTTTGCATTATATTAAACAGAAAAATGGCAATGTGTTTTGTTTGTTGCATTGCATAATAAACATAAGCATCATCATGCAGGTCTTTTCTATCGGATACCATCGATTCAAATTCAGCTATGGCTTCGTATGACTTTGATAATCCCATTTATCAAGCTGAAGAAGAGACTGATGAGGATTGTGAACTACCTGAAGATTTAGCCAGACTTCTCAAGCAGGAGGAAAGGGTCATTGTGCCTCATCAGAAGGATATTGAAGCTATCAATCTGGGTACCGAAGATGACAAGAAAGAGGTTAGAGTTGGGGCTGCATTGGAAGACAGTATCAAGAGAAGATTGATTGAAATGTTCCATGAGTATAAGGATATCTTCGCTTGGTCTTACCAAGACATGCTTGGGCTGGATACAGATATTGTGGTACACCTGTTGCCTCTCCGAGAAGAATGTCTGCCAGTCAAGCAGAAGTTGAGACAGACAAGGTCTGACATGGCAGTCAAGATCAAAGAAGAAGTTCATAAGTAGTTGAATGTTGGTTTTCTTACTGTCACGAATTACCCTCCGCGGGTCTCTAATATTGTTCATGTACTTAAGAAAGATGGAAAGGTCAGGATGTGTGTTGACTACAGAGACCTGAATAGAGCAAGCCTAAAAGACGATTTCCCTCTCCCCCACATTGATGTGTTGGTTGATAACACCACTCAATATTTTGTGTTTTCTTTCATGGATGGCTTCTCTGGGTATAACCAAATCAAGATGGCCCTAGAGGACATGGAGAAAACTACTTACATTACACTGTGGGTGACTTTTTTCTATAAGGTGATTCCCTTTGGATTGAAGAATGTCGGGGCAACTTATTGTTGCACCCCAAAATTTGCTCAACCTTTTCTTGCCTGATTTATGTTTCATTGCATTTCATTTGCATAGTTACATCATGTACATAGTTCAATCATTGGCATATCATAGCATATCACTCATCCAATAGGGGATCAAGTGTGATTCTTATCAAAAGAGCCTAGCAAGAGGTCTTATCCAAGTATGAGAAGTTAATCAGGCCATCAAGAAGTGATTTGAAGTCTTGCGAAATTTGAGTGCCTACATGTGGGTTTTGCTCCTATCTTGAGGAATATTGAGAATCATCAGTGGGATGTGAAACAGGGAATGTGAATTTGAGGTGTGTATGGATCTCATGGAATGCCTAGAGGGCCCTATTGAAGCTGAGACAAGTCATTGATTCAAGTATAAGAGTCATAGTTGAGGTGCAGTCAACTACGGTTTCATCTGGGTCAATCCTAGGTCAAATGTGCAATTGAAGACATCAAAGCCTACTTTGAGGTCATGGGGTTCATGGAAGGGTATGTTGATACATGTGTGGTGTTTTTCCAAGATCAAGCAAAGAAGAATCAAGGATGTGGGAAGTTGCTAAATTAGGGTTTCAGTGTAAAATCCCTTATTTAGTGTCCAACTTCAAAGCCACATAAATCAAAATACAAGTTTCAAATGGATCTTTGGCCAACATGAAACTTGTATAGCATCTCAATAACTTTAATTTGATTACTAGAAGTCCTCAAGGGGAGTTATAGAACTCAAGTTATGGTCCAGACAAGTTACAGGTCATCAGATGACTATGAAATTTATCTGTGAAAGTCACTTGACTTCCAAGCAACTTTTACCCTTCAAGGAGTTTTCAAATGGACTTTTGGTCAACATGAATGTTATTCCTTATCCTCTTAATTTCCATATAGTACTAGAAGTCCTTGATAGGATTTGTAGAACTCAAGTTAAGATCTTTGCAAGCCAGGGGTATTTTGGGAAAGTGAGATTATAGGTCACTTTGGATTGTAGGTCCACAACTCCAACTTGCAAGCTTCAAATGGAAAATTGTTCAACATGGAACTTGTTCAAAATGATGTTTTGAGTGCAACCAAGTGGTCGTGAGAGATTGGTTTGGCTTGGAACATAAAGTCACTTGAAATGGCTTTGAAAGAAGGAAATAATAAGCTTTAAAAGGCCAAAAAATGGAATTAATTGATTTGTGTCCAAACAAGCTCATATTATAGGTCATTTTTATCAGAAAACACATTTTAAGAGTGATGGAAATAGCACATTTTGGATTTGAGGTCATTTTCACTCATTTCCATTTTGTTACTTCAAGGTGAAGTAACACATCAATTGCATACCATGGGATCAAAAGCAAGGGATCTATCACAACCAACCATTCCAATATCTCATGAGATAAACATTTCAAGCAAAACCAGTTGAAGGGAGAGCCTGTACACGAATGTGGTGGGGGAGAAATTCAAAGAGCAAGAGAAATTCAATTTCTCATTTGAGCAGTTATAGAACTTTCTAGAGTGTTCTAACACTCTCTATATAACCATTGCAACTGGTTCAGGCCATTTTTTGGGCAAGCATTGAAGAGAATCAAGAGAGAGCAATTGAAATTTCCTCATTGCATATCAGAATCGGGTTTTGAAATTGAAGGGGATTCAAAGCAAATTGATCATTGGAGTAGCTTCAGAGTGTGTTCTTGAGTGAATCTAGAAGAGATTGAAGCTTGATTCGAGCAAGAACCTCCTCTGTTCATCCATTTACACCAGGTATGCATCTTTCAACTTTTGCTCTAGATTATAGGGAATTAGGTAGAAATGATCATGTGGATAGGTTATAGACTTTGCTGAGATGGTTTTAAAGGCAAGAAACGAGTGATTAGAGACATTTTAGAGTGTGATGCAATTTCTGTTGAGAGGAGTATCTTTGGATTCTTGAGGTTTCAATCATGTTTAGATAGCAAGATTTGATCAGTGATGCGTGTAAATGAGAATAGGACCATTAGTTTTAAGTTTTGTGACATTCAAGAATTGGTGGATTTCTGAACATTCGATCAGTTTTGGAGTTAGGGTGATGATCAATGAATTTTGATGGCATATTCGTGCTCAGGATGAAATTTGGAGTGAGATTGAATAATAAGTTGTTGCGTTTAATACATTTTGCTTGGCCATCACCGGAGACGACGGTGGCGCAAAGCTCATGCCACCGTCCCAAATCTCCCTCCCATTTTAAAAACATTTGGAGAAGATGATGCCATGCCCGTTGGATCACGTTTGACTGTTGACTGGAGATAGAAACCAAGGGCCACGATTTGATTAAAAAAATCTGAAGAGAGTTGAAAGTGAGATGAAATGCATCGTTTCATTTATTCAAGTTTAGGTGGGCTTTGGTGAATTCTTGCTATACACACCCTGCGTTTAGGCCCAGTGAGGATTCGTACTGAATTGAGTTGCTATCTATCACGCACATTTTACAATTTTTCATGATTTCTTCCATTTTCTTTTTAATTGGTTTGGGCTTAGTCTGAAGCGCTTTTCACACCCCACCTTAGGGCCCAGCCTGGAAAACAACATGGAAACATTGCTATTTCACACGCAGCTTTTATGATTTTCTTCATATTTCTTTCATTTTTATGTTTTGCATATAGTTAAAAATAAATTCATAACAATTAGGAAATTAATTCTTTTTAGGTTAGATTTTTTCCCCCTGACTCCTTCAAGAGTCTAGAATTTAATAGGGTTAGAATTTCATTAATTCATGCATTTTATTATTTTAATTGCATTTTTGAATTTTAATTGGTTTTGATTTCATTTTGTTTGGTGCTTGTTTTTGCTGATTTTAGTATGGGAGATTGGTGTAGAATTTTTAGGTGATTCTTTTTGGGTTATGTAGCTAGAAATGCATGTACCTCTAGCAATTTTCTCATATTTTTGTGAGATAATTTTAGGCTGTTTTGAACTATGAACTTTAAGTGGTGTAGATTTAGGGTTTTAAGATAGTACCCTTAGGTTTAGGGCATAGTTTTAGGTTTTAATGAATGGTTAACCCCCTGGTTTTTGTATGGAAATATTCTTAAGAGGTTTAGGAACCCTTAGAATTTTTTATAGGATTTTAAAATCATTTTTAGTATTTTAATTAGATTTAGTTTTAAGACTAACATTTAGGTGTTTCTAATGAACTAACTTGACTAGTTTAACTCAATAGTTCCCATTAGACTTAAGTGGTGGTGCCTTTGCTTTTGGATGAACATGAAGACAACTTGAAGATTCTTTGGAGAGCTTAAAAGAGCATGGACATGAAGAACTTCTCATCTTGTGGATGCTTGTCAAGAGTTTAGGGAAACTAGGATTTTAGGAAGAGCATTAGATTAGTTTGCTTGTTTCTTCAAACATGGAGTATATTGTTCATCTCCATTCAATCTAATGATATAAAGTCCTCTTAAAGAAGTCACATATCTCCTTTGGAGGGATGAGTGGCATGCTTTAAGAGTAGAACTTTAAGGATGCCATTCTCTTATAATGTTAAGTTCTTAGTGGCTTCCTTTGGTTGTCATTAAGTTACCTAACATTTCAACTTGATCTTATTACTTGATTATCCCTTGGAGGTGCTTGTGGAAGCTTGGTAAAGATGAGGTTGCTTGTTGAAGCTTGATGAAGATGAAGTTTGTGCTTGTTGAAGATGGTTGCTTGTTGAAGCTAGGGTTTTGCTGCTTGTTGAAGATGAAGTTAGGAGCTTGTTGAAGCTGTTTACTGGTTGAAGTTTGCTGGTTTAAGTTGTCTGCTTGGTGAAGTTGTATGCTGGTTGAAGCTAGGTGTTTGTTAAAGCTTGTTGAAGTATGTTGAGTGTGAAGATAGAAGCTTTTTGAAGTTTGTTTGTTGAAGCTATTCATGAAGATGAAGGTTGTTGATGTCAACTTTTTGCTGTTTAATCAACTGTTGTTGTCAGAGCTGCTGCTTGTGCTGTTTGCTGTAGGAGTTTGATGCTGCTGCTTGGGCTGCCTCGTCTGCTTTGGTTTTTGTTTTCTGTATTGTTTATTGGCTTGTACAGCTTGCCCCCCCTTAGGTTTGAAGTGAATGTTGATTCACTTTGCCTGTTGTTTTCCCAGGTTCGAGGTAGAGCAGGACTCCCTTGTCTCGCTTGTATTGATGCATTGCATGCATTTTACTATATCTGCTTGCTTTCTTTTCTGTTTATCCCCTAGGATCTCTGATTTCCTCTGTGCAGGAGGGAATTATGACAGACATTAGGATTCTTATCCATGCATGACAACATTAGGTTAGTTGTTATTCCCTTTTCAACCCTAGGCTTTTTAGAGCTTCTTTCTCTTCTCATCTTAAAACAACTCAAAAACACAGTAATAAGGTTAATCGATGTCGTACGTTACGAGCCTTAAGCTATTTGAGAAAGGGTTGCTGGAGAGCTTCTTTCCAGTAGTCTGGCTGCTTAGTGTGGCACCCTTTGGGTGACACGCAACGTAGTCACTCTCGAATCATAGTCTCTAGTGCGTCAGAGATTGCAAACAAACTAAAAAACGCTTCTTTCGGAAAAGATTCAAAACAAACATCAAAGTGTCATTTTTGTTCGATTGAGCTCTTAATCAAGAAAAACCCCTTTTTGAAGGTAATAAAAAACAGTCAGACAAGCTTGTGACTTCCGTAGCCCGAACTACGTTTGCTCTGATATTTCATGCTGTATGAAAGTACGTAGGCATAGGATGTCGTATCCTAGCGAGCAACCTTCCCCTCCTTTCCAGTAGGTAGGCGAACTACGTTGACTCTGATTTCTCATTCTAGACGGGAATACGTAGGCATAAAGTGTGATACTTTGCCGAGTCATTTTCTTTTCTTTTTAACCCAGACCTGTAGAGTAGATAGAATACAATCCCTTAGCAAGAAAACAAGCGTGGATCCCGTCGAGTACGGCGAACGTGAGGGGTGCTAATACCTTCCCCTTGCGTAACCGACTCCCGAATCCAGGATTTGGTTGCGATGACCATTCCTTTCCCTCTTTGCGTTAGGTTTACTCTGAGCGTTTCATTTCCCTTCGTTGGGATAAATAACGCACGGTGGCGACTCTTCTGTCATAGCCGACGCCGATTTTTGCAGTAGCGACACTTATCAGCGGGCAATGGTGATTCTCTTTCATGATATGATTCATCATGAGATTGAAGTATATGTTGATAACATGATTGCAAAGTTACAAACTGAGGAGGGACATCTGGTCAATCTTCTGAAATTGTTTGAAAGGTTAAGGAAGTTCAAGTTGAGGCTGAATCCTAACAAGTGCACCTTTGGGGTGAGATCTGGAAAGCTACTGGGGTTCATTGTCATTGAAAGGGGTATTGAGGTAGATCCTGCCAAAATAAAAGCTATACAAGAAATGCCTGAGCCGAGGACAGAAAAAAGGTTCGTGGTTTCCTGGGGAGATTGAACTACATTGCAAGGTTCATATCTCATCTTACAGCCACTTGTGAACCAATATTCAAATTGTTAAGAAAAATCAAACGGTCAAGTGGAATGAAAATTGCCATAAGACATTTGAAAGAATAAAAGAGTATCTGCAGGAACCTCTAATACTCATGCCTCTAGTTGTAGGGAGACCTCTGATCATGTATCTCACAGTTCAATGGGATGTGTGCTCGGCCAACAAGACGAGTCAGGTAGAAAAGAGCACGTCACCTACTATCTGAGTAAAAAGTTCACTGATTGTGAGGCGAGATACTCAATGCTGGAAAAAATATGTTGTGCACTCGCTTGGGCTGCTAAGCGTTTGAGACAGTACATGTTAAACCATACAACCTTGTTTATTTCGAAGATGGATCCGATCAAGTATGTCTTTGAAAAATAAGAATTCTCCGAAAGGATTTCCTGATGGCAACTGGTTTTAACAGAGTATGATATTCAGTATGTTTCCCAGAAAGCCATTAAGGGAAGCGTTATGTCATAATATCTGGCTGAACATCCGATTGAAGATTATCAGCCGATGAAGTTTGATTTTCCAGATGAAGACGTCATGTTTTTGAAAATGAAAGACATTGATGAGCCTTTACTTGACGAGGGTCCTGAGATTGGGTCTCAGTGGAAACTTATTTTTGATGGAGCCATTAATTCATATGGCAATGAAATCGGTGCAATCATTACAAATCCTCACAGTTCTCACATACCGTTCACTGCCCGATTGACATTTACTTGCACCAATAATGAAGTCGAGTACGAAGCATGCAGTATGGGCTTAGAATAGGCCATTGATCTGAGGATCAAGAATTTTGATGTGTACGGCAATTCAGCGCTAGTCGTCAATCAAATCAAAGGAGAGTAGGAAACTCGTCAGGCCAACCTGATGCCTTGGAAGAATTATGCAAGGAGACTGTTGCCTTTCTTTGATAGAATTGAGTTCCATCATGTGTCAAGAGCTGAGAATCAGATGGAGGACGCCTTGCCCACGTTATCATCGATGTACAAAGTGAATTACTGGAATGAAGCTCCAGCTATCACCATCATGCGTCTTGATAGACCCTTTTTTGTGTTTGTTATTGAGAAGGTATCAGATGGAAAGCCTTGGTATTTTGATATCAAGAATTTTCTCAAGACTCAAGAGTACCCAGTCGGGGCATCCAGCAAGGATAGGAAGACTCTGAGGAGGTTAGCTAGTAACTTCTATCTGAATAAGGATGATGTGCTATAAAGGAGAAACTTTGACATGGTCTTGCTGCATTGTGTTGGCGAACATGAAGTAAACCTGTTGATGGAGGAAGTCCACGAGGATTCTTTCGATACTCATGCCGGTGGACATGCCATGGCCAGAAAATTGTTGAGAGCTGGGTATTACTGGATTACTATGGAATCCGATTGCTTCAAATACGCCAGAAAATGTCATAAATGTCAGATTTATGCTGATAAGGTGCATGTGCCACCGACCCCTCTGAATGTGTTAACATCTCCTTGGACCTTTTCTATATAGAGCATTGATATGATTGGGAAAATTGAGCCGACTGCTTCCAATGGTCATCGCTTCATTTGGTTGCGATTGATTACTTTACGAAATGGGTAGAAGCAACTTCCTTTGCCAATGTCACGAAACAGGTGGTCGCCCGATTCATAAAGAAGGATATCATTTGTTGTTATGGAATTCCGGAGAGAATCATTACTGATGATGGTTCAAATTTGAATAACAAGATGATGAAGGAGTTGTGCCAGAGTTTCAAGATTGAGCATCACAACTCTTCTCCATATCGTCCGAAGATGAATGGCGTTGTTGAGACAGCTAACAAGAATATCAAGAACATTGTGCAGAAGATGGTTGTAACCTATAAAGATTGGCACGAGATGTTGCCCTTTGCTCTTCACGATTATCGTACTTCGATGCGTACGTCAACCGGGGCAACTCCTTTCTCACTGGTGTATGGTACGGAAGCAGTCCTACCATTAGAAGTTGAGATTCCTTCTTTAAGGGTATTGTCTGATGTGAAGCTTGATGAAGATGAATGGGTGCAAGCCAGGTTGAATCAGCTGAGCTTGATTGATGAGAAGAGATTGGTAGCAATTGCTCATGGCCGGTTGTCCCAGAGTAGAATGAAGAAAGCCTTTGATCAAAAAGTGCGTCCTCGGTGCTTCCAGACAGGTGATTTGGTGTTAAAAAGGATCCTTCCTCCTCAGACAGATCATAAGGGCAAATGGACTCCCAACTATGAAGGTTCATATGTGGTAATAAATGTTTTCTCTAGAGGAGCCTTTCATTAATAAAGTATTCACTTCAGTCAAAGCGCTTTTCATTTGTTATTTTTATTTTTACTGTTTTGTTTGCAAAAAACGTCCGATATTTTTTATAAACGTTACATGTGAAAACATAAAGCTTTACAGAGCATAATGAAAGCAATGGATTTGATTGAACGATAAGTGTCATGAATGGTAACCCAGGTAGCCGTTTCGCACATGGAGCATCCTATTGTTTCTTGTTTGTTGCGGGATGGCAGGATCCTCTCCCCAGTAGAGCTTTTCTACCCAGCGATAAAGTTCTAACAGTAATGCATGGTGAATTATTCCTCCCCTAGCAGGAGTTCAGAGTTGTATTTTTAGCCAAAGTGGATTCATACTACCCAGCAAGTGTTCGAGGGTTGGCTACTTCAAATAGAATACAGTCAAACATTTGATTCAACGAAGATTTTTGTTTCCCCACAGTAGAGGTTTTGTCTTCTCCACAACAGGGTGGTCACCAGTGGAGGTGTAGCGTATCTCTAGCGGAGCAGAGTTTCTGTCTCCCTGCAAAGGCTAATCCCCAGTAGGGTGGATTTATTTTCAGCATATTTAGCAGAGTAAGGTTGAAGGATATTCCCTCAACAACAAGGTGGATTTCAATTCATTGTTACTCTTCAGCAGAGGCAACGTCCTTGACGTTCTTCCCCTACGGAGTCGACGCTCTGGCGTCTCTCCCCGGTAAGATTAGTATTCATGATTTTTTTTTTCCCGAGTAGAGGTTATTGTTGATTCCCTTGAAAGGTACATCAACAACAGTTTGATATCACTAATAAATTCCAAGGATCATTGGCATCTTTCAGGATCATTTTTCGGGACAAGCTCCCAACAAATGGTATTCTCATTTTCCTCAGGGCAGATGTTTATGCAGAGCTTGTTTATCCTCTAGTATAGTGGAGTTCTCCGTAGATATTCATTACATTCCATGGGGAAGGGAATCATTAACAGAGGTTACTTTCAACTCTTCGACAAGATGGAACTCTCAGTAGAAGCCTCTGACATCCCCAGTAGGACGGATTGTTATTTGTACATCCCTAGTAGGGCAGATTGTTACTTGTATGTCCCCAACAGGGTGAAGTTTTTTGGAGAGTTATCCAGGGCATATTCCCCAACAGGGTGAAGTTTTTCAAGGAGAGTCATCCAAGGCGTATTCCTCAGCAGAGTTGGTTGCTGGTCTTTTCAGCACTCCTTCGGGTTGTGTTCCTTTGCATTCGCATAACATCCTCCTAAATGCATAACATTTTCAAACATATACATCTGAAGCATAAGTCAGGTTTGATACCTTTGGTGTCAGTTTTCTATTTGATAGATGATGTTTTATTCAGAAGATTTTCGTGTTATCCCCATCAGAGTGGATCTTTTGGTTGTTCATTTTATTGGGTTCTCCCAGCGGATTCGTTTGTTTAAACGTCTTATTTCCCCAACAGAGTTGTTTGTTTAACTTCACTTTCCTCGGCTGATTCGTTTGTTTAAACGTCATTTTTCTCGGTAGAGTCGTTTGTTTAAACCTCTCTTTTCCTGTCAGAGCATTCTTTGTAGGTTGTGAGTCGGTTGATTCTGTTGCCTGCCTATTCTGGGTGTGTCATCCCAACTTTTGGTTGGTAATCCCCAGCGTAGTCCGAAGTCTTGTGATTGGTATTCCAACTTTTGGTTGGTAATCCTTGGGTGTGTTTTCCCAACTCTTGGTTGGTAGCCTTTGGTTCCCCCTGCAGAGTCGCTTTTCTAACTTTTGGTTGGTAACTTTACTTCTTTCCAACTTTTGGTTGGTAGCTCATTGGCGGTTGGTTGTTATCCCAACTCTTGGTTGATAACCTTTGCTTCATTCCAACTTTTGGTTGGTAATTCGTTGGTGGTTGATTGTCATCCCAACTTTTGGTTGGTAGTCCTCTTCTATTCCTCGGCAGAGTCGTTATCCCAACTTTTGGTTGGTAATCCATCGCTTGTGGGACGTTATTCCAACTCTTGGTTGGTAATCCCCAGCTGAGTCCAAAGCTTATTGAAGGTATCCCAACTTTTGGTTGGTATCTTCGTTGTAGTGAGTTCGCCTTGGTTTGGCGTTCTGATGTTATTTTAACTCTTGGTTGATAATCTTCAATTTGTGGGAGTTATCCCAACTTTTGGTTGGTAACATTTGCCTCGATCCTAACTTTTGATTGACAATCCATCAATGAGGTTTTTTTCTCCGGCAGAATTATTATTCCAACTTTTGGTTGGTAGTCTTCGTCCTTTGGGTGTGATCTCAACTTTTGGTTGGTAAAAATTTGTTGACGCGATCCCAACTTTTGGTTGGTAGTCCTTGGTTTCCCTTGCGGAGTCAGTTATTCTAACAATTGGTTGGTAATCTTCGTTTCCTGGTTGGTGTCATACCCCAAATTTGTCCTACCTTTTTCAAAAATTTTATTCGGCCGACTTTATTTTTTTAATTTGCATTGCTTGTACAACATAACGTTTTTTTTTACCTTTTTGCCTAATAAATTTGTGACACGCGGCATTATTATTATTATTTTTATTTTGTTATTATTTTATTTTGTTATTTTTGTTTTATAATTTATTTTTATAATATGTAAATATAATATACTTATAGTTAATTAGGTTAAATTTTTATTATTAGAATTTAAGAATTAATTAGTGAAAGTTTTAATTAAAATTAGAATATAGATTTTTTTGAATTAGAAATAGAGTTAACATTTTTTTTAATTAGAATTAAATTTAGGTATAGAATTAAATTAAAATTAATATATTAATTAGAATTTATTAATAAAAAAACAGAAAAAATAATAAAAAGGAAAATTGAATGACACGGTTAGACATTGGCAATTAGGATTGCCAGATTTGGGGTTATATAAGGTTAGGTTATTGTTTATCTTCCGGTGGAGAAAAAAACTTAAATTCCTCACGCATAAGCCGCCGCACTCATCTCCTTTCTTCTTCACATCAAAATCTGCAAAACCCCTCTCCTTCATTTTTTTTCTTCCATTAACACCAAATACTCACTTATTTCCTCTTCATACGACATAACCTACTCGTTAGCATAACCTTCCTTCTCATTGCAACATGAAACGACATCTCACATTAACACCTCACTTGAACATATAACAACAATATCCATGAACTCATTGATTTTTTTACAAAAAGTAAAAGGAAACTGCAAAAAATATATAAAAGATGATCCATCTTCTTCATTTCCTTTTCACACATAAGTTGAAACTCCGTTTACTGTTCATTTTGATGCACCAAACTGACGAACAGCAAACCACACCAGCCACTCGCAAGTCGGATCTGACACGAAGCTTCCAACTGAAATGAAACAAAGAAAAAATCAGAGATGAGATTGAGCAGAAAAGTGAGCGAGTTTCAGAGTGAAACTCAAACCTAAACAAAGTCTGTAAGTCTCTGGCCAGAACCATAACCAAAAACCACCGCACATCTGCCGCCGGCCAAAACTTCTCTTCCGCCGCCATGATTCCCTTCCGCAACCGACGAAAACACACAAAAATAAGCATTGACGTATGCGACACCGCTGCAAACCAAACCATTACTTCATATCATCGGCGTCACATTTCTTGAAATTTATGTATGTGTGGACCATTTAAATGTTAAGAAAGAAGGATACTGGTGTGCCATTCTTCCACTTAGTACCAGGTTTATTTTCTCTCCCTTGTTTAACTTTTTGTCTTTTTATTATCATTATTATTATTGGTTATTTTATTAGTAAAATTTGAGTTTAATTTATTTGGGTCTATCATGTGTACAGTAGACGTATTAGTCATTCTTTTTACACCTCCCATTATAGGACTTCGGTATTTAATATCATGATGTATTTTAAAACAAAAGAACAGAGCCGTATAACTTTTTTCTTTTCTCCATTTCTTACTGCTAATGAACTTCTATTTATTTAAACTTCATTTCCACTTAATTATGCCAAGATATGTTTTAATTTTTGTTAAATATTATTTTATAGTTAATTATTATTTTATAAGTTTTTTTGGGGTGTTGGTTAACCAAATTTTGATTAATGTATTTCAAGCCCATTAAACATTCTCTTCTCTTTTTTCACCTCCACATTTATTTGCACATGTTCATTTGCATCATTTTTCTTATAGTTACTTATTTAATTTGATTTCTATTTGGTTGGTTAATTAGTTATGCTTGATTAACAATATTATTAAGTGGTTGTTTAATTAATCACTTATTCGATTGCATTGCGAATTTGGGGCATAAACATGATTTTGCTTTCGAAACCTATACGGACGCATAAAATTTTGTTGATCAATTATTTGTAGAGTGATTCCCACTTTGAATTCACTCTAAATGACCTTAACATGGTCCTAAATGCGGCGGCCTCCGATTTCAGTTGTTTTCAAGTCCCGTGGCTACTCATTCAATTGGGTTCAATGTAATAATTTAGTCACTTTTGTCTAATTTTGCTTTAATGCTTTAAACCCATTTTTAAAAAATAATTCTCGATTCGTCGAGCCATTTTCCACTCTTGTAAGTCGAGTGCTTTCAAAGCCTCGCCATCAACCTTTGATCACAATACACAACATTTTAAAGCTTAATCTTGGGCTTCCTTACAGTGATACCTATTTGATCAATTATTTTTAGTTGGTCACTTAGAAGACTAGCCCACTTTGCTAGTATGCACGTTAAAAAATTTAAATTCAAACCTCGATTCACAACGAGTATTTTCTCTAAATCAAATTAAAATACGTAACAACTACTTAAATACAATTTCAATAAAAGATGAAAAAGAGAGAGCTCCAAGTCTTTGGTTCACTCTCCCAATTGTTTGAGTCCGAGAAGTCTTTCTTAAGCTCGAACAATTGTCTTCTAAAACGATAAACGAATTCAAATTTATTTTCTTAAACACTTAGATGAAAAAGAGAGAGCTCCAAGTCTTTGGTTCACTCTCCCCATTACTTAAGGTCTAAGAAGTCTTCCTTGAGCTTCGAGTAATTGTCATCCGATTAATACACTCTAATATTATTAAATATCTTTCATAATATTATATGAGAAAAGGAGAGAGCTCCAAGTCTTTGGTTCACTCTCCCGATTACTTGAGGTCCGAGAAGTCTTTCTTAAACTTCGAGTAATCCTCATCTGTTAAAATATTTTAACCACACCCTATCTTTAAACCACCCATTTTCCCATTAGCAAGCAATTCCTTAGAAGATAAACAAACATAGTTAACTTTCTCTCGCGAATCAAATCAAGAGGTTCCCGTTGAGTACAACGGACGTAGAGGATGCTAATACCTTCCCTCTATGTAATCGACTCCCGAACCTAGAATATTGGTTGCGATGACCATGTTCTTATCCCTTTTAAAGTTTTATCGATATTTTCCTATTCCATCCTTGGAATGAATAAAGTTTGGTGGCGACTCTGTTTCGAACAGTATTTTCCGCGTCCATCGCGAGGATTGTATTTTTCGAGGTACGACAGTTGGTAGTCTTTGTTTTGGGGTTGATTATTCCAATTTTTGATTGGTAGTCTTCTTTTGTTGGTTCAACTATTGGGGTTGGTACTTTTCATTCGCAGGGTTCGCCTTTGGTCGGTGTTCTAGTTATTATAACTTTTGGTTAGTAACCTTGTTCTTCAGCTTTTGGGCTGGAGGTTATCCCTTGCAGATTAGAAGTGATTTTGACTTTTGGTCGGTAGCTTGTGTTAGATTTTGTCTCATCTGGTGATTTTAACTTTTGGTTGGTAGCTTGTGTTCAACTTTGTTCGGTATTACGGTAATCCCAACTTTTGGTTGGTAGCTTGTGTTTATTACCTTTTGTTGCATTCTGACTTTTGGTCAGTATACTCCCCAGTGAAGTCGCCATCGTTTCGCCTTCGGTCGACGTTGTGGTGATTCCAACTTTTGGTTCGTAGCCTTTGAGATTCCAACTCTTGGTTGGTAGTGTTTTCTTTTTTCCACAGGTAGTAACCCTTATCCCAACTTTTGTGGTTGGTATCCTTTATTTTGATATGTTTGGTGGATGCTTATCCCGTGCAGAGCTGTCTGGTTAGTCTATTCTTTCTCCAGTGGAGTCATATTCAGATCGGAAAGTCGTTGAGTTTACTTCCTGTACAGCTTGGTGGGTATCCTTTGACCGTTATCCCAACTCTTGGTTGGAACCCCTTTGCTGATCATCCCATCTTTTGGATGGTATCCTTTGATTATTCTCTTCTGGTAAACGCTTGTTCCCCACAGATATGACTGATTAGGCTTCTCTTTTATTTTCCCAGTGGAGTTGTCTTTCCCTCAAGTTGTGAGTCTGATGATTGTACGTCTTGCGGGCTCTTGATTTGAGTTTTGTCCCCAGAAGGCTACCTTTGGTTGGCATTCTCGTTTATCCTAACTCTTGGTCGGTATCCTCTGGTTGTTTATCCCAACTCTTGGTTGGTATCCTCTGGTTTTTTATCCCAACTTTTGGTTGGTATCCTTTGCTTCATCCCAACTTTTGGTTAGTACCCTTTGATTGTTATCCCAACTTTTGGTTGGTATCCTCTGGTTGTCACCCAACTCTTGGTTGGTATCCTTTGTTTCGTTCCAACATTTGGTTGATATTTTATTCATCTTGGATTGTTATCCTCAACTTGTCGCATCCCAACTTTTGGTTAGTATTCGCTGTTTTGCATCCCCACAGGTTGAAAATTTCTGAGTTCTTTTGGTATTCAATCTCATTGCACCTTAAATGGTTGAAATTCGTTGCTATCATCCCTTCAAGTTCAAGTCGATTGAATAGGGGCAGCTGTAGCACCCCAAAATTTGCCCTTTCATTTTAACCATAACTAGCTTATGTTTCTCTGTATTTTGCGTTTCCGCATATCATAACATTGGTTCTCGAGACATGGGATCAAGGTATTTCTGTGGCTCAGGGTTCCCTTTTATTGCAAGAGTAGAAACAATGAGCATCAGAGGGTCCGACATTTATTTTGCCCTGCAATCGAGCGGTCTATTTTATTTTATTCAGCAGGTTATTTTCAGCCTGGGAGACTGTGAACAGGCTATCTCAGGCGTTTTCACAATTATGATATTCAAGAGTAGGTTTCAAAGGCATAACAGGGTTCAGAACAAGTGGCAACGGGAAACTGTACAGGATTCCCTCCATTTGGCGCCAAAAGTGGAAAATTTTGAATGTGGTAACCGGTTACTGCATATAAGGTAACCGGTTACTTCAAACGAAATTGGTCAGAATATTTGAATTTTCAGCATGTGCAATTTTCCAATCATTTTCAACCATTGATTTCACATGATCATATTTGGAAGGATCTAGAATTGTTTCAACTTTCACCATTTCCCTCCAAATTTCAAACACTCCATTCCTAATTCCACTCCTAATTTCCATTCCAAATTCTAATCCTCATTCCAAACAAAATTTTGATTCCAAACCTAGAGCTTATTTAAGTGAATTTTCTCCAAGCCTCACATAATTACCCTTCATTTTCAGACTTCACACTCATTCTTGAGAATTTGCTCTCAATTTTCTCTCCACTTTCCACTCCCAAAACCTCCATTAAAGCTTTTTCACTTGAGTTCTTTGATTCTTGATTGGAATCATAGAATTCTAGAGCTAAACCTCCATTGTTCATCTCCATTATCTTCAATTCACCATTCAATTTTCGTTTGGTTTTGGATATGAATTTGGAAGCTAGATCAGAAATGCTTTTTGTGGATTATTTTGCTTGATCTTGCCTGTTCTTCATTTCTACCACAAGGAAACTCTTGGATCTTGAAGAATCTCTAGGTTTCTAGCTTGGATATGTTAGTTTCAAGTAAATCAACACATACCAAAGCAAATCTCAGCTTTGAAGGTTGGTGAATTCTATATCTAATCCAATTTTGAGCTTATTTGAATAATCACAATGTAGATCCATGGTTTTTGTTGTTTTTTTAATCCATTTTGATGATTTGGATCTTGGTGATTTGTGATTTCAGTGTTTGATTGTGTTTACACGATGTTTTATCGTTGTTTCTTGATGATAATTTCATGCTTGATTGATATCATGTTCATATGGATGATTGGAGAAGTTGTTTGATGTTGAAAACTGATTTTAAAAACTGATTTTCTGCTTCTGGTTCAGTGGTAACCGGTTACCTTTATAGGATAACCGGTTACCTTACCAAATTTCACATTTCTGGGCTGTTTTTCATCAAGTAACCGGTTACCTTATATAGGGTAACCCGTTACTTTGGGCATATTGCCTTTTTTTTTTATTTTGCATTTTTTTTGCCTATTTTTTTTTTTTTTACATTTTTTTGCTTGTTTGAGTTCCTTTTCACATGTAAACTTCATGGATTGATATGATGCATTTATGTGATTTGTTTTGGACATATTTCATCGTTCTTGAATGTTTGATCTCGATTCTTCGACGTGCAGCTTTTGGTTTCCGTTTTGAATGTTTAACATGTTCATGTGATTTGTTTGGTGAACGATCATTTCACTTGTTTGTTTATAGAATGTTAATTGATGATCATTGATGATTATATTGATGAACATTGTGATGCATGATTGCATTTGTTTTCATTCCCATTTTGTTGCATGTTTGTTTGATCGGTTGATCGTCCAATTTAATTTGAAAAGAACATGTTGATCTTGATGATTCTTGTTGATGCATTGTTGTTGATCGATTATGTTTGATTGTTGAAGCATGTCCATTGTTGCATGATTTCTACCCATGATTGATGTTTTTTCTTGATTGATTGCATTCAAACTTGCTTGCTCCATACTTTCCACAGATGTCCATGCTTTGAACTTGCATGCTGTCTTTACTTTACTTGCTTGCTGCCTGACTTTTCACACCTGTTTTTATGTTGAAACATGTGTTGTTATATGCTGTCTTGCTTGTGTGCTAGATTTTATTGTTGTCTTGTGCAGGAGGCGCTGTTGTAGCTGTTATTTTTACCTTGTTTTCTTGCTTTTTGCCTTGTCTTTGCATGCTCCCTTAGGATTCTTATTCCGATTTAATTTTCGATTAAATTTGGAGTAAGATAGACATTAGGAGTTTAATCCATGCATGATAACAAGTAGGCTAGTCCCTTATAAACTTAACCTTCGGTCTATCTCTTGCATGCTAACATTAGGATAGAATCTCCTTTCGCATCCCAACTTCAGGACCACTTTGCATGACAACGTTAGGGCCGAGTTTTCCCTTAGACCTTCTGTGTGTCTCTCTTCTCATCTCAAAATACATTCTAACTCATCTAATAAATACGACGAACATTGTACACTATGAGCCTTAAGCACATGGGAAATGATGAGTGAGGGGTCTCCTCTCGCTTGTCTAGAGTGTTTAGTGTACGTCCCGTCTGGGGGCGATATGCAACACATTCGTTCTTATGTCATAGTCTTTAGTGCAACGTCAATCACAAAGCAAACTCAATTCACTTCACTAAAACTCACAAACAAAAGTCAAATCCTTTGGAATTCGTGTTTCAAATTTCATTTTCAGAAAAGAGTATGCTACTTTCCCGTTCTACCGCAAACAGGCATCGACTCTAACTACTGGAATGGGAGTTTAATGTCACTCATAAAAAACACTTAACCAACCTGTGGTTTCATTTACCCAAACTACGTTTGCTTTGATTTCTCATACCAGATGAGGATACGTAGGCACAAGACTATGATGTCTTGGCGAGCAACCATCCCCCATCACCCGTAGTTTCCCGAACTACGTTGACTCTAACTTTCCCATTGCACGAGGGAATACGTAGGCATAGGGCGGGCCGTATGCTATATAAAAAATCCAAAAGATGCTTGCCTGTACGGCTTTCAATTTAAATTTAAGTTCTTTTGAATATCCCTTCTTTCTTATTTTTTTTAAGTCAAGATTGAGAGAAAAAACCAAAATATATTATACTATCAGGGTAATGATCCATCAACCTCATAGTGCCCCTTATGAGCGATGTCATATCAAGTCTCTTTCTTTTTCTTTTGTTCTCGTTTCCATTTAGCTTTAGCTTGTAGATAAACACACCCTTTGATTAGACAACAAGTGTGGATCCCGTTGAGTACAACGGACATGAGGGGTGCTAATACATTCCCCTTGCATAACCGACTCCCTTACCCAAGATTTGGTTGCGATGATCTTGTCTTTTCCCTTTCTTTATATTTTCTTCGATCGTTTCCTTTCCCTCTCTTTGTGATAAATAATGTTTGGTGGAGACTCTTCTGTTTTTCCGCCGGGTGTTTCGCAGTTGCTACAGGTGCCAACTCCAACCATTGGAATATCCCCATATGAAATTCACTAAAGGGCAGATGAAGCCCTGCCTCCCAGAAGGCGAACTCGTACATAGGGAAGCGCATCCCCTTGTACGTCGAGCATATCCAGTCCATTTCCTTGGGATTGTAGGTCTTCCAGTTCTCAGGGGCCTTTTCCTCTAGGTCCTCGACAGTTGTAAAGGCATCCGAGTCGTCAAAAACAAAACACGAAGCAATTTCTTGGGGTTCTTCCCCGACCTAATCCAACTGGGGTGCAATATTTATGTCAACCAAGTTGGCTTCGACATTTACATAGACCATATCGGTGTCCCCGTAACGGAAAGTAATGAATTCGTCATTAAGATCAAATTCACCCTTCCATTGCAAATCAAGTGAAAGGGCGAGGAAAAGCTCGAGGACACAATCTTGACCAAAGCCCTTGTCGAAAAGCACGTAGTCATGAGGAACTTCTCCTCGACATAAGACATGAAGCCTACTCCGCAGGAAGAGACTCCTCGGCACGAAGACTCCTTATCAAAAACTTCGAAGGGAAGAAGCCTCCTCGACACAAGACTTTTTCAGAGTTTCTACACCCCTACGAGGAGGAGGTCTCCCCGACACTAAGCCTAGTGAAAGTTCAAGAACTTAGAGCTTCATCGGAAACTTCATGAGTTCCCTAAAAACTTCTTCAGAAACTTCATGAGTTCCCCGAAAACTTCACGAGTTCCCTGGGAACATTATGAGTTCCTTGAAATTTTCATCAGGAACTTCAAAAATTCCTCGGAAGCTTCATCGAAACTCCATGAAATTCATCGAAAGTTCAAGAACACCACCGAAAAACTCATAGAAATCGTCAGAAAATTCATAACTTCATCGTGAAGTTCATGAGCGTCGCCAGGAAACACGCATTTCATTTTTTTCTTACTCGAGATCCAACGACAAACGACGATTGAGGATGGCAGAACCACAGTCAAACTCCAACACTCAGCAGAACCAGATCCTAAAGCTACAGTCTAAGACTAACTGCTATCATACAAACTGAAAAATGAAGCGAAGACTTACTTGGATGAAGAAGATGCTGGAAATCTACGATGACGAAAGGACAACTAACGAAGGTGACGGCAGCGGCAAGCGAATATGGGAGAGAGTAGAGAAATTCTTGAGAAACTCTTGAGGAATTGAGAATGCGAAGAGCGTACCAAATGAGTCAAAGTCCCACCTACTTATATCCTCTAGCACGTGAAACAAATTGTCACATAGACCCTCGAGTATCCCTACTCGTAGACCATCAAAGGCATTTATTATTTCTAACACGTGGCTTGAAAAGGCATCATGTCTGTCTTTCAAGACCCATCACACGGCTCAAGGGAATGACGTGTCTGCTCCTTCCGCTCCAGTCACACTCCAACATCATATAACAGGCACATCCCCGAGAAAATCTTAAAGCGAGTTGTGTTGTCGAGCAAGATAATGACCTTGGCCCATTGCGAGCACATGGCCTCGAGATAATCGTGAAGCTGAATCTTTCAGTCGAACACACGTGGACCTCCCGAGCAGCAACTCTGAAAAATCTTATACATGATCGCTCTGTCGGGCACAAGGAGCGACTTCAACGCTTCCTCGCGAGCATAGCTCTGCGAGCTCACATCCATGAATTTGGATCTCTCGCGCATATTTCCTTCATCCCTCTTTGACATGCGAACCAACTCTAAGTTATTACTCCCTTGACTAGGAGTGTAACACCCCAAATTTATTGGAATAATTATTTAATAGGAATATTCGCATTTTTTTTGGTGATTTTCGGTGGTTGTGTGAAATATTGAGAATTATGGATTTTTGGGTTATTTATTTAAATAATAGTATATAATATGGATATATTGGTATTATTATTAATTTAAATAAATATAAGTTAACTAAGGACAAATTGGACAATTAAGGAGGAGTTAGTGAGAGTAATATTGGAAAAGCCCAATTTATAGGCCCAAAGTTAGGTGTAACAAAAAGGGATTTTTGAGGGAATTAGGATTCATTCCTGTTAGACTGTGAAAAGGGAAGAAATAGAGGCCAGAGCTTTGAGGAAGAGGTTTGAGCCAAAAGCTCGCAAGGTTTTCGAGAATCCAAAAAGAAAGGCTTAGAGTCGGCAAATTAAGGTATGGGAAGTACTGCCTTCAAGGTTTTCAATATGTGATTTCAAGGTGTTTAAAGCCGATTTTAGGGTTTAAAGGGTCTGAGGCTGATTTTGAGATAAAGGAAATTATGCCTGCGTGGCCAAATTCTATTATTGAGGTTTTAACCGTATAGGGATTTGAACTGATATCTGATAGGATTGAGGTCGATTTGGGTTTGAGGGAAAGTAGGCCTTCGTGGCCAAAATCTGTCTTTAAGGTTTCGACCCTGAAAATTCTGGCAAGCACACGATGGATGTTATTCCCAAAGTTATAACATCCACTGTGACATCTGCTACTTAACAACTAATACTCAGTAATAATAAAGGCATTAAATAACACAACAATTGCTTACCCAGTTCAGTGTCAACAACACTTACATCTGGGGGCTACCAAGCCAGGGAGGAACTTCACTATTAGCAGAATTAATTTAGAGTCAAACAACACAGTTTGCACTCCTCACTTAAAATCTACCCAATGACAATTCAGCCTAGAGACACTCTAGACCTGAGTATACCCACTCACTCCGCCTTAATCACACAACAGTGATATCACACAATTACAGAAGACAATATGAAGAGACACTTCATACACACCTTGATCTTGCTTCACAACTTTAATCAAGGAACTCACACACTCTTGCTTCAAAGCTTCGAGTGAGACACAGCCTAGAATCTACCTATCCAATGCAAATCATCCACCAGACAATTGCTTGGAGTACAAGTATTCCTAGACAGAAATCACACGTGAAGACTAGCCTTCTTCACATACAAGGATTCTGCAATCTGCACTCTATATTCTTCTTCTGTCAAGTGCTGCCATTCAGGATTGCATCTTCTGATCTTTATAGCAGCTGTTAGTCCTTTTGGGCCTTGGTGCATTAATTAGGTTTCATCCATAACAAACCTATTCTGAATGATCTGCACGCTTGCCACTTATTTCAGGGATATTCTGGTTCGCCTAGGGCTTCTAGAAAATCTCCTGATATCCAGCTTGAGCTCCTATTCTGTTTCCTGGTTTATAGATACCAGAAAAACAACCTTGCCCGCTGGATGTCATACGTTTAGTGTTATGACATTCAGCTTAACTAAGTTAACTTACAGTTAATTTACCCTGCACACACATCATTAAGTATGTCCTAACATTTAGTATGACATACATGCACACTCTAAAGTTTTGCCACAAAATGCAGCCAATCAAGAGCACTTACAAACTCCCCCTTTGACAATTTTTTGGCTAAAACAACCTGTTAACATATCAGAGTTTACACACAGCAGAAGACTTATGATGTGTCCTGTCATGCATGATAGATACTAACTCAAGCCTCTCTGAGTCCTCACAGTTAGCTCTTACTGTTAGCTTACTTTGTTAACCATCTGGTAGTTACCACTATAGATGTCGCATCTATTTGAGTAACACTCTGGTGTTCTCCCCCTCAACTGATCAGATCAGTTGGGCACTTCACCTGCACTCCCTGCAGTCACAGATACATGCATCCATCCTGTGGATGTCCAGACATTCAGAATAACCTTCTGAAGTTACACACACCTATGCTACTCCCCCTGAAGAGTTGCACAAGACTCTCTGCACATATTCATAACATCCTAAAGTACACATACAAGTTTAACTTCTAGCTCCTTCAGCACAGAGCTCCTAGTTCTAACATACATGCATTCCCATCCAAGCTATATAGCATCACATCACTATGCATTTCCCATCCAAGCTAGAATTATATATAGTATCACATCACTAACAGCTCTAGCTGTTATCACACATATCATCAGCAGCACCTGTAGTTACACCTGCAAATGTGCAAGTCTAATATCATATGCACACTGAAACATATGCTCAAGCTAGTTCTCCTTGTTCTTCCACCTACTGTACCTACCTTGCTCATGCTGTTCTCACATATGCTCATGCTCAATCACATCTCATAGCAGTCTTCCACCTGCTGTCCTCTATTTCCCGCTGTTCTCTATTACTCTCTCTCCCCCTTTTTAGCCATAAATTAGGATCCTACTAAATACTTAGCATACATCACACATTGTAACATGACAACTGTTTGGGGTTACATTACGGGAAAACTGCTCTCTGAAGAGCATCACAAATTAGGAAAAACAACAACACATTAAACCAACAACACACCTCAGCAACAGATTGAGTCACATACTCAATTCTTAATCTTCTTCATCAGAGGAGGAACTGGAGTTACTGTCATTGACATTGGTTGGGACATTCTCACAACTTTCATCAGCCTCTTCTTCTGGCTTGTCAGAATAATGAGGTGGATCCCTGCAAGCCAAAGGAACAGTGATGCCTCTGAGGACCACCCTTTTCTCGAACATTTCATCAATAATTTCCTCTCGTGACATACCCAAGAAGGTTGATTTCTTCTTAAGTTCTTCATCAGTGGGAGGAGGATACTTATGTCTTTGTTCTTCATGCAAGAGAGGCGCGTCTTTGGAGGATTTTGGGTTGGTCTTAGATGAAGATCCTTCATGATGAGAGGCCATGTTGTTGTCGAGAATGAAGGTCTGGGAGAGATGTTGAACGATAATGGGGGCGGAGAGACACGTTTGTGTAAGATGGAGAGCTTTATTGGTCAAGGTTTTGGACTGCATTGAATTTGTAAAACTCTCACGTGCCATTAATTGCTATGCATCCTCATACACACAAATACCCAACTTTCCTCTATGATTCTCAAATGGAGCAACAGCTAGAGCCTTTGTACAACTGTCAGCTAGCTGTGGTTCAATGGACACATGATCCAAGGAAATTATTGCGTCCTCCACAAGATCCATGTGCTTAGTTCTGCTGTACTGGATTGGGTCACAATACAATGTCATGACGTGCTGAGTGACATTGTATTTGGTTAATATTTGCTTCATCCAAACCAACTGAGAACATCTGCTACCAGCTGCTATGTGTTCAACTTCAACAGTGTGCTTCCTTCTGAACCAAGATATTAGGTTTCTCTCTAAGAAGAAGCATCCACCAGATGTGCTATTTCTGCCATCACAGTATCCAGTCAAGGTAGGATCATACTCATGAGAGCAGAGTATGCCATAGTCACAAATTCCATTCACATATTTGAGAATCCTGTTCACTTGATTCATGTGACTTACCTTAGGGTTTGCTTGATACTTAGCACATACACCAATAACAAACGTAATGTCAGGTCTGCTGACTTTTGGATACAGAAGGCTTCCTATCAAGCTCTTGTACAAGTTTTGACCATCTTTTGGCAGCTTCAGATGAGTAGGTGCATATGTTCTTTTGTGGTCAGCATTGTCCAACCTAACCTTTTTATCAATGCCTTTGGTGTACTGACTTTGTGAGAGCCATATAGGGTCCTCCAATTGCATGACTTATATCCCAAGGAAGTAGTTTAATTTTACACACGGACTCATCTCAGACTCAGATTGTATCTGATTAACATATTGGTTTAGCACTTTCTTAGACATTCTACCAAAGACTATGTCATCCACATAGGTCTGAGCAGTCATGAGTTTTCGATCCTCATTGTTAGCAAGAAGGGTCTTGTTTATTCCTCCATGGTTAGTAAGAGACTTAGTCAGCCTTTCATACCGAGCCCTGGGAACTTGTTTCACTCCATAGGGAGCTTTCTTCAACTTGTACACATAGTTTAGTTGTTTAGGTTCATCAAATCCCTTGGGTTGTTCCACATATACTTCCTTATTTAAGTATCCATTTAGGAAGGCGCTCTTTACCATCATTTGGAATAGCTTAATCTTCAGAATGCAAGCAATTCCCAAAATCCACCTGATTGACTTTAGTCTAGCACCTGGTGCACAAGTATCATCAATTCCTTCTATTAATCTAGCCTTGTTCCTGACTATTCTTCCTTGTTTATCAGACCTAATCTTGTAGATCCACTTAGTTCCAGTTATGTTAGTTCCATCTGGGCTTGGAACCAATTCCCATACTGTATTCCTTTCAAGCTGAACTGAGTCCATATTTATGTTACTCTGAATGTCACAATATAAGGTCATAACATTCTGAGTGACATTGCCCTTCTTATGCTGACCATTTGCCATGGACTTCATAAGCTTCTAGTGTACCAGGTCCAGGTTTCTATGATGATTATCCTTATAATGTCTTTTCATGGCTTGCCTACCAATCCCATAGCCTGTTGTTCTGTCCAGAGGAACCTTATACGTTCCACTTACTGATTCTTTGGTTATGGCCTTCCCTATTCTTTGAGGATGTCTGCCTTTGTCCAAACTTATTTGATCCTTCTTTTCTTTATTGATCAGTCCTGGTAGGTTACTTCTGGACTCCCATAGGTAACAGTTATTCTTGGATCTAGTACCCCTCATTTCCTCCTTACCTTCTTCATTGATAACCACACACTATTCTTTGGAAAAGTGGACTTTTAAACGTTGATCACATAGCTAACTTATGCTTATTAGATTGACAGCCAGTTCTTTAACCAGTAATACATCCTTCAATTTTGGAACTTTAGGACTGTCAAGTTGTCCAACACCTGTGATTTCTCCTCTAGCTCCATCACCAAAGGTTACATGACTAGATGAATGAGGTTTGAGTTTAATCAAGTGATCCTTAATTCCAGTCATATGTCTGGAGCAACCACTGTCAAAGTACCAATCTTCATTGGTAGGCATCCTTGGAGAAATGTGAGCTATTAATGCCACAGTCTTTGCAACCCATTGTCTTTTCTTGTAGGGAACATCATTCTTGGGTTTAGCATGATACTGTTTCTTGACTTGATGCTGCCATTTTCCATGATGCTGCCTTTTGCCATGCGTACCCTGTTTGGTTTTTATTTGGCTAGGGAATCCATGCAGCCAGAAGCACACAGCTTTAATATGCCAAAGTTTTCCACAGTGGTAGCATATATGCCCTTGGAATTGTCTCTTGACTTGATTCCAATTTTTGTGTGGAGGATATTGTGACATTCTCCTTAACTTTTGAATCTCAGGTTGTAATCTCTTGAGTTTCAAAACAGGGTTCTGTCTATCACAAATCCCAGTCCAGACCTATTTCCTGAGTTCTGACCACTCTGCAGAGTCTCTTCTAGAGTGTTAGTCCCAGGATTTAGCATCCTTATGGATTTTGCCATCTGCTCCATTTTAGATTCCAACAAGTTGACCTCACTTTTGAGTGAGTCTATTGTTGCTAGTTGCTCTATCTTCTCAGCCTCTAATTCCATTATGCACTTCTTCTGGTGCTCTCCTTGCTGATACAATTCAATGCTTCTGATGGACAGCTTCTTATATGATTCTGCTAGTTCATCATAAGTTAGCTCCTCTTCACTTGAATCACCATCAGAAATACATACACTGTTAAGAGCAGTAACATGTTTAGCTGACTCCTCTTCTGATCCACTATCTGAATCTCCATCAGACCAAGTGACAGTTACGACTTTTCCCTTCTTTTTGAGGTATGTGGGACATTCCTTTCTAATATTCCATATCCCTCACACTTATGGCATTGTACTCCTCTACTTTGGCTGACCTTATCTTCAGATTTCTCTTTATCAGCAAGGATACTTTTGGTATATGGTTTAGACTTAGCATCTATCCTTTTGACCAGTTTGTTGAATTGTCTTTCAAGCAAGGCAATTGCTTTAGACAGATTCTCCTCCTTTTCACCATTTGTATCAGTTGTGTTTAAGACAAGAGCTATGCTTTTGTTCTTTATTTCCACAACCTGATCACTCATTCCCATTTCAAAGGTTTGAAGGGAACCAATGAGTTTATCCACTTTCATGTGGCATATGTCTTAGGCTTCTTCAATGGCTGTTACTTTCATGGCAAACCTTTTAGGCAGTGACCTTAGAATCTTTCTTACAAGCTTCTCTTCAGTCATCTTTTCTCCCAGAGCTCTTGAGGTGTTTGCAAGTTCAAGAACATTCATGTAAAACTCATGAATGGTCTCATCTTCCTTCATTCTCAGACCTTCAAATTTGGTGGTCAGCATTTGAAGTCTTGACATTTTGACCTTAGAGGTTCCTTCATGAGTAGTTCTGAGAGTGTCCCAAACATCCTTTGCTAGTTCACAATGGTGTACTAGTCTGAAGATGTTTTTGTCTATACCATTGAACAAAGCACTCAACACTTTAGATTTTCCAAGAGCTAAGGCCTCTTGCTCTTTGTTCCATTCCTCTTCAAGAATCAACACATCTACTCCATCCTTGTCAGTCTTCACAGGATGTTTCCAGCCTGAATTCACAGCTCTCCAAGACTTGTAGTCTATAGATTTCAAGAATGCAATCATCCTTGGTTTCCAATAATCGTAATTAGATCCATCCAGAATTTAAGGTCTATTAGTGAAGCCTATATCTTTATCCGTAGTACCAGAATTTATTTTCCCTAGATCTCACCCAGATTTAAACAGACAGGGTGCCTGCTCTGATGCCAATTGAAAATTCTGGCAAGCACACGATGGATGTTATTCCCAAAGTTATAACATCCACTGTGACATCTGCTACTTAACAACTAATACTCAGTAATAATAAAGGCATTAAATAACACAACAATTACTTACCCAGTTCAATGTCAACAACACTTACATCTGGGGGCTACCAAGCCAGGGAGGAACTTCACTATTAGCAGAATTAATTCAGAGTCAAACAACACAGTTTGCACTCCTCACTTAAAACCTACCCAATGACAATTCAACCTAAAGACACTCTAGACATGAGTATACCCACTCACTCCCCCTCAATCACACAACAGTGATATCACACAATTACAGAAGACAATATGAAATGACACTTCATACACACCTTGAACTTGCTTCACAGCTTTGATCAAGGAACTCACACACTCTTGCTTCAAAGCTTCGAGTGAGACACAACCTAGAATCTACCTATCCAATGCAAATCATCCACTAGACAATTGCTTGGAGTACAAGTATTCCTAGATAGAAATCACACGTGAAGACTAGCCTTCTTCACTTACAAGGACTCTGCAATCTGCACTCTATATTCTTCTTCTGTCAAGTGCTGCCATTCAGGATTGCATCTTCTGATATTTATAGTAGCTGTTAGTCCTTTTGGGCCTTGGTGCATTAATTAGGTTTCATCCATAACCAACCTATTCTGAATGATCTGTGAAGGTGAGAAAAGCACTTAGAAGGGGGGTTGAATAAGGGTTTTTAAAACACTTTAGTAGATAAAAAAATAACACATATATTTTTATCCTGGTTCGTTTGAACTCAAACTAATCCAATCCACCCTACCCAGGTGATTTTCCTTTCTCAACAAGGACTTAATCCACTATATCAAACTTGATTACAATGTAAACCACTAAGACAACTGTCTTAGTCTTCTCAAGAAAATCTGACCACAACTTGGTCTTCTCAAGGAAATCTTTTACAAAGATAAACTAACAATTTGTGTTAAAGGTTTTGCTTCTAATAAGCTATATCATAACAGTGATGTTTACACAAGATTAAGAACAAATATGAAAACTTTTAAGCTTTGAAGAATATTTGAATGAGAGCTTGTAAGTTGATTTTCTTTTAAATGATTCGTCAATGTTGGAAAGATACTGAAGCTTGTTTAAATACTACTTCAAGTCTTTATCTCAAAGACTGTGCATGTTGTATGTTCTGCTGCTTCTGTTGCCTTTTTGTCCTCTAATGACTTTTCCTTTCCAGGAAGAGGAATGTTCGGACATGTGCTTTATGTCTGAATTCTTGTGTCATGCATAAATGAGGAATAGTGTCGTTGGAGCAGACGTTAGGATTAGCAACGGATCTTTTCTTTGAGCTGGCATCTTTTCAACTGAATAAACTAACATCAGATCCTCTGATGTAGTTCCTTGTTCTTTAGATCAGAGTCTTGCAGCAATAGTGCTTAAAGCGTGAATGTTACAATCAGTGCAGAGTTGAATATCAGAGCCTCTGTACTTGCAGCGTGAAGTACTTCCAGAGTCTTCTGAAACAATGTTGTAACGCTCTTACTCAAATTCTTCTTAGTCTCACTCAGAGTCATCTGTAGCAGATCAAAGTCTCTTCAAGCAGCGCTCAGAGTCTTCTGAAATGTTGCTTCTGACGCTCAGAGTATTAACGTTCTTTTCACTTGCAGATGTAATTTTTGCTTCCAGATGAATATATAATTTAAGATCTGAAACAAAATTACTTAAACACAATTAGAGTATATATTTCCTTTATGCAAAATTTCATTTATGTTATCATCAAAACAATGAGATATATTAAACACCAATCTGTGTTCTAACAATCTCCCCTTTTTTGATGATGACAAAAACATAGGAAATTTTGTTCAATAATAAGAGAAATAAATATAACTCCCCCTGAGATTGTGAATCTCCCCCTGAATTTAATACCATAAGAAAAATAAATACTTCCCTTTTTGATTGAGTATTCTTTTCAGATCAGAGCCTAGTTGACTTTTCAGAATCAGAGCCTAGATCCTGAAGCCTGGTTTATTCTTTTCAGAATCAGAACCTGGTTTTTTTTCTTCAGAATTAGAACCTGGTTTGTACTTTTCAAAAAATAGAGCCTGGTTTGAATCCTGATTTGGATCAGAGCCTGATTTATCTAATTTAGGAGCTTTCAGAGTAACTTTTATGAATTAAGTCAGATGCAACGTTATAGTTCTAAAAGACTAAAATTCAATGTTAGTTATAATTTATTATGTCTGAATTCCATTCTGGTAACTGTTTATTTGAACAATTATAATTTCCATTTTCTCCCCCTTTTTGTCATATCAAAAAGAAAAAAACTTTTTAAGACACAAGAGAATAACAGAGAAAAACGAATAAGATAAAATAGATAGAAACAGAAACTAAACAGATGCATTGATAAATAAAAATATTCAGAGGATAACAAACATAAGCAGAACAAACAAAATGTGCACAAACAAGCAGAAAAACAACTAAGGTTGGCGAGAGGCTATCATCTTCAGAAGGTTTGTGATCTCAGAAGTAGATTCTTCTTGCCTAGCCATCCATGTCTTGATTTCATCTGTTGTCTGTTCTTGCTTGATCATCCAAGATTTGATTTCTGTGTTGTTGGCTTCAAGCTTAGTAAACTTCTCTTCAAGATCTGGATTCTCTTTCTTGATTTCAGAAGATGTAGGAGCAGATGCAGGAGCGGATGCAGATGCAGTCTCAATAACCATAGCAGATGCAGTCTCTTGAATCACTGAGTCAGAAGCTTGATTCAGAACCATCAGAGCAGACTGATTTGGCATAAGAGTTTCTTCAGCAACAGCTGTTTCTGGAGGAGCATCTTCAGACTTAGGTTCTTCAGCAGGTGCATTGTCCAGAGGAAGAATTGGAGATCTACTCATATTCAGAAGAGTTTGTCTGATAACTTCAGCAAATCTCACCTTTGCATCATCAGAGCAAATGGTGCGAAGGTTTGAAGCTACAGAGTTAAATCTTGACATGAATCTGTTCCAAGTGGCTTCAGAAGCATCTGGAGTCACACTAGACAAGCACTCCTTCTTGACAGTTGACAGCCACATATTTAATTCCTTTTTAAAACCATCAAATAATGTACTAACATCCATTTTAGGTTTTGGTTTCAGAAATTTTTCTAGAGAGGGTGTTTTGGTGGTTTCAGATGAGGATGGTATGGAAAAAGAAGGAATGATGAAAAGAGGACGAGGATAAGGTGTTGAAGGTTTAGTAACAGTCTTTGGTTTAGATGGAATGACATCAGAAGGCATGGAACATAATGGAACAAAAACTAATGTGGGTTTTGGAGTTGGTTGAGAAAGGATAGGTTCAGATGGAATGAATACATCTGGTTGTTTTGGTTCATAACCACAGAGTGAGGGGGTGAGTTTACTTCTGGAAGTAAATCAGATTCAGTAGAATCAGATGATGCAGAAGAGTGACAAGATGTGGAAGAGACGTCAAACAAAATTTTTAAGGGTTGTACATCAAGAACATCAGAATCAAGTATAAATGATTCAGAAGTTTGAGGTTGTTCTGGTTGAGGATCAGAGGGAATGGGTTTTTCTGGTTGTGGTTCAGAAGTTTGTGGTTTTGGTGGGGGAATTTAAGAAGTTTATTTTTCAGATGGGTGTGGTTGTGGTACAGAAGGTTGTTTTGGTTTAAGAGTAGGAGGAATAAGTTCAGAAGGGATGGTTTCAGGTTCATGAGGAGGAGAGGGTGAAGGTGAAGGTATGGGTTCATAGATAGGAGGATCATATGTTAGTACCTCTTTGACAGTTTCTAAGATGGAATCTAAACTAGCCTCAGGAGGATTGCCTTTTTGCTTCTTGACCCTCTTTGGTTTAACAGAAGTTGCCTCGCCAGAAGCCTTCCTCTTTGGTTTTGAAGATCCTTCTTCTGAAACTTTCCTCTTCTTCCTGTGTCTGTCTCCATAAAAATTTGATTCAGGTTCGCCTGCTTTCTGAATCAGATGTTCTGGTAGAGGAGTTCCATCTGCTAGACACGTTGCTATATATTTCAGAATAATTTCCATTGGTTCATTAGCGTAGAACAGAAGGAAATCATCTACTGGTATCCTTCTTTTGCTGACCTCTTCAGAGTTGATCTATATTGGTACAGAAGTGAGTTCTTCCACAACCTTCATCCTCTGAAGACTTTTCCCATTCAGAGGTTTGCCTACCACTGAAGCTAATTCTTCCTGCATTCCAGCTTCTATCAGATGTCCAACCAGACCATTCTCAGTCAGAATATCTGAAATGAGTCTTCCCATTGGTATCCAATTCCTCATCTTCTGATGCTTAGTTCTGACTTCTTCCCTTGATTGTTTCACGTGAGTCCACAGATGATTAAATAGTAGATAAGGCAGATCCACTTTTGTGCTCTAACTCAGACATTACATGAAGTACATCTGATCAGTATTGACATAACCAGGAGAGTTTGAAGACTTCCTGTGATGTATACATCCCATAAATATCTTAGCCCAGATCCTGTAGTTTGGCTTCAGATCTTTCACTTTGTTAGAAGCTTCTCCAGATGAGCAAACTTCACTGTAAACCTCTGTCATATCAACACGCTCAGCTGGAAGATTTGTAACACAATCAGTTTCTTCATAACCAATGAGCTTCCTGATCAGATCCTCAGTTTTGATGATTTCCTTACCCAGAACTGATGAAACAATGAACTTAGGGTATGTAGTTGCATGGATCCAAAATTCTTTCACCAGACATGGATAAACTGGTTCCATCAGCCTATCAAAGAACTTTGTCCAACTTTGAGCATCAACAAAGGGACGAAGATCAAACCCATTTCAGCAATTGATTCAAAGTTCACGATATATTCACACAGAACTTCAAGTTTTTCAACTGGTGTGAGGAGGGTTCTAACAGGTTCTTTGAAAGCAACAATACCCAGATTTGCAGAAGAGACAGCAGCCATTGTTGATTGAAGTTGTTGAGATGTTGATGAAGAAGTTTCCATTGATGAAGTAGAAAGGGGTTTAGGGTTATGGAGAGATTTGGGTTTTGAGGAGAAGATGAAAGAATGCAATAAGCAGAAATGCATAAGAGAGTGAACGAAAGTGAAAAGTGTGAGAACTGAAGTGTTGTGGAATTTATAAAAAAACATTTAGGGCACACAAGAGTCACACAATCAGCAAATAGCATTTAATTAAACATTAAATCACATCAAACATAATCATGACAAGAAAAAGCAATTAATGATACTGACAACGCGTGGGGGGAAAACGAGAATTAAAATTAATTCAAACAGTACCTATGAACGGCGTTTCAGTGCTGGACACTCAATCGTTTCAGATGCAGATGGCACGTGTTTGCTTGCATGTGCTTCTGAAACTCTTTGAGAAATGAAACGTTAGCCAATGTTCAGATTTTCTGAGGCTTGTCAGTTCAGATTTACACACAATAAATAGAATAATAAACAATAAATAAATAGATGAAATACTTCAGAGTTAAAACATTTTCCATCCGAGGAAATTTACTTTTGATAAACATTTTATTCTGGACAGAAATCCATACTTATATTTTTCAGAATAAATTTAAATCTATCCTCAGCAAGAGGTTTTGTAAAGATATCAGCCCATTGATGGTCTGTATCAACAAAGTTTAAACTTATAATTCCCTTCTGAACATAGTCTCTGATGAAATGATGTTTTATTTCTATATGTTTTGCCTTAGAGTGTAAAATAGGATTTTTAGACAAGCATATAGAAGAAGTATTATCACAGAAGATTGAAATGTTACTCTCATGAATTTGATAGTCTTCTAGTTGACTCTTCATCCAGAGCATCTGAGTGCTACAACCAGCAGCAGCAATGTATTCTGCTTCTGTTGTTGAAAGCGCAATTGTGGGTTGCTTCTTGCTGAACCAAGATATCAGATGACTTCCCAGAAACTGATAGCTTCCAGAAGTACTCTTACGCTCTACTCTGTCTCCTGCATAGTCAGCATCACAGAATCCAACTAATTTATAATCATCAGATTTTCTGTAACACAAACCCACATTAGTAGTACCTTTCAGATACCTTAGAATCCTCTTAACAGTTGTTAAGTGAGATTCTCTAGGATCTGATTGGAATCTAGCACACAGACAAACACTAAATAGAATATCAGGTCTAGAAGCAGTCAAATACATAAGAGATCCAATCATACCTCTGTAGAGCTTTTGATTTACCTTCTTACTTATCTCTTCTTTTCCAAGAGTGCTTGTAGGATGCATTGGAGTTTTGGCCAACTTGCTTTCAGTCATATTAAACTTCTTCAGAACCTCCTTCACCATGGGTCTCCATCTTGTTGGTAGACTTCTGATGATCTTCTTGACATGGTCAGAAGTAGAGTAGCCTTTATCCAGAACCTTTAACCCAGCAGTTAGGATCTGAAATCTTGAGAACATAGTTTCTACAGATTTAGACTCCTCCATTTTGAAGGCTTCATACTTCTGGATGAGGGCCAGAGCCTTGGTCTCCTTTACTTGGGATTTTCCTTCATGAGTCATCTTCAAAGATTCAAACATATCAAATGCAGTATCTCTGTTTGTTATTTTCTCATACTCATTATGAGATATTGCATTTAACAGGATGGTTCTTGCTCTGTGGTGGTTTCTAAACTCCTTCTTCTGTTGATCAGACATAGATTTTATGTCAACCTTTTTCCCTTCATCATTGGTAGGATGAATGTAACCATCAGTTACCAAATCCCACAAATCAGCATCATATCATAGAAAGAAGCTTTCTATTCTATCTTTCTAGTAGTCAAACTTCTCACCATCAAACATGGGAAGTTTGGTGTTGATTCTGTCTTTATCATCGTATCTGTTGTTGTATGAAGTTGAAGTAGAAGCTTCAGCAGCCATGATGAATAAAGAATAAGATATTAGGAGTTTTTCTCAACTGGATCTTTTCTGTCACGGTTAAGTGAGAGCACTAACAGAACCTGAGCTCTGATGCCAACTAAAGGTGAGAAAAACACTTAGAAGGGGGGGGGGGGGGTTGAATAAGGGTTTTTAAAACAATTTAGTAGATAAAAAATAACACAGATATTTTTATCCTGGTTTGTTTGAACTCAAACTAATCCAGTCCACCCTACCCAGGTGTTTTGCCTTTCTCAACAAGGACTTAATCCACTATATCAAACTTGATTACAGTGTAAACCACTAAGACAACTGTCTTAGTCTTCTCAAGAAAATCTGACCACAACTTGGTCTTCTCAAGAAAATATTTTACAAAGATAAACTAACAATTTGTGTTAAAGGTTTTGCTTCTAATAAGCTATATCACAACAGTGATGTTTACACAAGATTAAGAACAAATATGAAAATTGTTAAGCTTTGAAGAATGTTTGAATGAGAGCTTGTAAGTGTTGCACCCCAAAATTTGCCCAACCTTTTCCTTCTTGTTTTTGCATTAGCATAACATCATCATAGCATTATCATAGCATTGCATTAGCATTTATGCAGGAGATCAAGTGTGATATACATCAAGAGAGGCCTATCTAGAGGTTTTATTTGAGCTTGAGGAGTCACTAAAGTCACCAGGAAGTGGTTCATGCCCTTGAGAAGTTCAGATGCTTGTGTGGGGTTCATCCCCTGACTTAGAGGCCAACTGAAGATTATCAATGAGTTGGGAAACTATGATTACAGGTCATAAAATTACAGGTCAAGTTCAATACTTTGCATAACTTAAATGGACTTTTTCCAACATGAAAGTTGCTCCAAATGGGGTCATTTGGTCAACCATACCTCAAGGATTCAATGGGCTAGCTCCTAGGTGAAGTTTCATAGAAGGTACTTTGGTGAAAGTTTGTGAAATGGCCTAGATTGGAAAGTTACCAAATTTTAATCAAACAAAGTCATATTTGTACTTATTTTGAATGGAAATCATGTTTTAAGAACAATGACATTATTACATTTTTCATTTGAGGATTTTATCATGGCCTATTTCAAGATTTCTTCATGGTTAAGGTACACTTTGAATCTAAGCCCTTAAGATTGAAACAAGGGCTAATTTTGGATCATTGATCATTCTTACAATGCAACATATATAAACATTTCAAGCCAAGGCAAAAGGAGATTTTTTTGATATCATTTTTTTCTCATTTTCTACCATTCTTCCATAAGCAAAAATCCAAAAACCAAATTCTCTTCTCTCCCATTTTTTTGACCATTTTTCATCACCATCATCTTCAACAAGAATTATCAAATTGATTCCATAATTTTTTGGCCAAAATTGGTGTATGAACATGGCCATAAACCTCCATTAAAGTGAGCTTTAAGTCAAAATTGATTTTTCAATTTCACAACAATTCAAGGATTTCTTTCCATCCAAATACCTTCATCATCAATTATAGAACGTGTCCGTATAGTTTTCTCAAAGAATTGGTGGTTGAGTGAGGCTATCGGAAGCCATTTTCGGAGGTATAAAGAATTCAACATAACTCCTTATTTATGAATCTTTCCTGCCCCATTTTTGTTGCATTGCATTGCTCTCATCCTCTACATGAATTCTGGTACAAAAAAAAGCACTTTCATGCCAATTTTTGGTTCTTGACATATTCATGGATGTGCACGGTTTTGGAGTTTGAGTGGGTTTTAGTTCAAAATAATGCCATATTCTTCTTCCCCACGAAATTTCACACAAGTTTGGTCAAAAAATCATTGAATTTGGACAAGATTTGAGGAAGTTAGAGGCATATGAACTTTTCCGGCCACCATGCTCTCATTTCCGGCCGCCCCATGTTCAAGGTTCAGCATTTTCCCTCTTCTTTCATGTTCAAAGGAAGAAGAAACATGTCAGCCCTTGGATCACTCAAAGAAAGAAGACTTAGTCTTCTCATCAAAGGGCAACGCGCGCGCCACGTGGCAGGACCTCAAAACTATGTCGTTTTGCTTACTACAGGGGGCTGGGAGAACGTGGGTTCGATCCCTCCCCCCTTCCACTTTTATTTATTCTCACTTATTTCTCATGTTATCACCTTGTATTCATGTTCTTCCATGTTCTTTTATTTCCTTTATTTTTCATGTTCATTCAAAATATCATAAAAAATAGCAAAATTAATCTTTTTGATCCCAACTTTTTTGTGCTGAATATTTGAGATGCCTAGAATTTTATAGAATTGGAATTATGATTTTATCATTTCCTGACATTTTCTTTGGAATTTTTACATTTGGTGTGTCACAAAAATGCCAACACTTGTGTCATAACTTTGTTAATTTTCTTTAACCTATCAAAACAAAATTTAAATGCTTAACCTTTTGCAGGGTATTCATGCACACATTGAGGTACCTAGATATATTTTTACTTAATTTTTAATGTACCATTTTGAAGGGTTTTGAAGGTCTTTCTTTACCATGTGCTAGTTTGGCTTCTTTTTGGTACACTTGACATAGTTTTAATTTGTTTGACTAGTTCCGTTGGGATATTTTGACTATAATTCTCACCCCTGGTTTGTGACATGTTGTAGGGCATTGGAGATTTTATTTGGAATTTTTTGATACCATTTACTATTTTTCCCATATTTTTGTAATTGGACTTGTAATATGGACTTTCAAGCGGACATTGGTTTTATTTCGGCTCCAACGGCCTCGAATTATTTGTGTGATGAGCGCTATGGTTCCTATTTCTTATTGTAGACATTGTATAGGATTTTTAGATCATTGGTTGGCTGTTTTTATCATACATAACTTGCCCATTAGGTACCATACTTTCATGATAGTGCGTTATGATTCCAAATCGTGGTTCATGTACGTCATTCATAGGTTTTTGTTGCCTTGTATCTCTTTATATTCACTTGTGGCCAAGATTTCATGTTTAGAATAGGCCAACTTCCATTCATTATGGACTTGAGGTTGAGATGACTTGCCTCCCTCACTTGCATTCCATGTTTACTGTTATGAATATGCATTTCCTATATGTTGTTACTTCATCTGTTTTATGTTGCTTCCTTTGCCTTTCCCTTAGGATCTCCATTCTTTCTTGTTGAAGATAGAATGTGATAGAAATTAGGCTTTTCAACCATGTATGACAACATTAGGGTAGTCTTACCCTTTGCAAACTTCAACCATAGGACGAACATTGCATGATAACATTTAGGGCTGTGTAGTTTCCCTTAGAGGTCTGTTTCTCTTTCTCATCTTCAAACATTCTTAAAATACTTAATAAAGGTTAACATGTGTCATGTGTTACAAGCCTTAAGCTACTTGAGAAAGAGTTATGGGAGGGTTTACCTCACATAATTTGAATGTTTAGTATGGCACCCTTTGGGTGACATGCGACGCATTCACTCTTAAGTCCAAGTCTTTAGTGCAACACGAGTTACAAACAAAACTCAAGACACTTCTTCATAAAAGACACAAAAACAAACATTCAACTTCTTTTTGTCCTCTTGGACTTTAATCATTAGAAACCATTTTCGTAATGAGAGTTTCGTTAACTCTCGGTTCTCCCGCAAACGGTAACGCCTAAGTCTCCAATGGTCGAGCTGCATACACCAAACTGCGAGAACCGTTTGTTAACCCTACTCGGGTTAAAAACAACTTGAACCAAACCTGTGGTCTTGTTAGCCCGAACTACGTTTGCTCTGATCTTTCATGCCGTGTGAAAGTACGTAGGCACGATATGTGATATCTCGGCGAGCAACCTTCCCCCCTTTACCCGTAGTTAGGCGAACTACGTTGACTCTGATTTCTCGTTCCAGACGGGAATACGTAGGCATAAAGTGCGATACTTTGCCGAGTCATTTTCTTTTCCTTTTTTGTCCCTAAGCCTTTAGTAGATAGTATTAATCAACCCTTTGAGATAAACAATTAAGCTTGGATCCTGTTGAGTACGACGGACGTGAGGGGTGCTAATACCTTCCCCTTGCGTAACCGACTCCCGAATCCAGGAATTGGTTGCGATGACCATTCCTTTTCCCTCTTTCGTTAGGTTTTCTCTGAGCGTTTCCTTTCCCTCCTTTGGGATAAATAACGCACGGTGGCGACTCTTCTGTCATGGTCGGCGCCGATTTTCGCAGTAGCGACAGTAAGTTGATTTTCTTTCAAATGATTCGTCAACGTTGGAAAGATGCTGAAGCTTGTTTAAATACTACTTCAAGTTTTTATCTCAAAGACTGTGCATGCTGTACATTCTGCTGCTTCTGTTGCCTTTTTGTCCTTTAATGAATTTTTCTTTCCAGGAAGAGGAATGTTCATACATGTGCTTTGTGTCTGAATTCTTGTGTCATGCATAAATGAGAAATAGTGTCGTTGGAGCAGACGATTGGATTAGCAACAGATCTTTTCTTTGAGCTTGCATCTTTTTAACTGAATAAACTAACATCAGATCCTCTAATGTAGTTCCTTGTTCTTCAGATCAGAGTCTTGCAGCAATAGTGCTTAAAGCGTGAATGTTACAATCAGTGCAAAGTTGAATATCAGAGCCTTTGTACTTGCAGCGTGAAGTACTTCCAGAGTCTTCTGAAACAATGATGTAACGCTCTTACTCAAATTCTTCTTAGTCTCACTCAGAGTCATCTGTAGCAGACCAGAGTCTCTTCAAGCAGCGCTTAGAGTCTTCTAAAATGTTGCTTCTGACGCTCAGAGTTTTAACGTTCTTTTCACTTGCAGATGTAATTTTTGCTTCCAGATGAATATATAATTTAAGATCTGAAACAAAATTACTTAAACACAATTAGAGTATATATTTCCTTTATGCAAAATTTCATTTATGTTATCATCAAAACAATGAGATATATTAAACACCAATTTGTGTTCTAAAAATCTGCATGCTTGCCACTTATTTCAGAGATATTCTGGTTTGCCTAGGGCTTCTAGAAAATCTCCTGATATCCAGCTTGAGCTCTAATTCTGTTTCCTGGTTTATAGATACCAGAAAAACAACTTTGCCCGCTGGATGTCATACGTTCAGTGTTATGACATTCTATATGACATTCAACTTAACTAAGTTAACTTACAATTAACTTACCTTGCACACACATCATTAAGTATGTCCTAACATTTATTATGACATACATGCACACTCTAAAGTTTTGCCACAAAATGCAACCAATCAGGATGTACATTTAGTATGACATCCCATGATGTAATGATTGATGAACTATGATGATATTTCTATGAGTTTTGATGATTTTATGCTGACATGATGTATGGTGATGATTTTGATGATGATGATTTTGATGAATGATGATGCACCTATGATGTTATTATGAGGATGATTATTGACATGTGCATCATGCATTCATGTGCATCCGGACTTCGGTTCAGGACCTTGATTTCTTTGGCTTCAGTCCCATTGTGCGGATGTGAAGTATTTTGATGTGCTCCGGTTCTCGAGTAGAATCGATCCTATTGATGGGAATCTATGGAGGATTGATGGCCCAGTGTCCATCGAGCTGTGATGATTGGTACCACATGCACGAGTCTTGTTGCATTTGCATTTTATGAGATAATTTGGTGTAAATTATGATATTATGACCTTTGATGTTCCTTGATGATTATGATGATGTTGAATATGAAAATGACGCCATTTTATATATTGGATTCCTATATTGATTATTATGAATCGTTTTACTCACCCTGCCTGTTTGAATGTTGCCTCCACGTGGGTAACGTGCAGATGACCAGGTTTAGCCGTGGATGTCGTTGAGGATCTTTTTGGAGTTTTGAGTTGTTGGCCATTTTGGTTAACTTAGAGGGTCTTGCTCTGATAGTGTAACATCGGGTTGGGGTCTTTGAGTTAAACCATGTTTAATTTGATTTTTGTTACTTTGATTATGTTTCCGTACAAGGAAAATTTTGGATTTCTCCTTTTGAGCATTTTTTGATATCTTTTGGGAAAACCTGTTGTTTACGGAGCTTTGACCTATATTTGATTTATTGGAAAATGTACGCCCTTTGAGGTGATTTTTAGAGAGTTTAATATTTTACTCTGATAAATGTGAATATTTTTTCATTTAATTTGTGGGGTAGAAAAGGGTGTTACAGGGAGCAGCGACTTATTGGATCCTATTCTAGATGGGGCTTGAGGTTGTCCCATCGTCGGGCACAGCCTAGTCCAGCTCCGCGTTGAGGAGGGCCCAACACATGCCCAATCCTCTAGTCGTTGGAGGTAACATTCTCCACACGTTTTCCACATGCTCCTCACGCGGGAACACGTCACCAATTGAACCCATTCCCTTGAAAATAAGTCATTCACTTCCCAGATTTGTGGGACAGATGACCTGGGATGAAAACCACGTGCGAGTGTTCCCTACTTTCACGTACGATCCTTGCAGTGACCCGTTGTGGGCCTTGTAGTCCAACCTACAGTAGATGACCGTTGACCCAACGCTGGGGGAACATTATAAATACCGTCCTCTAATGGAGGGTCAGGTATTCTAAATTCACTCATTATTCTGTACTTGCTCTCTTTTTCACTCTAAACCTCACTTTGGCATCAGAGTGTTTTGCAGGTACACCCTTCTTCTCTTCTCTTTCACCGGCGAATTCGGAGCTCACGACGTGTTGCTGGCTACTGATTGAACTTCTGATCCCGATAAAATTAAATACTAAATAGAAAAACTAAAACTTATTGATGTGCTTGACTGTTTTGGACGACGTCCTTGCAAAATAGACCATGTCTTTTACCCTAAAATTTGTAGTATTGAAAATGTTGGCTTTGTCATATTTTATTAATTATTTAAGTGTAAAGAGACATAAACAATTAGAAAAATGAGATGTTCAATTAATGTTATCGTTTTTAAGGATTTTCTATTAAAAAATAATTGATTTTTTATACATTTCAAATGGATGTAAACGGACAATTAAAGAAATGTTTTTGGGTTGACTCAAGTTTTAGAATGAGTTACAAATATTTTAATGATGTAGTAACTTTTGATCAACATCCTTAACCAATAGATATGTTGTGAATCGGATACCTTTAAACAAAGTATAAACGGTTTCTTAATGATCAAGAAACACACAAGGGTTAGGGTTAACAAAGAAGACAAGGTAAAATAACAAGGAATGGTTATTAAACTGTTATTCTTTCCTTTCTCTTAGAAAAAAATTACAAGTATACAAGAATAACAAAATAACCTCTCTCCCTTGAAATTAAGATTTTATCTTCCTATTTTTCCTTATTCCAAGATTGAGAAACTAACATCCTATTTATAATAAAATAGCACACTAACCTAATGGGTTTTTTTAACAATTACCCATTACAAGCCAACTTAGGGTACAAGCTAACTTAAACAATTGGGCTTACAAGCAAGGCCCAATTCAACATGCTAACAACCCTAGCAATATTGACTAATGCATGTTAGAAGAAACTTCGACTACAACACGCATTACTTGCGAACAGACTTCGACAACACTAGAGTTCGATCCAATATCTCACAAATCTCCACCTTGGATGAAGAAACTAGCTTTCTTCATGCAGCTTTATTAACTGCATACAGTGGAAAAACTTGCAACTGGGCAACGTCTTGGTGATCATATCAGCAGCATTATGATCTTTCGAAACCTTCAACACTTAGACTCTCCACGCTCGATTACCCCTCTGATGAAATGCAACCTCACATCAATGTGCTTGGTTCACTCATGATAGGCTGAATTCTTCGACAGGTGTATTGCACTTTGACTATCACATTTAACAGTGATAACTCGACCTTGAAGTTTTAGCTCCTTTGCAAAACCTTCAAGCCACAATGCTTCCTTCACAGCTTCAGTTAGGGCAATATACTCCGCTTCAGTGGTTGATAAGGCAACGACCTTCTGAAGTGTTGCTTCCCAACTGATTGTTGTCCCAAACATAGTGAACACATATCCAGAGATAGATTTTATGGAATCCATACAACCTGCATAATCAGAGTCGACATATCCTTCGATTGCTACTTTACTATATTCACCTAAGGCTCCACCATAAATTAGGACTATATTCAGAGACCCATTTATGTACCTTAAAATCCACTTACAAGTGACTAACCTGGCTCCAGCAGGTTTCTTGATCAGTTCCCAGGTGTTGTTATCATGAAGAGATTTCATCTCATCATCCATGGCCTTCAGCCATTCAGTCTTCTTTCGACTCCTCATAACTTCCTTATAGTCTCTAGGTTCTTCATCTAGAACCTCACTAGCAGAGATTAAGGCGTAAGCTATAAGATCTGCATACCCAAGTCTCTGAGGTGGCTTGATGACTCTCCTTGACCTGTCTCTTGCTAGCAGGTAGTCATTATCAGTCTCCTCATCTTCGACAACATCTTCTGCTTCTTCTTCGACTTCATCTGGGGTAAGCAATTCAGCATCAACATGATCCACCTCAACAGGAATCTCTTCATGTTCCAGCTCTTTGTCAACATCATCAATTTTCTTGAAAGCCATCTGTGCTTCATTGAAAACTACATCTTGACTGGTGATACACCTCCTGTGACTTGGCTCTAGGCACCATAGACTATAAGATTTGACTCCTTCAGGGTATCCCATGAACATGCACTTCAGAGCTCTAGGTTTGACCTTGTCTTGCCTAATATGAGCATAGGCCACACAACCAAATACTCTCAGTCTGTCGAGACTAGGTGGATGTCCCGACCAAACTTCTTCAGGTGTCTTCATTTCCAAGGCAGTCGAGGGACATCTATTTATCAGGTAAGCTGTTGTCGAAACAGCTTCCGCCCAAAACACCTTCTTCAATCCAGCACTAACCAACATGCATCTAACCCTTTCAAGGATTGTTCGATTGAATCTCTCAGTTAAGCCATTTTATTGAGGAGTACCTGCTACAGTCTTATGCCTCGCAATCCCAGACTCAACACAGTAATTGTTGAACGCTTCGTTGCAGAATTCAAGGCCATTGTCGGTTCTCAACCTCTTAACCTTTCTTCCAGTTTGAGTTTCGACCAGAGTCTTCCAACTTTTGAAATTCTCAAAAGTTTCATCCTTCGTCTTCTGAATGAATACCCATAGCTTTCTGGAATAGTCATCAACGATGGATAGAAAATACCTTGCACTTGAGTGTGAAGGATTCCTTGCAGGCCCCCAAAGATCAGCATGAATGTAATCTAGGGATCCATGTGTTCTTTGCTTGCCTTTGTTAAACTTCTCCCTACAGGATTTACCAAATACACAAGATTCACAAAATTCCAACTTTTCGACTTTGTCACCTCCTAGCAGGTTCTGCTTCCCCAATTTGACCAGGCCTCTTTCGCTGACATGGCCCAATCTCATGTGCCATAATTCTGTCTTCGACATAGATTTTGTGGATGCAACATTTGTCGAACCACTTACAACCTCAGCCTCAAGGGTATACAAGCCTTGTTTCTTCGTGCCTCTCAAGACTTCCTTCGACCCCTTCATGACTCTTAGGATACTTTTCTCTCCTTGAAAAATGTATCCTTTTCTGTCGAATTCACCAAGAGAAATCAAATTTCTCGTCAAGTCAAGTACGTACTTGACTTCAGTCAATAACCTTATTGACTCATCATGGAGCTTGAATCTCACAGATCCAGTACCTGCAATTTTGCAAGATTTGTTGTTTCCCACCAGCACAGATCCACCATCTTGATCACATAGCTCCTCGAACAATTCTCTGTTTGGAGTCATGTGCCAAGTGCAACCTGAATCCATAATCCACTCTTTCCTCGAGTCGCCACTTGAAACCACAAGAACATCAGATGAGTCGAAGTCATCTTGAACAATGGCTGCATTGCCATTACCTCCATGATCTTTCACGCGTTCAGGGCACACCTTTCTTATGTGACCTTCCTTCTTACAGTGATAACATCGAATACTAGATGTTTCGCCACTATAAGACTTCTGTTGACTTTTACCTTTCTTCTTGTCGAACTTACCATCCTTTCGCAAGAATTTTCCCTTAACGGCCAAACCTTCGCCCACCGTCGAAGGTTTATGCTCCTTTCGTTCGTTCAAGTCCTTAGAATACAAGGCTGATTGAACTTCTTCAAAGGTCAGGGACTCCCTTCCATACAAGAGAGTTTCTTTGAAGTGAGCATGTGTTCTGGGTAAAGCACACAGCAGCAACAGTGCTTGATCTTCATCATCGATCTTCACATCAATATTTTCAAGATCAAGAGTCAGCTTGTTGAACATATCCAACTGCTCAGCCAACACTTTGTCTTCACTCATCTTGAATGAATATAAAGCTTGCTTCATGTAGAGTCGATTCACCAGAGATTTGGTCATGTACAAACTTTCAAGTTTCACCCATAATCCTGATGTTGTAGTCTCCTTTGATACCTGTCGAAGAACCTTATCACCAAGGCTCAACAATATTGCGCTGTGGGCTTTTTCGATCATGCCCGTCTTTTCTTTTGCCGTTAACGCAACGTCTATGGCTGCCTCACCCTTCAACGCTTCCAAACAACCCTGCTAAACCAATAGGGCTTTCATCTTCAAGCGCCACAAACCGAAGTCGTTCACTCCGGTGAACTTTTCAATCTCATACTTTGTTGAAGGCATCTTCTCCACGCTCACCGCACCAATTTGTTGTGAATCAGATACCTTTAAACAAAGTATAAACGGTTTCTTAATGATTAAGAAACACACAAGGGTTAGGGTTAACAAAGAAGACAAGGTAAAATAACAAGGAATGGTTATTAAACTGCTATTCTTTCCTTTCTCTTAGAACAAGATTACAAGTATACAAGAATAACAAAATAACCTCTCTCCCTTGAAATTAGGATTTTATCTTCCTATTTTTCCTTATTTCAAGATTGAGAAACTAGCATACTATTTATAATAAAATAGCACACTAACCTAATGGGCTTTTTAACAATTACCCATTACAAGTCAACTTAGGGTACAAGCTAACTTAAACAATTGGGCTTACAAGCAAGACCCAATTCAACATGCTAACAACCCTAGCAATATTGACTAATGCATATTAGAACAAACTTCGATTACAACACGCATTACTTGCGAACAGACTTCGACAACACTAGAGTTCGATCCAATATCTCACAAGATATATTAATCATCATCAATGATAAACTCTTTTTGGTTGTGCTCTTTTTGGTTGTTAATCTATTGGTTAGATGCATTGGGTAAAGTTTATTCTAAAACTATTATCATTAACTAAAACAATGTTATTACGAATGCAATTTCAATGGCATTTCCTTAAATTAGTAATCATTATTGAATGTAGGACATTCAAAAGAAAGTTCTAGAATATTTGAAATTTATTTATTTATTTATTTATTTTGATAAAAAAGATAGATTAATCAAAGCAGGGCCAATACGGCATTACAATAAGTGTCACCCCAACGGGGAATTGTCCCAATCCACGTCCTAGACTCAAGGGCCTTGCCAATTCCCACAATGTGATGGGCATCACCAATACAACATCTATTAACATACAATAAAGTGGCATCCACAAAATTGTTAATTAAAGTTCTGCAATCAGCAACTAAAAGATCTAGAGCATCTATTTTGTCCACAACATTAATACAATCCACGATAACCATGGCATCGGATTGGACCACAAACTTATCCAGCTTCCATTGCTTTGCCAACTCCAGTTCCCATTCGACGCCAAAAAGCTCTGCAAAACTTGGATTAGTAACACAAGAAATACACTTCGGTGCAGCCTGAAAAACATTTTTTGAAGGGTCCTTAATAACACACCCAAGGGATATGACCCCATCTAGAAAGCAACATGCATCCGTCTGTATCACCCAAGAACAATTATCATTGGGAATCACCTATCTCTATTGGAGAATTTGATTCTAGTTGAGAAGCAATGAAAAATAAATATGGGTTGCATGATACTAAGTGGTTAGGTTGAAAAGATCATCCCAACTTCAAATGGAACAATAATAAAATATTGAATGCCAATCAAAGTACTTAACAAGCACAACGGACTCCATTCATGAGGAAACCTTCACCACTTGAAGAAACTCTTAACAAAGGTAACTCAAAAGTGATTTAGGTTCTAGCATTCCTTATACCATAGGTGAAGAAAAAAAAATCTCGCATGCACTTTGAGATTTAGGTTCTAGCCTTAACTTAATGCCTTTGAAACTTTAGAAGAAACCGAAAAAGGAAGATCTGAAACCATGGTTGACCTCTCAATCCCTCATCCATATGGCGTTATAGAAGATGTGCTAGTTAATATGGACTGGATAGTGTTTATGGCCGATTTTGTGATAGTGGATATTATTGAAGATATTGATGCTTTGCTAATTTTAGAAAGACCTTTCTTAGAAACCAGAAAAATGCTAACTAATGTGAAATCAGGTGAATTAAGATTGAAGTTCAACGAGAAAGAAGTAGTCTTCGATGTCTGCGAATGGACGCAACATGTTGAAGACATGGATGATTTCTACAAAGTTGAGGTAACCAAGAGTGATGAAGAAGTTAGCATAAGGAAATTAATCTGACGCAAGGGTACACCTTGCGCATGATAAACCTTAGGCCTTGTTTATCAAGCAATGACGGTAAAGAAGAACTTAATACACTAGTACAAAAAGATAAATTCACACTCGTTTTTTATACAATTTACACCTATTATTGGAGGGTGTAAATTCAACGGGTGAGAAATGTCTGACAAATTTACACCTATTTAAAAACGGGTGTAAATACATGCAAAATTACACCCTTTTTAATAGAAAACGGGTGTAAATTATTACATATATACATTTAAATCAAACAAATTTACACTTCATTGAGAAAAATCAGGTGTAAAATAAATAATACTTACTATAAATCTCAACAAATTTACACCCTATTTTCTTTAAATGAAGTGTATAAATATGATATATTACACCCTATTTTCGTTATCACGGGTGTAAAATATAATTATTAAATTATATTCACTTCCATTTACACCCTATTTCATTTGACATATTACACCCTATTTTAGTTATCACGGGTGTGAAATATGATAATTATGTTATATTTAATGTCAGTTATTGGTGTGAAAATGATCATTATATTATATTTAATTTCATTTATACTCTATTTCATTTAACTAGATATTTTTGTATACGGTTGAATCATATTATCTAATATTAAAAAATCATTCATCAAATTCATATTTTATGTACAAAGAATTCATAATATTTCTCATATTTTTATATACAAAATCATATTTCATGTCCCAAAAAGTATACAAAATTGTTCTCTAGTTATTGTAAGTAGCTTAAGGACTAGACAAAAAGAAGACTCTAAGGACAACACAAAAATTCAACTTCTTGTGGGTTACATAAATCAATAGATCAGCCATAAATGTACATAATAAAGAGAAATTTTGTGAAGAGATTTATCTGATACTATTAAATGCCACTTAAGATACAATAAGAAGACTCTAAGGACAACACAAAAATTCAACTTCTTGTGTGTTACATAAATTAATAGATCAGCCATAAATGTACATAATAAAGAGAAATTTTGTGAAGAGATTTATCTGATTCTACTAAATGCCACTTAAGATACAATTTAATGCAAACAGGACGGATCCAAAAATTTTAATTAATGAAATCAAGGTTAATTGTTTAATACAAAAATAAAAATCAAATAATATAAATATTTATAAAAAAAATATAAATACTTATATGCATAAAATGATGATGATAATATATATTTAAAAAGTTAAATATTACAAAACAAAGCACAAATATATATATATATATATATATATATATATATATATATATATATATATATATATATATATATATATATATATATATATATATATATATATATATATATATATATATATATATATATATATATATATATATATATATATATATATATATAATGAAGACAACATAATATTTAAAGATTATAATTACTCTCTACGTGTCTTTATATTTTGAAAGTGTTGTAAGATTTTTTCATTTTCAACACTATAAAATATATCACTCTCTATGTATGTTACCAAACAATCATTCAAAAATTCATCACTCATACGGTTGCGCAGTTGATTCTTCACAAAATTCATAGCTGAGAAACTTCTTTCAACGGTTGTCGTAGCCACAAACAAAAGTAATGTCAACTTCAAAAGTAAGTACACCATTGGATAAGCAATGTGTTTTTTTGTCTCCACCATCATTCTTGAAAGATCACTAATTCCCTGTAAATTAGAAAATTGTTCACTAAAACAAACATCCATGATGTAATTTTCAAGTTGATTGTCGAGTCCCATAAGCTCTACCAAAGAAAATTCGGACGGATAAAATCGAGCCAGATTAATCAACTTTTCCTTGTCAAATGCAAAAAATGAATCTCGTGGACTTAAACTTGTTACACAAAAAAGAAATTCACTATTCACCTCGGTAAATCTATTGTTCAGTTCTTAAAGTTATCTATCAATCACTTGATAAAAGACCTCGACTTGAAAGTGATGCAAGTTTGAAACTTTTTCAACTTTACGACTTAGATGTAACATGAAGACATCATCCATATTTATAATGGCAATATTATGCTTCTCAAAGAATAATGCCACTTTATCGAGTAGACTTGACCAACCATCTTCTCCCATATTTTGCAATCTTTCCTTCGATACTTTAACAAATGTCATAGCATTTACAATATCTTGATCTTTTCTTTGTAGTGCTTGAGATAAATCATTAGTAATTCCCAATATATTTCTCATCAAAAGCAATTTGAAAATTAATTCAAAGGATTGTAAAGTATTCAATAATTGACGAGTTTCAACTCGTTGCTCTGCGCTAAGGCTATCTTTTAAAATCATATCTAGCACATCACACACAGAAGGAAACAAAAAAACCAACATGAGTAATGTACCATAATGTGATCCCCATCTAGTATCTCCAGCTCTTGTTAGCGTAGTTTCTTGGTTCAAGCCACGACCAGTTAAAGTTTCTCCACTCTCTAATGCTTCTATTACTTTAAGAATTTGATTTTCTCTAAGAATATCTCTACGCTTGCATGAAGCTCCAACAACATTAGATAAATTGTTAACTATAAGAAAAAACCAAGCAATGTCATCATGCTTTTTAGGAACCGCTACAAGTGCCAACTGAAGTTGGTGAGCAAAACAATGAACATAGAATACACACTTATTTTCTTTCAATATCAAACTTTTGAGGCCATTAAACTCTCCTTGCATATTACTTGCCCCGTCATATCCTTGTTCACGAACTCTTGAAAAGCTTAAATTGTACTTTGCCAATAAGGACACCAGTGTGCTAACTTTAAAGACATAGCACTTGTATTTACAACATAAACAATACCAAGAAACCTCTCAATGACACATCCTTTCTTGTCTACATAACGTAAAACAACAGTCATTTGCTCTTTAACTGAAACATCTCGAGATTCATCAATTAAAATAGAGAACAAATCATTGTTAAGACCATCAATAATAACTTTTGTGGTCTCAAAAGCAACAACTTTCACAATATATTTTTGAATGCTAGGTGACACTAATTTGAGATTTCCACGAGACTTTTTCAAGACTTTATCAATCTCTTCATTATGATTACAAAGAAATTGTAGAATCTCGAGAAAATTACCTTTATTCTTTGAATCCACTGATTCATCATCACCGCAAAATGTTAATCCCAACTTTAAAAAAATTCTAATACAATCAACTATTGCAGTTAAATAAATCTGATATTCCCTTTTGATCAAGTCAGATTGTTTGTTCATAGCAACTTCAATATGTTGTTTTTGATTCATTAGTGCATTACATTTTCTCCAAGCTTGGTTGTGAGCACTATTAGGACCTCCAACATGAACATTGAGTCTATCTTTCTTTTTCCAATTTGAAAATCCCTCAATCACAAATGCATCACAACCTTTGTGTTCTCCTATCTCATGTCTCATAAGGTAACAGCATAAACAAAAAACAACATCTTTTGATACACTATATTCCAATCAACTAGGAAATTCAAGAAACCAATCAGGATTGAACTTACGTAAAGACGTACCAAATTGTCATTGTGGAAAATTATGGTCCTTTGGTTGACAAGGCCTATTTTGTAAATAAGCTCTTCCGATTTCATCTCGATCATTTGGGTGATAACATGTCATTTGGGTGATAACATGCCATTTGGGTGATAACATCTAAAAATCCTTTTTTTAAAGATGTGCATGAACCGGACTTTAAACCCATAATCGCGTCCAAAAATAGTTTTAAAATCGTTTTTCTAAAGTATTAAAAACTCCTACTTAACTAGAAAAAGCGCTTTCGCTTCCTTTGAACAGTTAAGACTAACCTAATTTAACCAAAGATTGGACGGCTTTCGATTTTACCCAACAGAAATGAAGTGCAGAAAACTCGTGTTAAAAATCAGAATAACCCCTAAGTATTTCTATTGACAGCTTGTATGGAATACTACTTTAACTATGATCCTTACATTCTAACCTTTAAAATTTAGTCGGACATGAAGATGTAAATAGACATGTTAAATAATGCGAGAAAGTAAATGGTCGGAAAAGTAAATATTGCGAGAAAGTAAATGGTGCGGAAAAGTAAATATTGCTAGAAAGTAAATGGTGCGGAAAAGTAAATATTATGAGAAGGTAAATAATGCGGAAAATAAATAATGCAGGAAAGTAAATAATGCAGAAAAGTAAATGGAAACCTACCCCAAATGGAAGGCTTTAAATCTGGTACAACTGGAAATAAACGACTGGAAATAAAAATAGTGGTTGGATTAACTTCTACCAAAGTGCTCCAAACTTGATTACAGACTCAATCGAACAGTGTGATAACTCTCCGATGTGGGAAGTTTATCACTTTACAATCCTGAAAATATATGGCTTGAGCTCTGTAACTAAGCTTGGATGATGAAAAAGAGCCAAGAACTCATCTATTTATAGCCTAGAAAAATCTATGGAAAGACCAAAGTGCCCCCCAACTTCTTTTGGAAGGGAAAACAAACTACAAAGGTGGCGCCCGCCACACCCTCATGGCGCCCGCCATGTGAATCAATGGAGAAAGAAGTGGAGATCGTGGCAGTTGACAGCAGTTGACTCTTATCCAAGTCATGGCCTACCCTATGGCGCCCGCCATGGTGGATGTCATGTGTACAATTTCCTCAAAAGCTAGTTTTTCTTGCCCGTTTTTCTTCATTTCCTCACGAGGAGCTCTGGGAATACAAAATCCTGAAAACAAAACAAAACAAAAGCATAACACAAGAAAATAGCAATAAAATCCTAAAAAACAATAGCAATCCGAGTCAAATACATAATATGATTCAGTGTTATCATACTTTTCAACTGAGTCAAGAAACTATATTTCTTAAAAATAGGTTTATTACTTTAACGCAATGCACGCCTTTTTATAAGTGACAATAAGAGGGTTCGATTAAGGGATAACCTCGGTTCTGAATACGCGAAAGCGACAGTTCTAGGTAAATTAGTTCTTTTCATAAGTAGAAAACATTACCCCATTAGAAGTTCTATTTACAAGCATTTGAAATACTACCCGGCTGTGTGAATTACATTCAAACCTGTTGTTTTAAATTGAATTTTATATCTTCGTACTTTACCTTTATTGTGCACTCATGAACTCCCGATTGATTTGCCTTAGAAAAACATCGTAACAATAGAAATTGATAGATTGATGTTTGGTCTCTGTGGGATCGATAATCTTTTATATTACTCTGACGCGATTCGTATACTTGCGAAAATACTGCATCAAGTTTTTGGCGCCGTTGCCGGGGACCAATTACGTCAAATATTTGTACCATGTTGTTACACCGTATAGACTAAGGCACTCTTATCTCAATTACTAAGTATAACCCAAATTCCCTCTACAATTACCACTCTCAATATTTTGAGGAATCGCAAGATTTCCATAAATCCAACCTCGAACTATTAATGGAGGAATTCAATGCGATGCTTACTCACTCTAAGATAGAATCTATGATGGAGCGCTTTGTGGAGACAAAAACTCTTCAAAATGAAGATTTTAGAAAACAACATCTCCAAATTAATGAAAACCTTAGGAAGATGAATATTATGGTATATTCCCTCGGGACTCACGGTGAGGCATTGGAGACTCAAACCTCCCTGCTTGCACAAACACCTCTAGGACCCTTCCCTAAGAGACATATGGATGTTGTAACAACCAGTAGTGAAGAACAAATAGAAAAACCTAGGGAGATTTCTGGTGAGAAAAACATAGATATTGAGAAAAATCCCCCGACACCACCCGAAAGGGAGTTTGTCGAAAAGGTAGAGAAGGAAGCAGTTATTGTTGTTCCTCCTCCCTATATTCCACCTATTTCTTTCCCATAAAGGTTTGTGGAAGTTAAGGTAGACTTCCAATCCAAAACATATGTGGAGGTATTGGAAAATATCCACACCAACGCACTTTTGTCTGAGGTCCTGCATAAAAAAAGGAAATTCGAGGACCATGAAACTAAGGTTATCATTACTATTAAAAGGGTAAGATTAACTTTTAAGGTGGTGGATCAAATAACTAAGCCTAAATTTGAAAAATTAATACTCAGGATAGATTCAGAACCACCACCACAAGTTCAAAACAATAAACCACCCCACAAAAGAAAGAAAAGAAAAGGTGAAGGATATAAGAGATGGCTTGATAAATGGCCATGGAAAGCGAAGACTATTAAAAGTTCGATCGAGGAACCATTCTTGAAAGAACCACCATAAGTGCTTGCACTTCTTACTCGTCAAGCTAACGACGTTAAACAAGCGCTGCATAGGAGGCTGTTAGCTCTCATTTTTTACGCTAGTAAAAGTCAGAATCATCTTAAGTCAAAATGTCACTTTAGCACATGAGAAGGTTTCGACACGACTATAAAGAAATCCAAGTCGAAGGAAGGTGAACAAAGTTTCTAAAAAAAATACTAAGTGTTGGAAACATTCTCGACCAAGATCATGCTGAAGAGAGCGTGAGGCAGTTACTATCAAAATTGGAGGGAATTTTTAATGTCTAAATTCAAAGTGATAGTGGGCGAACGTGGGAGAAGTTGAAAAATCAGAAAAGCGTCGAAAAGACACATTGCGAAGCCTCAACCGTCATCTAAGTGGTTACTTTCTAGCACTATAAATAGGTGTTATTTTTATGTAATAGGGGTGTTCATTCATTTCTGTACTAGTCACTCCATACAACTCAAAGTACCCGCGTGTAGAGAAACGAGTTAGCGAGAATGTACGTGATACAACACCAACCCCTTTTCCTTAATGCAATTTACTCATTCTTGCCATTTACTTGTTGCCTTTTAACCTTCAACTTTTACATTTAAATTGTTTTACAAGCTTTCTTGCAATTTAAAAATTCCTTTACTTTCCATGCCATTTAACTTTTCTGCACCTTTATTTTTAAGGATCCTCTAGTCGAACGTGGAGTTCAAAATAGAGTCTTTTGCACATTTATTTTCAAAGCACTTTACTTTCTTGCGCATTTATCTCCGACGTCATTTACTTTACAAAGATGTTGTAGTCGAACGCGGAGTTCGATTGTAATCTCTCGCCCTTTACTTTATAGCATTTACTTTTAAAAGCTTTTATTTTCAAAGATTCCATAGTCGAACGCGGAGTTCAGATTATATTCTTTTGCATATTTACCTTATTGTCTTTATTTTCAAAGTCATTTCCTTTTAAAAGCTTTTACATTACTGCAATCAAAGCTTCGTACTCAGCCTCGTTATTGGAACATAGGCCCTCAACTCTATACTTGAATTTTGTTGGAATTTTGTCAGGCGAAATAATCAGCAAGCCTATGCCTGTCCCGTTCTTATGGCTAGACCCGTTGAAGTATAACTTCCAGGGCTCTAGTTCGACAACGTTCAGGGTATTTTCATTTATAGAGTGGTCGACGATGAAGTCTGCCACTATTTGTCCTTTGACCGCTTTTAGCGGTCTATATGTCAGTGAGTATTCAGTTAATGCTAATGCCCATTTACCAATTCGACTATGCAAAATAGGCTTGGATAACATGTGTTTAATAATATCAAAATGCGACGAGACATAAACATCAACTGGTTTTATATATTGCTTCAACTATATACATGAGAAATACAAACATAAGCATAAGTTCTCTATCTCGTTATACCTAGTTTCTGCGTCATTCAAAACCCTGCTAAGGTAGTAAATGGCTCTTTCGACGCCATTCCCGTCCTCTTGAGCAAGCATGCTCCCTAGAGTCTTGTTTGACGCTGCTATGTACAGTCTCATGCTTTTGCTTCAACATGGAGGCGAATGGACTGGAGGATGAGTCAAGTAGTCTTTGATCTTGTCGAAAGCTTCCTGCTGATCTTTCCCCCATTCGAACCTCTCTTTGGTGACTCGAAGCAATGGTGAGAAGGCCTGCATTTTGCCACTGAGGTTTGATATGAATCTTCTTAGGAAGTTTATTTTGCCCAGTAAGGATTGCAGTTCCTTTTTGTTTGATGGCGCTTTTGCTTCCATGATGGCCTTTGTCTTGTTTTGGTTGATTTCGATCCCCTTTGTATGGACTACGAAACCCAAGAAATCTCCTACTTGTACATAAAATGCGCACTTCAGGGGGTTCATCTTGAGGCCAAACTTCCTCATCCTTATGAAGGACTTGCGCAGATGTTCTACATGAGCTTTCCCTGATACAGATTTCACCACAATGTCATCGATATATATCTGCATAAATGACTCAATGGAATCATGAAAAATTGAATTCATCGCCCGTTGGTATGTTGCCCCAGCGTTCTTCAGGCCAAAAGGCATCACTACCCACTCGTAAGTGCCTAAGGCCCCTGGGCAACGGAACGCTGTTTTGGGAACGTCATCTTTAACAATGAAAATATGGTTGTAACCAGAGTATCCATCCAAGATGCTAAGGTACTCATGGCCAACAGCTGAATCAACTAGCATTTCTGCCACCGGCATCGAATACTCATCTTTAGGGGTTGCTGAATTTAAATCCCTAAAGTCTATGCATACTCTTAGAGACCAGTTTTTCTTAATGACCGGTACAATATTTGTCAGCCATTCGACATACCTTGTCGTACGGATGAACTTGCATCGAAGAAGTCTTTCGATTTCTTCCTTTATTTTTGAGATGATTTCAGGAGCGAAACGTATTGGGCTCTGTTTGACTGGCCTTTTGCCAGGCTTGATTGGCAATCTATGCTCGACTAGATCTCTCTCTTTAGACTGGGCATTTCGTCATAATCCCAAGCAAAACAATTCTTGTACTCTCGCGACAACTGAATGGTCTCGACCCTGAGTTGGGGGTCGAGGTTGGCACTGATATACGTCGGCCTCTTGATTATTCCATCTCCCATATCCACTTCCTCTAATGGATCTTGCGTCAGCATTTTAACATCGTTGGCCAAGGGATCTTTCTCAAAACCCAGAGGCTCATCGTCATAAATGGCGTCGAGCATTTGACCTTCATACTGAATTTTGTCAGGAGGCTCAGGATCGAAATGCCCACCTGAGCCTATTTGTTCAGATTCTTCATTGGCTTTCTCAGCCATTTTGTTGTTGGTAGCCTCCAGGATCGTTTGTAGTTTAGTTTTGGCCACGTAGGCCGAAATCCTTTGAAGCGTTATGGCTTCAGTCATCATCACTAAATTCACTTCCCCACACAGTGGGATTTATAGGAAGTGTGCCAAGGTATGGAAGCCTCTCACCTGGCACTTCCTTATCCCAGCGGAAACCGCCGACGGGATGTAGATAAAGTGAGCAATACACTTCATCGTTTGGTACATATTCGAAATCTACAGGTACGCAGGGGCCTATACTGGCCAAATGTTTGTCAAATTGCCTTCGATCAACATGGTTTATGGGTGCCTTAAAATATCCTTGATCTGCTTCAATGTTTTCGACAATGCCATCTGGTCTTCAAATGACGATCCTTTGATGCATTGAAGATGGCACCGCCCCCACTCCATGAATCCATTCTCTTCCAAGCAGCAGATTATAGTTGGCAGTGGTTTCTACCACCATGAAGACAGTTGGGCGAGTAATGGTTCCGACTATGACATTCACTTGTATGATTCCCATGGTCAAACCCACTTTGCTTCATAGTTTGACAATACCATGTTGTGTGGTTTTGTAGCGGTCTCATCTTTTCCAATCTTATTCAACAGAAAATGTGGCATTAGATTCACTGTGGCGCCTCAATCAACCAAATATTTATTAACTGGGACTTTCTTCACTTTTGCTGTAATATAAAGAGGTTTCAGATGATTCTTCATCGCCTCTGTGGGTCGTTCGAAGAATGCGTTTTGCTTTTCGACGCAACCATTATTCATCACGTAGTAACACACAGGCTTTTGAGCCACCATCTCCCAGTCCGTGTAGGTGTCCAGATTTTCGACCACAGATATTCTGTCAAATTCCCTAGGCATCACCGATACTACATTAACTAAAATATCCAGAGTATCGTCAGAGTCTGAATCAAAATTATCAGTCATTTCGACATTGATCCCAACCGGTTTTCTCTACTCTTCGACCTGTGCCGGAAATAATTTACGCCCTATAGGTGTCTTCCCAAATACTTTTGTTCGTCCTTCTTCATTTTTGACAGGAATGTTGGTACTGGATTCTTGCTGGTCCCTTTGTGAACTTTCCCTGGGTGCTTTTCTCTTACGCTGTTCCCGTCTTCATTGTGATCGAGACATGGGATTCTTTCCTTTATAGTTTTCAAATACATGGGCAGCCTTTGAAGACTGGAACTCCTTTCGATAACTTAATGAAGATCCTCGTTGCACCTCAAAGTTCTTCCACCTCTGCTGCCCCTGCTGTCTATTCTCATTAAGCTTTGTCCACTTTCCATTAGTAGCCTCAGCGTTGGGTTTAAAACTAGTGGATTTGTTTGTCGGAGGCCTTGTGCGGGGCTCAGATCTCCTTTGAAGACTACTTCGAGGGTCGAATCTTGGCATTTCCTTATCTTGTCTTAGACTCCGTGTTCCCTTTAGCTTCTGTGCGGCCTTTTTGTCGAAATTGGCATTGCATCGAGGACATAACATCACACTGGATCCTCTCTCTTGGCAACGGTGGAGGAAAGCAACAATCGATTCTTCCTGCTCTGGGTACGCTTCCCTAGTGTGTGCCCCCTGGTAATTTGATTCGCTATACCCTACATCTTCGTGTTCAGTGATCTTTACCATATTAATATCAACTTCTTTGACCAGATTAAGCTTCCTTAGGCCTATCTCCACGCCTTTAGTGGCCTGATCAATTCTGACGAAGTTATCAGCAGTTTCTTTAGTCACTATTTCCCAACCTAGATTGCTTTTGTTATTTGAACTTATACCTTCATCCCTTTAGTTGTGGTCATCAATGGCCATTTCCACACAGTCCTTTTGTCCGAAGCTGATGGTGATTGTCGCTACCGCGAAAATAAGGTGCCGGCAAAACAGAAAAGTCGCCACCTTTCGTTATTTATCCCTCAAAGCGGGAAAGGAAACAATCGGAAAAACCTGACGAAAAGGTATAAGACAAGGTCGTCGCAACCGTTGTCTGGGTTCGGGAGTCGGTTACGCAAGGGAAAGGTATTAGCACCCCTCACGTCCATCGTACTCGATGGGATCCACGCTTGTGGTGTTTATCTGACGGGTTGGTTTTATCTATCTACCTATCAAGGCTGGTTTGAAAAAGAAAAGAAAAATGACTCGGCAAAGCGTCGCGCTTTATGCCTACGTATTCTCATCAGAGAATCAGAAATTAGAGTCAACGTAGTTCGGCTAACTACGGGTAAACAAATGGGGGGAAGGTGGCTCGCCAATACATCAGTATTGTGCCTACGTACTCTCAACAGGTATGAGAGATCAGAGCTTACGTAGTTCAGGATAATACGGATTACGGGAATTCAGATTCATCTGTTTTATCGAGTAGGGTTAACAAACAGTTCCAGCAGTTTGGCGTACGCAACTCGACCCTTGGAGACTTAAGCGTTGCCGTTTGCGATAGAAATGGGAGTTAACGACACTCTTTTCTTCAGAAAAGCTTCCTTTGAATTATGGGCCCACGGGGCAAAAAGGTTTGAAGTTTGTTTTCTGTCTTTTACGGAATAACTGTTTTTTATGGATGTTTGCAACCAATATCGCACTAGAGACTATGACCTGAGAGTGAATGTGTCGCATGTCACCCAAAGGGTACCATACTAAACATCCAAGCTGTCGAAAATAACTCTCCGACAACCCTTTCTCAGATAGCTTAAGGTTCGTAACGTACGACATCAGTCAACCTTTATTACTGTATTTTAATTTGTTTCGAGATGAGAAGAGAGAACAAGCTCAACTAAGGGGGAGACTATCAAGTCCTAATGTTGTCATGCCAAGGATTCATCCTATGGTTGAGGTTTGAAACAGGGAACTCCTAGAAGTTATCATGCATAGGTTTCAACCTAAAGTTCTAATCATCACTTCCTTATCAAAGGAAGTGAGATTCCTAGGGGATCATGTTAACGATAAACAGAAACAGATAAAGCATCAGCTTAAACAGTAAACAGTAAACGACTGTAAAATGCATGCAATGCAAGTGAGGGAGGAAATGTGTGTGGGACATCAGCCTCCACAAGCTCGTCTCGACCTCAAGCCAGATATGAATAACTGTAATCGTACAGAAGAAATGAAATAAAATGCCATCAAGCAAAACACAAACCACATAGGCAAGGGAGCTGGGCTCTACCGAATACCCGCAAGCAAAGCCATACAGTAAAAATACAAGCAGAGGGAGCAACTCAACCTCTAGTGCAATCATGCCCTCAGTTTAAATCAATCTAAATATGAACTTATTCTAATGCATCAAGCAAATCAAACAAGTCACATCAATACAGTTGCACAGAAAGCAAACAGACAGGAAAGAAAGCAGATCAACAGCTTCCACAGCTTCACAGCAAAGCAATCTTCTGACAGCAGTTCAGTCCTCATTCTTCAACTGCTCTTCAAGGCTATCATCTTCAATAGCAAATGTCAACTTGCTTCTTCAAGCTTTCAATGCATCAAACACAAGTATCAACTTGTTCTCCAACTTCAAGCTTCAGCTCTTCATTTGATCTCAGCTGGATTTTCTTCACAAATGTCAACTTGTTCTTCTTGGTCTTCAAGCTTCAGCTCCAATGGCAGTCTTCAAATACAGAGAAGTAGCAACTTCTAGCATCTTCAATCTTCTAACAAGGAACTCCATCCTCTAGCAAGGGAAAAAGATTCATCTAACAAGAGCAAGGTGTGGATAGTGGAAAGCAAAGTGAAGACCAAAGGTCACCACTAAACACCCCACCATCAAAGAAAGGAACCCTCAAAGGTTCTACCAACTTGGGAAGAGCCACACATCCTACCAAAGGAGGGATGAGGCCTTCACAAGGGTACCTTACATCATAGGGAAGAATGGAAGTGATCAACACCTTCCATGTTTATGAAAGAAGAGAATCTATCTAGAAGCTCTGCTTACAAACCCTAATCTTAACACCTACACAAAACTACTCCAAAGGAAAAGCAAACTTCAAGTCCAAGCTCCTTCATGCATTCCTCAGCAGCCCACAGAAGTCTTCATCATCATCCAAGAGCAAGAGAGGCAAAACCCTAATCTAAGGGAACTAAAGAAGTCATTCTAGTTGAATTAGCAAGTTAGGATCACCTAAAACCTAGTACTAAAGTTAATCCTAACTAAAATACTAAAACCAATTGTAAAATCCTACAAAAATAACTATGGGAACCTAAATCAATCATGACTCTACCATGTTAATTCCAGAGATCCAATCATCCAATAAGTCCTAGAATTAAATCCTAAACTATGGGGTACCAAGGTTAAACCCTAAAACTAGAGCACCTAAAGTTCAATACAAAAGACAGCCCTAAACTTCTTCACAAAAATGTGAGAAAATTACTAGAGGAGCATACATGTCTAAACTAGCTACACACAAAAAATCAGTCCAAAAATCATCATCAAATGATCACACAAAAATCTACAAGTCAAGGTATCAACCATTATGAATTATTATCAAATAAAAGTACAAAAAATGCAATTAAAATAAAAAATGTATGAATTCCTAATCTTTTAATTCAACAAAATTCTAGATTCAATCATGAATCAGGGGGAAAAAACTTGGATCAAATTGACTAATTTTCCTATTTATTATGAATTAATTCCTAAACTATATGAAATGAGTAAAATAAAGAAAAACAATGGAAATTAATAAAAGTTGCGTATCAAATAGCAATTATTTCCAGTTCAATTCACAGACTTGGGCCAAACGGGGGTGTGGATAGCAAGAAATACCAAGGCCCAGGCGCTTCAACTCACTTGCATTCTCTTCAGAAATTAACACAAGAAATAAAAAAAATAGTACAAGCCAGGATTCGATCCCATGCACGTTTGGTTCACCCAGCGAAGTTCCACAAGCCTGAAGTCTAACTAATCAAAACGGTGAGTTTTGGAAAGGGTTACGTGGCTCAACGTGAGCGCTGGGATCCATGGACTGAGTCAAGTCTTCCACGTGAATGGATGGTGAAGATTATGTCTTCTTCAATTTCAAACTTGCAAGCAACTCAACCTGCGCGCGAACCAGGACCGTCGTCGGTGGCTTTTCCGGCCACCCCTGTATAACCCTAAGTTCGTCTACACTCGACCATTTGCCACGATGTCTGAACGGAACTTGACCAGAATTTCATCAGCAATTCAACCATGCCACTTATTCACTCTAAAAACGCATGAACCTTGAGATATCAATCTCAATTGAAAATGAAATCCAACCTAAATTGTCTCTAAAGTTGCAATTGATCATCCTAAATCCATCTATATCAATAGGGGAACCTAACCACATGCTTCTAGTTCACTGAAAACACATAATTAGAGATAAATTTCAAGAAGTTAAAACCTGTATTTGAGCTTGTAACAGATGCACTTCTTGCTCGATTCAACCTTCAAGATGATGCAGATTCACTCTAAATCACCTTCTGAAGCTAATGCAACCTTCACTTTCCCTTGATTTGGCCTTGAATTCAGAAATCGATTCCAACTTGCAGCTGTGAAACTTCAACCTCACTCTCTGCTTCAGGGATCAATCTTCACCAAAAAAATGGCTGAACACACTCTAATGTTTATATAGAACTCAATGGAAATGTCTAGAACTTTCTGTAACCTTCCATATGAGATTTTCAATTTCACTTTCTCCTTCAAAATACCATGTTGCAACAGTCGTGTACTTGCTCTCTTTGGGCATGAAAATACTTGCAATCATCATCTCATGAGATATTGAATTAGTTTGTTATGTTAATTTCCTTGTTTGCAAGCCAATGGTGTGAGTTTGATATGTTGCTTCATCATGAAGAAACAACATGAAATGGTATGAAAATGGACTCAAACCAAAATTCCAACATTGCCAAAGTTCCTAAAATGACTTTTCCATTCAAAATGACCTATTATTTTGCCTTGTTTGGACACAAAATGAATTATTTCAATTTTTGGTCATTAAATGTCTTTAATTCTTCTTTTTTCAAAATTCCTTGAACCACATCCTTCCTTGAGCCATTTCAATGTCTCATTGATGCATGGTTAAGGTTAAAACCCCATTTTGAGCAACTTTCAAGTTGAACAAAATTTCATTTGAAGTGTCTAAGTTGGTGAAAATGACCTATAATCATAAATGACCCATAATCACAACTTCCCAAAATACCTTTGACTTGTCAAAGCCATAACTTGAGTTCTACAAATCCTATAAAGAACTTTTAGTACTCTATGGAAAGCTAAGAGAATAAGGAACAACTTTCATGATGACCAAAAGTTCATAGGAATCATCCTTCTTGGGAAAAAGTTTCATGCAAGTTGGGTAACTTTCAAACTCCAAATTCACATGTCTCAGATGACTTGTAACTTATCAAAGCCATAACTTGAGTTCTAAAAATCCTATCAAGGACTTATAGCACTCAAATTAAAGCTAAGACCATGCTCTACAACACTCATGTTGGGGGCAAGATGATATGACAATCACATCTTGAGCTAAATTGCCTTGAAGATAGGGGTCAAACTAGGGGATTTTACACTGTCAAGCCTTAGAAACCCTAGCTTGAAGCTCCTCAAATTCTTCAATCATGATGAGTTAACCTTGGAATAATCCTTATAATATCTCAAAGTATCAATCCATGATCACATGGATCTTGAATTAGGTCTCAACCTCCTTCAAATCCTCAGTTGACTTAGGGTTGACCCAGTCAAACCCAAATTACACCAATCATGGCTGAGGCTTCTTATTCTTGCACAATGACCTGTCTAGGCCTCAAAGTGATCTTCAACACTTCTCATGAGCTCTCTCAAGACCTCAAGTCCTTCTTCATGACCTTAGAATCATCTGATGGCTTCCCACAACTCTCAAGTTAGGAGACCTACACACTTTTGGTTTCAATCACTCTCTCTGAGGATCTCTTAATTTCTCTAACAAGGATATCAACCCTTGAACACCTGAATAACCTTCTTAGCTAGCTTCAAAGTCTTGTATAGCTCTTGATTGGTAATCATACCTCTTGATCTCCTGCATACATATCAATGAAATGCAAATGATAATGCTAATGTGAATGAAGTGAAACATAAGCTAGGTAAAGAAATGTTGGGCAAATTTTGGGGTGCAACAGTGACTTTTGCCATCACAGCCTCATCTATGAGATTATCAGTAATTTCTATCATGTCGATTGAAAAATTGCAGCCATCAGTATCTTCGACCATGTTGGCTGAAAAATCGCAACCATCAGTAACTTCGACCATGTTGGCTTCCACCGGTTATGTATAATGTGTGTCCGCCATTTGCAATGGGTCTATGTCGACCTTCATCTGGCCGCTAGCCTTCTCTCCAAACTTCAGACGTCCTTCCTGAATTGCATTTTGAACAAGGTCCCTGAAAAGAAAACATTGAGATGTTTTATGACCCAGAAAATTATGGTATTTACAAAACCCTCTTTTCTTCCTTTGTTCTATGGACGGCATTTTAGCACCAGGTGGCACTATCATTTGTCCGTCTTTGACTAACAAATCAAAGATTTCATCACAGTTTGTGATGTCGAAAGTATATGTTTTCTTTGGGAACCTATCGTTCTTTTCGGATTTGACACAACTCTTCCCCTGTGGGGGAGCTAGTACTTTACAAGAGTAAGGTGGTCCTTGTTTGAGTTCAGCAAGATCCACTTCGCTTTCGTCGAAGTACACAGGATCATCGCACAACCCTTCGACATTTTCATTATATTCGACAAAAGCTACCTTCTTATTCTTATTAAACTTAGCCTTTTCGTCTTTGAGTCTTCCCAATGGCCGAACTCGATCAGCTAGTTGGGTCATGTCCCTTAGATACTGGGTGTCCAACTTCTTCCTAATGGAATAGTCGAGTCCCTCAGCGGCCATTTCGACCAACTCATGTTCAGGGACCCGTGTGAAACATATGGCCTTAAGCAAACGGAATCTATTAAGGTATTCTTCAATTGGCTCAGAAAACTTACGCTTCACACTAGCGAGTTCTTTTAAGTTAATCTTAGTCTGGCCCATATAGAACTGTTCATGGAATAAACGTTCTAACTGGGTCCAATTGCACACTATATTAGGGGGTAGCATTGTGAACCAAGTGAAGGCATTTTTAGTAAGAGAACTTGAGAAGTATTTTATTCTAAGGTTCTCATCATTCACTATCTCTCCAGCCTCGATTAGATAACGGGCCACGTGTTCGACAGTGGACTCTGTCGTATCTCCTGAGAACTTAGTAAATTTGGGCACTTTCGTCCTACGGGGTAACTCCGCCTGAAGGATATAATCTATTATAAGGGAAGTGTAATTTGGCCTGGTGAACCTAGTGTTCAAACCATTTCTGGCCATAATTCTCTCGACCATGGCTGTTAGATTATTATCGACGACCACATTATTTCATCGAACCTGTTGGACGACATTGTCCGCGTCCTGGTTTCAATTCACGATAACCACTCCTGGGTCTCTTTCTCCTAGAACACGGGCCTGATTTCATAATGGTTCTTCCCTAAGCACTTCGACTGCGGGATGACCCATCCTTCCTTGGTTTCCTATATTGGTTTCTGCCGTATTTCCCAAGTTTTCTCGTGGGATGTCCGCTATTGGAGCCTGATTTCTGGCTAAGGGGGGTACCCCCATGAATTCAGCCAATCTTGTCAGTTGTACCGCCAATTGTTGATTGATCTGGGTTGTATTCTGGATTAATGGTTGAAAGATTTCACCCATGGTTTGTGACAAGGTTTGAACCATTTGTAAATTGCTTTCATCCATCTGCTGTCTCAAACAGGCAACTGAGGTGTTGGTCAAGTTAGGGCCTTGCGTCGAATATCCTAAGCTCTGGCTTTGGGGATTTCAACCCATGTTCACATCAGACCCTGACCCTTGTAATGGCGAAGCCATTGCATGATCTGAGAATATGGGGGGCACACTTTTGAGCCCTTGCATTACAGTGGTGGGCATCCCATATGGGGGATTTCTTGGTGACTGTGAAAACCCAGGGGGAGCAAACTGTCTGGAAGTCGAACTTCCCCCTAACAGTATCTAAGAATTCGACGTTGGAAGCCCAATATATTCCAACACTGGTTGACTATAAGGTCTTATCACCGTCGACCCAGCCCCAAGTACGGAGGGTGTCAGTACTGGCCTCACAGGAAGCACCATTTGTTCTCCGGTCGACGGTATCGGAAGGGAAACTCCATCGTCTCTTATTCCTTCACTGGAACCGTCTCCTTGACGGCTGGGGTTATCTGGCTGGTTCGTATTCGTAGTCATTCCTAATGTTTCGTCTTGTCCGTCTTTCTTCACTTACAGCGGTAATTCTACCATTTCTCAGTAACATAAAATGCACTTCTCACGAAAGGACCAACAAGACTGCAATTTTCTGTAAACATAGTTTTGCACAAAAAGATTTTTTAGCACTGTCCCATGATAACGCAAAATCATATCGTTTATTTGGCTTGATTTACATGCATTTATTTGTGACTATTATTAATTTATCTTGATTTATGTTCTGTTATATGATTAATTTACTTCGTTTAGCAGATTGGGGAGAATTTGGACTAAAGAAAGAAAAGAAGAAGAAATGGAAGGAAAACAGATGAAAAACAGATGAAAAGCAGCAGATACGGATTTTACTGATATGATGGTCGTCACATGACCCTTACGACCGTCATGCGTATTACGACCGTCACATTTCATGACGAGCGTCACGCAGACAAAATATCAGTACGTTCAAATCAGAAGTAGCCACGATCACTCTCAACTTAATTTCTTCCTACACTTTCTCCACTCACTGCCCACTACTGGAAGTTACTCCCACTCCCTCCATAACTCACCTATGATCTCTGGAAGTTTAAGAATGAATTATCTCCTATAAATAGGCCTTAGATTCAGAGTTTCTGGGGGGCCTTCGACGTATCGAAGTGCTGCCGAAATTACCAATTGAAGCTGAATTTACGTTCTTGCATTATTTTCCTGTTTCCTTTTCCTTTTATTCCCATTTGTATGGTTTTATTTGTTCCTGTACCTTTTACTTCTTGCCAAAGTAGATTCCTGCCGACATTGTGGGGGACTACCCAAGGATTTGAGATCAATACAATTTACAGGTTTTTATTAATTGAATTACTACTTTATTTCTGTCATAATGCACGCTTTATTATTCAGTTGTTTATGTCTATTTTCGTTTGCATTAATTATCATGTCTAGCTAAATTAGTTTTATCGGTATGTAACCGAATTAGTAGGACAGGATTCGATAGTAACCGGTACCTTCCCTTTTTACAAACAACCTTTATGGCCGTAGTTTTTAATCTTAATTTCTAAATAAACATTCGTCGCGACAGCGAGAACTTATTTAAAAGTAGTTTTGCCACGACAGTGGGAAATTCATAAAGGTACGAACCAATAAGCGACAGCTGCGGCTAAGACCAGATAGTAAAAACTAGGCATTCGTTTTAAAAACAGCGACAACGCTTTAAAAGGGATTAGAACTTAATGGTTTTCAAAAAGTAATTTTAACCCCGAACAGGATAGCGACATCATACGTTCCGCCTTAGAGTTGCGACTAGCGTCAACAACCATCGTGAGACAAAGGTCTTTAAACCGTTATTTTCTTCTTAAAAGTGTTTGCAAAGAGTAGAAAGCACCGGTGACCTGTCGAATCCCCGATAACTAAGTCCTTGCATACCGATATCCCTTTACCACTTTTTCTTTAAACCAATTATCTTTATTTCCTTTGCATTTAATTTCATTCGCATTCAACTTTCCTAATTCCATTAGCCTTAGCTTTACGCCGTAATAATAGATAACGGTAGATTGACATTGGTCTCTGTGGGTTCGACAATCTTTTATATTACTTCGATATTTCCGTGCACTTGCGGATGCATCATCCCACTGGGCGTGCCAGTGAAGGAAGAAACTTACTTGAATATTGTGTTTTAACTCTATTATGATAAAACGATAAAAACAAATAAGATTTAGAAGTAGGAGATTTATGAAGAAAAAATAAAATGTGTAGAACAAAAAATAGAGTATGTATGTAAATTGATTTATAATTAAAAGAATCTGTACAAATACAATTTACTTGTGTCTTTTTAATTTCCATTTTCTTTTTTTAAAAAAGTAATAAAATAAAATTAATTGTCAGATTTATGTTTCCTAAAATTCAAATTAAATGAGTGGTACGGGGACAATGATGTATTTAATGTGGAGTTAATATTCCAAAATTAATTATTATTGATTTTAAAAAGAAAAATCAAGTGAAAATTGCTAATGATTTATCTCAAGCACTACAAAGAAAAGATCAAGATATTGTAAATGTTATGACATTTGTTAAAGTATTGAAGGAAAGATTGCAAAATATGAGAGAAGATGGTTGGTCAAGTCTACTCGATGAAGTGTCATTATTCCGTGAGAAGCATAATATTGACATTATAAATATGAATGATGTCTTCATGTTACATGGAAAACTAAGTCGTAAAGTTGAAAAAATTTCAAACTTGCATCACTTTCAAGTCAAGGTCTTTTATCAAGTGATTGATAAACAACTTCAAGAACTGAACAATAGATTTACCGAGGTGAATAGTGAATTGCTTATTTGTGTAGCAAGTTTAAGTCCACGAGATTCATTTTTTGCATTTGACAAGGAAAAGTTGATTAATCTAGCTCGATTTTATCCGTCCGAATTTTCTTTGGTAGAGCTTATGGGACTCGACAATCAACTTGACAATTACATCATGGATGTTTGTTCTAGTGAGCAATTTTCTAATTTACAAAAAATTAGTGATCTTTCAAGAATGATGGTGGAGACTAAAAAACACATTGTTTATCTAATGGTGTACTTACTTTTGAAGTTGGCATTACTTTTGCTTGTGGCTACGACAACCGTTGAAAGAAGTTTCTCAACTATGAATTTTGTGAAGAATCAACTACGCAACCGTATGGGTGATGAATTTTTGAATGATTATTTAGTAACTGTTCTGGACTGGGCTGAGGCTTAGCCCACAATCGAGAAGGCCCAAGTCCCACTGAGGTTGGGCCCAATTGGACCAGACTGATGAGCAGGGCAGGTGCCCATCCTGTCGGGCAGAACCTCCTCCCGTCGGGCAGGTGCCCATCCCGTTGGGCAGAACCTCCTTCCGTCGGGCAGGTGCCCATCTCGTCGGGCAGAACCTCCCCCCGTCGAGCAGGTGCTCATCTCGTCGGGCAGAACCTCCTTCCGTCGGGCAGGTGCCCATCTCGTCGGGCAAAACCTCCCCCGTCGAGCAGGTGCCCATCCCGTTGGGCAAAACCTCCTTCCGTCGGGCAGGTGCCCATCTCGTCGTGCAGAACCTCCCCCCGTCGAGCAGGTGCCCATCTCGTCGGGCAGAACCTCCCTCCGTCGAGCAGGTGCCCATCTCGTCGGGCAGAACCTCCTCCCGTCGGGCAGGTGCCCATCCCGTCGGGCAGGTGCCCATCTCGTCGGGCAGGTGCCCATCTCGTCGGGCAGAACCTCCCCCCGTCGAGCAGGTGCACATCTCGTCGGGCAGAACCTCCTTCCGTCGGGCAGGTGCCCATCTCGTCGGGCAGATCCTCCCCCCGTCGGGCAGGTGCCCATCCCGTCGGGCAGAACCTCCCCCCGTCGAGCAGGTGCCCATCTCGTCGGGCAGAACCTCCCCCCGTCGAGCAGGTGCCCATCTCGTCGGGCAGAACCTCCTCCCGTCAGGCAGGTGCCCATCTCGCCGGGCAGAACCTCCTCCCGTCGGGCAGGTGCCCATCTCGTCGGGCAGCACAATGTGCCTTCCACACGTTCTCTGTGTGCTCCCCTCCGTGGGGTCACGTCATCCACAAACTGCCCATCTCCGAAAGAGCAGGTCAAACCCACTTTTCGGAGATCACAGAGCAGTTGGACTAAGGCAAAGACCACATTTCGGTCTTCACTACGCCACGTAAGCCCTAGTAGTCATTTGGATTGGGTCTGGCCATCCAACCCAACTCAAATGACCGTTGGCCCAGCGCTGGGGTCTCTCTATAAATACCCTCTTCCCCAAGAGGGCCAAGTATTCCATTCTTCTACCACTTTCTGTATTTGCTGTCACTCTGCCCAATTTCTCACTTTGGCATCGGAGTGCCTTGCAGGTACACCCCATCCTCATCCTCCACACCGGTGAAGAGGAAGCAGTCCAACGGAGTGTGGCCATCCAGTGATCCCCTTCTGATCAGGTCAGATCAGTGGCGCCGTCTGTGGGAATCGAAGCTCCCCCGTTCCTCCGAGCAGAGAACTAAAGCTTCATCTGTCAAAACTTCAGGATCATGAGTGCCCTCCGCCATGACGACGCTGTTCACAACTGTCCTCCCTTCGTGGAGCAGAAGGCTCCGATGGGCAGGACCTTGGCTGCCTGTCAGCCAGTCTTTGTCCTCCTTTCGTCGAGCAGAAGACTCTGATGGGCAGGACCCTGGCTGCCCACCAGCCAGTCTTTATCCTCTCCTTTGACGAGCAAAAGACTCTGATGGGCACGACCCTGGCTGCCCGCCAGCCAGTCTTTGTCCTCCTTTCGTCGAGCAGAAGACTTTGATGGGCAGGACCCTGGATGCCCACCAGCCAGTCTTTATCCTCTCCTTTGACGAGCAGAAAACTCCGATGGGCAGGACCATGGCTGCCCTCCAGCCAGTTTTTTGTCCTCCTTTCGTCGAGCAGAAGACTCTGATGGGCAGGACCTTGGCTGCCCACCAGCCAGTCTTTATCCTCTCCTTTGTCGAGCAGAAGACTCTGATGTGCAGGACCCTGGCTGCCCACCAGCCAGTCTTTGTCCTCCTTTCGTCGAGCAGAAGACTCCGATGGGCAGGACCCTGGCTGCCCACCAGCCAGTCTTTGTCCTCCTTTCGTCGAGCAGAAGACTCCGATGGGCAGGACCCTGGCTGCCCGCCAGCCAGTCTTTGTGCTCCTTTCGTCGAGTAGAAGACTCTGATGGGCAGGACCCTGGCTGCCCACCAGCCAGTCTTTATCCTCTCCTTTGACGAGCAGAAGACTCCGATGGGCAGGACCCTGGCTACCCGCCAGCCAGTTTTTGTCCTCCTTTCGTCGAGCAGAAGACTCTGATGGGCAGGACCCTGGCTGCCCACCAGTCAGTCTTTATCCTCTCTTTTGTCGAGCAGAAGACTCCGATGGGCAGGACCCTGGCTGCCCACCAGCCATTCTTTGTCCTCCTTTTGTCGAGCAGAAGACTCCGATGGGCAGGACCCTGGCTGGCCGCCAGCCAGTCTTTGTCCTCCTTTCGTCGAGCAGAAGACTCTGATGGGCAGGACCCTGGGAGCCCACCAGCCAGTCTTTATACTCTCCTTTGTCGAGCAGAAGACTCTGATGGGAAGGACCCTGGCTGCCCACCAGCCAGTCTTTGTCCTCCTTTCGTCGAGCAGAAGACTCCGATGGGCAGGACCCTGGCTACCCACCAGCCAGTCTTTGTCCTCCTTTCGTCGAGCAGAAGACTCCGATGGGTATGACCTTGGCTGCCCGCCAGCCAGTCTTTGTCCTCCTTTCGTCGAGCAGAAGACTCTGATGGGCAGGACCTTGGTTGCCCACCAGCCAGTCTTTATCCTCTCCTTTGACGAGCAGAAGACTCTGATGGGCAGGACCCTGGCTGCCCGCCAGCCAGTCTTTATCCTCCTTTCGTCGAGCAGAAGACTCTGATGGGCAGGACCCTGGCTACCCACCAGCCAGTCTTTATCCTCTCCTTTGTCGAGCAGAAGACTCCGATGGGCAGGACCCTGGCTTCCCACCAGCCAGTCTTTGTCCTCCTTTCGTCGAGCAGAAGACTCCGATGGACAGGACCCTGGCTGCCCGCCAGCCAGTCTTTGTCCTCCTTTCGTCGAGCAGAAGACTCTGATGGGCAGGACCCTGGCTACCCACCAGCCAATCTTTATCCTCTCCTTTGTCGAGCAGAAGACTCCGATGGGCAGGACCCTAACTGCCCACCAGCCAGTCTTTGTCCTCCTTTCGTCGAGCAGAAGACTCCGATGGGCAGGACCCTGGCTGACCAACCAGCCAGTCTTTGTCCTCCTTCTGTCAAGCAGAAGACTCCGATGGGCAGGAACCTGGCTGCCCACCAGCCAGTCTTTGTCCTCTCTTTCGTCGGACAGAAGACTCTGCCGGGCAGGACCCTGGCTGCCATCCAGCCTTGTCCTCTTGTCGAAAACCTACTACCTCGAAAACTTACACGGGGACCATATAGCTCAACCATAGAACGCTGAGAAGCTATAAAAAAAACTATAGTTAAACACTACCCGCGAGGACCACCTTGCGACCACAGGATCGCGACAAGGTACGACCGCGTCTCCTCGAATTTAACGAGATAGCAAACGCGTGCCCTTGAGTGTGCGGGCAGAGCGTTCTGCCTGACGGCAACCCCCTCGACCGAGAGTCGCCGCTGCAGTACCAAATCGGCAGAACACCCAGCTCGCGATGGGTCGTTCACGCCAGGGGGACGAGTCCACAACCGTGGTCCGACCCCTTCTTCCGACCAGGTACCAACTCCGGTCAATCGGTCAGTTCCCTACACTACCGGTCAACGAAGTCGAGCTACACCCCCTACTTGGCAATTTTTACATCAAAGCATAACAATCATGCACGCACACAAAACATAGAAAGGAAAACAAGAATTCCATAAAAGGGGCACAAGCCCAGAAGTCAAAACGTTATAATAAACGGGAACGACCCCGGATGTCGAGCAGAAATGATCGAAGGAGTCGAGCAAAAAAACTTTGGATGTTGAGCGACTACAATTTCGCCCTGCCCAGATGATCGATACGACCGACGCCATTCTCGCATCCTGCCCGACATATCAGCGCGCCCGACGCTATTCTCTACTTAAGTCATAGCTCTCCCGACAGCAAACTACGACTTGGGGGGCTCCTGTTCTGGACTGGGCCGAGGCTTAGCCCACAATTGAGAAAGCCCAAGTCCCACTGAGGTTGGGCCCAATTGGACTACACTGATGAGCAGGGCAGGTGCCCATCCTGTCGGGCAGAACCTCCTCCTGTCGGGCAGGTGCCCATCCCGTTGGGCAGAACCTCCCCACGTCGGGCAGAACCTCCCCCGTTGGGCAGGTGCCCATCTCGTCGGGCAGAACCTCCTTCCGTCGTGCAGGTGCCCATCTCGTCGGGCAGAACCTCCCCCCGTCGAGCAGGTGCCCATCTCGTCGGGCAGAACCTCCTTCCGTCGGGCAGGTGCCCATCTCGTCGGGCAGAACCTCCTCCCGTCGGGCAGGTGCCCATCTCGTCGGGGGGAGGTTCTGCTTGAATGTGGTTCACCTTGCGAAGGATTAGCGTAATACTTGAGTGGATGAGTTTGTTCTTCAGCCATCCCTGCGTTTTCTGATTTTACGACTGGTTCAGGCGGGTCTAATTGAAGATCTGGAATATTGGAATTATTTTCGAAATCGAATATACGTCTTCTTACGTGTAAGAAGCGTTCCGATTCAGGGATTAGAGGTTGCAAGTATTCGCTTTTGGAGCGAGTACTTGGCATGCACTCGGAGATTAGATTAAATCAAATAGTTAATACCTTAGTCTAGACAATGCTACCTAAATGCACTAGTAACTAAATTAAGGAATCCCCGGCAACGGCGCCAAAAACTTGATGGGCTAAAGACGTGTCTACTTATGCGTCTAGCGGTATCTTACTGCAAGTGCACAGCCTATCGAAGTAATATTTAAGATTATCGATCCACAGGGATTCTATTGTTACTTAGTGCTAGATGAACTTCTAGTTTAGCTAAGGCGAATGGTTGTCACGATTGTTGTTGGTTTTAAGACTATTAAAGGCGGAGTTAAATTTAAGTTTTTAATAAAATAATACTAAGGCGGTCGGTATGTAATTATACTAACTTAGGTGGGTCAATCTAACCTAGGCTTATAAAGATGTTCACTTAATCTATTCGGTAGAGATTACCAGTTTAAATACCCTCAACTCACACTCTCGTGGTCTTATATCAGATCTTATCCCTAAAGCCCTATGCCTGCTCTCGCTAGCCCATAAGTGTTTAGAGGTAATTTTTGGAAACTAAATAATTCTAATTTATCTTAAAGTGCTCTCGCTGTATTTAATTTAAATGCCTAACTTTAGCTATCTGGTTAAAATCTCACACTCTCGTGGTCTTGACCCAACCTAATACCCTTTTCTTACTCTCGTAACGAAAAGGTCTATTTCAATTAAAAAGTATCGGCCAGAATGTTAAGTGATTAATTATTTTAGCCTATGGTTATATTTTACCGGTTAAGTTTGTTATAACTATATACCGCCCTAAGGTATTTAGCTACTCATCGAGGTTGAATCAGACACAGAATTAAATAATAACTTACTCATGGCAGAAAAATAAATAGACATTATAATTAAATTAAAGTGCAATAAATTGAGAAACCTGATTAACAAATATCTGAGTAGACTCCTTCTTCCACAGACCGGAAGGCTTGGAGTAGGCGGAAATAAAAATTAAAACGAATGCTGAAGGTTGGAAACACATAAAAGTATAACAATTCCCTAATGTTGGAAATTGTTACATGGTTGGTTTGGATACAAATAAAACAAGACAGAAAATAAAATAATGCTGGAATGAAAATTCTGGTTCGTAAGGTAATTCGGCAGAGCTTCCGCAGGAATTTTGGATACTGAAGTCTGTCCTTGAGTTCACCTCAGCTGGTACTATTTATAGAGCCTTTAATGGGCTGGAGTCTTGGTCCTTTGTTTCTTGGGCCTTGCTGAAGTGGTTGAGGAAATGCTGGAACGTGGCAGCAAAAATGGGAGAAGTCGTCTTCACGTGCTGCCTTGAGGAGAAATAAGAGGAGAAGTGGTCTTCAGTGGTGGCTTGACGTAGTCTGAGTCAAAACCAAGTTTTATCCTTGTCACGGGCGTGACAAGGTCTTCACGTTCGTGAATTGAGGATTTTAAGTGTCACGGTCGTGACTACTTCCTTACGGTCGTGATGGCCCAATTTGGGGTGTCACGGTCGTGACCCCCTTGTAACGACCGTGGCTGCAACAAATTATGCAGTCTTTTTGCAGGCTTCTGCCTTTCTTCATTTTCTTGTGGTCTCTTTCGTTCCTTTCCTCTTAATTCATGATTCGGCCTCACATAACGATGTACCTGCAAAATAGTAAGAAAAACTCGAGAAATCGAGCGTTAAAACGGTGAATGCGCGATAAAACGTCAATGAAATCTAGCGATATAATCGATGCGTTTTCTCGTCATCAAACTTCCCCAAACTTAAACCTTTGCTTGTCCTCAAGAAAATAGTCGGTTGAAAATCGGCGGACAAGATTTTATTCGCGCATACTCATAACAAACCGTACGGTGGATCGTTTTGTCGGATAGTCCGGTACTTTGATAGAACACTACCGATACACTAATGACACAAGCAACAAGCTATGTCGTCGACTTCCCGCCAAGCGAAACAATCGGCAATCACATTACGATTTCACCTAGAGTTTTTCGATCTTATTTCGCCCGGTTTCGTTCTAGCGCAGTCACATTAAGCCCTTTGCCTTAGCACGCACGTAGTGGAGTAGCCGGTTAGCGATTTTGATCCTTTTTTAGCACGGGGTCTGGTACACGAGTGTGGTAACCCTTCATGTTTTATCCGATTCGGAGGTTGTGGGGGATCGAGCCGTAGCACGCCCTACCGAGTTCAGAACCAGTACCTCTGAACCAACTCGAAACGGATTCCTTCTCATATTTCTCGTTTCTTATCTGCGACCGTGTACTTTGGTGCAATTTCTTTTCATTTTGCATCGAGATACGAAGGATCATTATTGATTAGGCATCAAACGCTTATATTCATTGGCTCCCCACGTGGTTTGTGTTCAGACGGTGCTGACTGCTAGTATAAACTACTGGGGGTTACTTTTGAACTGAAACTAAAGGTGCACTCGCAATGGTGATCGGGATGGAATTTCTTAAGCAGGGGGTCGAAGATGTCAAGATTGTATTGGTCTTGTTTAATCGTTCCCGGCTTCGTAGTTACGAACCATTCGGTGGTAAGTCGGGTAATGCGAGTAATTAAAGATTTTTCTGGTATGGCTTAATAATCGGGGAAAGCTCGAAATTAAAGAAAATAGCGCACAGATTTGCTCATTTCATTAATTTGTTAAAAGGAATACAACGGAATTGAAAGTACAATGAAATGAAAAAGTGCTGAAATGAAAGGTACCTCTCCCACACTATATCAGACATTGTCCTCAATGTTGTGATATAAATGTGGCACAAATACAGTACAAGGCTAAAATGAAAAACAACATAAAAGTAAACTACTGCTGCTGAGGACCGCGGGCTCGGCCTCTGGTGCGAGAGCGGCGTCTGGAGGGAGTCGCGTCGGGATCAGAACTGGTGCCGGAGGTAGCAGTAATGCTGATGCGGAGTGCTTCGAGCTCGCCGAAAAGTTCTCCAAACCGCTCATTAGTGGCCTCCTGGTTGGCAGCAATAGTGCCGAGTAAAGCATCATACTGCGCCTTCTGCCGTCGCTCCAGTGCGGCGTTCATCTGGTTCTGCTGATGAATCGCAAGGAGGACTTCCTCAAGTGTAACTGCGGGAGCAGGGGGCTGTCGGGTAGATGTCTCTGGGATATCCTGGACAGGCTCAGCTGCATCCATAGCGTCCTGCATCTCGTCCTCTGGAGCGTCTTCCTAATCATCATGAACCGGGACGTGATCGGCAGCAGCTGGTAAGGCAAAGAGCCAGTTGGCTCGGTTGGATGGGTCGATGTGGGTGCGGGACGGCAGAGTGATGTGGTGGAAAATGGTGCCATTGACAACAGGGCTATACCTGCCATCCTCTCGCTGCGCGATCAGGTGGGCGGACCGGCAGTAGCTCATGGTCAGGAATTCGGCGGCGAGGTGAGGCTGATTAGCAAGCGCGTCACCAAGCCCCAACTGAATGGCGAGGGCGGTGACAATGCCGCCTATGAAGAACGGGGAGGAGCCTCGCTGTGCAATGGCCTGGATGTGATGAAGCATGAACGGGGCAGCGTTTATTGGCTCGTCATGGAGAGCACAGTATAAGAACAGAAGCTCCTTGGAGTTGAGCTTGTGGTTGCTTTCTCTAGCGAAGATTGTGTTGCAGATGACCCGGTGAAAGTAGCGGATAGCCGGGTTGTGGATGTGTGTGGCGTTGAGGCTCTGGAAGGTGGATGCACGGGTGTTGGTAAGGTCGTGCCATAGAGTGAATGCTTGTTCACTGAAATTATCGGGCACGCGACGGTGGGCTTCGGTGCCGTGATCGAAACCTAACAGCTCGGCGATCCTGGTTTGCGGGAGGTTGAACTCCTGGCCGTGCAATCTGAATGTTACGATGCGGGTAAGCTGACTCTGAGAACCGGGAGGGGTGATGTAACTGTAAGAGCTGAGGAACTCCAGCGTCAGAAGTTCGAAAGTAGGCTGAGGCTGACGACAGAGGTCCCACAGACCGACCTTTTGCAGTAGGCTTTGAACGCTGGACAACATCCTGAGTTCTCGCAGACAGTCAGTGGCAATGTAGCGGGTAGGTTGCAGACCACGGTTTTGGAAGCGGATGAAACGGTCTCTCTGGTTTACTCCAGCTTCGCCTTCTCTAAAAATGATGGAATCCATAACATGCAAGAGTGAAGAGTGAGGGTGGAAGGATTTTGTGAGGTTTTGTGAGAAAAATGGAAGAATGAGGGAGATAGAGGTTCGGGTTAAATACGGGAGAGTGTTAATGAAATGGTTGATGATAATGGAGGATTAATGGGGGTAGTGGAGAGGTTACGGCGATAAGTACATGACACTATCATGTATACCTAAGGTTTCCATAGTCCTATCATCTGGGTACAGGGTCAAATCCATCTGCCTCTGTGATAACTCTTCGAACTTCATTCTTTGGTTCCTACCTCTAAATTTGGTTTCCATATAGTTAATTGGTTAGTTAGCCATGGTCAGTGAAAATACGGGGGAAACAAATCAGTGGAAAAGACTTTAGAGAATCTGTAAAAAGTGATTTAAGATAAAAATAAGAAAATGAAATGCTAAAATGTAATGGCGATAATAGTAATGTAAAATAAAACTGACAAAACAATTTAAACAAATAGTAATAACGATAGTTAAAAATGCTCAAAAAGAAAATAATAGTTTAAATAAGTAAATAAGTAAATGGGTTGCCTCCCACTAAGCGCTGTTTTTATTGTCAAAAGCCTGACGTAGTGCTTTGGTTTAGATTAATCAGGGGAATTGGTGGACAATTCTAAAAGCTTTAGATTATTCGCATAACCTCTATTTTCAACTTTATGATAGTGTTTTAGACGTTGTCCGTTTACTATGAATGGTTCACTATCCTTACCCTTAATTTCTATTGCTCCACTTGGGAATACTTTAGTTATATCAAAGGGTCCTGACCATCTAGACTTTAATTTTCCAGGAAAGAGCCTAAGTCTTGAATTAAAGAGGAGTACAACGTCTCCCACACTGAATTCTTTCCTAGATAGGCGTTTATCATGCCATCGCTTAGTTCTTTCTTTATATATCTTAGCATTTTCATATGCATCTAACCTTAATTCTTCTAATTCGTTAATGTCTAGGATTCGCTTTTCTCCTGCAGCATTATAGTTTATATTGAGAGTTCTGATCGCCCAATAAGCTTTGTGTTCTAGTTCTACTGGGAGGTGACAAGATTTTCCATAAACTAGTTTGAAAGGTGTAGTACCTATGGGTGTCTTGTAAGCGGTCCTATAAGCCCATAGAGCTTCATTAAGTTTAGATGACCAATCTTTCCGAGATATGGCGACAGTCTTTTCTAAGATTTGTTTAATCTCTCTGTTTGAGACTTCGACCTGTCCACTTGTTTGTGGGTGATATGGTGTAGCCACACGGTGTCTTACTCCATACTTAGATAGTAATTTGTCAAAGATTTTTGAAATGAAGTGCGAGCCACCGTCACTTATGACGAGTCGAGGCACACCAAATCTGGGAAAGATTATGTTTTTGAAAAGCTTTATTACTACTCGTGCATCGTTTGTAGGAGAAGCTATGGCTTCAATCCATTTCGAGACATAGTCAACAGCTACGAGTATGTAATTATTACCGAAAGATGATGGGAATGGTCCCATGAAATCTATTCCCCAGACGTCGAAGATTTCTACTTCTAAAATTCCCTTTTGGGGCATTTCATCTCTTCTTGAAATATTGCCAGTGCGTTGACACCGATCGCAACTTATAACAGCGATGTGGACATCCTTCCATAGATTAGGCCAGTATAAGCCGGCTTGCAAGATTTTTGCACAAGTCTTGGAAGTGCTTGCATGTCCACCATAAGGAGATGAATGACATTGAGCAATGACATCTTCTATTTCTTCTTCGGGAATACATCGGCGAAAGATTCCATCTGGTCCTCTTTTGAACAATAATGGTTCATCCCAATAGTAATGTTTCAGATTATGAAAGAATTTCTTTTTCTGCTGATAGGTTAGATCTGGTGGAAGAGCTCCTGCGGCTAGGTAGTTGACAATGTCAGCGTACCATGGCAGTCCTACAGTTGTCTGTAATGTTTCCATGGGTTCTGGTTCATTTATATCTAACTGAGCTAGGTCGCTTCCTATTTGTGCTATCAGCTGTTCATACGGAAAATCATCGTTAATCGGCCCTTGTTCGGGTTTAATGCCTTCTATTCTAGATAAATGGTCTGCTACGACGTTTTCAGTACCTTTTTTATCTTTTATTTCTAGATCAAACTCTTGTAAGAGTAAAATCCATCTTAAGAGTCTTGGTTTAGCATCTTTCTTAGTTAATAGATATCGGATAGCAGCATGGTCTGTGTAGATGATTATTTTCGCTCCAACTAGGTAAGAGCGGAATTTGTCAAGCGCAAAGATAACTGCTAGCAATTCTTTTTCTGTAGTAGCGTAGTTCATCTGGGCAGAATCCAAGGTTCTACTGGCATAGTAAATCGCATGGAGTTTCTTTTCCTTTCTCTGGCCCAGAACTGCGCCTACAGCATAGTCACTCGCATCGCACATGATTTCAAAAGGTAATCTCCAGTCAGGGGGTTGCATGATTGGTGCGGTGATGAGGGCTGTTTTTAGAGTTTCGAATGCTTTAAGACAATCTTCATTGAATATGAACTCAGCGTCTTTCATTAATAAACCAGTAAGAGGTTTAGTGATTTTCGAGAAATCTTTGATGAATCGTCGGTAAAAACCGGCGTGTCCTAAAAAGCTTCGTATTTCTCGAACGGTTTTAGGGGGTTGAAGATCTTTTATTACTTCAATCTTAGCCTTATCAACTTCAATTCCCTTGTCTGATATTACATGACCTAATACTATTCCTTCGTTGACCATAAAATGACATTTCTCCCAGTTAAGCACGAGATTTACTTTTACACATCTTTCTAACACCATTTCTAAGTTCGATAAACATCCTTCAAAACTTTGCCCGCATACAGAGAAGTCGTCCATGAACACTTCCATGATGTTGTCTATAAAATCTGCGAAGATTGACATCATACATCTTTGAAAGGTTGCAGGAGCGTTGCACAATCCAAAGGGCATTCGCCTATAAGCGAACGTTCCATAAGGACATGTGAATGTAGTCTTCTCTTGGTCATCAGGATGGATAGGGATTTGGAAAAATCCTGAGTAACCATCAAGATAACAGAAGTAAGAATGCTTGACTAATCGTTCTAACATTTGATCTATGAAAGGTAGTGGGAAATAATCTTTTCGAGTGGCTTTGTTTAGTTTACGATAATCTATGCACACTCTATATCCCGTCACTACTCTTTGTGATATCGATTCGCCTTGAGCGTTTTTCACAACAGTGATACCTCCTTTCTTTGGCACTACATGTATTGGACTAACCCATTCACTATCAGAGATTGGGTATATTATCCCGGCATCTAATAATTTCTTGACTTCTTCTTTTACTACAGTGCTAAGGGTTGGGTTAATTCTTCTTTGTGATTCTCTGGAGGTTCTGCAATCTTCTTCAAGCAGAATGCGATGCATGCAAACCGAAGGGCATATTCCTTTGAGATCAGATATGTTATATCCTAACGCAGTTGGATATTTCTTCAAGACATCTAAAAGTTTCTTTGTTTCTATAGTTCCTAAACTGGAATTTACTATAACTGGTCTTTTACATTCAACGTCTAAGAATTCGTACCTTAGGTTATTAGGTAAAGTTTTTAATCCTAATGTAGGTTTATCTTTACTTGGCATGGGATCCGGCGTAAGTGCTAAACTTTCGCTTAGACTATCATCCTGATATGGTTTTCGCCAATTATCATCTTCGAAAATCGGAGGGATTTGAATTTTCATTATTTCAGAATAAGTGGTCTCCTTCAGCTCCATTTCTCTTACACATTCATCAATTACGTCCATTAGATAGCATGTATCCTCTATAGCTGGTGATTGTAAGAATTGTGTTAAAACAAATTCGACTTTCTATTCACCTACTTCAAAGTTTAGCTTTCCTCTTTTCACGTCTATTATAGCTCCGGCGGTAGCTAAGAATGGTCTTCCTAGTATGATAGGTGTAGTGGAGTCTTCAGAGATGTCCATGATTATAAAATCAGTAGGAATGTAGAATTGTCCTATACATACTGGGACGTTTTCTAGTATGCCTACAGGGTATTTAACAGAGCGATCGGCTAGTTGAACAGACATTTTAGTTGGTCTTAGGTCTCCCATGTCTAGCCTTTTGCAAATCGTTAAGGGCATAACACTGATACTGGCTCCTAAATCGCATAGAGCTTTGTCAATGACGAATTTTCCTATTACACAGGGTATAGAGAAACTTCCTGGATCTTTTAGCTTAGGAGGCATGTTATTTTGAATTATGGCGCTACACTCGGCAGTAAGTGTAACTGTTCCGTTATCCTCTATCTTTTTCTTATTGGATAAGATTTCTTTTAGAAACTTGGCATACGAGGGTATTTGGGTAATTGCTTCTGTAAACGGAATAGTAATATTCAACTGTTTCAGAAGTTCGACAAATTTCTTAAATTGACCCGTCGTCTTGGAACTTATTAATCTTTGAGGGTACGGAATTGGTGGTTTATAGGGTGGTGGAGGCACATAAGGTTGCTCTTTCTCCACTACCTTTCGACTTTCATCTTCCTTTTCTTCTGGATCATTCACCACTTCAGTCGGTTTATCCGGTTTTTGGTACATGGCTGGGTTGTCAAGTCTTGGATCGGTAGGTCCGTCAAGTTCCTTGCCACTTCTTAATATTACAGCGTTAGCATGTCCTTTCGGATTAGGTTGAGGTTGTCCAGGGAACACTCCAGCTGGTGCAGCAGTAGGTGCTTGTTGTTGAGCTACTTGTGAAATCTGAGTTTCAAGCATTTTGTTATGTGTAGCTAATGCATCTACTTTGCTCACTAATTGTTTAATCTGCTCACTAGTGTGAATGTTTTGGTTTAAGAAGTCCTTGTTTGTCTGAGATTGGCTAGCTATAAAGCTCTCCATCATCAATTCAAGGTTCGATTTTCTAGGGATATTAGGAGCAGTCTTTTGGTATCCTGGTGATGTAGCTGGTGCTTGACCTGGTGCGTAATAAGCATTGTTACTCTTATAGGAGAAGTTCGGATGATTCTTCCAACCTGGGTTGTATGTGTTTGAGTAAGGGTTTCCTTGAGCATAATTCACTTGATCAGTGGGAGTTCCTGTCAATAGTTGACAATCAGAAACTTCGTGTCCTGGGACTCCACATAACTCACAGTTAGGTGTTACCGCAGCCACGGTGGCTGCAGGTGTTATGGCCAAGTTATCGATCTTTTGGCTTAGTTGGTCAAACTTCGCATTGACTTGGTCCATACTACTTACTTCGTACATACCTCCTTTTGTTGGTTTCTCAGTTGCGACTCTCTCGCTTCCCCAAAGGTAATGATTCTGAGCCATACTTTCGATAAGTGCATAGGCATCTCTATATTCTTTGTCCATCAATGCACCACCCGCGGCAGCGTCAATTGTCATTCTTGTATTGTACAAGAGTCCATTATAGAAGGTATGGATGACCATCCAGTCTATTAATCCATGATGTGGACAAAGTCTAAGTAGATCCTTATAGCGTTCCCAAGCTTCGAATAATGATTCACTTTCTCTTTGCTTAAATCCGTTGATCTGAGCTCTCAGCATAGCTGTCTTGCTAGGTGGAAAATACCTATTCAAGAAAACTTTCTTAAGTTCTGCCCACGTAGTTACTGAGTTCGAAGGCAGAGATTCAAGCCAAGCTCTTGCTCTGTCTCGAAGCGAAAAAGGAAATAAACGTAGTCTAATAGCTTCTTGGGTAACTCCATTGGCCTTTACGGTATCTGCATATTGCTCAAAGATCGAAAGATGAAGATTCGGATCTTCGGTAGGATTTCCGGCGAATTGATTTTGTTGCACGACTGATATCAACGAAGGTTTTAGTTCGAAATCATTTCGGTTGATAGCCGGTGCTGCAATGCTTGAATGTGGTTCACCTTGCGAAGGATTAGCGTAATACTTGAGTGGATGAGTTTGTTCTTCAGCCATCCCTGCGTTTTCTGATTTTACGACTGGTTCAGGCGGGTCTAATTGAAGATCTGGAATATTGGAATTATTTTCGAAATCGAATATACGTCTTCTTACGTGTAAGAAGCGTTCCGATTCAGGGATTAGAGGTTGCAAGTATTCGCTTTTGGAGCGAGTACTTGGCATGCACTCGGAGATTAGATTAAATCAAATAGTTAATACCTTAGTCTAGACAATGCTACCTAAATGCACTAGTAACTAAATTAAGGAATCCCCGGCAACGGCGCCAAAAACTTGATGGGATAAAGACGTGTCTACTTATGCGTCTAGCGGTATCTTACTGCAAGTGCACAACCTATCGAAGTAATATTTAAGATTATCGATCCACAGGGATTCTATTGTTACTTAGTGCTAGATGAACTTCTAGTTTAGCTAAGGCGAATGGTTGTCACGATTGTTGTTGGTTTTAAGACTATTAAAGGCGGAGTTAAATTTAAGTTTTTAATAAAATAATACTAAGGCGGTCGGTATGTAATTATACTAACTTAGGTGGGTCAATCTAACCTAGGCTTATAAAGATGTTCACTTAATCTATTCGGTAGAGATTACCAGTTTAAATACCCTCAACTCACACTCTCGTGGTCTTATATCAGATCTTATCCCTAAAGCCCTATGCCTGCTCTCGCTAGCCCATAAGTGTTTAGAGGTAATTTTTGGAAACTAAATAATTCTAATTTATCTTAAAGTGCTCTCGCTGTATTTAATTTAAATGCCTAACTTTAGCTATCTGGTTAAAATCTCACACTCTCGTGGTCTTGACCCAACCTAATACCCTTTTCTTACTCTCGTAACGAAAAGGTCTATTTCAATTAAAAAGTATCGGCCAGAATGTTAAGTGATTAATTATTTTAGCCTATGGTTATATTTTACCGGTTAAGTTTGTTATAACTACATACCGCCCTAAGGTATTTAGCTACTCATCGAGGTTGAATCAGACACAGAATTAAATAATAACTTACTCATGGCAGAAAAATAAATAGACATTATAATTAAATTAAAGTGCAATAAATTGAGAAACCTGATTAACAAATATCTGAGTAGACTCCTTCTTCCACAGACCGGAAGGCTTGGAGTAGGCGGAAATAAAAATTAAAACGAATGCTGAAGGTTGGAAACAAATAAAAGTATAACAATTCCCTAATGTTGGAAATTGTTACACGGTTGGTTTGGATACAAATAAAACAAGACAGAAAATAAAATAATGCTGGAATGAAAATTCTGGTTCGTAAGGTAATTCGGCAGAGCTTCCGCAGGAATTTTGGATACTGAAGTCTGTCCTTGAGTTCACCTCAGCTGGTACTATTTATAGAGCCTTTAATGGGCTGGAGTCTTGGTCCTTTATTTCTTGGGCCTTGCTGAAGTGGTTGAGGAAATGCTGGAACGTGGCAGCAAAAATGGGAGAAGTCGTCTTCACGTGCTGCCTTGAGGAGAAATAAGAGGAGAAGTGGTCTTCAGTGGTGGCTTGACGTAGTCTGAGTCAAAACCAAGTTTTATCCTTGTCACGGGCGTGACAAGGTCTTCACGTTCGTGAATTGAGGATTTTAAGTGTCACGGTCGTGACTACTTCCTTACGGTCGTGATGGCCCAATTTGGGGTGTCACGGTCGTGACCCCCTTGTAACGACCGTGGCTGCAACAAATTATGCAGTCTTTTTGCAGGCTTCTGCCTTTCTTCATTTTCTTGTGGTCTCTTTCGTTCCTTTCCTCTTAATTCATGATTCGGCCTCACATAACGATGTACCTGCAAAATAGTAAGAAAAACTCGAGAAATCGAGCGTTAAAACGGTGAATGTGCGATAAAACGTCAATGAAATCTAGCGATATAATCGATGCGTTTTCTCGTCATCATGCCCTTCTCGTCGGGCAGAACCTCCTCCCGTCGGGCAGGTGCCCATCTCGTCGGGCAGCACAACGTGCCTTCCATACGTTCTCCGTGTGCTCCCTTCCGTGGGGACACGTCGTCCACCAACTGCCCATCTTCGAAAGAGCAGGTCAAACCCACTTTTCGGAGATCACAGAGCAGTTGGACTAGGGCGAAGACCACATTTCAGTCTTCACTACGCCACATAAGCCCTAGCAGTCATTTGGATTGGGCCTGGCCATCCAGCCCAACTCAAATGACCGTTGGCCCAGCGCTGGAGTCTCTCTATAAATACCCTCTTCCCCAAGAGGGCCAGGTATTCCATTCTTCTACCACTTTCTGTATTTGATGTCACTCTGCCCAATTTCTCACTTTGACATCGGAGTGCCTTGCAGGTACACCCCATCCTCATCCTCCACACCGGTGAACAGGAAGCAGTCCAACGGAGCGTGGCCATCCAGTGATCCCCTTCTGATCAGGTCAGATCAGTAACATACATAGAGAGTGATATATTTGAAAGTGTTGAAAATAAAAAAAAATCTTACAACACTTTCAAAATATGAAGACACGTAGAAAGTAATTATAATCTTTGAATATTATGTTGTCTTCATTTTCTTTTTATATATATTTGTGCTTTGTTTTGTAATTTTTAACTTTTTAGATATATATTATCATTATCATTTTATGCATAAGTATTTATATTTTTTAATAAATATTTATATTATTTGATTTTTATTTTTGTATTAAAATAATTAACCTTGACGCCATTAATTAAAATTTTTGGATCCGTCCCTGCTTGAAATCTTCAGTCTTGTTTAGATAATCTTCAGAAGCACTAGTGTTTTTTATTACATATTTTTTATTACATATTCAGTAGTCATAACCTTAGAGCAATTTCTGCTGGTGCTTATACCCATAGATTGCACATTCTATAAAAATTAAATGTAACAAGTAGTTTCTTTTAGCTTGCTTCTTAATAATGGAGCATGCGCGTAATGGATCTTCGATAGTCAAGTTCAACAATTTATGAGATTTCATTTAACATATTAAACTTTTGAATAGTTGGTTGATTTTGATAATAATTATACATTTATACAGAAGACCAATCATATGCAAATCGCATTGGCATGCGCTGCACCGTTCCTGAAGGTGATTGATTTTGTCATGATTGTGTTGTTTCTTGGGAGACTAATGCTAATGATGGATTAAACCAACAAGATATTGAGTTAACAACTGAGTCTAATGTAACTGTCTTGGATGTCATGAGGGAAGGAGACAACCACGTACCAAGAACAACCAAAAATAGTACGAAACGGCTACTCAACAACAAATTTCACAGCCACGTATTGTGTGTGTACAACCTACATAACAGAAGAATCACACGTACGACAACCATTGCTTTGCGTGTCGCTATACAACAAAATGGATTCCAGCTCGCAGTGTCCTCAATTATCGCAACTCTGCCACAAAAGCCTCGGTTTTTGCTACATATACGAGTACCTGCAATTGAGAGAGAGGAGGACCTGTACAACAATACACTCACACACCATGACCTGTAGCAGACAGTATAAGCCATTTCAAATTCCAATTGCAACTCGTATAATTGTAGAACAAAATTATTTCACAAAGAGAGATCACTCACCAATAATTACCCTGTTGCCGACAGTTTTCACAACTCCATTCAGTAGCCACGTTCGCATTCTCCGCCTCACATTACGCAAATTTCCAATACAGAAAAGTTGCCATCACAACACCACAATGACAAAGGCTCTACCTCAAGCTTCAGTGCCCACAAAACATACTCGGCACCGCTACACGACTCACTTCTGCTACCACTTTCCAATCCGTTCAACATGGCCTTATGCGAAAAAACTTCGTGCAACCGACATGTAACCAAGGCATGCAGAATTACAAACAGAGGATGATGAGATAAAGTTTGATTTTTAAAACCTGCTAACTTGGACAACATCATTACAAGTAAAGAATTATTACAACCATGATCCCAAATTGAACTCTAATCATAAATTCCTAATAGATGAGATATAAATTTAGAGGAATTTGGTGTATTGTTTTCCTGCTAAGGCCTTGAGTTTGTTTCCAGGTTTTCCAAAGATTGACTTTTGGGCCTAGCTTTCCCATTATCCTCACCATTCGGTTAGGTTCTTGCCAGTGCAGGTAGGAAGGTCTGCTAGTATTAAATTTTCGCATCAGATGAAAGAATAACCGTGCATATACGATTAGGACCACCGGGTGAATAAGTAAAGTTCATGCTATATGATAAGGTATATCCAGACGGCAGCTTGATAATCCTTATAATCATGCCCATCAAAAGCAGCATGTTCACCAATGACCACACCACAACCTGAAAATGACAGCATTGGATTAAAATGAATCATGAATTCAAAACGCGCACAAGCCCATAAACCTCACTACAGCAGCAACATAAAGGTTTTTTTTCACGCAACCAAAAAAACGACAAATACCACGAGCCTAGGACATGCCGTACATACCACAACGCATCCTATATGTACCAGCACCTAATTTCGGCAGCAACAGAACCTTGCTCCCACTTCTTCAACACGAAAGAAACCATAACCCATATGCACTTCCAAAGGTTGCAGCTCCAAACAAACCAGTCATACACCAACGCACCATAACGTTCCAGTACACAGCGACATTTGATACCACAGAATTATGTTGAAGATTTGTATTGGCCTAGGACAACAGTTACGAAAAGAAGGTTCTGTAGTATGGCCTAATACAACATTGATGTTTCTCGAGATGACTCCCTCTCCGTTCACGTCTCACTGAAGATGCAAGCTTTATTGACAAAGGATCCTTCAATGTTGCGGATGATTGTCTTGGCTGGGATGAGGTTTTCTTTGAATTTGTCAAGCTTGAAGCACAGTAGCACCATGTTACGGCAATTGATGATTTGAGAAACTTGCAATTCTCAGACCTGCAAAACTACAACCTGCAGAGAAACGGAAGGAGAGTGATTTCAGTAGATGCTTTCCACAATACCTTAATATCAAAACGCAACAGCACGCGGTACGGTTCGTACATACCTCCAAGCCACTCGCACAAGGTACGACCAATGTGATGTGAGCGGAAATCCTTCATGACAAAAAACCTATCAAGAAAGCCATACAAAATTTAGAAGGAAAAATCAATACCATTGGCCATAACATGAAGATGAGGATATGTGCATAAGCTGTACGTACCGCCACAAAACGCAGATCGCAGGTCACGCGTAATAATAAGCTTCATAACAGCAAAGGAAAACTCTGCAAGAAAATGAGAGGCCTTTCTTTTTCTCTGCAAGATGATCAGGCCACACAAACAATGTTATAAGAATCCTTACATATCACATGAATTGCAAAAAATATATCAAAAAGTCATTCGAGCGGTCACGGGAAATTATTATACCAATTTTGTGAAAGTTCCAGTTCCATGACCCCACAAAGACCACAAATTGCTGCACCAAACTTGAGTTGGTATAACCTTTAACCAAGCCACCTGCAAAAAGGATAAATACCAGTCACGGTAAACGATCTCAGTCCATACACCATGTCCCTTTATCTGTCATAAAACACAGCTAGCTTACCATCAACAAGCCCCACTAAAAAGAAACAATCCTTGATACCACAAAACCACCACGATTGGTAAATGGGGAAACAATACAGCTACAATAACCCAACAACAGCACATGGCATATTGGAATATCTGCAAGTCATCACAAAGGGTCCACAAAGAGCCCAGCCTGCAGTACAAAGAAATTGATACAAAGTTAAAACCTTCCACAACAGACAAAATATTGTAACCATATGAGTCATTTTGTAAGAATAGGGTACAGCAACTTTAACCATGTTATGACCTGCACAAACCTGCATATGAAAGAGACCTTTCAGAATGTATTCCCAAAAAGTGGAACCAACAGGTCTGAATATTTTATGGGATAAAGGAGGAGAAAGAATACCCAGAAAGAGGATTCTTCGGTTCTTCTCTCAAAATTCAAAAGGAGCTTTGAGGATAAAAGGAAAAAGACCCTCAGTAATCTTGGAAAAGAGGAGAGAACCAAAAAAAAACTTGAAGCCTTTCAATCTCCCTCATCCTCAAACTTCTTCCTCATCCTCAAATTTCTTTCCATCAATCCTCTTCGCTTAATGCTTTTGACGGACTCAAAATCAAACCCCAATAAACTCACTCATAACATTCTGAAACCACATACAACCTTCAACATCTGTGACAAAAAGCTCACATTTTATCACAACCTTCAAACCATCAACTACAAATTATGGCTTCAACCCTCACGAACCCTAAACAACCTTCAACCTTATAAACCCTTCCCTATCATCCTTAACAAAGAAACCTCAGCCAACTTCATCATCATCAAACCATAAATTTCTAACCTTCAAAGCTCACCTTCTGAAACTCATAAAACCCCTTTCTAGTTTCAAACCGCATGAACCAACAATTCACACTCCCAACCTTAAACCACAACACTCATTTTTTCCGTCTAAATCCCATCAACCTCAAGAACCTTTCCAACATAACCCCCACTTTGAGTCAAACGCATAACCCACTGTAAACCCCAAAGGGACAAAACCATACTCATACCATAAACCCAGAAAATCAAATAAGAAAAGAGAGTCAAAACTGAGCGAGAGAGACGAATCTGTGAATTTGGTTGAGTCGAGAGGATTGGTCTTCATGGAATTTCACGGTCTCTTTATGGTCCTCCTCATTTGAGAAATCGTGGAGTTACAGCACCGTCGCCGTACCTGCTTCAGCTTCGTCTGGAAATTTTGATGCTTCATCTGGTAACAATAACTCCGGAATGCGTTGGGCGCCGCCACCGAGGAACGACTACCGTGGACGTCCTGGTAGTTTCATGAACAGGTCTGATGGTCGGAATGTCTGCCCCGGTTTCCTAAACGGACTCCCTCTTTCCTTTTCCCTTTTTTTTCTTTTCTTTTCTTGGTTTTATATTTTGTTAATGAGTTTTACTAGTTTTTTTTATAAATTTATTTACTAAGTTTTTTTACATAGAATCTTAATATTAGTTATTGTTAATATTTTTGTATATTATTATTATCATTAGTTAATATGTATATTATATATTCTATATTTTATATTAGTTTATTTAGAGTTTTGTTTAAATTTTTTAATAATTTCTATTTAGATTTTTAATACTATTTTATTTTTAGAGGTAGATTTTATTTTTCTTTTGTTATTGGGCATTTTGTCCCATTTTCTTTTGTTTTTGTCGATGACGAGACTTCCACCGTTTAACCGTCACATTAGTGGCGTGAAACAAACGATCCGAGACCACTTTTTTCTTCCGATTTTATTTCGATTAATTGACCATTAAATTTAATTTTCATATTATTCATATTATTGTTATATTTATCTTAACATATTATTTATTCATCATTGTCATATTATTATTCACATATCATATCTCATTATTCATTCATTCACCCATATTCGAAAACATATAATAAATTATCGAAACTCCTAAAAGCCAAATTGGTGGACTGTTGTATCATTGGTTATTTGCAGGTATCTTGATTTTAAGTCGTGCCCGACTTTGCTCAAGGCGTAGTTTAGGACACAAATGCACACACACGGCTTTCTCTTGGGCTACCTGACAATGAGACCCCTTTATTTTGTGCAATCCCGTGTAAATTACATGTATCCCTTCCCCATTCCGATGTATGTTTCGCATTTATTTGATTATTAGTTTATCTCCTAGGGGCACCCATAGGGACTAGAGCGGATCAAACTATTTTCAAACTAATTCTCAATTCATCATCGAGCCACTTTCAAACAACCCGTAAGTCGAGTGCTCATACGCATTCGCCATCAACCTATTCCAACTTGACCCTTGATGCGTAAGTCAAGTCGGTCTCTTCTTCAAACAATTTCATTTTCAACACGCCTTGCACGCGATAACGAGTCAAACCCTTGATCCAACGTCAAGCGGATTTTCGAAATAAACCATCAATCAATTAACAATTATTTAATTCGTTTCAAGGTGTAAAGAGTAGGTTCAAGTCTTTGATCTTGCTTTCAGTTGTTTACATGCGAGTTGTCTTATTCGGGTGTGAACAATTGACGCCTCTAAATAACATTAACAACTCGACATCGTTCAACTATCTCCAACTCAAACAACTTTCCTTTCACGATGAAAAAGAGAGTGTTCCAAGTCTTTGGTCCGCTCTCCCGATTATTTGGAGTTTGAGAACTCTTTCTTAAGCTTCAATTAATCGTCATCATTTCAACCTCATCCTTTCAAACACAACTTCTCTTACGATGAAAAAGAGAGTGCTCCAAGTCTTTGGTTCGCCCTCCCGATTATTTTGGTCCGAGAAATCTTTCTCAAGCTAAAGTAGTCGTCATCAGTTCAAATACCATTCAAACATGACACTGTTCTTCAAGATGAAAAAGAGAGTGTCCCAAGTCTTTGGTTCGCTCTCCCGATTACTTGGGTACGAGAAGTCTTTCTTAAACTTCGAGTAATCGTCATCCGTACCCATTTCAATCCAATTCAAACTCGTTTCTTTCGTGATTGTTACCACGAACTACGGACGCTCTGATTCTTCATTCACTCTTGAATGTAAGATACGTAGTGTTGCGGTGGAAATAGGATCACAAACTATTAATGAGTTTGAATCGCAATTCAATTCACAAACGCTCTTTGATTTATCTGAAGGAAAAGGTCAAAAGAGGGAAAACCTATTTTGCATCGTAAACACAATGCGGGGAAAGATCTAGGGTTCGGGGGTTGGTTAAATTTAGGGAAGGTATTAGCACCCTAAACTTCTGTAGTACTCTACAGGAACCTTTTGTTCAGATGTTTACTATTTGCTTTATTCATTTGCTTAAGGTATATGTACAAAGGATTAAAAGTGAGAAAAGAGACCTAAGGGGTTAATTCTAAGTTTACTCGGCAAGACATCGCATCTTGTGCCTACGTATTCTTACGGGAATGGAATCAGAGTAATCGTAGTTCCCCTCAAAAGGGAGGTTAGAAACTTCTTGACTGTGGTCAAGGTCTCAAGGGGAATAAACGCATCTTAAGGACACGCTTACGTGGAGTGTAGAAACTCCAAATCTCTACGTTGAAATGTTAAGTTGTAATTAGGGTTAAATTAGGGATTCCATGGCGGGAAACCCTAAAATGAGCGCGGCGGCTCTTTGACCTAATGCTAGGGGTAAAATTGTAATTTGGCCTGCGGCGAGGCATTTGTGAAAATTAGGGTCTGTAAGAGTTGTAAGGGTTTGAAGTTGAGGACTATTGGCGCGGCGACCAAAAGCTAGACCTAACCTTCGGATGTGTGTGGTGTGACTGGAATATTGATAAATGCGTGAGGTGATTGAGTTATGCAAACAGGAAATAAGACAGAAGTTAAAGCCATGCAAATAGAAATTTAAAGGCAGAAACTTAAAGCGCGATTATTAGATTCGCGGGGTTACATATGAGAAGCAGTTACAATATAGTGATGAACTCTGAGTGAAAAATAAGATGAAATAAGTAATGGTAAATGTAATGAGCTGCAAAATGAACAAACGACGTTAGTGGGCAGAGTGAGGCGGCAATCAAATGAGTTACGAGACAAAGATGCAAATTTGAGATTTTATTATTGTTTTATTAAAAAAATTTAATATTAGCTCGCAAAAAAGATTTAATTTAAAAATGTTTTACTCTTTTAAAAAAGGTTTTATTTTTTTAATATTTTTAAGAAAAGTTTTCTGATTTTGTTTTAAAAAAAGAGTTTTTATTTATTTTTAATATTTACATAAAAATGTTTTTTTATTTATTTTTAAAAACAGTTTTTTTTTTGAATTATAAAAGTAAAATGTTAAAAAACAATTTTAAAAAAACATAAAAACAAAATTTTTTAAAAAAACAAAATAAAAAATAAAAAATAAAGGGAGGGGGTTGGGCCGGTCATCACACCCGGACCCAACCCGGTTGGTTAGTAATAAGTCACAACAAAAGTTAGGATTTCCAAACCCTAACTTCTTCTCGCGGCGCCGCTGTTCTTCATCTTCCTCCCTCTCTCGCATGCTCTGTGTCTTCTAAAACCTGAAAAATGAAAAAAAGAGATGAATTAGCATGAGGGTATACGTTTGATCCTTGGTGATTCAGCCGATGATGTTTGGAAACTGAGGCTTAGAGTTGATTGCCCGCCGTTTGAACGGCGAAGGCGATCTTCTCCTTCGATGATTCGCGGTTGTTGATCTTCGTTGCTACTTCGTACGAGGACGATGATGAGGGTTTCCTCTGAGTCTCAGCCGCGCCGTTTAGGGTTTGTTCGCGATTGGTCCGTTAGGGTTTGCGACGGTGGTTCCTCTCTCTTCACAGGTGGTATTTCCCCTTTTTATAACTTCTATTTTCTTTTGGGCCTTTAATCCGTGTTGGGTTGGCGTTACTCTTCTGAGATTGATTTGGATGATTCGATTTGATTTTATCTGAATCGAAGTTTTCCATTTTGTTGACAGATTGATTTGGATTTCATTCGATCTGTTTGATATCTGATTTGATTTTGTTTGATCATGATACCCTGATTGGATTTTTGCAGATGTGGATTGGATTGCCTTTGGATTTCGTTCGATCTATTCTGATATCTGAACTGATTCGCTTTTGATCTCGAACTGATTCGTTTGATTGATTCGAACTGATTTGTTTGATTGAACTGACTCGTTTTCGATTTGGCAATTTTTGATGCAGTTAGCTTTTCCTCTTCTTCTTTCAGAGAGGGCTGGTATTGAGGCTTAGGTCGAGTCAAACGCCGGGAAAGGTATACGGCGATGATGATAGCTCGTCTGAGCCTTCGAGGAGTATTCTTCGATGACGCTGCGATTGCTTTCTGTTGTGTTCTGTGGAATGTGGTTCTTCGCTTGTGGTTTAGCATTTGTTCCATTTGAGTTGTTTTAACCATTTGCCTGAACTTTTGCTGATGCTATTTGCTTCTTGCGTTTCAGGGCTGGTATTTTGGGCAATCGTGTCCAACTATGAATTCGAATGTTGCTTTATGTTGCCTTGAGACATTTACCTGATAGTGGCTGCGAGTTTGGGCGATGATGTTCATCTGAGCCGCGACGACTGATATGGACTGCTATGGTTTTATGCACTCGTTTATCTTATGAACTGAAATGTTTATGTTTGCTTATCCTTGCTGTGCCATGATTTTGTGCTGAAGCTGTGGGTGCTTGTGATTTCCAACATGAAGCTTGACATTAATCGATGCCTCTGAACTTTGATACAGCGTATGATGCTGTTTTGATTTTCATTTCGTTTTTCTGATACTTTGTTGAGGCCATTCAATGCAGTTTGGTTTCATTTCATTTTCCTTGTTCTGTTTTGAACTTGGTTTTCATGAACTTGCCTATGTGGTTCAGAATTGATGCAGTTTGATGCAGTTTTGGCTTGCATTTCAGTTTGAATTTCCATTTACTTGTGGCATCTTATGAACTGTCTTGCTTTTGAGTTTCTGTCATCAATTTGTACTGATGCTGTCGTGGACTTTCAGGTATTGGAAACTTCGAAAACAAAATGACTCTGACCTGCCGGCATCCGGGTCTGAATTCAGATTGACTATGTTGCCTTACTCTCGTATCAGTTTGGAAATCCAATTGCGGCAAAACGAATCAGTCCCGCTTCTTTTATTACTTCTATCTCTCGGATGTCCCGTAACGATAAGAACAGGTGTTACCTGATCTGACGCCAACGGCGCGGATCGGTAACGGGGGGTAGGACGCAGCTTCGGTTGTGCCACTCCCGGCACTCGATGATGACACTGTTCTGAGAGTGTCGAAAACAAACTCTAACATTCTTCTATTCTGTTTGTTCTATTTTGATGTGCAGGTGAATCGGAGATTTTGCGGAGAAGCTCAAGGGACATCTTAGAAATTATTAGGACTTAGGATTTAGGATATGCCATCTTTATTTCTTTGTAACTTGTAATAAAAAAATATTATGAAATAATTCAATAATACATTTTTTATCCAAATTATTTCCCTTTTATAAATCATGATGAAATATTATTCAAATTTCTATCCAAATGCTCTTTACAAATAATAATAAAATATTATGAATGAACTTCACATATTTATTAAAATTATTTTCCTATTTCCTTTCCATGATTTAATTCGCCAACATCTCAACATCCGATTAAATCTTATCAGACAAATATCCTCGAATTAATTCGATCCAAATCTTAATAACTTCAACACGAATAAACTCCATCAATCAGTAGAAGTTTTCACTGTTGTCCCTCTAAAGATGAACTGGAAGATAAAAGAATGATTTCTTGTTAAACCCCGTTCTACAGATCAGATTTTCCAAACCAAATTGATATCAAACCCACGTAAATAAACGCCTCAGGAGTAAAACCTCATTAGGCCCCAAAATTACGGATTATGCTTCAAAATGACCAAAACGCCCCTGGGGTATTTCCTGCAAAACAAACACCTTCAGGACTTGTTAGTGGTTAGCAAATGCACATATGAGATGCTATGCGAAATGACTGACTAAAATATAAGGGTAAAATTTGGGGTATTACAGTTGCCCCTCTTTAAATAGCTACACCGGACGATTTGAGTGACAGAGACTCGAGGAATCGTGGTGGAGAGATTTAAATATAGATAACCGAAAATTTTGCCCTTATATGCGATGATATGCAATGCTATGGACAAAGCGAGAACAGCTTAATGCAGATAACATGATGCGTATGATGGAATGATGGATTGCATGCGAAAATGCTGACGAATACGACGACACAGGGACAGACGCTACGAGAAGAACACACCGGGGAAAACGACGCGCTGGGACATAGTACAACACTGGGGAATTCTAAAAATGATGGTCAACTGGTGCGAACACGACCAATTGTCATTTTTAGAAAAGGAACGAGATTCTCAAATGGAGATGGTACCTATGAGACGGCCTCCACTGGGGAATCTAAAAATAAAACTGGATCACGTACGATTGCAAGATCGATTACAGAATGCTGGAGCATTGAGCAAAGAATAACATCCAAGCTTCTGTAAACTATCTCTCGTGACAGGATCAAACGGACTTTTCGGGAATCCGTAGCAAATATACAGGGTGAAAAGAACCGGCTGTATGCCAAAATAAATGGACTTTTAGAATAAGATCCTTAAATGGAGATGGCACCTATGAGATGACCTCCACTTGGGAATGTCTAATAATAATTGGACCTACACGATTGCAAGATCGATCACAGAATGCTGGAGCATTGAGCAAAGAATAACATCCAAGCTTCTATAACCTATCCCTCGTGGTGGGATCGAATGGATTTTCGGAAATCCGTATCAAATATACAGGGTAAAGACCGGCTGTATGCCAAAGTAAATGGACTTTAATGGGAAATGCCCCGATAAGCTTCTCGAGGGAGAACTGTCACTTATCGTTGGAAGGGACTTATGTGCCAAAATGGATAAGCACTCAAATAAAGAGGCTGCTGCTTATCTGATAAATCTTCTCGCATTTAAGGTCGGCGCCTGGAATACGATTCTGATTCTTCTCTTACTGAAGGATAAATAAACTTCTTTCATGCTTCAAGATCGTGCTCTCCTGAACATGAAAAGGGTAAACTGAACTTCCTCATACTTCAGAATCGTGCTCTCCTGAATATGATTCGGCTCTTTCGGGTAACTGAAATTCTTCATACTTCAGAATCGTGCTCTCCTGAATATGAAAAGGGCTAACTGAACTTCCTCATACTTCAGAATCGTGCTCTCCTGAATATGATTCGGCTCTTTCGGGTAAATGAAATTCTTCATACTTCAGAATCGTGCTCTCCTGAATATGATTCCGCTCAAACCTCCCCGTATTTCAAGATCGTGCTCTCCTGAATACGATTTGGTTTCTTCTTTTACTAAAGGGTAAATGAACTTCTTCATAATTCAGAATCGTGCTCTCCTGAATATGATTCCGCTCAAACCTCCCCGTATTTCAAGATCGTGCTCTCCTGAATACGATTTGGTTTCTTCTTTTACTAAAGGGTAAATGAACTTCTTCATAATTCAGAATCGTGCTCTCCTGAATATGATTCCGCTCAAACCTCCCCGTATTTCAAAATCGTGCTCTCCTGAATACGATTTGGTTCAAACCTCCCTATACTTCAAGACGACAGGTAAATGGAAGCCCAACTGCTCCATGGAGATGGCCATTTGCTGTGAGTCATAACGAAGGTAGGATCGGCTTCTTAGGTGAGAAATGTTGTATATCGATGTTGTAAGATGTAAAGTGTTGTACTGATAGATTTTCCAGGCGTGAACTGGCATGTATCTGTAAAGGATTGTAGTTGATTTTCTTGAAAGATAGTGCAAAATAAATGCATGTCCGGGTACAGTGATAAACTTCTCGAGCGAGAACATGCCGCGTATCTGCCAAGGTATGGTGAAAATTTTTAGATGGTGCAAAATAAATGCACGTCCGGTTGGGCTTGACTACCGACATGACTGAGATTCAATCTAGGATCGAGCTAGAAAGAAGACTGGTAATCAAAACTCCATCGAGGGAACGATCTCGAAGGGTAAATATCTTATCCTGGCGAGGAAAGATAGCTGAAGTAACCGTCATCCACGAGGATCGAGCTCCGTAGGGAAACTTGGAACCACATATGTATTTTATGCTTAGGGCTGACAATCTATTTGGAGAGAATGGACAAACCCCAGTTACTCGGCGGTAACGACCAATGATAGAGACGCAATGAACCTGCGCATGCTAACGCGTATGTTAATGAATACGTGAATATGAATGTATGTTAATGTCTATGCAGTTAATCATGCAGGATGTTATAAAATGAGTATGTAATGAATATGTAATGAATATGCACTGGATATGTAATGAGTATGTAATGAATATGTAATGAAATAGGCATGTGATGCTTATGCCCTTGCGTATGCTGACGAAACATACTAGAGACGGGACGAGAGATGAAATAAACATCTCGACGGAAATACCCTGCGTTCTCTGCAACCAATACGTCAATCATGGGAGGGAATGGTAGGACCAAATCTGGTTTCAAAATTCTGAATTCTCTGGGGAGAAAGTAAATTGCTTGGGTGCACAGTATCACGTCTTCTCATGGGGAGAGGAAAACCTGAAGGACACTTTCGAGTTACCCAAGAAAAGGTTGTCAGCTTATAGTCTCTCTGGGGACTGTGATGAGGCAATAGTTTAAGAACCTGTTGCAACACTGAGATTTACTGGGGAATGAAGGTCGCTGTGAGTAAAATCCCTCGGGTGCATGAAGAAAAGTTGTGAAACCACATGGTTTTGATCTTGAAGGACCTTATAGTAGTCGCCATTTGTTTCTTCAAAAAAACCACGGTGCCCCAGGATACTTGTGTTGTGAGGTAGGGTCATCTCAAGAGGATTTTATAGAGAACACGGAGTCTGGTTGCCCCACTGTTTTCAAACTCTTTGAGATATTTGTCAGGTCTCGACGTAACTGGCACAAATTAATCGTGTCACGATGCAATCTTTGGGAAATAGCTCTTAAGAATGTCAGACTCGCGTTGGTAAGCGAATTGGGAAACTGCCTGCCCCTGTTCAGCAGGATCTTCAAGTTCCACGGGTTATGTTCATATGTAAATCTCTAAGATATCAAGCAAAGTTGTCATGCCTGAAATGCCTATCCTGAGCTTGTCAATGTACACATATATTTGTCCTGAATTTTTATTTTGAAAAAAGATATCGCGATAACTTGTGACCGAAATCACTAGTCAGGATATAAGTTTTAATTATAATGCCAACATGAATTTTTTCTGAGCATAGCTCGTAGGAGTCAGGAAACGTGATCTTGTCAAGTATGCTTTCAACCGAAGTCCTACTTCAATTAGGTCTTTTAAAGGTTGTATCGTGGCTCGGTTCACGGTTTAAGAAACAAAGGATAAAGGCTCAAAGTTATATTTGTACCCACCCATTCTTCGTGATGTTCTCCAATCCTAATTCAGTTAATCGGATACGAACGCTCATATCTCAAGCGGATTTGCTATGGTCGAGAACTTATCAAGGCTTTGGACATGGCAGTCACTCACCTATTTCTTTTGGCAATTGGTCACACGACTTTGTTCTTTATAAGGATTCAAAAACTAATGGTTTATTGCTCTTATTCCCTAACTTTTGCCTGGACAGCGTCTATTGATTTGACTTTGGAGTCCAGCGGGATGCCCCAGTTTTCCCTAAGTCTCCTTCATAGGTTTTGACTTAGCGGGCTCTTATTTTTTTTGAATATTCTTTTATGCACAAGTCGTGTAAATCTTTTGAAAGGCTCGTGACTGCGTCACTCCTTAGGTAACCGAGGGATAGTCATTGTATTAGACTTCTTAAGATGCTAAAGATAAATTCTCGAAGGTTTGCTCTTCCCTTTTGAGAGTTTAAGTGCTCGATCGGTTTAACTGAAACCTACCCTGCCCCAGGTTAGGATGAAGGTTCTTAAAAGAAAGAAAAACTCCTACTTCAAGGCTCAAAGGGTTGACTAAGGATTAACATCCTTATATCTCCAGGGTTTGGGATTTGAAACAATGCCTTACATCATCAGCGGGTTTCAATCGAAAGCATACGACAAGAAATCTGACGTTTTGGGTTCGTCATCCTCCCCCTAATTCTCCATCAGAACAAGAGATCGGGTAAAGTTGGCATTATGATTTATGAAAACGTTTTTTTTTTGAATGAGTGAAACGAATGGATTTATTCAAAACAAACATAGGCGTTACATTAATTAATCAAAGATAAGCGAAATCGTGCATGCTAAATATGCTTAATCAAAGAGAAATACGTATAAATAAACAAATGAATTGTCGGAAAAATCCTTCTAAATGGTTTATGAAATTCAAGAGCAACAGTTTCTTTTGGCGGAGCCTCAATGGAAAAGGACGTCTGGTTTACGATTACTGCGAGTCGTCATGGCTTGCCCCAGTTACGCTGGTCACATCTTCAACAGTTTTCAGTCGTTGCTTCAAAATAACTTTCCCAGATTCTTTGTTGATCCCGGTCATATCATCTTGAGGGTTACTGAAATGAAGCGAGCTAGGCCTTCGAATAATTACTGGATTCGGCTGATTTGCCACAGGAGTAGCATGCCTTGCAGAATTCGAACTCGACAAGTGAGGGACCCTGAGAGGAGTCTCGGTCTTCAGCTGAGCATCGCCAAAAGACAACTTCTTCGTTTCCAGCAAATCTCTGACAACTTTCTTAAGAGCATAGCAATTCTCTAGATCATGGCCGGGCGCACCCTCATGAAATAAACAATGAGCGGTAGCGTCGTAACTTGCAGGTAATGGATTAGGTGGAGGACCCAAAGCACAGGTGGTAATCAGACCCTGTTGTACCAAATGGGGGTATAACTCAGTGAAAGCCATCGGAATTGGAGGACAAGGCTTATACTGACTCTTACGGGGATAAGGAACCTGATCCTATGATTGCTGATGAACAGGAGCGTTGGGCACTCGTTGACGGTTGACAGGAATTTGCATGGGCGGATAACCGGAAGGTTGTTGATAAACTGGTGCCTGATATACCGGAGCTGACTGTACAGGCTGGCATGTAGGAAACTGCTGATCGAAAGGATGTGCAACAGTAGCTACATAGGGTTGTTGAACATATAGAAACGGATAACCTTGAACATAACTCTGCTGATATTGTAAAGGTTGAGGAGTAGCCTTTTTGCGGTTCCTTGAACATGTAGGTCCTTTACCATGGTCGGAGTTAGGAGTTTTGCACTTTGGAGGGGTAGCTCGTCGAACTGGTCGAGCACCGGGAGGCACCAAACCGGATTGAAGACCGTGAGGAGGTACATTCTCGACAGTAACAGCTGGTTGAGGTTCCATAACGGTATTAGTCTTAGAAACAACAGTAGACTGAGCATCCACCTTCACACTAAAAGCTCGTAACATCTCCAAAATCTGCCCTACACTTCCTCGAAGATCTTCGAATTCATGGCTGACACGGTTGATCTCTTGGTTTTGATCTTCCATTCTTTTGAAGGGTCGTATTGATGCAAAGAACTCAGGGTGACAAAACTGGAGGGTGAGAGAACCGAGTATGAGAAATCGGGAGACACGTGCAATGCAAAAGTATGATGCTAAAATGTGAATGCAAATGAAGATTTCATGGAATTCAAACATTTACGAATGTCGTGGGGTACCAAGGAAATCTTTTTCTTGTTTTTTTTCATTTTATTTTTTATTTATTTATGGTATCCCGCGATATCCATAAATGATGTTTGAACTCCATGAAATACAATGCAATGAGATGCTTTATGGATGCAATGCATGAAAACACACACAGTCCTAGGTTAAAGGAACGTGAGCGGAGTCAAGGTCTACCCATCCCAAAAGGAGTGTACTATAGGTTAGTTGTACCTGCCGAACAAGGTTCTACAAAGTGCCCAAAGTCATCAGCCCATCTTTCGGATATTATCAACCTTCCGATTGACTCGGGGGTTAATAATATTCTCAAGAGAACCTCTTTTGAGTGTAGTATCGCGTAGCAACCATTGTAGGACTACTCCCACATAGTTCCCGCACTACGTCCTAAATAAGGCCAAGGTGGTGTTAAGGTACTACGGTTCTCAATATCACAGACTCCAATCGACCATGGAAAAAGTTTTCACGATTACTCGTTCAACCGAACCATTTTCGAAAAGGTCTCAACTGAGCGGTGATTCTCGAATCAGCTTGGTCGGGATTCACTCCCTATAAGCCTCATCGAATATATCCCCATCCTATAATAATGTCACTAGTCCGGGCGTAGGACTTATCTCACAACACAAGGAACAGTCCCCAAAATCAAAGTACAATATATACATGCAAACGAATAGCAAAGCAAATGGTAATAAATATGAACAAATTAGGGATAACCCTCAAAAGTTAAGACATCCCCAGTGAAGTCGCCATTTTCTGTTGCGGTGGAAATAGGATCACAAACTATTAATGAGTTTGAATCGCAATTCAATTCACAACCGCTCTTTGATTTATCCGAAGGAAAAGGTCAAAAGAGGGAAAACCTATTTTGCATCGTAAACACAATGCGGGGAAAGATCTAGGGTTCGGGGGTTGGTTAAATTTAGGGAAGGTATTAGCACCCTAAACTTCTGTAGTACTCTACAGGAACCTTTTGTTCAGATGTTTACTATTTGCTTTATTCATTTGCTTAAGGTATATGTACAAAGGATTAAAAGTGAGAAAAGAGACCTAAGGGGTTAATTCTAAGTTTACTCGGCAAGACATCGCATCTTGTGCCTACGTATCCTTACGGGAATGGAATCAGAGTAATCGTAGTTCCCCTCAAAAGGGAGGTTAGAAACTTCTTGACTGTGGTCAAGGTCTCAAGGGGAATAAACGCATCTTAAGGACACACTTACGTGGAGTGTAGAAACTCCAAATCTCTACGTTGAAATGTTAAGTTGTAATTAGGGTTAAATTAGGGATTCCACGGCGGGAAACCCTAAAATGAGCGCGGCGGCTCATTGACCTAATGCTAGGGGTAAAATTGTAATTTGGCCTGCGGCGAGGCATTTGTGAAAACTAGGGTCTGTAAGAGTTGTAAGGGTTTGAAGTTGAGGACTATTGGCGCGGCGACCAAAAGCTAGACCTAACCTTCGGATGTGTGTGGTGTGACTGGAATATTGATAAATGCGTGAGGTGATTGAGTTATGCAAACAGGAAATAAGACAGAAGTTAAAGCCATGCAAACAGAAATTTAAAGGCAGAAACTTAAAGCGCGATTATTAGATTCGCGGGGTTACATATGAGAAGCAGTTACAATATAGTGATGAACTCTGAGTGAAAAATAAGATGAAATAAGTAATGGTAAATGTAATGAGCTGCAAAATGAACAAACGACGTTAGTGGGCAGAGTGAGGCGGCAATCAAATGAGTTACGAGACAAAGATGCAAATTTGAGATTTTATTATTGTTTTATTAAAAAAATTTAATATTAGCTCGCAAAAAAGATTTAATTTAAAAATGTTTTACTCTTTTAAAAAAGGTTTTATTTTTTTTAATATTTTTAAGAAAAGTTTTCTGATTTTGTTTTAAAAAAAGAGTTTTTATTTATTTTTAATATTTACATAAAAATGTTTTTTTATTTATTTTTAAAAACAGTTTTTTTTTTGAATTATAAAAGTAAAATGTTAAAAAACAATTTTAAAAAAACATAAAAACAAAATTTTTTAAAAAAACAAAATAAAAAATAAAAAATAAAGGGAGGGGGTTGGGCCGGTCATCACACCCGGACCCAACCCGGTTGGTTAGTAATAAGTCACAACAAAAGTTAGGGTTTCCAAACCCTAACTTCTTCTCGCGGCGCCGCTGTTCTTCATCTTCCTTCCTCTCTCGCATGCTCTGTGTCTTCTAAAACCTGAAAAATGAAAAAAAAGAGATGAATTAGCATGAGGGTATACGTTTGATCCTTGGTGATTCAGCCGATGATGTTTGGAAACTGAGGCTTAGAGTTGATTGCCCGCCGTTTGAACGGCGAAGGCGATCTTCTCCTTCGATGATTTGCGGTTGTTGATCTTCGTTGCTACTTCGTACGAGGACGATGATGAGGGTTTCCTCTGAGTCTCAGCCGCGCTGTTTAGGGTTTGTTCGCGATTGGTCCGTTAGGGTTTGCGACGGTGGTTCCTCTCTCTTCACAGGTGGTATTTCCCCTTTTTATAACTTCTATTTTCTTTTGGGCCTTTAATCCGTGTTGGGTTGGCGTTACTCTTCTGAGATTGATTTGGATGATTCGATTTGATTTTATCTGAATCGAAGTTTTCCATTTTGTTGACAGATTGATTTGGATTTCATTCGATCTGTTTGATATCTGATTTGATTTTGTTTGATCATGATACCCTGATTGGATTTTTGCAGATGTGGATTGGATTGCCTTTGGATTTCGTTCGATCTGTTCTGATATCTGAACTGATTCGCTTTTGATCTCGAACTGATTCGTTTGATTGATTCGAACTGATTTGTTTGATTGAACTGACTCGTTTTCGATTTGGCAATTTTTGATGCAGTTAGCTTTTCCTCTTCTTCTTTCAGAGAGGGTTGGTATTGAGGCTTAGGTCGAGTCAAACGCCGGGAAAGGTATACGGCGATGATGATAGCTCGTCTGAGCCTTCGAGGAGTATTCTTCGATGACGCTGCGATTGCTTTCTGTTGTGTTCTGTGGAATGTGGTTCTTCGCTTGTGGTTTAGCATTTGTTCCATTTGAGTTGTTTTAACCATTTGCCTGAACTTTTGCGGATGCTATTTGCTTCTTGCGTTTCAGGGCTGGTATTTAAGGCAATCGTGTCCAACTATGAATTCGAATGTTGCTTTATGTTGCCTTGAGACATTTACCTGATAGTGGCTGCGAGTTTGGGCGATGATGTTCATCTGAGCCGCGACGACTGATATGGACTGCTATGGTTTTGTGCACTCGTTTATCTTATGAACTGAAATGTTTATGTTTGCTTATCCTTGCTGTGCCATGATTTTGTGCTGATGCTGTGGGTGCTTGTGATTTCCAACATGAAGCTTGACATTAATCGATGCCTCTGAACTTTGATACAGCGTATGATGCTGTTTTGATTTGCATTTCGTTTTTCTGATACTTTGTTGAGGCCATTCAATGCAGTTTGGTTTCATTTCATTTTCCTTGTTCTGTTTTGAACTTGGTTTTCATGAACTTGCCTATGTGGTTCAGAGTTGATGCAGTTTGATGCAGTTTTGGCTTGCATTTCAGTTTGAATTTCCATTTACTTGTGGCATCTTATGAACTGTCTTGCTTTTGAGTTTCTGTCATCAATTTGTACTGATGCTGTCGTGGACTTTCAGGTATTGGAAACTTCGAAAACAAAATGACTCTGACCTGCCGGCATCCGGGTCTGAATTCAGATTGACTATGTTGCCTTACTCTCGTATCAGTTTGGAAATCCAATTGCGGCAAAACAAATCAGTCCCGCTTCTTTTATTACTTCTATCTCTCGGATGTCCCGTAACGATAAGAACAGGTGTTACCTGATCTGACGCCAACGGCGCGGATCGGTAACGGGGGGTAGGACGCAGCTTCGGTTGTGCCACTCCCGGCACTCGATGATGACACTGTTCTGAGAGTGTCGAAAACAAACTCTAACATTCTTCTATTCTGTTTGTTCTATTTTGATGTGCAGGTGAATCGGAGATTTTGCGGAGAAGCTCAAGGGACATCTTAGAAATTATTAGGACTTAGGATTTAGGATATGCCATCTTTATTTCTCTGTAACTTGTAATAAAAAAATATTATGAAATAATTCAATAATACATTTTTTATCCAAATTATTTCCCTTTTATAAATCATGATGAAATATTATTCAAATTTCTATCCAAATGCTCTTTACAAATAATAATAAAATATTATGAATGAACTTCACATATTTATTAAAATCATTTTCCTATTTCCTTTCCATGATTTAATTCGCCAACATCTCAACATCCGATTAAATCTTATCAGACAAATATCCTCGAATTAATTCGATCCAAATCTTAATAACTTCAACACGAATAAACTCCATCAATCAGTAGAAGTTTTCACTATTGTCCCTCTAAAGATGAACTGGAAGATAAAAGAATGATTTCTTGTTAAACCCCGTTCTACAGATCAGATTTTCCAAACCAAATTGATATCAAACCCACGTAAATAAACGCCTCAGGAGTAAAACCTCATTAGGCCCCAAAATTACGGATTATGCTTCAAAATGACCAAAACGCCCCTGGGGTATTTCCTGCAAAACAAACACCTTCAGGACTTGTTAGTGGTTAGCAAATGCACATATGAGATGCTATGCGAAATGACTGACTAAAATATAAGGGTAAAATTTAGGGTATTACACGTAGGCACAAGATTGCGATGATCTTGGCGAGCACAATCCCCTCCATATTCCATTTCTCCCATCCTTTCCCGTAGTCGAACTACGACGCTCTGATTTCTCATTCTCGTCCGAATGAGCATAGGTAGGCACAAGGGCCCCAATCCTTGGCAAGCACCCTATCCTCTAACCATCCCCTTCCCCCTAGTGTCTTTATCCCTTTATAGTATCCCTTGGCCTTTAGTAGCGAGAAGAGAAGAATTAAGTTTAGCTAACATCCATTAACTTGAATTAAGAGGTTCCCGTCGAGTACGACGGACGTGAGGGGTGCTAATACCTTCCCCTCGCGTAACCGACTCCCGAACCCAGGAATATGGTTGCGACGGCCGTGTTCCTTTCCGTGTTTATGAGGTTTTCTCGATATTTTCCTCTCTCGTTCATTCGGGAAAAATAAAGTTCGGTGGCGACTCTGTCGACCCGCATTTCCGCGCCTTTCGCGCGAGGGTCGTATGTTCGAAATGGATTTTTTCAAGGTGCGACAGGTAAAAACAAAATTAAGAAAAACGAGAAAGCCTTAACACCCAAATTCTCCTTTCTTTCGATCGCGATTTCTCTCTCTCCCGCTCGCAGATCCTTTTCCTTCCTCCTTCGATTCTTCTTTCTGCTCGTTTCTTTCTTCTTTTCTCCCTTCAATCTTCGTTATTTTTACCCCGATTCTTCTCTCAATTTCTCCAATTATGTTCTCCTTCCTTGACTTCTGATTTCCTACAATGATAAACAAAACAACAATTGCAAATGTTAGTTAACAACTCACGGTTTAAATGGTTTTGCAAATGGTTCTGATGGCGGATGGAAATGGAGGTCGGAGAAACGACACGTTGAAGTCAAAGGCTTAGTTCGTGGTCGCGTCTGAGGACGGGAAGATGGTGGTTGACGGCAATGGTGATTTGTGGGGAGGTTAAGAAAGATAAGTTTCTCCCTGTTTCACAAATTTTATTTGGGGTTTCATGATTTAGGGTTTTTTGAAGATTAGGGTTCTCGTTTGTGTTTTGTACGTGTTGTTGCGAAAATCTCCCTTCATTCTGTAGAGAAAACCCCCTTATATAGGATTGTCGTCCTTTGAATGTTGTTGATTCTGAATTGAATACCTTCCTTTTTTATTCTGACATGTTTGTGATCTCCTTAAAGAGATTTCCCTTTTCGTGATTATGTCACATACGTATTTTGAATGTTCTGATTGCTTGTGTTGGGCGTAAATATGATATCATTAACCATCAATGTCTGGTTCTTCAGGTTTGCAAGACGGTTGATGCAGCTGGAGGATATCCTGCCTGCTATGTTAAAACACGAATTAAAGGCCACTGAAAGGTGTGATTCCTCACGGTAAATGCTGTTAACTTCTTCCTGTTATGCAACAGTGTTGCCATGAATGCAGGTTGCCATTTTTTGAGGATATCAGTATGAATTCTTTGATGCCCAGCTCCCCGGCTTGACCGATTCGAAGTAAGTGTACCTCACTTTATAACTTAAGTGCCAATCGAATTTGTTGCTAAAAACTCTAGTTTCTTTTCTTATTCAGAATTTGTGGTGAAACTATCTCTATTAAGTTTGGTTTGAAAACATTCCATGAGTTGTAAAAAAAAAACTCGCCTTTTGCTTTGACAGGTTTTGTGGACAAGTTGAATAAAACTTCCTTTTCTACTTGTTTATGTTTCAGATTGTTGAAAGTGGCGAGATTCGTATTCCGGTACTAATTCTTGGCCATTTACGATGCAGGATAAATTACCGTAGAAGTTGTCACGGACTTCAATTTGTTTTTAAGAATGAGCCCCTTGTTATGCTTATTTGGTTCACCAAGTCTTTCTCAGTCCCTTGCCGGAGGTAGAAAGTTTGACGTAAATCCTCCCTCTGCTGGTAAGTTCTCCCAGAACTAACTCGGTCCTGTTAACTGCGTAAGAATATGCCCTTATTTTAAGTTCTGGTTTCGAGATTTGACAGCCCAGGGTGCACCCTTGTTTGGCGCTTTCCTGATTCCAGTAGAACTTTCAGAAGAAGAACCCCACACAGTTGGCTTGTTGAATCTATTGTGATAGAAGAAGTAGGGAGTCTCGGTGGTGTCATCAAATGAGTTGGGGATCATTGCTGCAGTGAGGATTATGTTAAGTGTCTCCCTTCTTTTTACTTGTACAAACACATGAAGCTTAAAAAAAAAGAAGCAAATCTCGCTTTACTCTGTTCATCTTGAGTCCTTTTATTGAATATGATTTGCAATAATTAAGGATTACAGCTCTGTTGATGATTTGTGTTGGCTTAATTGGTTGCATCTATGCTGATGTATGATTATTTCCGATTATTGTTGTACAGGTTCTGAGGTAGGTTAGCTCCAAGGGTGCTCTTGCAGTGTTTTGAGAGAAGTATTGCATTGTCACCGGCGTGAAAGCTGAATTTGGATGTACTTCTATCCTTATGACAGGTCTTCTTCATCTTCCAATTAGTTATTGAGCTTTGGCATTGTTCGGATATTGTCGTGATGATACTGATGTGTCATCTTCTTGTTATGCAGGTTGTCAGTTTAAGGCCTTCATGAAGTACGCCTAAAGTTGACATACCGCAGCAGCTTGGAGATTTTGTGGGAAAGTGGCATGAATAATTCTTCTGATCTTTCCTATGTACTGATCTTGCTCTAATGACAAAGTGCAAAATGGTGATGCTCCTGATCTCTTGGTTATCTTCAATATGAATGGATTTCTATCGCTGAATTTAGTTGATCTTAAATCCCTCTGTCTTAAACATTTGCAGCACCGTGGCTAGATGGATCCCTGCTTGCTAAAAAAATGACGGTTTGAACTGGACTTGGTCGTACCGCAACTGCTGGCAAACATTTCAAAGACATTCTTGCGACGGAGGCGCTTAAATATGTTTGCTTTGATCAAATCTGCATTAGTTGTTTTCCACAGATTTGCAAGGAAGCCGACAGTTCAGAAATACGACCAAACTCCCGGTGGATTTGCGGTTCCAAGACAACATTTTACCTTTGCAAAGCTCTTTCTTGTAATTGTAGTGGTCTGTTCTTTCAGGTATGGGGAAAATGCAATCTAACTAGTCTTGATGAACGATTTGAATGCTTTGGGATCTGTTGTCACACGGCCTTATTTGTGTGCTATAAAACTTGGTTGCAGGAATTCACGGCGGAAACGACGTTTCCCTGCACGGTCTCGAAGACATTGCGTTCCGCTATGTACTACAATTGTGGCACAACTTATGTATCAATTAATCTGGGAGTAATCAAAGCTGAATTTCTCTACCACATATTCTGATCTAAATGTCCACCAATATAAATAATTAAGTGTTGTTGGGATGTGGTATTAGCCTTAGGATCAAAACAAATATTGAGACAGATTGGTAACACCGTCAATGGTCGAGAGTCTAGAGGGCAGTGAGGCACCAGACTAGGATGTAGTTTTAATATTTGTCTTTGTAAAACTTATGTATGCACTTAAAAGTGGATTTTATGTTGTGAAAATCTCAAAGAGATCCTCAATTAAAAAAAGACTGAGCAATGTGCAATTTAAGTTCCTTAATTTTGAAGCGCTGACTTTGAGTCTGAGTTCTGACTTATGTTCCATGGGGACTAGAACTTGAATTTCAGCATCATCTCGAATTCGCAAACTTCCACTTTTGAATCTATATGGACATCATAACTTGATTTGAGTGTTAATTGGAACTTTGTCAAGAGCATAAACTCAATTTTATCCAAATGAAAATCGTCAATTGAGCTCTAAATAATGCGAACCAATCTCGGATGTATCTTGGGATCCCTGAGCCAAAACTCGTTCCTTGATTTCTTTGCAGATAATAAACTCAAAGCATGTTTGGATGAACCTCAATCTTAAACTCTACCTTGCATTCATAGCAACAAACAATTGGTGAAGCAAAAAGCCTTAATCGTCATGATTTGTATCCTGTCCTTTATTCAAAAGAAATCTTCTGTTTTTATCAACTCTTCCTTGGCTTTGAAAAACAAAACTCTAACTCCAAGTATCTTCAGTTGAAACAGTGGCAAAGGACCAACCCACATTCTAACAACTTGAACGATATGATATTATATGGTATTATGAGGTACTTTGTATTTGAATGTGAAGAGACTCCAAACTTGTGCTTAGACTTGTAATGCAACTTGGATCCCATAACCGTGGGGCCATTAACGTCTAGGGAATAATGTGCTTAAGATCAATGTACCTGCATACACTTGTTAGCCACAATAAATACACACACAAGAGTAAAAGATAGGTGAGCACCAAAGAGAGAGAAAAAAAACAAGAGGTGAAATCTCAGGGTCAAAAATTAGGGTGCAACAGATGCCCCTATTTAAGTTACTTCTATCCGGAGATATGGAGATTGAAATCTCCGTCTTGACGAGATAGGAGGGACTTAAATACAAACATTACGCGAATTTTTGGCCCTAAGAAACCACCAAATGTAAATGATATGCAATGATAAGAGAATGCAAGACAGAGAGTCCTGTGGAGAAAAGATGCCACAGGGGAAGAAAATACGACAAACGGGAAAGACAGACTCAACGAAGCGAGACTCCACGGGGAAAAAATTGACAATCACATGGTATCTATAAACATGTTGTAAAGTAATTGCGAGAAAATCCATTCGAAGGACCTACTGTATAGGCCAAATGTAATGATTTCAAGATATCAGCTGGAGAAGTCTACTGTCGAGACTTGTAAATGTAATTGAGAATACTTTTGCCAAAGTATGTACTTGTTAGAATTTGTAGGGAATCTGCTGTCGAGATTCTATGTTGAAGTCGCTGGAGATATACTTCTGACGAAGTCTTCTAGAAATTTTCTGCTGAGATTTTCCAGGAAATAAAAATAGAATTACCTACTGCCGAGGTCTACTGGTAATCTACTGCCGAGATTATCCAGGAAAAGAGATGTCTTTGAATAAATGTTCGAAAGGATGTAGAACCTCCCCGAGCGTCATGATATGGGAATCATGAGCTGGTCTTAGTCTCTGATGTAGAACCTCCCCGAGCGTCATGATATGGGAATCATGAGCTGGTCTCAGTCTTTGATGTAGAACCTCCCTGAGCGTCATGATATGGGAATCATGAGCTGGTCTCAGTCTCTGATGTGAAACCTCCCCGAGCGTCATGATATGGGAATCATGAGCTGGTCTCAGTCTCTGCCCGAAATGACAAAAACTCGTGAGAGCATCTTCACGGGGGATTGTAGATTTTGTAGTTTGTAGAGTCATTGTAGATTGTAGACATTGTTGTAGATGTTGTAGAACTTCTTGGCTGTGATCCATAATGTGTTGTAAATTGTAGAATTTTGTAGATTGTAAGTTGTAGATTTTTGGCTGTAAGCCATAATGTAACTGGAGGTTGTAAAACTTCACCGGGAATCTTCGAGAGAGATGTAAGCCGGTTGAATTGTAAAGTATGTCTTCTCAAATAAAGAGACTAATGTAATAAACTTCCTCAACTTCTCTGGGGAGATGTCACTTGATGGAAACAAACTTGTGTGATGAACTCATTGGGGAATACATTCCTGAGGAGTATCCTTGTTGTTGTAAAATGTGTGAATTCTCAAATAAAGAGAAATATCTATAAGGTTTTCCATTTACCAAGTCGATAATCACTGGGGATGGACAAACCGACTTGAGGAGACTGTCATTTGTCGTTTTGAATAAGATATTGGTCAAAACGAGTTGCTCAAATAAAGAGGTTGCTTACAATCTGGATGTAAATTGTTAAGGAAACCTTGTGATATTGCTGAAGAAGTGACTTGTCTTCAATGATGATTTTCTCAAATACCTTTCCTGGGGGGCCAAGTGCAAGATAAATGCACACTCAATCCATATTCAAAGACTGGAGATGTCTGCAATGTGATTGTCAGGGACCGAAATTCAATTCAAGAAATAACTAAAGAGAAACTGTCAAGCAAGACTCGACCATTGAGGCATGAGCTCAGATGGGAATGTACTAAAACAACCATCATCCACGAGGATCAAACTTCATAGGGAAATAGAAATATTGACGCTTTTTCTGCCTAGGGTTGACAACTCTAATTGGAAGGAGAAGACACACCCAGTCACTTGGGGATAACCACGGCCAAAGTGACAGAACAAACAAACACAAAGAATGCAAAAAATGCACATGCCATGCTATCTATCTATATGCTATGTGTATGCTATGCTAACAAAACAAAAGAACAAAGGCAAACAGAGATGAAATAAACATCTCGAAGCAAACATCCGACCAATCTTTAAAGATAGAAGTACCACTGCGGATAGGCGGAGAACCAAATATAGGATCACAATCTTGCTTCAAAGTCTTAAAACTCATACTTGGGGAATAGAGAACATTCCACTTGGGGATAAAACACTTTGATCAATCTTGGTTATCTTGTTGAAGATGAGAATGAAGATCTACCAGGGGTGGATCAAACTCATAACTGGAAAAAACCATGGATAAAATAAATATCTGTCTCGCTGGAGAGACTCATGCTGGAGAAGATCGACGTTGTAGAAGGTCCACTGGGGAGTAAAATACGTCTACTTCATTAGGAAGGTGAAGTTGGAGAAGATCCATTGAGGATTAAGATACCATGCACTTCACTGGGGAAGTAAAGTTAAGCAAATCATTGGGAATTCTCAGGTTACCAACTGGAGATTTCTTGTATCGAGAATATTCATCGGAGAATATCATGACTGCCATAATTAAAATTCATTAGGGACACGAAGAATGTTGAAAAGTAGTGGTAGTCGCCATTTTTGAACAATAGTTTGTTGCACATGGATAAGATAATCTTCACTTCTTAGACGCCCCAAGTCACATGGTTATGAGAAGAAGTCATTCCAAGAGGATTTTACAGAAAACATGGCGTCCAAATGCCCCACCGTTTTCAAACTCTCGTAGAGATTCGCCGAATCTCGACGTAACTGGCCCTGATTGTCGGTATTATGAATGAGTCTCCAAAAAAATGGCCCTTAGGAAGTCAAATTTGCACAGATTAACCACTTGGAAATAACTTGCTCCAGGTCAGCAGAGTCTTCAAATTTTAATATAACAAACTTAATGCTGATGCTCGTACATAAACCTTCGATGACATCGGCAAAAATCAACACGTATGAAATGTTACTTCTGAAACGGTTAGTGCAACATATATGTTTGTCTTGAAGTTTTGAAAAGAGATATCCCAATAACTGGTGACCGAAATCACTAGTTAGGATATAAATTAATTTTTATAAAGCTAACAAAAATCTAGCATAACTCAATAGGAGTCAGGAAACATTATCTCGCCGAGTATGCTTTCGAAGTAAACCTTACTTCAATTAGGACTTTAGAAGGGATGTATCTGGGCTTAGTTTACGATTGGTAAAACAAAGGAAATAAGGGTCAAAGCTTATGTACCCGCCCCTTTTTGAAAAATGTTCACTTTTTTGAAAGGTTTTAAGTGTTCAATTGAGCTGACTAAAAATTTTCCTGCCCCAGGTTTAAAAATGAGGTTGGAAAGGGTTAAAAATGATTTAACTTCCTTATGTCTTTGGTGTTTAGGAGGTTTGAAACAATGCCTTACATCAAAACTAGGTTTTATTCGAAAGCATACATTAAGAGATCGTACGTTTTACTTCGTCATCCTCCCTCCAATTATTCACCAAAGTGAGAAAAATTGGGTAAAGTTGGCTTTATAAATTATGAAAAACATTTTAAGAGTGAAACAGATGGATTTCTTCAAGACAAACATTTATTGCACTACTTATTCAAAATAACATGTTTTTACATGCCAATTATTCTTTTAATCAAAGAAATAAAACACATAAGCAAACGAAAATAAATAGGTGATCAGCATAACGGTGTTCCATTCAAGACTGGTCTTTCTCTTTTGAAGTTCAGGACTTCATTATCAATCATTTCTTGGACTTTCTCTTGAAAAACTTTGCACTCTTCAATCGAATGCCCCAACACTCCATCATGAAATTCACAGCTGGCGTTTGATTTGAACCGCGGTGGATGAGACTTCATGATTCTAGTCTTTCTGGGAGTCATTACCGAGTTTCTAGAAAAATAGGACCAAAGTTGTCTGTAAGCCAATGGGATAAGATCAAACCAGCGAGTTTCTTCTTTTGGAATACTCAGAGGTGCCTTCTGGCTTTGAAACCGTCTTCGAACCTGTCGATTCTGATGCTGATCTGGAGATATCATCCTTAGCTTATGAGGTAGTTTCCGCTTGCGCTGGACAGGCGCTTCATACCAATGTGGAGGATAAGGTACTGGAACTGGATCTGGCAGAATTTGAGAGGAATCCCAAACTACATTAACATCAACGCTTCTTTCCTCTTGGGAATCATCAACTGAAATTTCTTCATTAGCTTGGTTATTCAAGTCATCTTGAATTCTTCCACTTTTGAGCGCATTCTCTATGTTCACTCCGACTTCTACAATTTTGGAGAAATCTAATGGCACCACACCTACCATCTTATCATAATAAAAGTCTGGTAGTGTTCTTAGAAACATCTTGGTTAAATCTTTCTCTGGAAGTGGTGAATGAATTTGGGATGCCAACTCTTTCCATCGCTGAGCATATTCCCTGAAAGATTCATCATCATTCTTACTCATTCCTTCTAGTTGATCACTGTTTGGAGCCACGTCCAAATTGTAATTGTATTGCTTCACGAAAGCATCAGCTAAATCTCTCGAAGACTGAATGTGATTCCTTTATAGCTTCATATACCATATTAAGAATTCCCCAGATAATCTTTCTTGAAAGCAATGAATCATCAATTCGTCATCGTCAACATAAGCAGCCATCTTTCGACAAAACATCGTCAAATGATACCTCGGACAACTAGTACCCTTGTAAACTTCAAAGACAGGCATCTTGAACTTCGGAGGAATGATTACACCTGGAACCAGACATAAGTCACGAGCATCAAGATCAGATGCATTAGCTTCTTTCACTATTTTCAATTGTTCTTTAAGATCACGAAATTATTTCTCCATTGTTATGAATCTAGGATCATCCATCTTCATCTTAACATGAACATTCGGAGGATTTGGTATACACTGCAGAGACTGGGAGACTCTTTCATCCACTTGATTAACCAAATTATCTTGCACAGACTGAGGTTGTGTAGAAACATCCACTTGTTGAACATTGTCGTCAGAGGGAAAATCAAATAACGGATTAGTCCTTATTCTGAAACCAGTCATGGGATCCATTTCTTTCGTTCTCTTTACTATCCTTCGGGAATACTTCGAGCTTGGTCAGATGGTCGAGATGTTAGCTGACAAGACAAAGACAGAAGACCGGATGAGGACGCAGCAGAGAAGAGACACATGCATATGCAAGATGCTAAATGCTAATGCAAGAATGCAGAAATGAAAGGTTTCATGGAACTCAAGTTCTTATAAAAGTTACAGAATACCAAAGAAAAATTATCTATTTTTTTATATAACGGATTACAAGTGAATATTCTTATAAGAATCCTTATATAATAGCTAAATAAAAGCTAATAAAGCCCTAAGGAAGTCCTTCATCGTGCTTGTTGATTTGCTGTCTACTTGGATCTTCTTGAATATGAGTCGTCCATGATCAACATCTAAAGATTAGTTTGATAGAGGAAAATAAATCCTCCATCTCCTCTTTTGTTCTTGTTGGAAGTAAAGGGGGGAATCCTTTGGATCTTCAACAATAATAAGAATCTTTTGAACTTCTAATGATCCTCCATGATAGGGGAGGCCTCTCATACTTGTCTTTTGAGTTTTCTTGATTCTTGAATCAATGTCCTTAAACTTCCTTAGGACATCCAAGTTAGGACTCTTAAAAGAATATTTCAAAATATTTTCTTTTGTAATCCCTATTGGTTCTATAATGTTTATAAATAAACTCAGGATTCCATGAAAACAATGGAATATGATGCTCTATGGATGCAACAAACACAAGTAAGCACATAGAGACATAAAGATAAACAAACAAGGGAGACCCTAGGTTTGCAACGAGCATGGAGCAAAGGGTATACCCACTCCCAAAGGTTGTGGACTAAAGGTTGATTGTACCTACAGAACAAGGTTCTAAAGAGGTTCCCAAAGTCATCAGCCCATCTATCGAATATTATCAACTTCCCAACTAACCTGGGGGTTAATAATATTCTCAAGAGAACTTCTTTTGAGTGTAGCATCGCGTAGCACTATTTCGGGTGTACTCCCTCATAGTCCCGCACTACGTCCTAATAAAGGCCAAAGTGGGGTTAAGGGTAACTACGATCCTCAATATCATAGACTCTAATCGACTATAGTAAAAGTTTTCACAATTACTCGTTCAACCGAACCATTTTTGAAAGGGTCTCAACTGAGCGTGATTTTCAAGTCAACTTAGTCGGGACTCACTCCCTATAATCCTCGTCGAACATATCACTATCCTATCTTAATTTCACTCAAGTCCGGGTGTAGGACTTTGTCTCAGCACTCAAGGATAACAACCCAAAAGAAATAAAGAATAAACAAAATAAGCAAATAAGCAAGTAAGCAAATATATAAAGCAATAAAGAAACAAAACAAGATAGGGGGACCCACTGAGAGTCCCCAGTGAAGTCGTCATTTCTGTCGTGGTGAAACTTGGATACCAAACTATTGATTAGTTTGAATCTTTAATTCATTTGCAACCGAACTTTGATTTGTCCAAAGGAAGGGATAAAGATCGAAATTCCCACAATGCAATGCAAATGTAAGCTAGAGAGTTTTAGGTTTGAGGGTCGGTTAAACTTAGGGAAGGTGCTAGCATCCTAAGTTTTTGTAGTACTCTACAGGAACCTCTTGTTTTATGTTTGTTTATTGCTAAGGTTTATCTGCTTAAGGTTTAAAAGACCTAGGGGTTTATTTCTAAGTATACTCAATAAGATGTCGCATCTTATGCCTACATATCCTTACGGGAGTGGAACCAGAGTATCTGTAGTTCCCCTAAAGGGTTTGAGGAGTTCTTTGACTGTGGTCAAAGTTCCTACGGGTTTAGGGTAGTTGATTGATAGATTTTAGGAGAAAAGACGAGTAGTCATTTTAAGGGAGATTTAACCGCCACAAATTGTAGGAAAATAGTCTTTGCATCGTCTTAAGAGAAGGGCTCAAGTACTCGGATATTGATCGACGATGTACGCCTCTATCTCTCTTAAGGCAAAGTCTCTACATGTTGATTGTATTGATGTGGGGTGGAAGTTCTATCTCGCTTAAGATGATTAACATATTTCTCTAATGTTTGAATATTTGAATTGAGTTGTATTTGTTTTCATATGTTGTAAAAGGTAAAGACAAAAGTCCTCCTATGGGGTAGGATCTATCTTAAAGATCGACTTGAATGGGATCAAGGATCAAGTGGGAGTATGATGCAAATGATGTGCACTACACACAATTATTGAATCATGTGTAGGTTTTTCCTTTGGACGGAATGCAATGCGGTAAAATAAATACGATAATGAAAGTTGCTTGTAAAATAAATTGCGGAAATAATAAAGGGCGAATAAGTAAAACATACACATACGCATGAAAGCGCTGGAGTGTGTGAGAGTGAATCGTGAATGTCAGTGTGCACGATTAGATTGTATTTTACGCTGTAAGTTGATTTTAATTGGTCGATTTTAAACGAGAAATTGATTTTAAAAGTTATATCATTTGGTGAGATTGTTTTTAAGAAAAGGTTGAATTAGGTTTTAGGACAAGTTGAATTGGTTTGTAAGAAAATGGTATATTAATCCTTAATTATGAATTTAGATTATGAGTTGATTAATTTTAAAATGAGTTAGTTATTTTAAATAAAAGTTAAGTTAAACGAAAGGGTATTATTCTAAAACAAATTAAGAGATCAATATGAAACGAGTTCTTTGATTAACAAGATTTTTTAAAAAAAGTCCTATTGTTATTAGATAAATTTTATTTTAGATTAAAAAAGAAGTCTTTTATTATAGAATATTTTTTTATTAAATAAACTTATTAAATAAAAACTCAACTAAGTGAAATAATTATATTAAAAGAGAAAATTAATATTATTTGATAGAAGTTAATTAGATAAATTGGTTTTAGATTAGATTGAATAAAGGATTATAAAAAGGTTTGAATATGGTGAACTACAAAAGGGTTAATTAGTTATTTGATTAAATAAAATAGTTTTGGGTTAAAAGATTAGATTAAATAAATTGGTAGATAGAGCTTAATTGATTAAAATTAGTACTTAGGTGATAATTAGATTAGGCTAAATAAAGTAAATTAATTGTTTAATTGAAATTGGAGAAAAAGAGTCAATTAAAAAGGGTTTAGTAGGTTAATTAAAAACTGATTATTGAGGAAACTAATTACTTAATTAATTAACTAAATTGATAAATAAATAAAATGATTAAAGGGGTGATTAATTAGTTAAAAAGAAAATGACTATCTTAATTAATTAGATTAATTAAGTTTTGGCGATTAATTAAAGGTCAAATGATAATTAGGGGTGACTTAATGATTAATTAACAGTTAATAGGTTAATTTTGCGTGATTGTGTGCGTGTGGGGTTATGAAGGTATACGGTGGGTGTGCAACGTGAACCAATAGATCAAATCCGTTGGAGATCTGAGTGTTGTGAATGGTGGGTGCATCGTAAGTAGTGTGTGCGGGCATACAAAGGATTACACGGTAAAAACAAAATTAAGAAAAACGAGAAAACCCTAACACCCAAATTCTCCTTTCTTCCGATCGCGATTGCTCTCTCTCCCGCTCGCAGATCCTTTTCCTTCCTCCTTCGATTCTTCTTTCTGCTTGTTTCTTTCTTGTTTTCTCCCTTCAATCTTCGCAATTTTTACCCTGATTCTTCTCTCAATTTCTCCGATTCTGTTCTCCTTCCTTGACTTCTGATTTCCTACAATGATAAACAAAACAACAATTGCAAATGTTAGTTAACAACTCACGGTTTAAATGGTTTTGCAGATGGTTCCGATGGCGGATGGAAATGGAGGTCGGAGAAACGGTGACGTTGAAGTCAAAGGCTTGGTTCGTGGTCGCGTCTGAGGACGGGAAGATGGTGGTTGACGGCAATGGTGATTTGTGGGGAGGTTAAGAAAGATAAGTTTCTCCCTGTTTCACAAATTTTATTTGGGGTTTCATGATTTAGGGTTTTTTGAAGATTAGGGTTCTCGTTTGTATTTTGTACGTGTTGTTGCAAAAATCTCCCTTCATTCAGTAGAGAAAACCCCCTTATATATGATTATCGTCCTTTGAATGCTGTTGATTCTGAATTGAATACCTTCCTTTTTTATTCTGACATATTTGTGATCTCCTTAAAGAGATTTCCCTTTTCGTGATTATGTCACATACGTATTTTGAATGTTCTGATTGCTTGTGTTGGGCGTAAATATGATATCATTAACCATCAATGTCTGGTTCTTCAAGTTTGCAAGACGGTTGATGCAGTTGGAGGATATCTTGCCTGCTATGTTAAAACACGAATTAAAGGCCACTGAAAGGTGTGATTCCTCACGGTAAATGCTGTTAACTTCTTCCTGTTATACAACAGTGTTGCCATGAACACGGGTTGCCATTGTTTGAGGATATCAGTATGAATTCTTTGATGCCCAGCTCCCCGGCTTGACCGATTCGAAGTAAGTGTACCTCACTTTATAACTTAAGTGCCAATCAAATTTGTTGCTAAAAACTCTAGTTTCTTTTCTTATTCAAAATTTGTGGTGAAACTATCTCTATTTAGTTTGGTTTGAAAACATTCCATGAGTTGTAAAAAAAAGCCTCGCCTTTTGCTTTGACAGGTTTTGTGGACAAGTTGAATAAAACTTCCTTTTCTACTTGTTTATGTTTCAGATTGTTGAAAGTGGCGAGATTCGTATTCCGGTACAAATTCTTGGCCATTTACGATGCATGAAAAATTACCGTAGAAGTTGTCCCGGACTTCAATTTGTTTTTAAGAATGATCCCCTTGTTATGCTTATTTGGTTCACCAAGTCTTTCTCAGTCCCTTGCCGGAGGTAGAAAGTTTGATGTAAATCCTCCCTCTGCTGGTAAGTTCTCCCAGAACTGACTCGGTCCTGTTAACTACGTAAGAATCTGCCCTTATTTTAAGTTTTGGTTTCGAGATTTGACAGCCCAGGGCACACCCTTGTTTGGCGCTTTCCTGATTCCAGTAGAACTTTCAGAAGAAGAACTCCGCACAATTGGCTTATTGAATCTATTGTGACAGAAGAAGTAGGGAGTCTCGGTGGTGTCATCAAATGAGTTGGGGATCATTGTTGCAGTAAGGATTATGTTAAGTGTCTCCCTTCTTTTTACTTGTACAAACACATGAAGCTTAAAAAAAAGAAGCAAATCTTGTTTTACTCTGTTCATCTTCGAGTCCTTTTATTGAATATGATTTGCAATAATTAAGGATTACAACTCTGTTGATGATTTGTGTTGGCTTAATTGGTTGCGTCTGTGCTGATGTATGATTATTTCCGATTATTGTTGTGCAAGTTCTGAGGTGGGTTAGCTCCAAGGGTGCTCTTGCAGTATTTTGAGAGAAGTCTTGCATTGTCACCGGCGTGAAAGCTGAATTTGGATGTACTTCTATCCTTATGATAGGTCTTCTTCATCGTCCAATTAGTTATTGAGCTTTGGCATTATTTGGATATTGTCGTGATGATACTGACGTGTCGTCTTCTTATTATGCAGGTTGTCAGTTTAAGGCCTTCATGAAGTGCGCCTAAGGTTGACATACCGTGGCGGTTTGGCTGGTAGTGCGAAGTAGCAGCAGCAGCTTGGAGATTTTATGGGAAAGTGGCATGAATGATTCTTCTGATCTTTCCTATGTACTGATCTTGCTCTAATGAAAAAGTGCAAAATGGTGATGCTCCTGATCTCTTGGTTATCTTCAATATGAATCGATTTCTATCGCTGAATTCAGTTGATCTTAAATCCCTCTGTCTTAAACATTTGCAGCACCGCGGCTAGATGGATCCCGGCTTGCTAAAAAAATGACGGTTTGAACTGGACTTGGTCGTACCGCCGCTGCTGGAAAACGTTTCAAAGACATTCTTGCGACGAAGGCGCTTAAATATGTTTGCTTTGATCAAATCTGCATTAGTTGTTTCCCACAGATTTGCTAGGAAGCCGACAGTTCGGAAATACGACCAAACTCCCGGTGGATTTGCGGTTCCAAGACAACATTTTACCTTTGCAAAGCTCTTTCTTGTAATTGTAGTGGTTTGTTCTTTCAGGTATGGGAAAAATGCAATCCAACTAGTCTTGATGAATGATTTGAATGCTTTGGGATCTGTTGTCACACGGCCTTATTTGTGTGCTATAAAACTTGGTTGCAGGAATTCACGGCGGAAACGACGTTTCCCTGCACGGTCTCGAAGACGTCGCAACCCGCTATGTACTACAATTGTGGCACAACTCATGTATCAATTAATCTGGGAGTAATCAAAGTTGAATTTCTCTACCACATATCCTGATGTAAATGTCCACCAATATAAATAATTAAGTGTTATTGGGATGTGGTATTAGCCTTAGGATCAAAACAAATATTGAGACAGATTGGTAACACCGTCAATGGTCGAGAGTCTAGAGGGCAGTGAGGCACCAGACTAGGATGTAGTTTTAATATTTGTCTTTGTAAAACTTATGTATGCACTTAAAAGTGGATTTTATGTTGTGAAAATCTCAAAGAGATCCTCAATTAATAAAAGACTGAGAAATGTGCAATTTAAGTTCCTTAATTTTGAAGCGCTGACTTTGAGTCTGAGTTCTAACTTATGTTCCATGGGGACTAGAACTTGAATTTCAGCATCATCTCGAATTCGCAAACTTCCACTTTTGAATCTATATGGACATCATAACTTGATTTGAGTGTTAATTGGAACTTTGTCAAGAGCATAAACTCAATTTTATCCAAATGAAAATCGTCAATTGAGCTCTAAATAGTGCGAACCAAACTCGGATGTCTCTTAGGATCCCTGAGCCAAAACTCGTTCCTTGATCTCTTTGCAGATAATAAACTCAAAGCATGTTTGGATGAACCTCAATCTTGAACTCTACCTTGCATTCATAGCAACAAACAATTGGTGAAGCAAAGAGCCTTAATCGTCATGATTTGTATCCTGTCCTTTATTCAAACGAAATCTTCTGTTTTTATCAACTCTTCCTTGGCTTTGAAAAACAAAACTCTAACTCCGAGTATCTTCAGTTGAAACAGTGGCAAAGGACCAAGCCCACATTCCAACAACTTGAACGATATGATATTATATGGTATTATGAGGTACTTTGTATTTGAATGTGAAGAGACTCCAAACTTGTGCTTAGACTTGTAATGCAACTTGGATCCCATAACCGTGGGGCCATTAACGTCTAGGGAATAATGTGCTTAAGATCAATGTACCTGCATACACTTATTAGCCACAATAAATACGCACACAAGAGTAAAAGATAGGAGAGCACCAAAGAGAGAGAAAAAAAACAAGAGGTGAAATCTCAGGGTCAAAAATTAGGGTGCAACAAAGTGTTTTAAGGTTTATTTTGCTCTCCCTTTCTACTGTTTCTCTTCTTTCCTTTTAAAACCCATCGAAGCTGTTTAAATTTTTTGTCCTTTGTATCATTGGATGGTTGCTTTCAAAATGCAGGATTTCTAGTTTTGCGTATGAGAAATCGTTGTTGCTTGTAGCTTATCTGTTTTGTAGCAGGGTGTAGCTTATTTGTTTGGAGTGCAGGTCTGTTGACTTTGTGCAAGGGGAAAAATTGAAGTAAGTTTTGGAGAGTTTTTTGCATATCATATGAGAGCAGAGGATTTGGGGCAGTGTGTATGGGTTTTGGTCCAGAGTGGTACGATTTTTGTTTTGTGTATGTTAATGCATGATGGGTACAAGCAGCAGGGAGAATTTGGCTTGCCTGGACATTGTTTTGTTTGAATAGTGCAGGAAATTTTGACAGCAACTTTTCTTTGGTGTGAGGAAGACTCTTTTTTTTTGTATTTTGTGAAACAAACAAAAAATATACAATGGGTTTTAGTGATGGACTTTGTGAATTGTGTTGGAACTTTTTGTGTAATTTTTTGTAATGGGTTTTAAATACAAGATGAAACTTATGAAAATAAAATATATAAACAAAAGAAGTGGGCTTAAAAAAAAGTAAAGAATATTTTTTAAATTTTTGTAATTTTTATAATTTTGTACATTAAGATGGGCTTTAATCAAAAGGTGGATTTGACTTAATTGAAATATTTACATGGATAACTAGGGATAAATAAGTGTGAAATGGATTTTTGTGAAATTGGATAATGATTGAGTTATGGTTTAAGGATTAAGGTAATGGAAATTAAATGGATATAGACATGGTATTTGGATAATGAAATGAATACATGGATAAAGATGAATACATAAAAAAAGGCTTTATATTGGATTTTGAATTGAAAATGGATAATGAAACATAAATGGAATTAAAAATGGGTAATTGGAAAGTATAAATGGTTTAGAAATGGATACTAAGTATAAAAAAAAGGATAAGAATGGCCACGAGAATGGATAGAGGTAGGGAATGGTTTCTGTAACGCGCCTCCTCATCACAAACTCAAATTTAACCAGAAATGATCTTAATTGAACCACAACCTGACGAGTTCTCAGACCAAAAGTGAAAACCCTAACCACCAAATTAGTACTTGCACACACATTGCATCTGCTAGCCTCAAGAGACTTAATTGAACGATACTTGTCAATCATAAACTCTAAGGGTGAGAAACCCTAATTCTCCAGAATCCAGATTCAGGACTTTTCCAGTCAAACCACTGATGAACCTTAAGAAAACTAAACCCTTGTGGTCATTCAGAGAACTGAAGGCGTGCCTTGATAAACCTCTGATAGGAATTGCTCATGACAATTGAAAACCCAACACCTCTGCCTCAAACCTGAGTATAATAACCAACACCTTGAAGTCTCTTGAAGCAAAACCTGATTCCACAGGTGAAACAAAGCAAAACGAAAGCTAATAAATTGGTCAGTTATGCAATATGATTGACCTAGAATGCTTATGCAAAAGATCAAAGAATCTAAGGGTAAAATTTAGGGTATGACACATTAGCTCTTCTACGTTGGACCTCCACCCAATCTTCTTTCATTCTTCAGTTCTTGGATACCCTAGCAGAATCTGTTCCAAAAACCAAACCTGATGGTCCATAATTCTAGGATTAGGAGTTTAAACCACCCATAAAGTTATGGAAAGACAATGAGTGTTCAGTTATGGAAGGCTTTAGAAACGTAACCTTACTAAGGTAAATTGACTCATGCATATTTAACATACAAAAAAGAACCAAGAAAACTTTCACTTTGAGCCTAGTGAAAAAAACCAATATTTTTTTTTTTACTAATATGAATGCCAATAACAATTTGTTTTTACAAATAATAAATCTAATGAAAATAAAGAGAAGAGCGAAGAAAACTTTTATGAATAGAAACGCCGGTAAACTAAAAACTTATATTTTGAGTTATGCGAAGATGAATGTCATGGTTGAAGGTCAATAATTTAATAGCGCTTTTCTAATTAAAATAAACTATTTACAGTATTTATTTTAATTAAACTTTAATTATTTAATTAAAACTAATTTTCAAAGTGTTTGATTATTATTAATGTAATGTGTATGAGTATTATTATTTTTTGAATATATAATATATATTATATAGATAGATTCACTATAAGTAGGGGTGTTCAAAACTAAGTCGACCCAATAAAAAATCATTATTCGAACCAAATCGAATAAAAAACTGCAAAAAAATTATACTTGATTTAGATGTGTTCCGGTCATTTACTACTCAAATCGCGCAATTTGGTTTGGACTATTTTACAAACCGAACCAAATCAAACCAAAATGCACTATTTTACAAAATCTTAGTGACTATTATATATTCTTTTAATACTTTAGAGATATCAACAAGTATTATATTTATAGTTTATCATATTCTTTGTATAATATTTATTTTAATTTATATATCAATAAAAAAATAAAATATTTTTACTTTTATTTGAAATAAAATTGCTATATATTTATTTTTTGTTTTCATTTTTTAATTTGTTGTTATTGATAAGATTAAGATTAAAAGCAAAAATTTAATTTTCATTACTTTTGCATCTTTTTATATATAAGTTATTGATAATATTAAAAAAAAATTATAGTGTTATCATACTAGCATAGTCAAATGCATGTACTTGTTTATAGCTACACAATATAGTATTTAAATTGTGTTTAAGAATGCAATTTAGACATGATATAAAATCATAAAAATACAATTTATATTTATGCATCAAATTATAAATTTATTTTATGGTAATGTATGAATGAGTAAACACAAAATTATTCTTTATATGTATATATTGTTCAACAAAAAAAGTTGCAAAAAATAAAACCAGCCGAACTAACCCAAACCGCATTTGTTTGTTTGGTTTAGTTTGGTTTTATTTCTAAAAGTTAATCGAACCAAATCAAACCACATATTTTTCTCTTGCAATTCAGATGATTTTTAACGTTAAAAATCACTCAAACTGCACTGCAAACACCCCTAACTAAAATTCATCTCATGAGCTTCGTTATCGATTTAGTTTTATCATAATTTTATTTTTCCCAAAGATATTGTGTGACACCCCATTTAATTATTTAGTCGTTTTATGTTTTATTATGTGTTGTTTGTGATTTTATGGATTTAATTAGGGGTAAGTGTGTAGGGCGGGTGTGAGAGCTTAGTAAGAGAACTTAATCAGAATTAAAGGTTAGGACAACATGGTGATAATAATATAATAAGGAGATATTTTATTAATGTGAATGTTAGTTGTATTAATATTAATATTATTATATTATCATTAATATTAGTATTATTATAATTATTATTATTATTATTATTATTATTATTATTATTATTATTATTAAGACAATTATTAAAACATAATTAGAGGGTTTAGTGGAGAGGTTAGGAAAATCAGGCCAGTTACGTGAAAAGTGAAGGAAAGGAAAGCAAGAGAAAGAACAAGTGAGAACTAAGGCAAGAAAGGATTCCACCATTGTTGAAGAATTTGAAACTCAAATTCAGGTAAGGGGGAGAATGGGATTAATAATGGTGAATTTAACATGAGAGGGTAGTGATGGTTCCTTTCCCTCTTAGAATTTTTGTATTAACTCTTCTCCTTGTGTTCTTGATTGATATTCGTATGAATGTTGTGAAAATTGTGTTGTATGTGTTGATACTGATGTAAATTCGTGACTGTGATGCTAATACTCTTACGAAGTTGTAGATAATTCTATGTTTTATCATGTTGCGGATTTGGATAATTAAGGGATTTAGGAAGTGACAAAAATTGAATTAAGTTGATCAACAATCGTGATAGAAACAATAGGTTAATGTGAGAGGATGAATTATGAGACATAAACTGGTATGAAGGACTGTTTTGGATCTGTTTTGGTACTGGAATGAGGGATCAAAGGATGGAAATTCGTTTAAAAAAATGCAGAAAACTGAATTTTGGTGCAGGCACTGGCCATACGTGTAATAAGTGAGGCATTACGCGTATGGTAGGCAACCCCTAGGGCATTACACGTATGATATGCATCCTGTCCCAAGGCCAGCACAACCCTCTGCCAACACGTGTAAGGTACGTGTAAGGGGAACTGTACATTACGCGCATGGAAGGGTATTACGCGTAAGGGGATCTGAAAATGGACTTTGGGGGGGGGGGACATCTCTGGTCATACGCGTAAGTGTTTCCCGTGAAAATTGGAAAACAACCGCTAATCTTCCAATTCTAACTTTGGTGACTCATAGGATCAATCAGATTGATCATAGGACATGTGCTAACAATTGATTCAAAGTAAATTCTGAAGACTAAACACTTCGACAGTGTTCATAAAGAGAAGTTTATCTAAAAGTATGGTTCAAAGAAACGCAAGAATATTAAATCGAAAAATAAGGGTTGAAGACATCAAAAGAAAGGTTGAAAAAATCAGACACAATGCTGAAATGTAACTTGCAATAAAGTAAGAGATAAGTTTTTAATGAAAAGTTAAAGTAAATTGCATTAAAGAAGAAAATAGTGTATACATCACGTACATTTCCCAAGACTTTTTTCTCTACACGCGGATACTTTGAGTAAATCTGGAGTAACTTGTACAAAGTGAACACACACCAATCCTATTGCTAGAACTCCTATTTATAATAACAAAACTAATTATTGTTAACTTCCTAAAATAATTAACATATGACAAGTGTCACGCTGCATGCTTTTGTCCTTTGGATGTGCACCACTTGTCTTATTCAGGAGCAGACAAAAATAACCACTCCCTCCTTTATTTGAATTTTGAATTCCCTTAGCGCCAAACATCATCAGTATTCTCGGTCGAAGGTAGCTTCCCAACTCTTAGAAATATTTTCTAAGTCCAAAAAGTATCATTTCCTTATGTGAGCACCTTCGACTTAAACCTATCATGAAGATCCAGTCGAAAACTCTTTTAAACCTCTTCAAGAGTCCAATCAACACTTCCAACTTAATATGGGCGTCGAATTTTTGAGCTAACAAATTACCCCCCCCCCCCCAAAAAATGTCCTTTTCGACAGTACTGAAGAAAAAGGTAATTTTTTTATAGTGTCCTATTCGACGCCATCTTTCGACCCCACATAGGTGTCAACGTAACCGACCAACCCACATCTCAAGAAACTGTTCATTTTCTTTTCAATCATATTCATGACGTCATGGCCAATTATGAAAAACAACTCCTTGGAAATCACATCAAATCCCATAACATTGTTGCTACCGTGAAACTAAGGTGCCGGCAAAACAGAAGAGTCACCACCTTTCGTTATTTATCCCTCAGAACAGGAAAGGAAACGATCGAAAAAACCTGACGAAAAGGGTATAAGACAAGGTCATCGCAACCATGTCTGGATTCGGGAGTTGGTTATGCAAGGGGAAGGTATTAGGACCCCTCACGTCCATCGTACTCGATAGGATCCATGCTTGTTGTGTTTATCTGACGGGTTTATTCAACTATCTACCTATCAAAGCCGGTCTAAAAAGAAAAGAAAAATGACTCGGCAAAGCGTCGCGCTTTATGCCTATGTATTCTCATCAGAGAATGAGAAATCAGAGTCAACGTAGTTCAGCTAACTACGGGTTACGGGGAAAGTGGCTCGCCAATACGTCAGTATTGTGCCTACGTACTCTCCACAGATATGAGAGATCAGAGCTTACATAGTTCGGGATACGACGGATTACGGGGATTCAGATTCATCTATTTTTTCGAGTAGGGTTAACAGGCAGTTCCAGCAGTTTGGCGTACGCAGTTCGACCCTTGGAGACTTAGGCGTTACCGTTTGCGGTAGAACTGGGAGTTAACGACACTCTTTTCTTCAGAAAAGCTTCCTTGAATTATGGGCCCACGGGGCAAAAAAGGTTTGAAGTTTGTTTTCTGTCTTTTACGGAAGAACTGTGTTTTATGGTTGTCTGTAGTTTGTACAGCTCTAGAGACTATGACTTAGGAGCGAATGCATCGCATATCGTCCAAAGGACATATACTAAACACTCTAGATGATTGAGAGGAGACCGCTCAATTATCCTTTCCCAAGTAGCTTAAGGCTCGTAACGCGCTTGTACTAACTTGCCTTTATTACGTTTTTTACTGTTGTTTTGAGACGAGAAGAGAACAAACTCTACGGGGAAACTGTCAAGTCCTAATGTTGTCATGCCAAGGATTCATCCTATGGTTGAGGCTTGAAACAGGGAACTCCTAGAAGTTATCATGCATAGGTTTCAACCTAAAGTTCTAATCATCACTTCCTTATCAAAGGAAGTGAGATTCCTAGGGGATCATGCCAATGGTATACAGAAAAAAATAAAGCATCAGCTAACAGTAAACAGTAAACAGTAAGAATGCACATGCAATGCAGCAATACAAGCAGAGGGAGACTCACTCAACCTCTTAGCAATCAATCAAAGAAAAATAGCAATCAAGCAGAGGGAGCTCAACTCAACCTTTTTATGCAAATACGTCAATTAGAAAAAGAAAAACAACACACAAGCAAGGGGAGGATCACCTTAACCCTTAAGGCAAACAAGCAGAGGGAGACTCACTCAACCTCTTAATGCAGTCATGCACCTACACTTAAACTGTCCTAAACATGAACTATCCTAACCACTCAATCATGAATGAGGAAAAGGGCTTATGACAAATAAGGAATTCATTCCATAAGTAATCATACAAGGCTTCTATCTTAAGGAAAGAAATTGGGTGTTGGGAGGCAAGGGTAAGGTCCACCGGAACTTATCCCAGGCACTCAACCAACTAAAAGAGATTTGAGGGAATCCTAGAGGTTTGGCTCCTTCAAGAGATGTGAAAAATCCCCCCCCCCCCACAGGAGGGACTATGCTACCCCAGGAAGGTTCCTAAGAAGAATTGAATGAGAGAATATTAGGAGAATGGAGATGAAAAGCAAGGTAAGGTCCACAGGAACTTACCATAGGCACTCAACCAACTCCACTTCCTTAGAGAGAGCTTTCATAGACTCAACTCCCTTATGATAATGCAATGAATTCCTCTACAGGAGGAAACATGCTCACAAGGAGGATTCCAATCAAGCAAGGAAAATTGAAGAGGAAACTAACCCTATAGGAAGAATCATCCACCTACTTGAACTTCTAAAGAACCTCAAAGATTACCTTCTAAGGATCACCTATACTAAGGATTCAAGGGCATTAAAAGAGGTATCTACCTAATTACCAATCTATCAAGAAAGGAAATGAGTTTTAGAATCATCTAATGGTCATTTACAAGACTAATCTATGAACTTAACCTAGTTAGGATCACCTAAATTATAACCAATTTGTAAAATGGGGAACTAATAGAAAATCACTCCTAAAAATTCTAAGGAAAATACTATATTATCCTACATGTATTAACAAGCTATGGTACAAAAATCAGGGGCTAAACCTAAATCAAAAGGCTCAAACAAAATCCAAATCCAAAGAATGCACTAAGGGGGATCTAACAAGGAAGGCTCCTAAACAACTATCTCAAAATCCTATTTAGAATCATCTAAAAATCACAACCAAAATAGTACCATATTATTTCATGTGTTAACATTCACCATACAAAAAATTAGAGGCTAATATGAATTATTAAAAGAGAAATAAAATCATAAAGCACAGCATGTAGTTTCTCAATTATTAAAAACACACTAAAATAGAAAATATGCAATTAATTAAAAATGCATGAAAATAGAAATTAAAAAATGTGAGAAAATTCTAAACATCTCAAAGTATCTACAGGATTTATTTCAATATTTATTGACAAAATTGGTATTTTTTTTTGAATTAAAACTAAACAAGTAATTAACATAAACAAAATAGAAAAAAGAAATTAAATGAAACAGGTGGGAGATGTAACTAGTAACACTTCACCGTGTGATCCAATTGGGCCTGCGCTGGAGGGGTGCAGACAGCGGAAGTGCGTTGGGCCCAGCTGAGTTGAAAAACTCAGCTTTTTGTTTTTATGAAGGCAGACCAGGGGGGCATAATAAGCAATGTTTTCATGTGTTATCTAAGTGGGCCTTCGAATGGGGGGTGTGAGGAGCGTATTGCATCCAGGCCCAGCTGGGGTTAAAAAAACTCAGCTTTTATTTGTACACATGGGAGGCCACGCGGACGAACAACAGCCGCACGATATGCTTACACGGTCCACTCACCTCACGCGATCGGACGGTGAATAATCAATCTGGCCATTTGAATGTGAAACGGAGGGAAATCCAGGCGCGATGGGGGAGACGGTGGTGCGGTGGCTGGAGGTAAGCTCCGGTCATCTTCAACCTCTAGCCAACAATGGAACTTTCTCACTTATTAACCAAAATTCGATTTTCTTTAACCAAAACTGCATGATTTTTCTTGTAGATTCCAAATATCCAATTTGTTTCTACTTTCATCCACTAAAACTTAGAACCCATGGACGTCCAAGAATCCCTCAAGAAAATCAATTTTCTCAAAACTCCAAATTGGTGATACTAATCTCTTCCTCTCACTTCCTACATCATGAATATCAAATTCTTTTCCATTTTCATCCACTAACAAGAGAGAAAATCAAACTACAACCTAGGGTGTCAATTCTTGAAGTTTCATGGAACCTAACCAAACTAATCCTAAAAGCTTCCACATACTCCAAGGATCATAATTATGTAAAAATGGCACAATAACTCATCAAGAACGGAGCATATGGATGAGAAGTAAGAACCTTGTTCGGAGCTTCAATGGTGGATTGCTCTTGCACGAATTCTTGATCAAAGTTGTTCAAAATCCTTCAATGATGCTTGGAGAAGCTTCTTGAATGGTTAATTCCCTTTGAAATTGCCTCAAAGTAGAAAATCAATTTTCACCTCTAACCAACTTTTTTTAAGGGCTTATTACCTCATTTTAGCTTTTCCATCACCAACCTTGCTATGAATTATTCCATGGTGTTATATAGAAGTGTTATGGATCATTATTTGGCCCAATTCACTCAATCCAAAATTCCAATTTTTCTCACTTTTTCCTTTGAGTTTTCCATGAATATGGTGTGTGGAAGCTTCCAATTCTGTTTATATCATTTCCTTATGATGCAAGGAACATGTAGGGCTGAGATTAATGCCTTGGAAATGAATGGATGGTGGATTTCCATTATGTTACTTAAAGTTCAAGAAACCATGAAAATGGCCAAGTAAATGACTTCAAATTTGATTTGTAATTTTTCCATTGTTCTTAAAACATTGTTTGCACTCAAAAAATGCACAAATATGACATGCTTTGGTTTAATTGGCATTAAATCCAAACTAGGCCTTTTCAAACTTCTTTTCATGATTCATTCATGAATTTTCTTCAAGCATTTCTCATCCTAATCCATATCAATGGATTTTTGGTTCATAGTTAGCTAAATAACACCATTTTGAACAACTTTCAAGTTGGACAAAATTTCATCTGAGGTGCGTAAGTTGGTGAACTTGACCCATAACCAAAATGGCTTGTAATTCCAAATTCCCAAAATACCCTTATCTTGCAAAGCTTGTAACTTGAGTTCTACAAATCCAATCATGGACTTCTAGTAATTTCTAGAAAGCTAAGAAGATAAGTAACAACATTCATTGTTGACCAAAAGTTCATAGGAATCATCCTCCTAGGGCAAAAGTGTCATGCAAGTTGGGTAACTTTCAAGCTCCAAATTCACATGCCTCATATGACTTGTAACTGTTCTGGCTCATAACTTGAGTTCTATGAATCCTATCAAGGACTTCTAGTACTCAAATTAAAGCTAAGATCATGCCCTACAACAATCATGTTAGGGTCAAGGTGAGATGAAAATCCCATCTTGAGTTATGTGGTCTTGAAGTCAGGCACCAAACTAGGGGATTTTACACTGTCAAGCATAGCAACCCTAGCCTAGCATCTTCTCACACTCTTGATTCATGATAAGTCAACATCGGAATCATCCTTAGAACATCTCAATGTATCAATCCATGGTCACATGGCCTTGAAATTAGATCTCAGTCTTCTTTCAAATCAACAGTTGACTTAGGGTTGACAAGATGAAACCCTAGTTGTACCAAACTTGGTAGCAACTTCTTATCTTCCACACAATGACCCATCTAGGCTTCAAAATGAACCTCAACACTTCTCATGAGCTCTCTCAAGATCTCAAGTCCAACTTTATGGCTTCAACATCATCAGATGATGTTGCACCCTAAAATTTGACCAACCGGTTCCTATCCCTGACTTATGCTTCAATACATTTTGCATTCGCATTCACATACTGCATACATGGCATTTTCATCAGTCAGATTGATTTTTATCGGGATTAGAGCCCCTGGTGTTTCAGGCAGTACAGGCCGGTCAGGATAAAAGTCTGCTGAGAATTGGTGCTCGTTCCCTGTGTTTTCAGGCCATCTCGGGGCCCGGGTTTCGCTACGGTTGCGCAATTGGATTTTAATCGGTTTAATCGGCCTCCTGTCATTTTTAGGATTTTTCTGTCATTTTTCTGGATTTTTAATGCATTTAATGGATTTTTCTGGATTTAATAGAGTTTTTTTGTAATTTTTAGAGTTTAAATAAAATTTCTTTTCATTTTTTAGAAATTAATAGATTTTTTAAAGATTTTTTAGGTATTATTTTCTTTTAATAGAATAGACTTTAAAAATAAATTTTTAGATATTGATTTCCTTTTAATGGTTTTTTTGAAAAATAGATAGATAAATAGATATTATCCTTTTCTTTAATAGAATAGATTTTAAAAAAATAGATAGTATTGTTTTTTTAGATTTTATTAAAGTTTTATTGTTTTTTTTTCTTTTCAAAATTAATAATAGGGATTAATTGTTTTAAAATTTTTTGTTAGGGTATTTGTTTTTCAGATTTAATTAGTTTTTAAAAAAATAGTTTTAGATAGTTTTTAAATGTTTTTTCAGATTAATTAGGAGTTTACTTTTTAATTTTCGTTTTAACAAATTAATTAGGATTAATAATAGGCTAATTAGGTTTATCAGATTTTATTTTGTTAATTTTTGTTTTATAGTTTAATTAGGTTTTTAGCTTTAATTTTGTGCAGTTAATCAGGCTTAAATCCACTAATCCAGGTTTAGTCTTATTGGGCCAGCAATTCTCCATTAATCAAGCCCAAACCAGGTCCATTCGCAGATGCCATGTATCATATATAAAGAGTTGCCACGTGTGCACACTCTTTTTCAGCCACTTCACCAATTCTCGCCAGCTCACAGATCCACTATCTCTCTCCTTCCACGCGTCCCTCTTTCCACTCACCACCCTCGGCCACGTGTTGCTCCGCCCTTCTCCCTCTCTCACACCTGTCCTGCTCTGACTCCACCACCACTACCCTCACACGCATGCGTGCCACCTGGGTTTCACCGGTCAAACCCACCGGAAACCCTACCGTCGGCCATGCAAACTCCTCAGAACCTCACCGGTGAAATCACGCGGTGATTCCTACGGCCGAATCTCACCGGAATTTCACCGGAAATCATCCTCCATCAATAATCGCTGGTGATCATTTTCCAGAACTCGCTCAAGATCATGATGTTCGTTATTTCCCAATCCACTCCGTCATCATCATAGATCTTCATAGAGATCAGAAATTCAAGATTCAACCGTTTCACCAAATCTTCATCAGATCTTCAAGCGAATTCCAGAAATCTTCATCGTCTTCCTCAGAAAACTTCATAGGGTTCTTGAGTTTTTTCCAGAAATCTTCAACTCTCAGCAAGAACATTATCTCCAGATCCGCGAAGAACATCCATCGCTCGCCCAGAACTTCCTCCAGATCTCCCGTTTTGTGTAGATCTTCGCAGATCCTCTCATCTTCAAGGATCCTCAAGCGCTCATCAAAGCCTCCGATCTTCCTCGATTCGTAGATCCTTGCGTATCTGGAGCTTCGTCATCCTCGTCGTTTTTCATCATCCATCTTCTTCATCAAACTATCCAGGTTCTTTTTCCTCTATCTTGAACTTGTAAGGATGCATGTGGTTAATTTACATAGATTTAGCTTAGCTTCAATTGCTAGGATAGGTCTTGGTGTTAGGTGAGTATCAGATTGGTGAGGCGAACGTTAGGGATTTAGTGTTGTTGAGCTGAGCTTCGAAGGTTGGTTGGGGATGGCGTTGTGAACGAAGTTGTTATTGGTTTAGTCTCATAACTTGTTTCATGAGAGAGGATGAAAGGTTGGAGCAGCGTCGCCTAGGGTTTCAGAAGAGGAAAGATGAACAATAGTCATCGAATTAAGGATTTAGTTAGTTTTAGGTTTTTTTGATTTTTGCTGAAAATGGATTGTGATGAATCCCGGGCCTTAAGCCCAATTGTGCAATGTGCTGATCATACTCCCATGATTCCTATTCGCACCCCCTCCCCTGGTTTGAGTTGGTTTGGGCCTTAGGCCAATTGCTATCCACGCCCCCAGTTTGGGGCCCAAACGAAATAACAAGTGAATTTGCTGCTATCTGCCCCCCCTGGTCTTTTTTCTTTTGTGTGTGTTTTTCTGAACAAGCATGGGCCTTGCAGAGTTGTTATCTGCACCCCCCGTTGGGGCCCAAACATGGATTATCAAAGGGGTTTCTCGCTATCAGCACCCCCTTAGGTTATTGTTTTGTATGGTTTTTTTTCCTGAGCCAAACCTGGGCCCAGCGCATTGCTGAGCGCACCCCCCTCCTGGGCCCAGTTGTGTTCTGAAGTGTATATAATTGCTGTTACCACCCCCTGCTCTATTTTCTTTAATTGGATTTTCATTTTATTTTCTTTGCATATAGTTCACGAATTAATGCATAAAAAATCAAAAAATAATCCTTTTTGCATGGGATTTTTTCCTCCGTTTCAATAATTGTCTCAAGAATTTTGTGAAAAAATAAAAATAGTATTTTAGGCTTTTTTCCATTTATGGTGATTTTTTACATTTTAATTGCTTTTATTTTCATATTGTTTGTACATGCATTTTGGTGAATTTCATTTGGTCATTTAAATCCATATTTTGATTCCATTCTTTTTGTACTAGCTAGATTAGAGCATTAAATTCCCTTAGAGATTTATTTCACATTTTTGTGATTAAATCTTGATTAGTTTTGATTAGAGAATATTAGGGTGTTAGTTTTAGGGTTCAAACTCAACATAGGTGCATTATAACATTTTCTTTTGGGGTTTTTAGCATGAATTAGGTTATGGGACATATAGGGTATGTAGGATAGATATAGAAATCCCCTTAGAATAAATATTAGGATATTAAATAATATTTTACTATTTTTAGTATATTTTGCAAATTGTGTGGTTGTTTGGTGTGCCCACTTGGGGTTTTATCTGTCTGCTTGGGCTTTTGGGCTTTTATTTGGGGTATGGGGCTTGGTTTGAGCTTGTGGAGCATGAAGACATCAAAGGAGAAGATTGAAGATGATGATCAAATGTTGAAGCTTGAAGATTGCTTGAGCTTGAAGCTGATTGAAGGCATAGGAAATAATAGGAATAAGCAGAGCCTTAGAATAGACTGAATTGTTTTGTGCAAACATGGATAGCTTCATGTGTTTCCATTCCTCTCTATGACATAAAGTCCCTCTATGGTATTCACCTCCCTCCTTTGGAGGGATAAGTGGCCTTACCTTAGAGGTAGAACTTTGAGGGAAACAGTCTGTTACAATGTCAACTGTTTATAGGCTTCCTTTGGTTGTCTTGATTGTTTCACTTTGCTCATTGTTTTCTAGGTTCGAGGTTGAGTGGGACTCCCTTGCCTCGCTTGTACTGCTGCATTCATGCATTTTACTGCTTTACTGTATATATGTTGTTGCTTTTCCATCTATCCCTTAGGATCTCTGTTTCTCTCTGTGCAAGAGAGAAATATGACAGACATTAGGTTCTCATCCATGCATGACAACATTAGGATAGGTTTTGATTCCCTTTTGTAACCATAGGTTTTAGAGTTCTTTCTCTTCTATCTCAAAACAATCAGAAAAATACAATAAAAGGATAAACATTAATAAAAGACAATTCTTGCGTAAAAGACTGTAAACCAATCAAAGAGTCATTTTTGTCCGCTTGGACGCGTAATTAGAAAAACCTTTTTCAGAAGGATAAAAAAAAACAATCAAGACAAACTTGTGTCGTACGTGGCCCGAACTACGTTTGCTCTGATCTTTCATGCTGTATGAAAGTACGTAGGCATAGGATGCGATATCCTAGCGAGCAACCTTCCCCTCCTTTCCCGTAGGTAGGCGAACTACGTTGACTCTGATTTCTCGTTCCAGACGGGAATACGTAGGCATAAAGTGCGATACTTTGTCGAGTCATTTTATTTTCTTTTAACCCTAGACCTGTAGAATAGATAGAATAACAATCCGTACTAGAAAACAAGCATGGATCCCGTCGAGTACGACGGACGTGAGGGGTGCTAATACCTTCCCCTGGCATAACCGACTCCCGAATCCAGGATTTGGTTGCGATGACCATTCCTTTCCCGTCTTTGCGGTAGGTTTACTTCGAGCGTTTCCTTTCCCTCCTTTGGGATAAATAATGCACGGTGGCGACTCTTCTGTTCAGCCGGCGCCGATTTTCGCAGTAGCGACAGCTGGCGACTCTGCTGCAGACTCCAACGGTTCCCTACGCGAGTCAATCCTAGCGCTTGTTTTCCCATCGTGGGTTTTGTATGGATTTAATTTTCAGTCATTTACTTTCAACATTATTTTATTGTGATTATTGCTATGGGTATGAGGGGGTTCTATGGTTGAGAGATAAGCCGGACCTGGGCTTGAGTGCACCTAGAATTAGAGTGGAAATTAGTGGGCGCGTGCATGCTTTGCAGGCACTAGTGTCTCATGAAATCCACGCTCAGACGAGGTTCTTCTGGTTGACTTCTTTTTCAACCCTTTGGGTTGAGGGGGTTGTTGGTTAGTTGGATTGTCGACTCCGGGGACCGATCATTTGGAAGTTGGCTAAGTGAGGCCTCTTCAGGACATGATGATGCCACACCTTCTGGGTATCGTATCATCAGTCTTGAAAGTCTGTGACACCAACGACCGCATAGGATGCCATACCTTGTGTCAGTTATCAGGACACCTACCTGTGAGAGGGGTTGGGACATGCAGGTAACTTGACCTCCAGATTACCGGTTTTCTTGATTGAGGTTCAGTGGTATTTGAGGACAGTGTTATTGGGTCTGTCAGAGACCGGGTTGGAGCATTGTGGATGGTCTTGAGCAGTTTGTGGGTCTATTTGAGGCCAATATTATGGATTGGACTTCTCAGCCAGGGGGCACTTGATCCCTTGTTGCATGTTGCATATTGCATTGTTTGCATCATCATGTGCATATCATTAACGTGTGTATGTGCTGCAGGTGCATTTTCATACTTCCCGATTCTAGTGCTCCGGACTTCTATCTCTTATTATGAGTACTTTGAGGAAGATTGTTGTGTATAAGTTGCCTACTCCTGATGTGACTTCTCTGTTGGGTCTGATTTCCCTAGCTGATGATGATGTGAAGAGAAGCTTTAGGAAGAGCTATGGGAAGCTGCTGAATTTGGTTTGCAGACCAACCGCATACGAGCTGAATGGGTTATACACATTGATGCAGTTATATGATCCCTCCTTGAGGTGTTTTATGTTCCAGGACTTCATTTTGGCTCCAACCATGGAGGAGTACGCTGAGTTTCTAGAGTTGCCAGTTTAGAACAGAGTGCCCTTCATTCACTTTGATGCCAAGCCTAAGCTGGAAGACTTAGTTGTTCCCTTGCATATGGATCCTGCAGAGTTGTTGTTGACTTCCTGGCATGGAGTTTCCGGGTTTTCTATCAAGTTCTTGGTTGGCAAAGCTCAAGAATATGCCAAAAGTGGCTGTTGGATTGTGTTTAACGCTGTTCTTGCTTTGTGCATCTATGGGATTATACTGTTCCCTAATCTGCCTGAGTTCGTTGATTTGGATGCATTTCACTTGTTTGCTGCAGGCAACCCGGTGCCTACCTTGGTCGGAGATTTCTATCATTCCTTGCATTATAAGAATGAAAACAGAAGGGGGAAAAATGTCCATTGTTGTGTACCTTTGCTTAATATGTGGTTTGAGAGCCATCTGCCCAAGAAGGGGCCTTTTGTTGAGTCTGCAGATACAACTGAATGGTCCGAGCGTCTAATGGGACTTTCTTCAGAAGACATTGTCTGGTTCGATAGAGATTTATTGGGGTCAGAAATTATCTTCAGTTGCGCCAGGTTTCCCAACGTTCCTCTAATTGGAAGGAAGGGTTGTATTAATTACAACCCATCTTTGTTGGTTCGACAGTTCGGGTATGCTTTGAAGAGTCCACCGAAGGAGGAAGAAATACAGGAATCTCTGTATTTCACTGGTGACCTGAGTGGGGAATTATTGGCCAAGCTTCAGCACGCTTGGAATCATATCTGCAGAAGAGGGAAACCATTGCTAGGCAAGAATGATTGTCAATCTTATATGCCTTACAAGGTGTGGATTCAAGAGAGGGTAAGACAGGTGCAGATGCCTTTTCCAGCAGTATCACGTCCTATTCCCATTCCAGTCGAGGAGCCCACTTCTGTGGCTATTGAGGTCTATGAGCGGGTTGTGAAAGAAAAAGAAGACTTGATAAAGATCAATGAAGAGTTAGAGAAGGAATTGGCTCAAATCCGGAGTGAGAAGAACAAAGTTGTGTATTCCTTCCAACAGCAGACGGAGTTGGTAAACAGGCTAGGTGCTGAACTGACAGAAGAGAAAAAGAAGCGGGAACGCCTGGGAAAGGAATTCAGAAGCTTTCATGATATGTTAGAGTCTAAGAAGAAGTCACTCGATGCCGCCTACCGGGAAATCTCTTCGTGCAACAAAACGTGGAATGCTACGCTAACCAACAACAAAAAGAGGGAAGACAAATTGAAGCGGCAAATTTCTGAACTCAAAGATCAGTTGAAGGCTAGCAAGAGAAAGTATGAAGAGGAGGTTATGACAAGATATAGTCTTCAGAACTCATTGAACAAAGCCATCGAGTGCAAGAAGGAGGCTGTGTCTCAGAAACGGAAGTTAGAGGATCGCTTTGGAGAAGGGGCATGGGAGGAATCTACTGGTGATTTACGACGTGTTCTCAAGCGAAGAGATTTACTTGTCGAGGGTTTGCTTACTCAACCAAATCATCCCGAGACTAAGAGATTATTGGAGGAGTACCAGGCGTATGGTTGCACTTGACTATCTCGTGTATGGATGTGTTTGCTTTATTTGCATTGTGCTGGCCATCACCAGGATTGTTGGTTGAGGTCATGCCTTCTTATTGTACGCTCATTAATATTGTAGTCCTGACTTGATGGGATTTTTTGCAATGTATGAGATGTTTTTTCTATGATTGAGTTTCGAGCTTCTTATTGCTATCACTGTCACCGCACTGGCACATTGGCACTAGAATTGGGGAGTGATATTCCCTAATGCACAGACACATGTTGCATTTGCATACACATTCATATTGCATTACAGGTGATTATTGAACTGTATCTCATTTCCTGCATGCTCCAGGTTTTTCCAGGATTGAAAGTCAACGTCCTCACCGATACTCTACTCGTACCAACTGCAAAAGAGTTATGGACCAGATGTAGAGCGAGATGCAGGAAATGCGTGAGAAGCTGGTGTTGTTCATGCAGACGATGGAGACAATTGTGAAAGGGCAGGAAAACTTGCAAACTTTGGTGCAGCCATTGCTGGCGAGAAATGTCGGGAATGGAAACGAAGACCACAATTCTGTACGTGTTGACACCATTCATGGGGATGGTACTCCTACGCCGGTAGCTCCACCTGTGGTGAATATACCTGCTGTGAACGTGAACAATGGCGCTGACATCGGGAACGGTAATACAGGAATTAGTAATGAGACTTTCATTAATAACGTTGGATTCGGAGACGCCAATCTGGGCGGTGATAACAATGGAGGTAATGGCTTTGGTAACAACGGATTTGGCTATAATGACCAGGGGTTTGATTATGCTAACCAGGATGGGAAGTTTGGCTTCAATGCTCAGGGTTTTGGACATGATGGATTTGGTAATGCCAATCAGGGCTATGGTGGATTCGGTAACGGAAATGGTGCTGGAATGATGCCTTTTGGACCTGCCGGGGTCGCTCAAGGGTATGGTAACAGGGGTCGGGGCCCCGTGATGAATCAGACTAGATTTGGTCGTAACAATGGGTATGATGGGTACGGAAATGAGAATGCTAATTGGATGGAAGACCAACAAGAAGATGCTTTCTCTGGTAGAGGTTTTGAAGGTCCTGTAACAACACTCAGCGAATCAAGATGCTCGAGGAGCAGATGAAAGGTGTTGTGAATCAGAGTGCTTCCGGTTTGGATATGACCACGATGGGACTGGTGCCTGGTCTAAGGGTACCGTTGAAATTTAAGGCTCCCACCTTTGATAAATACAAGGGAGATACCTGTCCCAAGGTGCATGTGTGGTCATACTATAGAAGGATGCCAGCTTACTCGAACAATGAGAGAATGCTGATGCATTTCTTTCAAGACAGCTTGTCTGGTCCTTCCCTTGAATGGTATATGGGGTTGGAGCCTACTCAGATAAAGACATGGAAGCAACTGGCTGAAGCGTTTGTGACTCATTACAAGTATAACAGTGACCTGGCACCGAACAGGGTCTAGCTGCAAGGCTTGTCACAGAAAACTGGGGAGAGTTTCAAAGAATATGCGCAAAGGTGGCGCGACATGGCTGCAAGGGTTCATCCTTCTTTGGTTAAGAAGGAGATGAATGATATGTTCATATGAACGTTCACCGGTATATTTTATGATAAGCTGTTTCCCGCTTCCTTGGGCAGTTTCTCAGATCTAATCTTGATGGGCGAGAAGATTGAAAGTAATATTAAAATGGGGAGATTCCAAGCTGAGGAATCCACGTCAGTTGGGAGTAACAGAAAAGATTTTGGTGGTCGTCGTCAGGGTGACACAAGTGCAGTATTCGGGGGCCGAGGTCGGGGCAGAGGACGGAATCAGTACAATCATCCGCAACAAGTGGCAAACGTCACAATTCCATTTCATCAACAACCAATACCACTACAGCAGGTACCACCACAACAACAGCAGCAACCACAGCAGCAGCAGGGGCAGGGGCAGAATGCTGGCCAAAGAAGATTCCCGAATGCGAAGCCGAAACGAGTGTTTGAAGCGCCTCCTTCCACGTACGCGGAACTCTTTTAGACACTGTTGGGGCTGAATTTAGTTGAAAAGAGGACCTTGGCACCACCCACGGGACCAACCCTTCCTTATGGGTATGATGTTAACAAGCACTGTGACTTCCACTCCGGGGCACCCGGGCATGACATAGAGGCCTGTCATGCGTTTAAACATAAGGTTCAAGATCTACTAGATAGCAAGGCCATAAATTTTAGACGAGCAGGTCCGAATATAGTACAGAAGCCAATGGCCAACCACGGGGCCAATGCTATTTTGACTGAGGAGGGTTTCAATCTGATCATGAATGTTGATGAACTGAAAACACCGTTGTGTGAAATAAAGAGCAGGTTATTGAAAGGAGGTGTGTATCCGGGCTGCGATGAGTTTTGTCTAGAATGTTGGACCCAGGCTGGGGGTTGTGCTGAATTGAAGAAGGGTATTCAGACCTTGATAGATGAAGGCACGTTGCAATTCGACAGAATGGCAGTTGAGAAACCTGCAGAAGTATTAGCTGATGAGCAAAGTGATGTTGCTACGGTGACAATTCCCCGAAAAACGATAACTATAACAGCGCCAGCCAGGCGGCTGACAATCACTATTACGAAGGCAGGGCCAATCCCTTATGAGAGCACTAAGGCAGTACCATGGGCTTATGGGCTGGAAGCATATTGTGATGGGGAGAAACATGATATCAGTAAACAGCCAGTTGGGGTTGTGGACAATGTCGTCGGAACTGGAGGGATGACGAGGAGCAGGAGAATTTTTATATCGTCTGAGGTAGAGGTTGAACGATTGGAAAAAGGTAAAGGAAAAGTGAATGAGGATGTTCCTGTGCTGAGGAATGAAAAAGAAACATCACTGAAGGATGTAGAAGAGTTTATGCGTCTTATCCGTAAGAGTGACTATAAGATTGTTGAGCACCTTCAACAAACGCCGTTGAAGATATCCATATTGTCGCTGTTATTGTATTCCGAAGCCCATAGGAATGTGTTATTGAAAATTCTGGACACGTCGTTTATACCCCAAGATGTTTCTGTGAATCATTTGGAGGGGGTGATGGCGCACGTGAATGCAGGCCATAGTTTGGGATTTATGGATTTTGATTTGACCCCGAGGGGAAGAGAGCATAATATGGCGTTGCACGTCTCAGTTGAATGCAGGGGCACAGTCATGTCCCACGTGCTGGTAGATACCGGGTCTTCCTTGAATGTGCTGCCAAAGAAAGCAATGATGAAGTTAGACATCAGGGGGATCATTTGTACGCCTAGTGACTTGGTGGTCAAGGCATTTGATGGTACACGGAGGTCGGTCTTTGGATCCATAACCTTGCCTCTGCAGGTGGGGCCGGAGATTTTTGAAACGGAATTCTACATTATGGACATCTAGCCAGCATATAGCTGTCTTCTTGGACGACCATGGATCCATGGTGTTGGGGCAGTCACATCTACCTTACACCAAAAGCTGAAGTACATGGTGGGGGACAGTGTGGTCACAGTTTATGGAGAGAAGGATATACTGGTCAGTCATTTATCGTCATTCAAGTACGTGGAAGTCGACGGCGAAATCCATGAAACACCCTGTCAAGCCTTTGAAGGGTTGAGCATTAAAGACAAAGTTCCAGGGCCGAGTAAAGCATCAGAGGTGGCAGTATCGTCATACAAAGAGGCTCATGCTATAGTGAAGACTGGTGAGACCAAGGGTTGGGGCAAGGTTCTGGATATTCCCGTGAAAATGGACAGATTTGGGCTGGGATATCAACCGTCATCATCAATGCCTACTGCAGGGGCACCCCGTTTCAAAGGACCAATAACAATTACGGCTAGTGGAGTATATCACGAGACCATCAACGCTGTTTCATATTCTGAAGAAGGAGGCAGCAATTGCGACATGGATGCCTGGATTCAGCCGAGCGTGCCAGGACAAGGGCTTTGAAATTGGTCTACTCAAGAGACTGTTCCTGTGACAAATAAATAGTAATACTTTGTTTTCTTAATTGTTGAACAATCCGGTGTCCTACCCGGGGCATCGTGATTTTGCTTAGGGTCGTTCTGTTATGTACATTGCACTGTTTAATCGTTAAATAAAAGGTGTTTTTCATGTACAAATGTTGTGATCTCTGTTTTTCCTGTTTTTATTTTTACAATAAAATGGCAACATGGTTATTCGCTTTGTACGTGTTTTGAAGCATTTAACCATTTCCTTTGCAGGATTACTATTTTAGATGACATCTATGAACTGCCTATGACTCACTTCGACTTTGAGCACCCGGTATTTCAGACCGAAGAAGAGATTGTTGAAGATGGCGACGTTACAGAAGAGTTGTCTTGGTTGGTAAAACAAGAAGAACGAATCATTCTGTCTCATGAGGAAGTCATTGAGATCGTCAATCTGGAGTCGGAAGGGGTTGAAAGGAACATCCGTATAGGGGCCGCGCTGCAGAGCGACGTCAAGCGAAGACTGGTTGAAATGCTCAAAGAGTACAGTGATATTTTTGCGTGGTCGTATGAGGACATGCCTAGGCTGGATACGGATATGGTTGTGCACCGTCTGCCGCTAAAAGAAGAATGCCCGCCGGTTAAGCAGAAGCTCCGAAGAACTAGACCGGACATGGCTGTGAAGATTAAGGAGGAAGTTCAAAAGCAGTGGGATGCTGGTTTCCTAGCTGTTACAAAATATCCCTCATGGGTCGCTAATATTGTGCCAGTGCCAAAGAAAGACGGTAAAGTGAGAATGTGCGTAGATTACCGTGATCTGAACAAAGTGAGCCCGAAAGATGATTTTCCACTTCCTCACATCGATGTGCTGGTCGATAATACCGCTCAATTCTCCGTATTCTCCTTCATGGATGGTTTCTCGGGCTATAATCAGATTAAAATGGCTCCAGAAGACATGGAGAAGAATACCTTCATTACTCCCTGGGGAACATTTTGCTACAAAGTGATGCCCTTCGGATTGAAGAATGCTGGGGCAACGTATCAGCGTGCAATGACGACTCTCTTTCATGACATGATGCATAAAGAGATCGAGGTTTATATTGATGATATGATTGCCAAATCCCAGACGGAGGAAGAACATTTGGTGAATCTGCTGAAGTTATTCAAGAGGCTTAGGAAGTTCAGGTTGAGACTGAACCCTAACAAGTGCACCTTCGGGGTGAGATTGGGTAAACTGCTGGGGTTTATCGTGAGCGAAAGAGGAATAGAGGTTGATCCTGCGAAAATAAAAGCAATACAAGAAATGTCGACGCCTAAAACAGAAAAAGAGGTGCGTGGGTTTTTAGGGAGGTTGAACTACATCGCTCGGTTCATATCTCACCTAACAGCTACGTGTGAGCCATTATTCAAGCTGTTGAAAAAAGACCAGGCTGTAACATGGAATGAAAATTGTCAAAAGGCGTTCGATAAAATAAAACAGTATTTGCAGGAGCCTCCTATTTTGATACCTCCAGTGGCAGGGAGACCCTTGATTATGTATTTGACGGTTCTTGAGGGGAGTATGGGTTGTGTTCTCGGTCAGCATGACGAGACAGGGCGTAAAGAGCATGCGATATACTACCTGAGTAAGAAGTTTACTAACTGTGAATCTCGATACTCAATGCTCGAAAAAACTTGTTGTGCGCTAGCCTGGGCCGCCAAGCGTTTGAGGCAGTACATGCTAAATCATACAACCATGCTCATCTCGAAGATGGATCCTATCAAATACGTATTTGAAAAGCAGGCACTATCTGGGAGAATTGCCCGTTGGCAGATGGTTTTGACCGAATACGATATCCAGTATGTTTCACAGAAGGCTATAAAGGGGAGCGTGTTATCGGAATATCTTGCTGAGCAGCCTATTGAGGACTACCAATCGATGAGGTTTGATTTTCCTGACGAGGATATCATGTACCTGAAGATGAAAGATTGGGAAGAACCGTTGCCGGATGAAGGGCCAAAGACGGATTCCAAGTGGCAGTTGATATTTGACGGAGCTGTGAATTCCTACGGTAGCGGAATAGGGGCAATCATCACTACTCCACATGGGTCGCACATCCCATTTACTGCTCGATTGACCTTTCCGGTTACCAATAATGAAGCCGAATACGAAGCTTGCATCATGGGGCTTGAAGAAGCCATTAATTTGCGAATCAAAAATCTGGATGTATACAGAGACTCAGCTCTGGTGGTGAATCAAATAAAAGGAGAATGGGAGACACGTCAACCCAAATTGATACCGTACATGAATTTTGCAAGGAGATTGTTGCCTTTCTTTGACAAGGTTGAATAGCATCATGTGCCGCGAGCAGAAAATCAGATGGCTGACGCCCTGGCCACATTGTCTTCCATGTATAAAGTTAACTTCTGGAATGAGGCTCCCAGAATTGTTATCTCTCGGCTTGACAGACCCGCCTTCGTATTTGCCATTGACGAAGCATCTGATGATAAACCCTGGTATTTTGACATCCAGAATTTCCTGAAGAACAAGGAGTGTCCGGCTGGGGCATCCAGTCGCGATCAGAAGACTCTCAGGAGATTGGCTAGTAATTTCTATCTAAATCCGGACGGGGTCCTATACAAAAGGAATCATGACTTGGTGTTGCTACGTTGTGTAGACGAGAAAGAGGCGAAGTTGCTCATGGAGTAAATACACGAGGGTACATTTGGTACACATGCTGGGGGGCATGCTATGACCAGAAAGCTGCTGCGGGCAGGTTATTACTGGCTAACTATGGAAACTGACTGTTTCAAGTTTGCGAAAAGGTGTCATAAGTGCCAGATCTATGCGGATAAGATCCATGTGCCTCCGAGTCCTCTGAACGTGATGTCGTCACCGTGGCCATTCTCGATGTGGGGAATTGACATGATTGGAAAGATCGAGCTGACGGCATCTAACGGACATCGGTTCATTTTGGTAGCAATCGATTATTTTACCAAGTGGGTGGAAGCGGCATCATATGCTAATGTGACCAAGCAGGTGGTAGCCAGGTTTATCAAACGAGATATCATTTGCAGATATGGAATCCCTGAGCGGATTATTACCGACAACGGTTTGAGCTTAAATAACAAAATGATGAAGGAGCTGTGTCAGAGTTTTAAGATCGAACATCACAACTCTTCTCCATACCGACCCAAGATGAATGGCGTTGTTGAAGCGGCCAATAAGAACATAAAGAAGATTGTTCAGAAGATGGTGGTGACCTATAAGGACTGGCACGGGATGCTACCTTTTGCTTTGTACGGTTATCGTACGACGGTACGCACATCAACCGGGGCAACCCCGTTCTCGTTGGTATACGGAATGGAAGCAGTGTTACCACTGGAAGTTGAGATTCCTTCCCTGAGGGTATTACGAGGTGTCCAACTTGACGAGGCAGAATGGGTGAAAGACAGATTGAACCAGCTGAGTTTAATGGATGAGAAGAGGCTAGCTTCTCTAGCATACGGTCGGTTGTACCAGAGCCGGATGAAGAAAGCGTATGATAAGAAGATACATCCTTGGAGCTTCCAGACGGGCGACCTTGTGCTGAAAAGGATCCTCCCGCCGCAGGCAGATCACAGGGGCAAGTGGACCCCCAACTACGAAGGGCCATACGTTGTTAGAAAAGTCTTTTCAGGAGGAGCATTGTTATTGTCCACCATGGACGGTGAAGACTTTACGTCGCTTGTGAATTCGGACGCAGTTAAAAAATACTTTGCTTGAAATTGACCCGCTGGACAGAAAAAAGAGAGTCCAGGCAAAAATGGGGCATCCTGGCGAACCAAAAACAGAATAAAAGGTTCGGGCAAAAATTAGGGATAAAATTGAAAAGATGTACACCCGCGAAGTTGAAAACCTACACTGGGCGGCTTCGGCAAAAAAGGGTATCCCGGTGAACTGAAAACCCGCAAAGGGCGGTTCACGCAAAAGTTAGGGATTTAAAAAGCAAATGACTGCGGTCCGGATTTGATGTTGCATTGCTTGGTGGTTGGGAGAATACTTTGGGGATTCGTTTATCAGATACAATCTCTTTAGAAGTTTGAATACCGGAAAGCGCCAAAGTCAGGCGAGTCATAGGAGGATCAGCTCATGATGTTTGTCTGCATCACGTTGCCGACATATGCGCAAATTTGATTTGTCATTGTATTTATGCTTCCTTTGCATACTTGTATATTTGTTATGCGTGACCTCCTCTTTTCAGGAGTTACCTCCTCTTTTCAGGAGTTACATCTATTGATGGAGTGATCCTCCATCAACAATCGCTGGTGATCATTTTCCAGAACTCGCTCAAGATCATGATGTTCGTTCTTTCCCGATCCACTCCGTCATCATCATAGATCTTCATAGAGACCATCAGAAATTCAAGATTCAACCGTTTCACCATATCTTCATCAGATCTTCAAGCGAATTCCAGAAATCTTCATCGTCTTCCTCAGAAAACTTCATAGGGTTCTTGAGTTTTTTCCAGAAATCTTCAACTCTCAGCAAGAACATTATCTCCAGATCCGCGAAGAACATCCATCGCTCGCCCAGAACTTCCTCCAGATCTCCCGTTTTGTGTAGATCTTCGCAGATCCTCTCATCTTCAAGGATCCTCAAGCACTCATCAAAGCCTCTGATCTTCCTCGATTCGTAGATCCTTGCGCATCTGGAGCTTCGTCATCCCCGTCATTTTTCATCATCCATCTTCTTCATCAAACTATCCAGGTTCTTTTTCCTCTTTCTTGAACTTGTAAGGACGCATGTGGTTAGTTTACATAGATTTAGCTTAGCTTCGATTGCTAGGATAGGTCTTGGTGTTAGGTGAGTATCAGATTGGTGAGGTGAACGTTAGGGATTTAGTGTTGTTGAGCTGAGCTCCTAAGGTTGGTTGGGGATGGCGTTGTGAACGAAGTTGTTATTGGTTTAGTCTCATAGCTTGTTTCATGAGAGAGGATGGAAGGTTGGAGCAACGACGCCTAGGGTTTCAGAAGAGGAAAGATGAACAGTAGTCATCGAATTAAGGATTTAGTTAGTTTTAGGTTTTTTTTATTTTTGCTGAAAATGGATTGTGATGAATCCCGGGCCTTAAGCCCAATTGTGCAATGTGCTGATCATACTCCCATGATTCCTATTCGCACCCCTCCCTTGGTTTGAGTTGGTTTGGGCCTTAGGCCAATTGCTATCCACGCCCCCAGTTTGGGGCCCAAACGAAATAACAAGTGAATTTGCTGTTATCTGCCCCCCCTGGTCTTTTTTCTTTTGTGTGTGTTTTTCTGAACAAGCATGGGCCTTGCAGAGTTGTTATCTGCACCCCCCGTTGGGGCCCAAACATGGATTATCAAAGGGGTTTCTCGCTATCAGCACCCCCTTAGGTTATTGTTTTGTATGGTTTTTTTTCCTGAGTCAAACCTGGGCCCAACGCATTGCTGAGCGCACCCCCCTCCTGGGCCCAGTTGTGTTCTGAAGTGTATATAATTGCTGTTACCACCCCCTGCTCTATTTTCTTTAATTGGATTTTCATTTTATTTTCTTTCCATATAGTTCACGAATTAATGCATAAAAAATAAAAAAATAATCCTTTTTGCATGGGATTTTTTCCTCCGTTTCAATAATTATCTCAAGAATTTTGTAAAAAAATAAAAATAGTATTTTAGGCTTTTTTCCATTTATGGTGATTTTTTACATTTTAATTGCTTTTATTTTCATATTGTTTGTACATGCATTTTGGTGAATTTCGTTTGGTCATTTAAATCCATATTTTGATTCCATTCTTTTTGTACTAGCTAGATTAGAGCATTAAATTCCCTTAGAGATTTATTTCACATTTTTGTGATTAAATCTTGATTAGTTTTGATTAGAGAACATTAGGGTGTTAGTTTTAGGGTTCAAACTCAACATAGGTGCATTATAACATTTTCTTTTGGGGTTTTTAGCATGAATTAGGTTATGGGACATATAGGGTATGTAGGGTAGAATAGAAATCCCCTTAGAATAAATCTTAGGATATTAAATACTATTTTACTATTTTTAGTATATTTTGCAAATTGTGTGGTTGTTTGGTGTGCCCACTTGGAGTTTTATCTGTCTGCTTGGGCTTTTGGGCTTTTATTTGGGGTATGGGGCTTGGTTTGAGCTTGTGGAGCATGAAGAAATCAAAGGAGAAGATTGAAGATGATGATCAAATGTTGAAGCTTGAAGATTGCTTGAGCTTGAAGCTGATTGAAGGCATAGGAAATAATAGGAATAAGCAGAGCCTTAGAATAGACTGAATTGTTTTGTGTAAACATGGATAGCTTCATGTGCTTCCATTCCTCTCTATGACATAAAGTCCCTCTATGGTATTCACTTCCCTCCTTTGGAGGGATAAGTAGCCTTACCTTAGAGGTAGAACTTTGAGGGAAACAGTCTGTTACAATGTCAACTGTTTATAGGCTTCCTTTGGTTGTCAATGAACTGTTTGACATTCAATTTATTCTGATAAATCAATTCTCATCTAGGAGAGCTTGTCTTGAAGAAAGGAGCCATTGAAGATAGAGGTGAAGATCAAAGATTGACAAAGATGAAGATTGTTCATGTCAAAGCTGTGCAACTGTTAAGGCTAGGGTTTACTGCTGTCTGAAGCTATCTGTTGTCTGATGTTGTCCACTGGTTAAGAGTCTGTGCTTGCTTGAGCTTGGTGATTTCTTGAAGATGGAAGCTTATTGTAGCTTGGGTCTCATTGGAGCTTGACTTTGGGATTCATTGGGAGATTGCTGTTAATCAACTGTCAGAGATTGCTGTTTTTCATAGTTGTTGTTGTAGGAGCTGGGGTGCTGTCAGGGCTGGTTTTGGGGTTTTATTTTCTTTGCTGTATTGTTTGTTAATTTTCCCCTTGAGGTTGAGGTGAAGATGTTTCAATTTGCTCATTGTTTTCTAGGTTCGAGGTTGAGTGGGACTCCCTTGCCTCGCTTGTACTGCTGCATTCATGCATTTTACTGCTTTACTGTATATATGTTGTTGCTTTTCGTCTATCCCTTAGGATCTCTGTTTCTCTCTGCGCAAGAGAGAAATATGACAGACATTAGGTTCTCATCCATGCATGACAACATTAGGATAGGTTTTGATTCCCTTTTTTAACCATAGGTTTTAGAGTTCTTTCTCTTCTATCTCAAAACAATCAGAAAAATACAATAAAAGGATAAACATTAATAAAAAACAGTTCTTGCGTAAAAGACTGTAAACCAATCAAAGAGTCATTTTTGTCCGCTTGGACGCGTAATTAGAAAAACCTTTTTCAGAAGGATAAAAAAAAACAATCAAGACAAACTTGTGTCGTACGTGGCCCGAACTATGTTTGCTCTGATCTTTCATGCTGTATGAAAGTACGTAGGCATAGGATGCGATATCCTAGTGAGCAACCTTCCCCTTCTTTCCCGTAGGTAGGAGAACTACGTTGACTCTGATTTCTCGTTCCAGACGGGAATACGTAGGCATAAAGTGCGATACTTTGCCGAGTCATTTTATTTTCTTTTAACCCCAAACCTGTAGAATAGATAGAATAACAATCCGTACTAGAAAACAAGCGTGGATCCCGTCGAGTACGACGGACGTGAGGGGTGCTAATACCTTCCCCTTGCGTAACCGACTCCCGAATCCAGGATTTGGTTGCGATGACCATTCCTTTCCCGTCTTTGCGGTAGGTTTACTTCGAGCGTTTCCTTTCCCTCCTTTGGGATAAATAACGCACGGTGGCGACTCTTCTGTTCAGCCGGCGCCGATTTTCGCATTAGCGACAGATGACTTCCCACAACTCTCAAGTTAGGAGACCCACATACTTGGCTTCAACCACTCTCTCTGAGGATCTTAGACTTCTCTGGTGAGGATATCAACCCTTGAACACTTGAATAAGATTCTTAGCTAACTTCATAGTCTTGTATAGCTCTTGATTGGTAATCATACCTCTTGATCTCCTGCACACATGTCAATGAAATGCAGATGATAATGCTAATATGAATGAAATGAAACACAAGCTAGGTAAAGAAAAGTTGGGCAAATTTTGGGGTGCAACAACCATCATCACCTCTTCTAGGATCTATGAGATCGTGGGCATAAGTAACAACTGCCACCGCCCCTAATTTTGCTCCTGGGAGGCCACATGTCCCACTAGCTTTTAGCCCCTAATGATGATTAGTGATCTTTTATTACTTCTACACACTTTATAAATAGTTCCTTCAGAAACTATTTTTACTTTTCCAACTCCAAAGCACTCACTAAACACTTTCTTCTCTTTCAAACACTCTTAACTCTTCACCTTTAGTAAACCCATTTTCTTCAAGTCCTTAACAATGGCATCTTCAACCACTACTACTCAAGATCCAAAGAAAAATCCGAAGGTAAAAGGGCCAAAGAGTGCGTCACTACTTCCTCCTTTTGCTACATTGAGTGGACCCAAAGTAGTGAAGAATCAGCAATTCATCCCTGAACCTCTCAAAGAAGAAAAAAGACATATCTATGAATCCCAGGTATTGATTCCTGTGACCGTTTCTGGCAAACCATTAGCTCTATCTGGTCCTTTATCTACTTTAGGTGTAGATTATGCAAACATTGGTGACTTCTTCCCTTCATACCGTAAAACTAAACCCGTAGGGCAAAAGGATCAGGCTAGGGTAACCGATGAACCTCATGATAATGTAGCCCTAAAAAACATAGATTTAAAGTATTTGAATGATGGGTCTAGGTTGTTTAGAGCAACCCCATATTTCAAGGATGTTGACCTCTACTTAAACTGGTTAACCAAAGTAGAAAAAGTCAAAGTAGAAACTTGGAAGGAAATAGGGATTTATGACCTGATTATGATGTCAAAGACAGGTCTCGCTTACTGTCTGACTCTGTTAGCTTCTTCTTTGTATTTTTGAGATAGTACCTGTTGCACCCTAAAATTTGCCCAACCTTATTCCTTGGTTTATGCTTCATTATCATTAGCATTTGCATTTAGAGTCATGTACATAGACTAACCATCTGCATAGCATAAGCATAGCAAGTCATTCAACAGGGGACCAATCATTATTTTCATCTCCAGAGGCCTAGCAAGAGGTTATCATCATAATTCAACCTCATTCAAGTCATCAGGAAAGAATTTGAAAGCAAAAAGTTCAGCAGATCAAGCCTTGAGTCCATCTCTTAGCTGAGGGGATCTAAGGGTCCACAAGAAAGTTGTGAGCTGTGAAATGAAAGCATGGAGAGCATCTAGACATCTTGAGAGACTTATAAAGTCATTTGGAGAAGAAAACAAGTCATTGATGAAAGCACAAGAGCTACAGTTGAAGACAGTCAACTAGGGTTTCATCTGGGTCAACCCTAGGTCAACCCTAGGTCAATTGACTGACTTAAGAGGGCATTCAAGTCTATTGAAGAGATGTGGGGATCAACATTGGGCATATAAAGAAGGATATGGAGATATGACAAGGAGAATTCAAGAGAAATCAAGGAGAAGAGGAGTTACTAAATTAGGGTTTCTGTGTAAAATCCCCTAGTTTAGGTCAAATTTCCAAGCAAGATAAGTCAAAATGCTAGCTTCAAATGGCTTCTTGGCCAACATGAAACTTGTAGAGGATCTCAAGACCTTTAATTTGAGTGGTGGAAGACCTCAAGGAGATTTATAGAACTCAAGTTATGGTCCTTACAAGTTACAGGTCATCTGGGGTGTCTGAATTTTTGTCTGTGAAAGTGACTTGACTTCCAAGCTAGTTTTGCCCCTCAAGGAGATTTCAAATGAATTCTTGGTCAACACAAGAATTGTTCCTCATTGTCTTAGCTTTCTAGAATGGTATGGCATGCCTTCATATGATGTGGAGAACTCAACTTATGGTCTTGGCAAGCAAAGGGTATTTTGGGCATTTGTGAATTACAGGTCATTTTAACCTATACCCAAAACTCATACAAGGAGGCCTCAAATGGAAAAACTTACAACATCAAACTTGCTCCAAATGGGATTTTAAGTCTAGAAAGAAGGTCACAAGTTATTGGAGAAGCTCATAGCATGGAGTTGCATGATTGGTCAAAATATGAACTAAAAAGGCTTATAAAGTGAATAAGTTCAAATTGAAAAATGGTTTGGGAGATTTACAAGTCCAAATGGAGACTTCCAATATATGATTTTGCATGGAAAAACAATTCTAAGAACAATGGTTCACACACTTTTTTGAGTTTAGAAGGAAAAAATGAAGTTATCCATGGTTGCTTACCTTTTAAGAAACATAATCAAAATGAGCCAAAGTTTGAAAACAAGGGAATGTGCAAGATGGATCTAGAATGTACCATTGGGGTCTATATATTCATGAAAGATGAATTTGGCAAGGGTTGGCCTCATTTGCACCAAGAATTCCACAAATTTTTCTCATACTTTCTCATTGAGTTTTCATTCCAATTCTCCAAAATCTTCATCAATCTTCCTCAAAATCAATCCAATCCTATTCAATATTCATCATAGATCAGAATTGAAGCAAGGATCAAGTGATTATCATCCATTTTCGAGTGCTTTTCTCAAGAACATCAAAATCACAATCTCAAGTGGATAGCATAATTCTGGCCAAGTCTCATCCAAAGCTTGCATACAGAATCAAGTTCATCAAGGATTGATCAAGATTCAACACTTAGAAGCTTCAGATCCACATCTTCCATAGCTGTTTCTCAAGATTTCTCACTAGGTAAGTTTCCATTCAAACTGCTTGATCTAGTTAGTTTGGCATGATTTTATTAGTGTAGACTTGATCTAGGTGGTTAGGAGATTAGTTTAGATGAATTTGGAACGATTTGGTGATGGTTGATAACAGGTGCAACAAACTGTTAGGGTGAAGATCTATTAGGTTAGGGCATTAGAATGTTAGCTTGATTGATCAGGTTAATCTCCATTATGTGTAGATTAGTTTAGGTTAAGTTTGAAGAGGAATTGAGTTGGTGCATATCAGTGTAATCTCATGGTGACCAGATGTTGATTCAATCGTGTTTGTCGTTGTGGTGAATTTCAAAGAAAACTGATGCCCTAGGATTGTAGAGGGAGAGTTGTAGAGTAGTTTTCATGTTCACAGCATGTGGATTCGTGGCGTGTAGGATGAGAACAGAGAGGTGGAAGACTGCTCGTGCATGGCTGCCATGGGAGATTAAAACCCTAAGTTTCAGGATAATTGAGGAAGACGAAATCTGGACCCTTCATTTGGAGTTGGACTTTTGACTTTCAGCGTGATCCAATGGCCAGCATTTAATCTGAAATTTGGAGGGAAGGACCTTGGCCAAAACGCACCGTTTCATTAATTGAAACGGGCGGGCCTGAGTGTTATTGTTATCCCCACCCCCAGCAACTAGGCCCAAACCAATTGCAACGTGAATTCGCTACTTTTCTCACCCCCCAGCGCTCTTCCATTTGTTTCTTTAATTCTGAATGTGTACTGGGCTTTGGTAAACTGCTAAGCGCACCCCCTGTCTGAAGGCCCATCCTGGATTGAACTGGGGCGAGTTTCTATTTCAACCCCCCTCCCTCATTTTTAATTCATTTAATTTTCTTAGTTCATTTTGATATTTTACAAACTTCATTAATTCATAACTAATTCATAAAAAATGCATTTTAATCCATTCTTTTTACCATATTTTCTTAAAAATGTCTAGAATATTGTAGAAAAATAAAATTTCATTTTTAGCTTTATTTCATATTTTTTACATATTTTCTAAATAAATGTCACATTAAATAGTTTCATTTCATGCCTCATTTTAATGATTTTTGTTCTCTCACATGCTTTAATATTTTTTGGTCATTCTTTCTATATTGTTTAGATGAGGTATTCAACTTATAGAAATATTTTAGTTCCCATTTTTAGAGGTTAATTTTAGGTGATTAATAAATGCTTGAACATCATGAACAAAACTAGGGTTTTTTAGGTGACAACTTAGGAGTTTGATTTCATTTCCCTTAGGGCTTAGGGTTTGGATAGATTAGTTATGGGACTATAGGGGCTATGGGTAGCTATTAGATCCCTTAGAAACAGTTAGGATTCCCCTACTGCTATTATTACTGTCTGTATATCTGTTGTCTGGTGTGGTGTGCCCTCTGGGGATTGTTGCTTGCTTGTTTGGGTATTGGGTTTATCTGGGGCCCTGGGGAAGCTGAAGATTTGTGAAGATGAAGGCCATTGGAGATTCAAAGATTGAAGATCAACTGTCAGAGTTGGAGAGGAGGTTCTTGCTAGCAGATGCTGAGGAACTAGGGCTTAGGAGCTAGGCAGAGCTCTAGATTAGAAAGCTTGTTTCTCAAACATGGATTGCCTTGTCTGCATCCATTCTTCTCTGTGATTCAGAGTCTCTCTAAGATACTCACCCCCTTCCCTTGGAAGGCTTGGTGATAGTGTCTATGAGATAGAACTCTTGAGAGAAAATGTCTCTTGTGTTAGAAGCAGTCTGTTCACCACCCTTGGTAGTCAACTGATTGCTTAACACCCAATTCACTCTTGTGACTGATCCCTCATCCTGGAGGTTTGAGCTTGAAGAAAAGCCATTGCAGATGGAAGAATGATGATCAAAGCCCTTGCCTGAAGGCCATGAAGATGGAGATTGATGCTTGTTGAAGCTTGTGAATGATTGGAGATTACTTGAAGCCAGATGTTGATTCAGAGCTGCTGATGCTGTTTCTTCTGCTGTTGTATTTCATTTCTGATGTATTGGTTGGTTTTCCTGGCTGTATTGTTTGCTGTCTACCCTGTTGGGTTGAAAGTGAAGCCTGTTCACTTTTGCCTATTGTTTTCTAGGTTCGAGGTTGAGTGGGACTCCCTTGCCTCGCTTGTATTGTTGCATCCATGCATTTTACTGCTTTATTATATCGGTTATTGTTTCTGTTTCTGCCTATCCCGTAGGATCTCTGTTTCTCTCTGTGCAAGAGAGGAGCATGATAGACACTAGGTCTTAACCCATGCATGATAACATTAGGTTAGTTGTTTCCCTTCGCAACCGTAGGTTAGAGTTCTGTCTCTTTCTTTCTCAAAACAAACAGAAAAACACATATAAAGATTTCAAACACAATAAAAGACACTTCTTTCGTAAAAGAATGTGAACTCATCAAAACGTCATTTTTGTCCGCTGGGACTGTTAATCAAGAAAACCCTTTTCAGAAGGAATAAAATCAACCAAGACAAACTTGTGTCGTACGTGGCCCGAACTACGTTTGCTCTGATCTTTCATGCTGTATGAAAGTACGTAGGCATAGGATGCGATATCCTAGCGAGCAACCTTCCCCCTTTTTCCCGTAGGTAGGCGAACTACGTTGACTCTGATTTCTCGTTCCAGACGAGAATACGTAGGCATAAAGTGCGATACTTTGCCGAGTCATTTTATTTTCATTTTATTTTTTCTTTTAACCCCTGACCTGTAGAGTAGATAGAATAACAATCCATACCCGAAAACAAGCGTGGATCCCATCGAGTACGATGGACGTGAGGGGTGCTAATACCTTCCCCTTGCGTAACCGACTCCCGAATCCAGGTTTTGGTTGCGATGACCATACCTTTCCCGTGTTGTGCGAGGTTTACTCTGAGCGTTTCCTTTCCCTCCCGTGGGATAAATAACGCACGGTGGCGACTCTTCTGTTCAGCCGGCGCCGATTTTCGCAGTAGCGACAGCTGGCGACTCTGCTGGGGATCCAACGTCCCCTGGCTGCTAAGGACTGCGATAGTTCTTATGCATTTGGGATCCAACGTCCCTTAAGAGAGTCAATCCTAACGCTTGTTTTCCCGTCGAGGATTTTGTATGGAGTTATTGTATATTTCTAACCTTGTATTTTCAGCTTTATATATATTGATTATTATTGCTGTATTTGGGGTGTGACGGGTATTCTGATATTGAGAGATAAGCCGGACCTGGGCTTGAGTGCACCTAGAATTAGAGTAGAAATTAGTGGGCGCCCGCTTGCTTTGCTTGCTTTGGTGTCCCATGAAATCTACACTCAGACGAGGTTCCTCTGGTTGGCCTCCTGCCCCTTCCTTTGGTTGGCGTGGGTTGCTGGTTAGTTGGATTGTCGACTCTGGGGACCGATCATTTGGAAATTGGCTGAGTGAGGCCTCTTCAGGAATTGATGATGCCACTCCTTCTGGGAATCGTATCATCAACCCTGAAAGTCTGTGACGCCAACGACCGCATAGGATGCCGTACCGTGTGCCAGTTATAGGGCCACCCACCTGTGAGGGGATACAGGGTTATGCAGGTAACTAGACCTCCAGATTACCGGTTATTTCTTGATCAGAGATCTTGGTTATTTATGGAGAGTTATGAGGTCTGCCAGAGACCATTTGGAGATTTATTCTGAGGTCTGTCAGAGACCATTGGGAGAGCTATGAGGTCTGTCAGAGACCATTTGGAGATGTGTTCTGAGGTCTGTCAGAGACCAATTATGGATGTGATTTGAGGTCTATCAGAGACCAGTTGGAGTTATGGTTTGAGGTCTGTCAGAGACCAGTGTTGGAGTTTTAGTTTAGGTCTATCTGAGACCAGGGTTTGGTGACTTTTGGATGGTCTATCTGAGACCTTTCTTGATTGGGTTCAGGCTATTCAGTTGCAGCTTTGGCCCCTGTTGAATGTTACTTGCATTGCATCCCCGCATATCCATTATCATTTGCATTTCACTAACGTGTGTCTGTGCTGCAGGTGCATTTGCATTTCCCTAGTTCTAGTGCCCAGACTTCTGAGTATTTGATCATGACTAGCCTACGGAGAACGGTTGCCTACAAATTGCCTACGCCTGATATTGTTCCTTTACTTGGGTTGATCTCTCTTGCTGATGAGGGTGTTCGTAGGAGCTTCCGGATGAGTTATGGTAGATTACTGAGATTGGTGTGCAAACCTACAGAGGTAGAGTTAGATGGGCTGTATGCTTTGATGCAATTCTACGACCCTGCTTTGAGGTGCTTCACGTTCTCTGACTTTATTATGGGACCAACTCTGGAAGAATACGCTGAGTATGTTGAGCTGCCTGTGCAGAACCAGGTTCCATTCATCCATTATGATGCCAAACCTAAGCCGGAGGAATTGGCAAAAGCCTTGCATGTTGATGCTTCTGAACTTGTGACTACTGTTTCCCGTGGAGTTCCAGGCTTCTCATTTCAGTTCTTAGTTGGTAAAGCCCAAGAGTATGCCAAGAGTGGGTGCTGGGTTGCTTTCAACGCTGTGTTGGCCTTGTGCATTTATGGCATAGTACTGTTCCCCAATATACCGGATTTTGTGGACTTCGATGCTTTCTACTTGTTCGCCGCTGGTAATCCTGTACCTACTTTACTCGGAGATCTCTACCATTCACTGCATTACAAGAATGAGAAGGGAAGAGGGAAGAATGTTCATCTGTGTGTGCCCTTGTTGAGTATGTGGTTTGAGAGTCATCTTCCTAAGAGAGGATCTGCTGCAGAGACTACAATTCCAGTTGGTTGGCCAGAACGCTTGATGAGGCTATCGTCGGAAGATATGGAGTGGTTTGATAGAGACCTGTTGGGATCGGAGCTCATCTTCAGTTGTTCCGGTTACCCTAATGTCCCATTGATTGGAAGAAAAGGGTGTATCAACTACAACCCTTCTCTATTCATTCGCCAGTTTGGATATGCGCTGAAGAATCCACCTCAGGAGGAGGAAGTACAGGAATCTCTGTACTTCACTGGAGATTTGAAGGGGGAGTTATTAGCCAAGTTGCGACATGCCTGGACGCGTATTAACCGCAAAGGGAAGCCGTTGTTAGGAAAGAATGACTGTCAGGCCTATGCACCTTATAGAGTTTGGATTCAGGAGAGGGCTAGTCAGTTGAGGACGCCGTTTCCAGATGCACCAATTCTTGTTCCTATTCCGGTAGAAGAACCGACTACTGTTTCTAGAGAAGCATATGAACAGGTTGTGAAGGAGAAAGGAGTCTTGATGAAGATTAATGAAGGGTTAGAGCAAGAGTTAGCCCAGGCGCGCAGCGAGAAAAACAAGGCTGTATATGCTTTCCAACAACAGATTGAGCTAGTAAACAGGTTAGGATCTGAGTTGACTGAGGAAAAGAAAAAGCGCGAACGTCTGGGGCAAGAGTTCAGAAGTTCCCATGACATGCTGGAAGCCAAAAAGAAGGCGCTCGACGCAGCACACCGAGAGATATCCTCTTGCAATAAGACTTGGAATGCTACACTCACTAACAACAAGAAGAGGGAAGATAAGCTGAAGCAGCAAATTTCCGACCTCGAAGAGAAGTTGAAGTCCAGCATCAAGAAGTGTGAGGAGGAAGTGATGAACCGGTATAGTGTCCAGCATGCACTGAACAAGGCAATCAAATCTAGAGATGAAGCAGTGTCCCAGAAGCGAAAGCTAGAAGATTGCTTCGGAGAAGCAACATGGGAAGAAACTGCTGAAGACGTACGCCGTGTCCTTAAGAAGAGAAACCAGCTTGTTGAAGGGCTGCTTGATCGACCAAGCCATCCGGAGACCAAGAAGTTGATAGAGGAGTACCAGACTTTTGGGAGGATCTGATCATTTCATTATTTGTATGCTTTATTTGCATAGTGCTGACCATCACCAGGATTGTTGTTTGAGGTCATGCCTTCTTTGTACTCTCGGTGATATTGTACCCTGGGCTTATTAATTCTCTCTGCAATATATGAGGCTTTCTATGATTCAGCTCCGATATTCCTATTATCAGCACTGTCACTGCACCGGCACCTTCGCACTAGAACTGGGGGAATGAACTTCCCTAATGCACAGACACATTGCATTGCATTCATATACATATTGCATTACAGGTAATCTTTGAATGGTGTCTTATTCCCTGCTTTGTATCAGGTACTTAACAGGATTCCAGATCAACATCTGCACCGCTATTCTACACGATCCAACTGTCGGAAAGTCATGGACCAGATTCAGAACGAGATGCAGGATGTGCGCGAGAAGCTCGCCCTCTTCATGCAGACCATGGAAGCTATAGCAAAAGGGCAAGAGAACTTGCAGGCCATGGTCCAGCCTCTGTTGGCTCGCAACGCTGGTCATGGTAACGAAGATCATCAGTCTGTCCGGGTTGATACTGCTCATGGAGACGGCACTCCCACGCCAGTGGCTCCGCCTGTCGTCAATATGAATGCTGCTAACGTCAACAACGCTACCACTGCTGTGAATGGTAACGTCGGAGTTGGAAATGATACTGCTGGCCATAACGCTGGGCCGGGTGATGTCAATATGGGAGATAATCTCGGAGGTAATGGCTTTGTCAACGCTGGGTTCGGATTCAACGATCAGGGATTCGACAATACTGGCAAGTATGGCTTTAATGCTCAAGGCTTTGGGCAAGATGGTTATGGTATGTTCAATCAGGGCTACGGAGGTTTTGGAAACGGAAACGGTACTGGTTTTATGGCTGGTGGGCCTGCTGGAGGTGTTCAAGGGTACGGCAACAGAGGCCGAGGTCCCGGAATGAATCAGATTAGAGCTGGACGTAATAATGCGTATGATGGGTACGGGGCTGGAAACGGTATGTGGCAAGAGGATCAACAGGAAGACGCCTTCTCTGGAGGGGGTTTTGAAGGGCCGATGGATGATTCTCAAAAGATTAGAATGCTGGAAGAGCAAATGAAGGGAGTCTTAAACCAGAGTGCTGTGGGATTGGATATGGCAACTATGGGCTTGGTACCTGGCTTGAGGGTGCCAATCAAGTTCAAAGCGCCTGCGTTCGATAAGTACAAAGGAGATACATGTCCGAAAGTGCATGTACGAGCTTATTACAGAAAGATGTCTGCATACTCCACTGACGAAAGAATGCTCATGCATTTCTTTCAGGATAGTCTATCGGGTCCTTCCTTAGAGTGGTACATGGGGTTGGAGCCCACTGATATCAAGACTTGGAAGCAATTAGCGGAGGCATTTGTAGCCCATTACAAGTATAATAGCGATCTGGCACCCAATCGGGTCCAGTTGGCCGGGCTTTCGCAGAAGAAGGGGGAGAGTTTTAAAGAGTACGCGCAAAGGTGGCGCGATATGGCTGCCAGGGTCCGTCCCCCTGTGGAAGATAAAGAAATGAACGACATGTTTGTTGGCACATTCACCGGGCTGTTTCATGATATGTTGTTTCATACGTCTCTGGCTAGTTTTTCAGATCTGATTCTGATGGGTGAAAAGATTGAGCGGAACATTAAGCAAGGAAAGTTCCAAGTTGACGAGTCAGCTGCATCTGGCAGTAATAGGAAAGCTTATGGTGGGCGCCGTCAGGGCGAAGCTAGTGCTGTATTTGGAGGCCGAGGCCGAGGCCGAGGCAGGGGAAGAAATCCATATCGTCAGCAGCAGCAAGTGTCGAGTGTCACCATCCCGTATCAACAGCAACCAATCCAGCAACAACAACCGGTTCAGCAGCAACCAATGCCACAGCAGCAGCAGCCTCAGCAGGGGGCACAGCAAGCTCAGCGAAAATTCCAGGGTGGTAAGCCGAGAAGGGTGTTCGAGAAGCCTCCCTCTAACTATGCTGATTTATTGCAGACCTTGTTGGGATTGAATCTGGTAGAGAAAAGAACCTTGGCACCGATAACGGGAACTCCCCCGTTCGGCTATGATGCAAATAGGCGCTGCGAGTTTCATTCTGGGGCCCCGGGCCATGATATAGAAGGTTGTCACGCTTTTAAGCACGTTGTGCAGGATCTCTTGGACAACAAGTCTATCAACTTCGGAACGACCGGTGCGAATATAGTCCAGAAACCCATGCCTAATCATGGGGTGAACGCCGTGCTGACTGAGGAAGGTCTGAATCTGATTATGAATGTTGAGGATTTAAAGACGCCGCTGAGCGAAATAAAAAGCCGACTGTTGCAAGGAGGTGTTTACCCGGGATGTAATGAGTACTGTTTAGATTGTTGGGCCCTGTCTGGGGGGTGTGAGGATCTGAAGAAAGGCATTCAGGCCTTAATTGATGAAGGTATATTGCAGTTTGATCGAACAGCAACTGATGAGCCGACAGGGGCAGTAGTGGATAATCAGAGTGATGTTGCCACAGTGACAATTCCTAGGAAGACGATCACCATTTCAGCACCAGCTCAGCGACCACCGATTACTATAACTAAAGCCGGGCCAATCCCGTATGAGAACACGAAGGCGGTCCCATGGTCATATGGGCTAGAGGTGTATTGTGACGGGATTAAAATCGATGTTAACAAGCAGGCAGCGGAGGTTGTGGATAATGTTGTAGGCTCAGGAGGCATGACGAGGAGTGGCAGGATCTTTATATCTCCTGAAGTGGAAGCCGAAAGGCTAGCGAAAGGAAAAGGGAAAGCGGTTGAGAACGTTCCGGTACAAGCAAGTGAAAAAGAAGCAGCATCGAAAGATGTAGAGGAATTCATGCGCTTAATTCGGAAAAGTGATTATAAAATTGTGGAGCATCTGCAGCAGACACCGTCCAAAATATCTATTTTGTCATTGCTGTTATGTTCGGAAGCTCACAGGAACGCTTTGCTGAAAGTCCTGGACACTTCTTTTGTACCCCAGGATGTCTCCGTGAACCAGCTAGAAGGAGTATTGGCACATGTGAATGCTGGCCACAGTCTGGGCTTTACTGATTTTGACTTGACTCCGAAAGGGAGGGATCATAATATGGCATTACATGTGTCTGTTGAGTGCAGAGGATCGACAATGTCGCACGTATTGGTTGACACCGGGTCGTCTTTGAACGTGCTGCCTAAGAAAGCTATGATGAAGCTGGACGTTCGAGGAATTTTGTGCACACCAAGTGATTTGGTAGTCAGAGCGTTTGACGGCACGCGGAGAACAGTCTTCGGATCGATTACCTTGCCTCTGCAAGTGGGGCCGGAAGTGTTTGCAACGGAGTTTTATATCATGGATATACAGCCTGCGTACAGCTGCTTGCTGGGAAGACCTTGGATTCATGGGGCGGGGGCTGTCACGTCAACCCTGCATCAGAAGTTAAAGTATATGGTCGGAGACAGTGTGGTCACCGTGTGCGGAGAAGAAGACATCCTGGTCAGCCATCTTTCTTCGTTTAAATATGTGGAACTCGACGGAGAGATCCACGAGACGCCATGCCAGGCATTCGAAGGTTTGCGCATCAAGGACAAGAGTCCCGGACCGAGCAAAGTGCCAGAGATAGCTGTCTCATCGTATAAAGAAGCTCAAGCGCTAGTGAAGGCAGGAGAAGCCACGGGCTGGGGCAAAGTATTGGACATTCCGGTGAAAATGGACCGGTTCGGACTGGGGTACCGACCGTCGTCATCAACTCCTTCCGTGGGGGCCCCTCATTTCAGAAAGTCAATCACCATCTCTGCCAGTGGAGTATGCCATGAATTTGTCAATGCTGCTTCGGAGTCTGATGAAGGGGACAGCGACTGTGATATGGATGCCTGGATTCAGCCAAGCACGCCAGGACAAGGACTGTGCAACTGGTCTATTCAGGAGCTTGTTCCTGTGACTTTTAAACAGTAATGCTTTGCTTTATTAATTGTTGAATAATCTGATGTCTTGCCCAGGGCATCGGGACTTGCTTAGGGCTGTGTTGTTATAAACATTGCTTCGTTAATCATTAAATAAATGGCGTTTTTTTCATGTGTAAATACTGTAATCCCTGTCTTTCTGGTTTTGTATTTTTCAATAAAATGGCAACGTGGTTATCCGCTTTATACGCATTTTGAAGCACTTAACCCTTTCTTTTGCAGGATAACATTTTCAGATGACATCCTTGAACCACCTATGACTCGTCCCGACTTCGAGCACCCGGTATTCCAGACCGAAGAAGAGGTTGTTGAAGATAGCGACGTTCCTGAAGAACTGTCTTGGTTGGTGAAGCAAGAGGAAAGAGCCATTCTGCCTCACGACGAGGTTATCGAGATTATCAATTTGGGGACGGAAGGGGTTGAGAAGAATATTCGTATCGGAGCCGCACTGCAGAGTGATATCAAGCGAAAACTGGTTGAAATGCTCCGAGAGTATAATGATGTATTCGCTTGGTCGTATCAAGATATGCCAGGGCTCGATACAGATATGGTTGTGCATCGTCTGCCACTGAAAGAAGACTGCCCGCCTGTCAAACAAAAACTTCGCAGAACTCGCCCAGATATGGCAATGAAGATCAAAGAGGAGGTTCAGAAACAGTGGGACGCTGGGTTCCTGGCTGTGACGAAGTATCCCTCATGGGTTGCTAACATCGTGCCAGTGCCAAAGAAAGATGGCAAGGTTCGAATGTGCGTGGATTATAGAGATTTGAATAAAGCAAGCCCAAAAGACGATTTTCCACTTCCTCACATTGACGTGTTAGTGGATAATACTGCTCAATACTCTGTATTCTCCTTCATGGATGGCTTTTCAGGCTATAATCAAATTAAAATGGCGCCAGAGGATATGGAGAAAACTACTTTCATAACGCCTTGGGGAACATTTTGCTACAAAGTGATGCCCTTTGGTTTGAAGAATGCTGGGGCAACATATCAGCGTGCGATGACGACTCTTTTTCATGACATGATGCATAAAGAGATCGAAGTTTATGTTGACGATATGATTGCTAAATCCCAGACAGAGGAAGAGCATCTGGTGAATCTGTTGAAGTTGTTTAAAAGGCTTAGGAAGTTCAGGCTGAGGCTGAACCCTAACAAATGCACCTTCGGGGTGAGATCGGGTAAACTGCTGGGGTTTATCGTAAGCGAAAGAGGAATAGAGGTCGATCCTGCTAAAATAAAAGCGATTCAAGAAATGCCGACGCCTAAAGCAGAGAAAGAGGTGCGCGGGTTTTTAGGGAGATTGAACTACATTGCCCGGTTCATATCTCACCTAACTGCCACGTGTGAACCATTATTCAAGTTGCTAAAGAAAGATCAAGCTGTAACGTGGAATGATAATTGTCAAAAGGCGTTCGACAAAATAAAGAAGTATCTGCAGGAACCTCCTATTTTGATACCCCCGGTGGCAGGGAGACCCTTGATAATGTATTTGACGGTTCTTGAGGGAAGCATGGGTTGTGTTCTCGGTCAACACGACGAGACGGGGAGAAAAGAGCATGCAATCTATTATCTGAGTAAGAAATTTACAGACTGTGAATCTCGATATTCAATGCTGGAGAAAACGTGTTGCGCGCTAGCCTGGGCCGCCAAGCGTCTGAGGCAGTACATGCTGAATCATACAACCATGCTCATCTCGAAGATGGATCCAATCAAATATATATTTGAAAAGCAGGCGTTGTCAGGTAGAATTGCCCGTTGGCAGATGATCTTGACTGAATACGATATTCAATACGTCTCGCAAAAGGCAATAAAGGGGAGCGTGTTGTCTGAGTATCTGGCGGAGCAGCCTATTGAAGAGTATCAATCGATGAGATTTGACTTTCCTGACGAGGATATCATGTATCTCAAGATGAAGGATTGCGAAGAGCCGTTACCAGACGAAGGACCAGAGCCGGGGTCCAAATGGCAGATGATATTTGACGGAGCTGTGAATGCTTACGGTAGCGGAATAGGGGCAATTATCACTACGCCGCACGGGTCGCACATCCCGTTTACTGCCCGATTGACCTTCGCCGTTACCAACAATGAGGCCGAATACGAAGCTTGTATAATGGGGCTTGAAGAGGCCATTGATTTGCGAATCAAACATTTAGACGTATACGGAGACTCAGCTCTGGTGGTGAATCAGATCAAAGGGGAATGGGAGACACGGCAGCCCAATTTGATACATTATATGAATTATGCAAGGAGATTGTTGCCTTTCTTCGATAAGGTCGAATTGCATCACGTGCCACGGGCAGAAAATCAAATGGCTGACGCCCTTGCCACCTTGTCTTCCATGTACAAGGTCAACTTCTGGAACGAAGCTCCCCAGATCACTATCTCTCGGTTGGACCGGCCAGCTTATGTATTTGCTATTGACGAAGCGTCTGATGGCAAACCGTGGTATTTTGATATCCTTAATTTCCTGAAGAATAAAGAGTATCCGGCTGGGGCATCCAGTCAAGATCAGAAGACTCTCAGGAGATTAGCGGGTAATTTCTACTTGAACCCGGATGGCGTCTTGTACAGAAGAAACCACGACTTGGTGTTGTTGCGTTGTGTAGACGAGAAAGAGGCAAAGCTTCTCATGGAGGAAATTCACGAAGGTGCATTTGGCACGCATGCTGGTGGACATGCTATGACGAGAAAACTGCTGCGGGCAGGTTACTTTTGGCTGACGATGGAAACTGATTGTTTCAAATTTGCAAGAAAGTGCCACAAGTGCCAAATTTATGCTGACAAAATACATGTGCCTCCGAGTCCTCTGAATGTGATGTCATCTCCATGGCCATTCTCGATGTGGGGAATCGATATGATTGGAAAGATTGAGCCGACGGCTTCTAACGGGCATCGGTTCATCCTCGTAGCAATCGATTATTTCACCAAGTGGGTGGAAGCAGCGTCTTACGCAAATGTAACGAAGCAAGTGGTGGCTAGATTCATCAAGAGAGATATCATTTGCCGATATGGGATTCCCGAGCGGATAATCACGGATAATGGTTCTAATCTGAACAACAAAATGATGAAGGAGCTCTGTCAGAATTTCAAGATCGAACATCACAACTCCTCCCCTTACCGACCCAAGATGAATGGCGCTGTCGAAGCGGCCAATAAGAATATCAAGAAGATCGTCCAGAAAATGGTGGTGACGTATAAGGATTGGCACGAGATGCTACCTTTCGCTTTGCACGGTTATCGTACGACGGTACGCACATCAACCGGGGCAACTCCGTTCTCATTGGTATACGGAATGGAAGCGGTATTACCATTGGAAGTTGAGATCCCTTCTCTGAGGGTATTGCGAGACGTCCAGCTGGACGAGGCAGAATGGGTAACGAATAGGTTGAACCAACTGAGTTTGATGGATGAGAAGAGGCTAGCTTCTCTGGCATACGGTCGTTTGTATCAAAGACGAATGAAGAAAGCGTACGACAAGAAGATACTTCCGCGAAGCTTTCAGACGGGCGACCTTGTGCTGAAAAGGATTCTCCCGCCGCAAGCAGATCACAGGGGCAAGTGGACCCCCAACTACGAAGGGCCATACGTTGTCAGTAAGGTTTTTTCAGGAGGAGCTTTATTGTCGTCCACCATGGACGGGGAAGACTTTGCATCACCTGTGAATTCGGACGCAGTTAAAAAATACTTTGCTTAAAATAGACCCGCTGGACAGAAAAAAGAGAGTCCAGGCAAAAATGGGGCATCCTGGCGAACCAAAAACAGAATGAAAGGTTCGGGCAAAAGTTAGGGATAAAATTGAAAAAATGTACACCCGCGAAGTTGAAAACCTACACTGGGCGGCTTCGGCAAAAAGGGGTATCCCGGTGAACTGAAAACCCGTAAAGGGCGGTTCACGCAAAAGTTAGGGATTTGAAAAGCAAATGACTGCGGTCCGAATTTGAATTCAATGAGTATCAATGCGGGAGAATATATTTGAGGAGTCAGTTATCGGATACAACCTCTTCAGAAGTGGGGATACCGGGAAAGCATTAGAGTCGGACGAGTCATGGGAGGATCAGTTCGTGGTGTTCAGCTGCATCCAGTTGCCGACATGTGTACAAAATTTAATTTGTCAATATTTATGCTTCTTGTGAATACTTGCATACTTATGTATTTGCTTTGCGTAGCTTCCTCTTTTCAGGAGTTACATCCCGTGTACAAAAACTCCGCCCATTCAGGGGCCCAATCAATGAAAATGTGTTATTCAGTACTTGATGCCTGTTCTTTACTGTTTTGCGCATGATAAAACGCCTAAGTTTGATGAAACTGACATGAGTATAACATTATCGGCCCTTGCCAACAATTGTTAAAGCGTTGAATTAACTGAGTGTAACGTCACTAACCTGAATCGATTTGATTGCATAGGCTTGTCGTGTCTTGTTTGTGTTGTTGCAGGTTTCATAACCGTACGAGGAAGGTGATCAAAAGATCGCAATAGTGAAAGGCTTGATCCCCACGCAGGTCATGCATGTTCTTCCTGAAGAAGGATAGAATTCTCCAGCTAGCCGTAGCTTATCCAAAGGACGTGCTCCAGAGAAGTTACTCGTCTTCAGCAGAGTTTAGTGATTCCGAGATCGTAAGGCTGTATTCAGACAGGTTCATCTCCCCCCGCAGGGTCATGCATTCTCCCCCAGCGGAGTCAGTTAATTTTCCCCGAGAGAATCATCCCATTTCCAGCGGATTTCTCTTTTCAGCAAGTGTTTTCATTCCTTCCAGTGGAACTCGAAGATTAAGACTCTCTCAGGCAGAGTCGATGGTGGTTCCTGTCACTTATTTTGTCAGAGATACCGTGTGATATCGGTTCACTCTCCAGCAGAAGATCAATCATACCAGGCGCATCTGCTATTCCCCAGCAGAGTTATATTCCCCAGCAGGGGGTTACCTCAGCAAGGTGTTTGGTTTGAGTTATATTCCCCGGCAGGGGGTTACTTCAACAAGACGTGTGGTTTGAGTTCCCAACTTCCCCAGCAGGGTCGACTTCACCCTACCAGCATTTATTCTGCTGGAATAATTTTGTAGCATCAGGCTATCCCCGGCGAGTCGGCGTTATCCTTCCAGCATTTATTTTGCTGCAGCAGTTTCTGTACTCTAGTAGTTCAGGTGGAGAGAGCTCTTGCTCAAATAAATCACCAAACATTCAAGATCTCGGCAGGAGATATCCAATGTCAGTTTTGGCTGCATTCCCCACAGAGTTATCATGAGAGTCTCTTTGTATCCAGCAGAGTCATTTATGCAAATGTCTCTTATTTTCCCCAGCCAAAGTGGCCAGGATAAGAATCTCCTTATCCCCAAGCAGAGTTATTTGTCATCAAAAGGTTTCATGAACCAGAATTTCAGAAGTGGCCTCCGGGCATCAGAGCAGGCGTCCGATAGTTGGTTTTCAGACATCCCCAGTAGAGTTCATCTCGAAGTCGCTGTTACGTCAGTGCTGAGAAGTTTGTGGTTGAGAATCGTGGAGAACTAAGTCCTGACGTGGACGATTTATTCCTATATTGACGGGATTTCTTCAAAAGTGGGCGTCCTAGCGTGGACAGGTCTATTTCCCCAGGCTGATGGGAGGTGCTAGTCCTAACGTGGACAGGTTCGATTTCTCAGAGCTGTTGGAAGGTGGAGTCCTGACGTGGACATTTCCTCAGGTTGACGATACGCGCTAGTCCTAACGTGGACAGATTTGATTTCTCGGTATTGATCGAATGTGAAATCCTGACGTGGACAAGATTGGTTACTCTTCGTGTTGGTGCCCTGACGTGGATCATTTGTTTCCAGCAGATATCTTTATTCGTAATGGTGAAATGTGCGTCCTGACGTGGGCAAGTTTGTAGTTCTTTGTGATGACAAGATACAAGAATCCTGACGTGGGCAAGTTTGTAGTTCTTTGTGATGACAAGATACAAGAATCCTGACGTGGACAAATTTATCCTTCTTCGTGTTGTTGACAAAGTGTAAGTCCTAACGCGGATATTTCCCCAGCAAGTCGAAGACGCGTGAGTCCTTACGTGGACAAGTCTTATTTCCTCAGTGAGTCGAAGACGCCTGAGTCCTAACGTGGACGAATCAAGACGAGATCAGTGTCCTGACGTGGGCGAATCAGAGAAACTATTATCCCTAATAAGGAGAAATGGGTCCTAACGTGGGCGAGGTAGTCCTTACGCGGACGTATCAAAAGGTAGTTCCTTACGTGGAAATGACAGTATTCCTGACGTGGAAAGAGATGATTCCTTACGTGGAAAAAGATAGTTTCCTTACGTGGAAAAATGAGTCCTGACGCGGACAAATTGGAAAGATGAGCTTATTCCTTACGTGGAAAGATTAAGTCCTGACGCGGACATATCAAGATTGATTCCTGACGTGGAAAGAAATGGATTATTCCTGACGTGGAAAGAGTTTAGTCCTGACGCGGACAGATCGAAGGAGATATTCCTAACGTGGAAGGAGGAAGTTAGTCCTTACGTGGACAGATGCGTGAAGAGTTGAGTCCTGACGTGGCCAGATTCGAGAAGAATGGAGTCCTGACGCGGACATGTCAAGTGGTATTGGAGTCCTTACGTGGACAGATTGATGTAGTTCTCCTTATGTGGAAAGAAGATTGTTTCCTAACGTGGAAAGATGAAAGTTTCAGCCCTGACGTGGGCAGATACAGAAGAAATAATTCCTAACGTGGATAAGCGTCACTCCTAACGTGGACAGATGTGATTCCTAACGTGGAAGAGCGTTATTCATAATGTGGACGATTCAGTTTATGGAAATACAGACGGATTATCCCCAGCGGAGTTGCCGAGATGTTTATGGGTTAACAGTAAGTGGAGTCCTAACGTGGACAAGTTTTAGTTGAGATTTCTTCGTATTAACGACAGACAGAGTCCTAACGTGGACAAGCAAGCAATTTGTTATGACAGAATCCTCTTCAGAACGATGAAGACAATCCCCAGCACGGTCGTGCGAGATCAGTGGGTTGCTGTAACAGTCAGATTCAGCTGAGGAATGTCGTTCCCAAGCAGGAGCGCAGTTTATTTTTGCGGTTGGCAAATTTCTGGTTTCACTAGTATTCAACCGTCTCGTACCGCGAATGTCTGAAGGCTCCGGGCTCTTCATCCAATCGGGTCCAAGTCGCTTGAATAGGGGCAGCTGTTGCACCCTAAAATTTGCCCAACCTTATTCCTTGGTTTATGCTTCATTATCATTAGCATTTGCATTTAGAGTCATGTACATAGACTAACCATCTGCATAGCATAAGCATAGCAAGTCATTCAACAGGGGACCAATCATTATTTTCATCTCCAGAGGCCTAGCAAGAGGTTATCATCATAATTCAACCTCATTCAAGTCATCAGGAAAGAATTTGAAAGCAAAAAGTTCAGCAGATCAAGCCTTGAGTCCATCTCTTAGCTGAGGGGATCTAAGGGTCCACAAGAAAGTTGTGAGCTGTGAAATGAAAGCATGGAGAGCATCTAGACATCTTGAGAGACTTATAAAGTCATTTGGAGAAGAAAACAAGTCATTGATGAAAGCACAAGAGCTACAGTTGAAGACAGTCAACTAGGGTTTCATCTGGGTCAACCCTAGGTCAACCCTAGGTCAATTGACTGACTTAAGAGGGCATTCAAGTCTATTGAAGAGATGTGGGGATCAACATTGGGCATATAAAGAAGGATATGGAGATATGACAAGGAGAATTCAAGAGAAATCAAGGAGAAGAGGAGTTACTAAATTAGGGTTTCTGTGTAAAATCCCCTAGTTTAGGTCAAATTTCCAAGCAAGATAAGTCAAAATTCTAGCTTCAAATGGCTTCTTGGCCAACATGAAACTTGTAGAGGATCTCAAGACCTTTAATTTGAGTGGTGGAAGACCTCAAGGAGATTTATAGAACTCAAGTTATGGTCCTTACAAGTTACAGGTCATCTGGGGTGTCTGAATTTTTGTCTGTGAAAGTGACTTGACTTCCAAGCTAGTTTTGCCCCTCAAGGAGATTTCAAATGAATTCTTGGTCAACACAAGAATTGTTCCTCATTGTCTTAGCTTTCTAGAATGGTATGGCATGCCTTCATATGATGTGGAGAACTCAACTTATGGTCTTGGCAAGCAAAGGGTATTTTGGGCATTTGTGAATTACAGGTCATTTTAACCTATACCCAAAACTCATACAAGGAGGCCTCAAATGGAAAAACTTACAACATCAAACTTGCTCCAAATGGGATTTTAAGTCTAGAAAGAAGGTCACAAGTTATTGGAGAAGCTCATAGCATGGAGTTGCATGATTGGTCAAAATATGAACTAAAAAGGCTTATAAAGTGAATAAGTTCAAATTGAAAAATGGTTTGGGAGATTTACAAGTCCAAATGGAGACTTCCAATATATGATTTTGCATGGAAAAACAATTCTAAGAACAATGGTTCACACACTTTTTTGAGTTTAGAAGGAAAAAATGAAGTTATCCATGGTTGCTTACCTTTTAAGAAACATAATCAAAATGAGCCAAAGTTTGAAAACAAGGGAATGTGCAAGATGGATCTAGAATGTACCATTGGGGTCTATATATTCATGAAAGATGAATTTGGCAAGGGTTGGCCTCATTTGCACCAAGAATTCCACAAATTTTTCTCATACTTTCTCATTGAGTTTTCATTCCAATTCTCCAAAATCTTCATCAATCTTCCTCAAAATCAATCCAATCCTATTCAATATTCATCATAGATCAGAATTGAAGCAAGGATCAAGTGATTATCATCCATTTTCGAGTGCTTTTCTCAAGAACATCAAAATCACAATCTCAAGTGGATAGCATAATTCTGGCCAAGTCTCATCCAAAGCTTGCATACAGAATCAAGTTCATCAAGGATTGATCAAGATTCAACACTTAGAAGCTTCAGATCCACATCTTCCATAGCTGTTTCTCAAGATTTCTCACTAGGTAAGTTTCCATTCAAACTGCTTGATCTAGTTAGTTTGGCATGATTTTATTAGTGTAGACTTGATCTAGGTGGTTAGGAGATTAGTTTAGATGAATTTGGAACGATTTGGTGATGGTTGATAACAGGTGCAACAAACTGTTAGGGTGAAGATCTATTAGGTTAGGGCATTAGAATGTTAGCTTGATTGATCAGGTTAATCTCCATTATGTGTAGATTAGTTTAGGTTAAGTTTGAAGAGGAATTGAGTTGGTGCATATCAGTGTAATCTCATGGTGACCAGATGTTGATTCAATCGTGTTTGTCGTTGTGGTGAATTTCAAAGAAAACTGATGCCCTAGGATTGTAGAGGGAGAGTTGTAGAGTAGTTTTCATGTTCACAGCATGTGGATTCGTGGCGTGTAGGATGAGAACAGAGAGGTGGAAGACTGCTCGTGCATGGCTGCCATGGGAGATTAAAACCCTAAGTTTCAGGATAATTGAGGAAGACGAAATCTGGACCCTTCATTTGGAGTTGGACTTTTGACTTTCAGCGTGATCCAATGGCCAGCATTTAATCTGAAATTTGGAGGGAAGGACCTTGGCCAAAACGCACCGTTTCATTAATTGAAACGGGCGGGCCTGAGTGTTATTGTTATCCCCACCCCCAGCAACTAGGCCCAAACCAATTGCAACGTGAATTCGCTACTTTTCTCACCCCCCAGCGCTCTTCCATTTGTTTCTTTAATTCTGAATGTGTACTGGGCTTTGGTAAACTGCTAAGCGCACCCCCTGTCTGAAGGCCCATCCTGGATTGAACTGGGGCGAGTTTCTATTTCAACCCCCCTCCCTCATTTTTAATTCATTTAATTTTCTTAGTTCATTTTGATATTTTACAAACTTCATTAATTCATAACTAATTCATAAAAAATGCATTTTAATCCATTCTTTTTACCATATTTTCTTAAAAATGTCTAGAATATTGTAGAAAAATAAAATTTCATTTTTAGCTTTATTTCATATTTTTTACATATTTTCTAAATAAATGTCACATTAAATAGTTTCATTTCATGCCTCATTTTAATGATTTTTGTTCTCTCATATGCTTTAATATTTTTTGGTCATTCTTTCTATATTGTTTAGATGAGGTATTCAACTTATAGAAATATTTTAGTTCCCATTTTTAGAGGTTAATTTTAGGTGATTAATAAATGCTTGAACATCATGAACAAAACTAGGGTTTTTTAGGTGACAACTTAGGAGTTTGATTTCATTTCCCTTAGGGCTTAGGGTTTGGATAGATTAGTTATGGGACTATAGGGGCTATGGGTAGCTATTAGATCCCTTAGAAACAGTTAGGATTCCCCTACTGCTATTATTACTGTCTGTATATCTGTTGTCTGGTGTGGTGTGCCCTCTGGGGATTGTTGCTTGCTTGTTTGGGTATTGGGTTTATCTGGGGCCCTGGGGAAGCTGAAGATTTGTGAAGATGAAGGCCATTGGAGATTCAAAGATTGAAGATCAACTGTCAGAGTTGGAGAGGAGGTTCTTGCTAGCAGATGCTGAGGAACTAGGGCTTAGGAGCTAGGCAGAGCTCTAGATTAGAAAGCTTGTTTCTCAAACATGGATTGCCTTGTCTGCATCCATTCTTCTCTGTGATTCAGAGTCTCTCTAAGATACTCACCCCCTTCCCTTGGAAGGCTTGGTGATAGTGTCTATGAGATAGAACTCTTGAGAGAAAATGTCTCTTGTGTTAGAAGCAGTCTGTTCACCACCCTTGGTAGTCAACTGATTGCTTAACACCCAATTCACTCTTGTGACTGATCCCTCATCCTGGAGGTTTGAGCTTGAAGAAAAGCCATTGCAGATGGAAGAATGATGATCAAAGCCCTTGCCTGAAGGCCATGAAGATGGAGATTGATGCTTGTTGAAGCTTGTGAATGATTGGAGATTACTTGAAGCCAGATGTTGATTCAGAGCTGCTGATGCTGTTTCTTCTGCTGTTGTATTTCATTTCTGATGTATTGGTTGGTTTTCCTGGCTGTATTGTTTGCTGTCTACCCTGTTGGGTTGAAAGTGAAGCCTGTTCACTTTTGCCTATTGTTTTCTAGGTTCGAGGTTGAGTGGGACTCCCTTGCCTCGCTTGTATTGTTGCATCCATGCATTTTACTGCTTTATTATATCGGTTATTGTTTCTGTTTCTGCCTATCCCGTAGGATCTCTGTTTCTCTCTGTGCAAGAGAGGAGCATGATAGACACTAGGTCTTAACCCATGCATGATAACATTAGGTTAGTTGTTTCCCTTCGCAACCGTAGGTTAGAGTTCTGTCTCTTTCTTTCTCAAAACAAACAGAAAAACACATATAAAGATTTCAAACACAATAAAAGACACTTCTTTCGTAAAAGAATGTGAACTCATCAAAACGTCATTTTTGTCCGCTGGGACTGTTAATCAAGAAAACCCTTTTCAGAAGGAATAAAATCAACCAAGACAAACTTGTGTCGTACGTGGCCCGAACTACGTTTGCTCTGATCTTTCATGCTGTATGAAAGTACGTAGGCATAGGATGCGATATCCTAGCGAGCAATCTTCCCCCTTTTTCCCGTAGGTAGGCGAACTACGTTGACTCTGATTTCTCGTTCCAGACGAGAATACGTAGGCATAAAGTGCGATACTTTGCCGAGTCATTTTATTTTCATTTTATTTTTTCTTTTAACCCCTGACCTGTAGAGTAGATAGAATAACAATCCATACCCGAAAACAAGCGTGGATCCCATCGAGTACGATGGACGTGAGGGGTGCTAATACCTTCCCCTTGCGTAACCGACTCCCGAATCCAGGTTTTGGTTGCGATGACCATACCTTTCCCGTGTTGTGCGAGGTTTACTCTGAGCGTTTCCTTTCCCTCCCGTGGGATAAATAACGCACGGTGGCGACTCTTCTGTTCAGCCGGCGCCGATTTTCGCAGTAGCGACAGTACCCATTATACATTCCATCTCCCTTGTGGGATGATGACGCCCACCCTCTTCGACATAGCCACTATTACAGGGCTAAAACCACATGGATTAGTTTATGACCCTGAGGTAGATGCTCAATACACCATAGGATTATCAACCACCAAACACACTTACACCCATTTCATAAACTATTACCATGAAAAACAAACTGACACAGTCGAAGATCAAGAGCACATAGCATTTTTGGCTATGTGGCTTTCTCGCTGTGTATTTTGCACCAAATCTCTGCAAGTGGCCAGGAAATACCGACCTCTGGCCAACCAATTGCACCTTAATCAAGGCATTTTCCTGAGTGAAATGATATTGGCTAGTTTGTATGAGTCTTTAAGTGAAGGTGTTGGTCGAATGAAAGACCAAGAAATTAATGGGAATCTCTTGCTGTCAGGACCCTTATGGCTGCTCCAACTTTGGCTTAACGCCACATTTGAAACTAGTCTCCCTAACAAAGGGATTATCAATGAGGAAGCTACAGAAATCAAGGAGAGGCGAGTCGAATGAACTCGACTAGTGAAGATAACCCCTAGCGAAGAAGGGCAGACACTTAGGGCGTCCTTATCTGGCTTCATCAAGATGTTTGCCAAGCGATATGAATTTACACCAAGAATGGCCCCATTTGTAGAAAGAAAGTATGGTCCTGAATGATTCACTAGGGCCTTCCCTCCTGCATTCAAGAAACATGAGGCAGAATCGAAGCTTGTCTGGGAGGGTTTTCTAATCCCTCGACTCATTGTTCACCGACTCAACCTCCTGATGGGCCAAACGGCTTTGATGGCCGACCAACCAAATCTTATCTCTCGACAATTTGGCCTGGTCCAAACATTGCCCAAGTGTCTGTATGAAAAGAAGGCCCATGTGATCCTTCCCCATACTATCTATAATGCCATAGAGAGTTCGACACACCTCGCTCGACATGCTCACAAATCATTCCTTACACCTGTCTACTTTGAGCCTTCTCACCTATGCACACAGGAGTTCTACGACTGGTGGTCGAGGCATTATACTACAAAGTTCTTTGATGTTTCTAGCTTCGCTCAGTTGATTGACCAAGCTTTTGTTGATGTACAGGAGAAGATCAAGAAAGGTATATCTATTCGTATAAAAGAGATTCAAGCCTTCCAGAAGTACTTTGAAACTATTTATCGACCAGATGATGTTAGTCGACCCATCCGTGAAGCCGCAGTTACGCTGAAAGAGAAATTTTTAAAGAAAATGGAGAGTTTAAAACTCCCTTCGTACGTTCCTTCTGAGAAACGCTATGAAATGGCTTTCGCACTATTCCCTCCGAAGACTCCTCGACTGCCATATGTTGCACCCTAAAATTTGACCAACCGGTTCTCCTATCTGACTCATGGTTTAATTTCATATTCACAATCAGACAGATGATTTTTGTGCGCAAGCAGGGGATATCAGAGTTTACAGCTTGATTTTTGTCTATCAGATATGGCAGACCCAGTCCAGATTGCCAGGGTTTTATTTTCAGGAAATTGTGCGCTCCTCGGTGATTTTTCAGTGATTTTGGGGATATTCTGATGCCCGGGGATCTCCGTTCGATTCGATCTGGTCTCGTGCGCTTTTATGGGGGTCATTTGTGCATTCATCTGCATTTTTAGGGTTTAATAGGCTTTTGTGAATTTTTAACAGGCTTTATAGAATTTTTCTGGAATTTAAATAGGGTTTTTGTATTTTTTAATGGCTTAATTCTCTTTTTAGGATTTTATAGATTTTTTAAATAGATTTTTAGAATTTTAAATAAGATTTTAAATGGTTTTATCTTTTTAGAATAATATAGCTTTTTCTTTTAATAATAGTTTAGAATTTTGTAGGTTTTTTTAAATAGGTTTAATTGCTTTTTAAATCATTTTTAGAATTTTATATAGATTTTTAAATAGGTTTAATAGTTTTTGGATAATGTAGAAAATAATATAGTTTTCTTTTATAGATTTTGATAGATATTAGATAATATTAGGTTTTTTAATAGAAAATTAGATTAATATAGAATTAATTAGACTTTAATTGTTTTTTCAGAATTAATTAGGTTTTAATCTTTTTTTAGATTGTTATTAGGATTAACCATTAATTAGATTAGATTTAATTGTTTTGTTTTATTCAGTTTTTTTTCAGTATTGTTGGTCCAGTTCGTATGGGCCCAGGGGGTTCTGTTTGAGGCCCAGTCATTTTTTGTCCCAAGAGGTCCAGCAAAAAAGTCCAGAAAAATAATTCAGAAAAGTCCAAAGTCTTCCACCAGCGTCCAGCAGACTCCAGAAACTTCTGGAAAGTGCCAGCGCATGTCAGTGATATAAATATTGATGACACGTGTTGAAGCAAAGGAGGTCCCACACGTCTTCTCAGAATCCACGCCACGCCACACTCAGAACTTCACAGACTCCACCACGCGTCCCCACCTGTCCCCCACTATCTCTCCCTCTCTCTCCACGCCACCACACGTGGCACCCATGCAAACCCTTCCCTGAGCCACCTGGCCTCCTCTCGTCCTCGCCGGAGCCCCCTTACCGCCGGGCATGCAAACGCCCTAGCAACGCCGCCGGCCACCGTCAACCAACTCCGGCCACCACCTAAATCTCCAGAATCCCCAGATCTTCATCCTCTTCCTCCGATCCCCTCCATTGAACCTTCATACCTTCATCCAAATTTTCCAGAATCATCATCGTCTCCATCAACTTTCCAGAACAACAACAGATCTTCATCCCAATTTTTCCAGACATTCACAACCTTCATACAAAGATTTCCAGAAATCTCCGTCAACCTTCATACTTTCATCCCAATTTTTCCAGAAACGCCTTGAACCTCCATACCTTCATCAAGATTTTCCAGAATAACGTCGAACTTGCATCAAATTTTTCCAGAAACTAAACCTTCATCCTCATCCATAATCTCCAGAAATCACCTCCAACATCAACCTTCAACAACCTTCGTGCAAATTTTTCCAGAAACCCTAAATATTCATCCAACAATCTTCGAACAAGGTTCCCAGAAACGTCGAATCACGTTCAATCTGCAAGCAAGCTTTCCAGAAATCCACCAGATTCAAGGATCTTCAAGATCCATCTGCTTCAGATTCATAGCGTCTTCGTTCTTCAACAACACGCGCCTAATACTCAGGAATCTTCAAAGATCCCTTGTTCTCCTCGCGTTACACCAGGTTTGCCTTCTCTCTATTAGATCTTCGTTACAGTTAGGGCGAAATAATTGGTTAGGTTTTTTGAGTTTTGATTCGTGTTTGATCTGTGAGATAACTGTGAGATTTGGTGTTGATTCATTGGAGTGTGGTAAGATGTGTGAAGATTTGTTGTTTTCTGGGACTAGATTAAGAGATAGGATGAAGACGAGAGGAAGACGGCCAGAGAGGTTGATGAACAGTACCCAGGGTTTGGAGAGAGTGATATGGTTTTGTTTAGGGTTTTTCTGATTAGGTTTGGACTGGGCTTAGGCCCAAGCGTACTACTGAACACACCCCAAATTGCTAATTTCCTCCCCCTAGCGTATGGAGTCTGGGTATAGAACTTGGGCCTTAGGCCCCATTTTGCTATCTGCACCCCTGGGCGTAAGCCCAGTATTAGAAATAAACTGAATAAATTGCTAGCGCCGCCCCCCCCCAGGTTCTTTTCAGTTTCAATATTTGTTAGTTGTTTTTGGCAGCTTGGGCCCTGCGCCCCAGATTGCTTTTAGTACCCCCCAAATCAGGGCCCAAGGAATTGATAACTAGACTCTTGCTGTTTGCACCCTCCATGTCATTTTCCTTTATTTTTTGATTTTTCTTTTATATTTTTCATATTAGAAAATCATAATAAATGTAAATAATTGTGGTTTTTTAATAATTCTTTTTCCATCCATCTCATGAAAATGTTAGGAAAATCAAATAAAAATAAAATTGTCATTTTATTTTAGGTTGCTATTTTTTGCATATTTTCCATTTTAATTGATTTGTTTTTAATATTTTTAATGCATGCATATCATTAGAAAATTCATAAAAAATGGTAGAATTAGTCAAATAATTCCGTTCTTTTTTCTGTAGACTCGTGATTCAGTGTAGAATTTTATAGTGCAGAAACATTAGCTTAATCATGCATTTTCATTTTAATTGCATTTTCTTCACTGTTATTGATGTTGAATAAATTGGTCTGTTGGTATGTCTGTGTTGCTGATTTTGATTCTTTCATCTGGTATTGAATTTTGTTCTGATTTTTCAGTATGTTGTTTTAGAGCCATGTAGGTCTCCCGTTAGATTTTTGATAGATTTTTGTAGGGTATTCTGATAGGATTTGTCTGAGCCTGAAGATAGGGGAAGTCTTGATGACTTCTGACTTTGAAGTTCAACTGTGGTTGAACTTCAGAGATAGTCTCCTGTGGTTTGCTGGCCTGTGGTTTCTTCTTGAAGGTGGGAGCTGATGGAAGTCCTGTTGGAGCTTGCAAGGTTGCATTGGATTGAGGCTTAGTCTAGGAGCTTGTTGTCTGTTTGTGAGGTTCGAGATCCTGAAGTTTGAAGGGAGTTTATGGTACTTTCCTGAGGAAGGCACTATGAATGACTTTCATCCTTCCTTCTCACCTCTTTCGTAAGTATCCAATGATGTCGGAGCCGACTTGTGAGTTTAATTCCTCCTGAGGAGGGATGTAAACTGATCACATGTTGTTGAGCCACATGGGATACGATTCCTAAGTGGAAGCCTCCTAGTACTTTCCTGAGGAAGGTCCTATGGGTCTATTCATTTAGTTCCACTAGTTTGTCTAGGTTTTCTTAAGTATCCAGTGATGTTGGAGCCAACTTGTGAGTTTAATTTCTCCCGAGGAGGAATGTAAACTGATCACAGTTGTTGAGCCACGTAGGATACGATTCCTAAGTGTCAGCCTCCTAGTACTTTCCTGAGGAAGGTCCTATGAGTCTGTTCACTTAGTTCCCCTAGTGCATATAGGTATTTCTCAAGTATCCCGTGATGCCGGAGCCTTCATGTGAGTTTAATTTCTCCTGAGGAGGAATGTAAACTGATCACAGTTGTCGAGCCGCATAGGATACGACTCCTGAGTAGTAACCTCCTGGTACTTTCCTGAGGAAGATACTATGAGCTTGTCTGCTTAGCTTCCTTTCTCTGGTAAGCTTGTTCTGAAGCTTGGAGAATGGGATTGATTCCTCTTGCCTAGGAGTTTGTTTAGATCCTTGCTTAGGGTTTTGATTAGGTGTTTGCTTAGATCCCTGCTTAGGGTGTTGTATAGAGTTTTGTTTAGGAGAGTTATTAGGAGCTTGTTTCAGGTTTGTTTCAGGCCCTGCCCAGGGTTAGTCTCTTTGTATTGCTTGACTTGTGTGATGTTATGTTGCATTAGACTTAGGTGTCCATCTAGATAGTTCTGAATAGGTGCATCTTAGAAGTAGACTTTGTGTGCATGAGAAGTTGAGGTGGTCCTCCTTCTGCTTGTTTGTTATTGCGTGGCTTTGCTTGTTGGTATTCGGTAGAGCTGAGCTCCCTTGCCTTTGTGGTTTGTGGCCTCTGTGCCTTGTTTGTCTAGTTGTTGCATTCATGCATGTTTTCAGTATTCCTTTACGTTGCAGTTTCTTGTTTGTCGTTTAGTCCAGTTGCCATGATCCCTTAGGAGCTCTGACTTCTCCGTTGTGGAGTTGTTATGATAGACATTAGGGTAGTCAACCAGGTGTGGTAGCAGTAGGTAGATTCCCCTGTTTCTCAGCTATAGTTCTAGGGTTTCCCTTTCCTTTCTGTAGGAGCTTTTGAGTAGCTTGACCCGTAGTTAGCTGAACTACAGCTGCTCTGATTCTTCGTTCCAGACGAAGATATGTAGGCATAGGATGCGATATCCTAGCGAGCACACTAACGACTAACTTTTGTTCTCTCGCGGCTGTGCGATCGAGACTTTCCCGCTAACGACTAATTGTTACCCCTTTCTCTTGCCCGAGTGCATTTGAGACCAGATCATAGTTGTAGGTTCCCGAGCCTTAGAGACCAGTTTGTTTTCTCACTGTTGTGTGAGAGCCCCTGTTTACCCGTAGTTAGCCGAACTACGCTTGCTCTGATCTTTCATATCAGATGAAAGTACGTAGGCACAGGACGCGATGTCCTGGCGAGCAACCTTTCCCCCGTTTAGTCGTAGGAAGTCGAACTACGTTGACTCTGACTTTCCCATTGCACGAGGGAATACGTAGGCCCAGAACACCGTATGTTCTGTCGAGTCCTGTCCTTTTATTTTCTTTTCAGACCAGCCATTAGCGTAGATAGATAATACACCCTTTTACCTATAAACATCAAGCGTGGATCCCATCGAGTACGATGGACGTGAGGGGTGCTAATACCTTCCCCTTGCGTAACCGACTCCCGAATCCAGGTTTTGGTTGCGATGACCATACCTTTTCCCGTCTTTGCGAGGTTTACTTCGAGCGTTTCCTTTCCCGCTCTGAGGGATAAATAACGCACGGTGGCGACTCTCCTGTCAAGCCGGCGCCGATTTTCGCAGTAGCGACAGCTGGCGACTCTGCTGGGGATAATAGCATCTAGGGACTTTCCCCATCCCTTATGCTGGGACCGTTTCCCATCCCCTACGCGAGTCAATCCTAGCGCTTGGATGTTTATTCGTTGGGTGTTGTGTATATTGTGTTTTACTTTTCTGCACTTTACTTTTCTGTACCTTTACCTTTCCGCATTTATTTTCCAGCATTACATTATTGTGATTATTGCTGTGGGCGAAGGGAGGTTACTGTGAGTGAAAAGCCGGACCTGGGCTTGAGTACACACCTAGATATAGTTGTGGAGAAGTAGTAGACGAACCTGTCTGCTGAGCAGGCACAGTTCCCTACGAAAATCTGCGCTCAGACGAGATTCTTGCAGAGGTGCTCCTTTCCGATCCTGAGGATCTGAGGGGAGTCCAGACGTGAGGATTGTCGACTCTGGGGACCGATCAATTGGAAGTCAGCTGAGTGAGGCCTCTTCATGACTTGATGATGCCACTCCTTCTGGGAATCGTATCGTCATTCATGAAAGTCTGTGATGCTGACGACCGCATAGGATGCCGTACCTTTGTCCGTGGATTAGGTCTATCCTACCTGTGAGAGGGACTGGGTTATTGCAGGAAAACTGGCCTTCAGAAACCATGATTCAGTACTTTTATCAGATGGTATTCTTGATTCATCTCCAGGTGTGTTGTCTGGGTCAGATGGGTTTCTTATCTGAGGTTGAGGCTATTATCAGATGGTATTTTCGTCAGATACAGAGGGTCAGATGGTTTTCTTACCAGGGGATTGATATTTTGAGTATCAGATGGTAGTTATTGGCATGAGATTCTGATGACCGTGTTGGTTTTCTGTTCTTGATCACAGAGATATTCCCTTTCAGGCTACAGCATAGCCCCTGTGTTCGCAGATTGCATTATTTATCATATTGCATCATTGCATTACCATCTGCATTCAACTAACGTGTGTGTATTGCAGGTATATATTTTCCCTTCCAGTTCTGGTGTTTGTTCTTAGCAAGACATGGAAAACCTGAAGAGAGTATTGCCCTATAAGTTTCCGTCGCCGAATATCAGTCTATTGTTAGAATTGATGGCTATTGCTAAGAAGAGAGGAATGGGTGACTTCAGAAAGAAATATGGGAGGATTCTGACCTACGTTTATCAGCCATCTGCCTACGAGACCAGCGGCATCTATACCCTGTTACAGTTTTACGACGCGGAGCTCAGGTGTTTTGTATTTCCCGACTTTGTTTTGGCTCCTACCCTGGAGGAGTACTCTGCACTTCTGGATATACCGATCCGTGAGCAAATGCCTTTTTATCGTACGGACGCTGAGCCTAAGCTGGCTGAGCTTTCTGCCATCCTGTGCTTGAAAGAGTCTGAGCTGTCTGGGAAGATGATCAGAAGAGGAGATGTATGGGGATTTCCGTTGGATGTCTTAGTGGATAAGGCTCGAGAGTATGCCCAGAAGGGTAAATGGGATGTTTTTGACGTCATTCTTGCTGTATGTGTGTATGGCATCGTGCTGTTCCCGAACATTCCTGATTTTGTTGATTCTGATGCCTTCTATATCTTGGCTGCGAAGAACCCAGTTCCTACTTTGCTGGGAGATATCCACCATTCAACCCACTATCAGAATGAAAAGCGACGAGGAAGGAATGTGTCTTGTTGCGTACCTCTCCTATGCAGGTGGTTCACCAGTCATTTGCCTAAGTCGGGCCCTTTTGTCACGTCTATCAATTCTCTAGGATGGCCCGAGCGCTTAATGGGATTAACTGCTGAGAACGTGGTATGGGTCATTAAAGAAGCATTTGGAGCTGAAGTCATACTCAAAGGCGAAGGATTCCCGAATGTTCCGTTAATAGGAAGGAAAGGTTGTGTCAACTATAACCCTTCCTTATTGATCAAGCAATTTGGGTACATACCTCAAGGAGCGCCAAAGCCCGAGGAGATACAGGAATCTATGTATCTCACCGGGGCAATTGGGAAAGAGATGCTGACCAAACTTGAGAAAGCCTGGAAAAACTTGCACAAGAGAGGGAAGCTTTCAGGTAACAGAGGGGATACTCGAGGTCCTAGCTCATATATAGAATGGATTCGTGAGCGAGCTGTGAAGTTCCTTATGCCATATCCAGCAGTTCAGCCATTGCATCCTCCTCCGGTAGAGGAGCCTACCACTGTGGACATTCAGGTTTACAAGCAGCTGATGGCGGAGAAAGAAGAGCTAGCAAGGGCTAAAGAGGCTTTAGAGCAGGAGAATGCCAAGCTTCGGCATGAAAATAATGAAACAGGATATATTTCTAAGCAACAGGCTGAAACTCTGAAACATCTGAAGGCTACGCTATTGGAATTGACCGAAACCAAGAAGCGACTAGAGTTAGATGTAGACTCCGTTAGTAGTGTGCTGGCCACCAAGAAGCAAGAGCTGGAAAGGGCCTATACAAAGCTAGCCAAGTTCAGAGAACACTGGGATCTCACTATGACCAAGCGCAAGGAGCGAGAAGAAGAGCTGAAGACTCAGATTGCTCAGTTAGAAGAACAGGTCAAGGTGAAGAACGAAGAGCTTGAAGAAGAAGCCTGTCGCCGATACGAAGCCGAGCGCAAGTTGACAGATGCCATGAAGAATTTGGAAGATTTCCAGCATAGAGCAGATGCCAAGAGACCCAAACCTGGGGGCGGTGCCAATGATAAGGCTTGGGAAGACTTTGTCAGAGACATCCAGGGGACAGTCAGGAAGAGGGATCGACTGATAGAAGGTTTGATTTATCAACCAGATCACGCAGAGACAAAGAAGATGGTCGAGGACTTCCGCAACCGTACCCGTATTTGATTTCTCTTGTATTCTGTATGTTGAGGTCACCACCAGGCATGTTGGCTGGGATCCTCTTTGTCATATCAGCTGTATGGAGCATAGTTGTGTAACTTCTGGACAAGACTGTTATTCTAATCAATATATGAGGGATTTTCCAAATATTGTCTTTATGGTTTATCTCGTCCTGCTACCACTGACACTGGAATTGGAGGGAAAATATCTCCAATGCACACATGCACGTTAGCATTTTTGTATTTCTGTTTGCATAAATCATATTGCATAGCATTTAGCAGGTCAGAGCACTTATCCAGCCTTTGTTTTCACCAGAAAGTGATTCTCGGGGAATTGTTTGAGGCAAGAGTGGAGTGTTGAAGACGACCAAGGGGTTGAAGCGGATTTGAGCAGAATCAAGCAGTGTAATCAGTTACCGGTAATTGGTGGCTATGTCTGAAGGCAATTTCCAGGCTCCTAACACCCAGGCAGGGTTTACTGTGGCGCCCAACCATCAGTATGATTCTATGGAAGGCTTCCCGCAAGCAAACAATCTTACTGCAGCCCAAGTTGTGCAGCCAACTGTTGAGAGCAGAGATCGGCATGAGCAGTTTCTTGCCCAGAATGAACGTTATCCTCCTGTTAACAATCAATGTGTTGCTTTCCCTGCGATGAATTACCGGAGAGATATTCCAATGACCGGGTTAGTAGATCCAAGAGCTCTTGACTATGGTAGAAGACTCCGAGTGTTGGAGGAGCAAATGAAAGCCTTGGAAGCGAAAGATGCCGTTAACCTGGATGCTGTAGCCATGTGTTTGGTTCCTGACCTGGTGTTGCCGCACAAGTTCAAAATGCCGGAATTTGAAAAATACACAGGAGATAGCTGTCCGAAGCTGCATTTGATGATGTTCTGTCGAAGGATGACTTCGTTTGTGCGAGATGATAAGTTGATGATCCATTGCTTTCAGTATAGCCTGACTGGGGCATCCCTGAGATGGTATGTGCAATTAGAGAGTAATCAGATTCGATCTTGGGTGGATTTAGCCAGAGCTTTCATGAAGCAGTACGATTAAAACTTGGATTTGACTCCTAGTCTTGTAGATCTGCAAGGATTGTCTCAAGCGGAGAATGAATCATTCAGGGCGTATTTGCGAAGATGGAAAGAATTGGCTGCTAGTGTTCAACCACCGCTTCCGGAAAGAGAACTGGTTGACATCTTTTTGAGTACCCTGAAAGGCCATTATTTTGACAAATTATTCAGTTGCACAAGTTTTGTGAGCCTGATGAGGCTGGGAGAGATTGTTGAGCGAGGACTCAGGAGTGGAAAGTTTCGAAGTGTTCCTTATGTCCCAGTTAATAAGGTTGAGTCAGTTGTCAGTTCTCAAGAAGAGTGGGAAGGAGATGACGCCATCTCAGAATCTCTGGCATCTCAGGATCAGTTTTCAGACACTTCAAGTCAACGGTCATCCTATCGCCGATCGCGTCAGCATGCTCCACGAAGACCAAGGAAGCCTGAAAGGCAGTTTACTCAGCTACCGGTGTCATACGGTCAGTTGTTGCCAGATTTGGTCAGAAGCGGATTGATAGTGCCGAAAGAGACTAAGCCGGTGATTCCACCGTATCCTCCAGGTTTTGACGCCAGCGCCCGCTGTGAGTACCATGTCGGGGCACAGGGGCATTCAACCAATGATTGTAAGGTGCTTAGAAGCCAGATTCAGGATCTGTTAGACTCTGACCGTATTTGCATCACTCCTCAAGGTTGTGTTCAGATTAATGATTTTCCGTCTTCTAGTTGTGCGGGTTCGTCAGTTAATGTCATGGAAGACTCCACAGGAAGTGTGTGCTCTGAGGATTGCCAATCAGAAAGTTCGGTTGTATGGGAGAAATTTCTAGAGGTTTTCGCGTCGGATGCCGCATCTGTTTTCTCTGCTTAATCCGTTTAGCTTTTTGTGCATCAGTATTTGTCGACCACCACCAGGATTGTTGGCTGGGGTCGTTATATTCATACTCATTTGTGCTTACCTGCTGATTTTGTTGGTTGTACATGTATGGGAGATGTTCGTCTGTTTGCTTATAGCTTGGGTTTCTCTTTATCTCGTTATGAATGTGTGTTTGTTTGCTACGCATTGCATTATTTTTTAACAGGTATATCAGAACCGTGGGTCTTATTTCTTCAGCATCCAGTTTGTTGCAGGAATTCCTTCAGAGATATGGAACAGAATCAGGTTGAATTGATCGAAGTCCAAAGCCAGCTGGGGCAGATGATGAGAGACATGCAAGAGATGCGTCTAGAGCAGAAGATTCTCAAAGAGGAGAACAGTCAGCTGAAGACCCAAATGAGTTTGATCATGGAGGTAGTCAAGAATGTGCTTAGGAAAGAAGACGATCAGCTATTCGAAGCCGCAATGAAGAAGCTCGCGCCACCTGTGCAAGTGGAACCTGAGCAGCAGCAACAGAAGATACATCCGGTTCAGCGGAAGATCCAAGAAGGAAAGCCAAGGAGAATATTTGAGGCACCACCTATGGCATATGCGGAGCTCTTGCAGATCTTATTGAGGTTTAATCTGGTTGAGAAAAGAACGTTGTCACCACCAACAAAAGCGTTTCCTCAGGGATACGATGCCAGTAAACAATGTGAGTTTCATTCCAGGGCATTCGGACATGACATCGAGGGATGTCATGCTTTCAAACACAACGTTCAAGACCTGATTGACTCGCACGATATTGAATTCACGCCGGGCGGCGTAGCTGTGCACATTGCTCCTGTCTCAGTCGATGCTAAGATGACAGATGTTTCCAAAGCTGCAGTGGGTCAGAAGCGTATCCTGGACTCCATGGTGTCAGAATCTCCAGGCCCACAATTGTTGCCTATTCCTGGGGCAGATCTAAGAAAGCAAATGGCTAAGCATAAGGAGAGCGTTAATCAGTACATCGAAGATCAAGAAGCCGATATTGCATTTGATACGAATGGTGCTCAAGGGTCAACCCGATACCGGCAGCAGCAGCCTCAGCAACAGAATAATCGGGGGTATAGAAGAGGTCAGAATCAAGGTCCTTTGGCAAGCCGTCATTTGGAAACTCCTCCTATACCATACGCACAGCTTCTGCAGACATTGCTTCAGCTCCAATTGGTGCGTAAAAGGACAATGACTCCCTTAACGGGACCACCACCACCGGGGTACGATGCTGACGCTACTTGCGAGTTCCATACCGGGGCACCTGGCCATACAGTAGAGAACTGTAAAGCATTTAAGCACAAAGTGCAGGATCTGCTTGATAGTGCAGCAATCAGCTTCGGGCCGGGAGGTCCCCACATCATCTGAATGAAGGAGTAAGAGCTCTATAATTTGGCCGGGTCGTTGAAGCAGATCAGGACAGCATTGGGTTGCCTCTAATAAGGATAGCTGGTTCAGCAGCAGGGCAGATGTGAAAAGCCCAGTTCTCGGAAGCTAGCATATTTCCTTTGTTTTAGCTTGTCATTTCTTTACATTTGTAATTGCTTTCCTGTTTGAATTTGTGAACTTGTTTGTAAAACTTGTTGTTTTCATTCGAACTGATGATAATGAAATAAATGTGCATGTTTTGATTGAATCCATTCGTGTTCACTAACTGTTTTGCAAATATTCAACGCTTGGTTAAGAAGAATTTAGGGAGGATGACGAAAATGACCGACATGCAAATTCCGATATTGTATGCTTTTGAAATAAAACCTGCTGATGATGTACAGGCATTGGTTCAAATCCCTAAACACCGGAGATATAAGGAAGATAATCCCTTGTCAACCCTTTTGAGCCTTGTAGTAGGAGTTCTTTCTGAAAACGAAAAACCCTCAATCTTAACCTGGGGCAGGGTAGGTGTTAGCTAATTTGACCGAGCGTCCAAATTGCAAAAGGAGTGTCCGTTCGAGGATAAATCACACCCCTAGAGGTCGTGCCTAAAAGACCACAATGGTTCAATCAGGAGTGGGACAGCCACATCATTTCCCAAAGAGTCAGGCAACCAATGTCACACGACTTGTTCGAAAAAACGAAAAAAAGAAGAGTCAAAAGCCCGCTAAGTCAAGAAAAATTCAAAACAAATGACTTAGGCAAAAATGAGGGCATCCCGCTGGACTTAAAAAAATCAAAAGATACTCAAAAGGAGTCAGTCCAGGCAAAAGTTAGGGATGTGAAAAAGAAAAGACGAAAAGGATCAAAAGAAAAATCCTCGATGGAAATACAAGTCGTGTGACCACAAATGTCAAAGACGAAAAATGAGTGGCTGTCACTCCAAATCCAAAAGTTTCTCGAACTATCATTCCTATTTTCTTTCAGCCTCTGAGAGGTGAGCGCTAAGGTCAAATTAGCTGAACATAGGATCGGAGAACATCAAGGAGAATGGATGGGTTAAAGTAAACTTTGAGCCTTTATCCTTTCTTTCAAAACCATGAACCTGACCACGTTACAACCTTTCAAAAGTCCTAATTGAAGCAGGTTGTTTCGAAAACATACTCCGGTAAATGTCGCGTCGATTCTGACTCCTAAAAAGGTTCCTCTTACCGTGTTGATACTGATGTTGACAAAGGTTTGTGCATTATATGCCATAAGCTGTTTTTCCTTTTCCCAGTGAACAGATTGGATGTCAAAGCTGTCATATGTGTTGCGTTAATACATCTTTTATGCAGAACAACTTGTTTTACTTGCAATTAAGCGCTTGACAGCAGAAAAGCTTCCTACAATGGAAAGTATGGTCAAGATAGAATGTGGAGCGCCCGAAGATTCCGAGAACAGGGGCAAGCTTTATTGTGATCCCCAGTCAGGTCAGCTTTTCCGAAGACAGTTATTCTGGGGCAATCAGAGTGAGATTTGGTGAATACGTCATAGTCAGGAGGTACTACTCTGAATCAGATAATCGGAGCAAGGTCATTGCAGTCAGGGGGCCGACCATCTTAAGCGCGCAAAGGTCATGCGAGGAGCATTCAAGGTGAAGTATCTCAGAAGTTCAGAATGCTGAGGCATATCATATCAGACCATCAAGGAACAGATGTGCAGATTTCCTTTCAGGGACTATCCCTACAGATGTCATGTAGGCTGGGGCATATCAGAAGCAAAAGGATTGATTGTTCTCCGTACCTACAGGGTCATTCAGGGTTATTCGAGCAGATGCAGTCGATTCTCGAGAGCGAGATGAATGCGGGAAGTCGTGTTACTATCCCTTGACTCTTCACTGAAAGGTTGTGTATTCAGGAAGAATATTTTCCAGCGTCAGTTGTGCCTGACCCAGTAAGATGGCTTAAGAGCTCAAATCCATGTGTGCGATTACTGTGAAGACCATCCGTGTTGGCGCATCAATTTCCGGATCCGAGCTTCATCAGAACGCGGGAAGACTCCCTCCATTTTCTACAGCAAAGTCAAATTTGCCGTTGGTATGGGTAAGCTATTCCCAGAAGAGTCTAATCATATTCAGCACATCTGCTATTTAGCAGCGGAGTTACATTCCCCAGCAGGGTATTACTTCGTCGAGGCGTTCGGTTAAGTTCCTAATATCCCCAGCGGAGTTGATTTCACTCTCCCAGCATTTATTTTGCTAGGACGATTCAGTGATATCCGGGTTTATCCCCAGCGAAGTTGGCCTCGCCTTCAGCATTTATTTTGCTGAAGTGGTTTTCTGTACCCGGCCTTCTCCGGCAGCTCGAGCCTGCTAGCATATTGCATGCATCATATTTGCATCATACTTGCATATCATTGTCAAAATGCGTAGCATTTCCATCTAGAATGGAGCATTACGTTGTAGAAAGACTAAAGCATTCGCATATGCATACAAAGCATAAGTCAGGTTTTCTATCAGCCTCATATGGCACGTGAATTACTCTGTGATCAGTTCAGGGGCATTTATCCAGCAACAGTATTCAGACAGTTCAGCAGATTATTTGTATCTCAGATCATGCAATGATAGTTGTGCTTTGAGCAAGCAGTCATCTGATGTTGACAAGCTTTTCTTCCCGTCAATTCATATTGACGATGTGTTCCTCCAATGAATGGATTTCTCCGACGTCCTGAGTACGAATGTGGTTTTCTTTCCGTCTATCCATAGACGATGTGAAGTTGCGGGTAGTCACAGTAGGGCTGCCAGGAGGGGTTTCCCCAGGATATGCTTTCCTTACCGTCTATCAGTAGACGATGTGAAGCTTTGGTTGATTTTCAATGGAGATTCAAGATAGAGTTTCTATAGCAAGTGGCTTTTCTTTCCGTCTGTCAGCAGACGATGTGAAGTTCCGGGTTACTGTTCAGCGGGTTTCTTATTGCCAGATCAGACATATGATGAGGTGTTTCCCCAGCGAGTCTTCTCCGGCTATCCTTGGTTGTTGAGAGGTTTCAAAATGATTTTGGATATTGGTTCTCTTTCTGGTTATTGGATATGATGACGTTTAAGAGGGACTTTTCTGACCATCAATCCCTATTGATGACGAGGCTCTTCGAAGAATGTTCAGTTTGCGTGATCGTTGATTCTTATTGACGACATGATTCTTTAAAAGGTGGTTTTCTTCCCGTTAGTCCATACTGACGATGTGGCCCCTTCAAAGATGTTGATCTCTCCATCAATTCCCGTAGACAGAAGGATTCTGAAATTCAAAGGATGGTGTTGAATTGCGTTATGGTGACTTCCCGTCTATCTTTAGACGATGTGTGTATGGAGATTCTGGTGTCTTTCCGTCTATCCTTAGACGATGTGAGTATGAAGATTAAGGTTTTCTCCCGTCTGTCAGTAGACAGCGTGAATTCAGAGATTATTTCTTTCCGTCTACCCTTAGACGATGAGAATAATGATTTGTTCATCAATCAGGATGATGCCGTCTACCCTTAGACGATGAGAATAATGAGTTGTTCATCAATCAGGATGATATCGTCTACCCTTAGGCGATGAGAATAATGAGTTGTTCATCAATCAGGATGATACCGTCTACCCTTAGACGATGTGAGTATTGATTTGTTCATCAATCAGGATGATCCCGTCTACCCTTAGACGATGTGAACATTGATTTGTTCATCAATCAGGATGATCCCGTCTACCCTTAGACGATGTGAACATTGATTTGTTCATCAATCAGGATGATGCCGTCTACCCTTAGACGATGTGAATATTGATTTGTTCATCGATCATGATGATGCCGTCTACCCTTAGACGATGTGAATATGGAGATTAATGTTGTCTTTCCGTCTATCATTAGACGAAGTGAGTATTCAATCAAGGTGTCTTCCCGTCCATCTTTGGGCGATGTGAGTATATTTCTTCCTGCCTATCAGTAGGCAATGTGAAAGAATCAAGTATGTTGTTGCAACCATCAGGGTTTGTTACATGGGGTATCACAAGTAACGGGTATTCAATCAGGAGTTCTTTATCAGATGATTAATCAGTTTGGTGCCGCAATGACTGGGCTCGGTTTTCTGGACTTTATTCTCCAAGCAGTTGACAGTATATGCTCGCGGTTGGCAAATTTTCGGGTTTTATTTGTATTCAACCGTCTCGTACCTCTGAATGTTTGAAGGCTGAGCGCTCTTCAAACCCTTCAGGTCCAAGTCGCTTGAATAGGGGCAGCTGTTGCACCCTAAAATTTGACCAACCGGTTCTCCTATCTGACTCATGGTTTAATTTCATATTCACAATCAGACAGATGATTTTTGTGCGCAAGCAGGGGATATCAGAGTTTACAGCTTGATTTTTGTCTATCAGATATGGCAGACCCAGTCCAGATTGCCAGGGTTTTATTTTCAGGAAATTGTGCGCTCCTCGGTGATTTTTCAGTGATTTTGGGGATATTCTGATGCCCGGGGATCTCCGTTCGATTCGATCTGGTCTCGTGCGCTTTTATGGGGGTCATTTGTGCATTCATCTGCATTTTTAGGGTTTAATAGGCTTTTGTGAATTTTTAACAGGCTTTATAGAATTTTTCTGGAATTTAAATAGGGTTTTTGTATTTTTTAATGGCTTAATTCTCTTTTTAGGATTTTATAGATTTTTTAAATAGATTTTTAGAATTTTAAATAAGATTTTAAATGGTTTTATCTTTTTAGAATAATATAGCTTTTTCTTTTAATAATAGTTTAGAATTTTGTAGGTTTTTTTAAATAGGTTTAATTGCTTTTTAAATCATTTTTAGAATTTTATATAGATTTTTAAATAGGTTTAATAGTTTTTGGATAATGTAGAAAATAATATAGTTTTCTTTTATAGATTTTGATAGATATTAGATAATATTAGGTTTTTTAATAGAAAATTAGATTAATATAGAATTAATTAGACTTTAATTGTTTTTTCAGAATTAATTAGGTTTTAATCTTTTTTTAGATTTTTATTAGGATTAACCATTAATTAGATTAGATTTAATTGTTTTGTTTTATTCAGTTTTTTTTCAGTATTGTTGGTCCAGTTCGTATGGGCCCAGGGGGTTCTGTTTGAGGCCCAGTCATTTTTTGTCCCAAGAGGTCCAGCAAAAAAGTCCAGAAAAATAATTCAGAAAAGTCCAAAGTCTTCCACCAGCGTCCAGCAGACTCCAGAAACTTCTGGAAAGTGCCAGCGCATGTCAGTGATATAAATATTGATGACACGTGTTGAAGCAAAGGAGGTCCCACACGTCTTCTCAGAATCCACGCCACGCCACACTCAGAACTTCACAGACTCCACCACGCGTCCCCACCTGTCCCCCACTATCTCTCCCTCTCTCTCCACGCCACCACACGTGGCACCCATGCAAACCCTTCCCTGAGCCACCTGGCCTCCTCTCGTCCTCGCCGGAGCCCCCTTACCGCCGGGCATGCAAACGCCCTAGCAACGCCGCCGGCCACCGTCAACCAACTCCGGCCACCACCTAAATCTCCAGAATCCCCAGATCTTCATCCTCTTCCTCCGATCCCCTCCATTGAACCTTCATACCTTCATCCAAATTTTCCAGAATCATCATCGTCTCCATCAACTTTCCAGAACAACAACAGATCTTCATCCCAATTTTTCCAGACATTCACAACCTTCATACAAAGATTTCCAGAAATCTCCGTCAACCTTCATACTTTCATCCCAATTTTTCCAGAAACGCCTTGAACCTCCATACCTTCATCAAGATTTTCCAGAATAACGTCGAACTTGCATCAAATTTTTCCAGAAACTAAACCTTCATCCTCATCCATAATCTCCAGAAATCACCTCCAACATCAACCTTCAACAACCTTCGTGCAAATTTTTCCAGAAACCCTAAATATTCATCCAACAATCTTCGAACAAGGTTCCCAGAAACGTCGAATCACGTTCAATCTGCAAGCAAGCTTTCCAGAAATCCACCAGATTCAAGGATCTTCAAGATCCATCTGCTTCAGATTCATAGCGTCTTCGTTCTTCAACAACACGCGCCTAATACTCAGGAATCTTCAAAGATCCCTTGTTCTCCTCGCGTTACACCAGGTTTGCCTTCTCTCTATTAGATCTTCGTTACAGTTAGGGCGAAATAATTGGTTAGGTTTTTTGAGTTTTGATTCGTGTTTGATCTGTGAGATAACTGTGAGATTTGGTGTTGATTCATTGGAGTGTGGTAAGATGTGTGAAGATTTGTTGTTTTCTGGGACTAGATTAAGAGATAGGATGAAGACGAGAGGAAGACGGCCAGAGAGGTTGATGAACAGTACCCAGGGTTTGGAGAGAGTGATATGGTTTTGTTTAGGGTTTTTCTGATTAGGTTTGGACTGGGCTTAGGCCCAAGCGTACTACTGAACACACCCCAAATTGCTAATTTCCTCCCCCTAGCGTATGGAGTCTGGGTATAGAACTTGGGCCTTAGGCCCCATTTTGCTATCTGCACCCCTGGGCGTAAGCCCAGTATTAGAAATAAACTGAATAAATTGCTAGCGCCGCCCCCCCCCCCCAGGTTCTTTTCAGTTTCAATATTTGTTAGTTGTTTTTGGCAGCTTGGGCCCTGCGCCCCAGATTGCTTTTAGTACCCCCCAAATCAGGGCCCAAGGAATTGATAACTAGACTCTTGCTGTTTGCACCCTCCATGTCATTTTCCTTTATTTTTTGATTTTTCTTTTATATTTTTCATATTAGAAAATCATAATAAATGTAAATAATTGTGGTTTTTTAATAATTCTTTTTCCATCCATCTCATGAAAATGTTAGGAAAATCAAATAAAAATAAAATTGTCATTTTATTTTAGGTTGCTATTTTTTGCATATTTTCCATTTTAATTGATTTGTTTTTAATATTTTTAATGCATGCATATCATTAGAAAATTCATAAAAAATGGTAGAATTAGTCAAATAATTCCGTTCTTTTTTCTGTAGACTCGTGATTCAGTGTAGAATTTTATAGTGCAGAAACATTAGCTTAATCATGCATTTTCATTTTAATTGCATTTTCTTCACTGTTATTGATGTTGAATAAATTGGTCTGTTGGTATGTCTGTGTTGCTGATTTTGATTCTTTCATCTGGTATTGAATTTTGTTCTGATTTTTCAGTATGTTGTTTTAGAGCCATGTAGGTCTCCCGTTAGATTTTTGATAGATTTTTGTAGGGTATTCTGATAGGATTTGTCTGAGCCTGAAGATAGGGGAAGTCTTGATGACTTCTGACTTTGAAGTTCAACTGTGGTTGAACTTCAGAGATAGTCTCCTGTGGTTTGCTGGCCTGTGGTTTCTTCTTGAAGGTGGGAGCTGATGGAAGTCCTGTTGGAGCTTGCAAGGTTGCATTGGATTGAGGCTTAGTCTAGGAGCTTGTTGTCTGTTTGTGAGGTTCGAGATCCTGAAGTTTGAAGGGAGTTTATGGTACTTTCCTGAGGAAGGCACTATGAATGACTTTCATCCTTCCTTCTCACCTCTTTCGTAAGTATCCAATGATGTCGGAGCCGACTTGTGAGTTTAATTCCTCCTGAGGAGGGATGTAAACTGATCACATGTTGTTGAGCCACATGGGATACGATTCCTAAGTGGAAGCCTCCTAGTACTTTCCTGAGGAAGGTCCTATGGGTCTATTCATTTAGTTCCACTAGTTTGTCTAGGTTTTCTTAAGTATCCAGTGATGTTGGAGCCAACTTGTGAGTTTAATTTCTCCCGAGGAGGAATGTAAACTGATCACAGTTGTTGAGCCACGTAGGATACGATTCCTAAGTGTCAGCCTCCTAGTACTTTCCTGAGGAAGGTCCTATGAGTCTGTTCACTTAGTTCCCCTAGTGCATATAGGTATTTCTCAAGTATCCCGTGATGCCGGAGCCTTCATGTGAGTTTAATTTCTCCTGAGGAGGAATGTAAACTGATCACAGTTGTCGAGCCGCATAGGATACGACTCCTGAGTAGTAACCTCCTGGTACTTTCCTGAGGAAGATACTATGAGCTTGTCTGCTTAGCTTCCTTTCTCTGGTAAGCTTGTTCTGAAGCTTGGAGAATGGGATTGATTCCTCTTGCCTAGGAGTTTGTTTAGATCCTTGCTTAGGGTTTTGATTAGGTGTTTGCTTAGATCCCTGCTTAGGGTGTTGTATAGAGTTTTGTTTAGGAGAGTTATTAGGAGCTTGTTTCAGGTTTGTTTCAGGCCCTGCCCAGGGTTAGTCTCTTTGTATTGCTTGACTTGTGTGATGTTATGTTGCATTAGACTTAGGTGTCCATCTAGATAGTTCTGAATAGGTGCATCTTAGAAGTAGACTTTGTGTGCATGAGAAGTTGAGGTGGTCCTCCTTCTGCTTGTTTGTTATTGCGTGGCTTTGCTTGTTGGTATTCGGTAGAGCTGAGCTCCCTTGCCTTTGTGGTTTGTGGCCTCTGTGCCTTGTTTGTCTAGTTGTTGCATTCATGCATGTTTTCAGTATTCCTTTACGTTGCAGTTTCTTGTTTGTCGTTTAGTCCAGTTGCCATGATCCCTTAGGAGCTCTGACTTCTCCGTTGTGGAGTTGTTATGATAGACATTAGGGTAGTCAACCAGGTGTGGTAGCAGTAGGTAGATTCCCCTGTTTCTCAGCTATAGTTCTAGGGTTTCCCTTTCCTTTCTGTAGGAGCTTTTGAGTAGCTTGACCCGTAGTTAGCTGAACTACAGCTGCTCTGATTCTTCGTTCCAGACGAAGATATGTAGGCATAGGATGCGATATCCTAGCGAGCACACTAACGACTAACTTTTGTTCTCTCGCGGCTGTGCGATCGAGACTTTCCCGCTAACGACTAATTGTTACCCCTTTCTCTTGCCCGAGTGCATTTGAGACCAGATCATAGTTGTAGGTTCCCGAGCCTTAGAGACCAGTTTGTTTTCTCACTGTTGTGTGAGAGCCCCTGTTTACCCGTAGTTAGCCGAACTACGCTTGCTCTGATCTTTCATATCAGATGAAAGTACGTAGGCACAGGACGCGATGTCCTGGCGAGCAACCTTTCCCCCGTTTAGTCGTAGGAAGTCGAACTACGTTGACTCTGACTTTCCCATTGCACGAGGGAATACGTAGGCCCAGAACACCGTATGTTCTGTCGAGTCCTGTCCTTTTATTTTCTTTTCAGACCAGCCATTAGCGTAGATAGATAATACACCCTTTTACCTATAAACATCAAGCGTGGATCCCATCGAGTACGATGGACGTGAGGGGTGCTAATACCTTCCCCTTGCGTAACCGACTCCCGAATCCAGGTTTTGGTTGCGATGACCATACCTTTTCCCGTCTTTGCGAGGTTTACTTCGAGCGTTTCCTTTCCCGCTCTGAGGGATAAATAACGCACGGTGGCGACTCTCCTGTCAAGCCGGCGCCGATTTTCGCAGTAGCGACACCATATGCTGATTTTGGAGTGGCTCTTGCCCCTCCATTTCCAGATTGGTTCATCTGTGGGGATTCTATAAAGATCCTTCGTCAGTAATCGAAACCCAAGGCTCAGCGGGTGGTTCTGACTAAGCATACGCTAGACAGTTTCAAAGGACACCTTCATATTGGTATCGAAGATGTTCGCATCGAATCCGAAATACATGAAGGTTTGAATTCTTCGATTTTATGTTTTTTATTTGAACTTTATCATTACTAACTTATGGTAACTTTGTTTGTTTTGCAGTTGTACCCAAGAAAAGCACACCTCAATAGTTGGTCGAAACAAAGGCTGAAGGCAGCAAGGTATGTCACATACCTTTTCCTTTCAATGATTAGTCTTTGTTTCCTCTAATGCTTCTCATTACCTCATGCTTCCCGCAAACTACCTCCAACACCTCCGAGGAAGTCGAAAAGGGGCACTGCCCAAATTATTATTGATTCGAAGGATGATGACCAATCTCCTCCTGAAGACTTAAAGATGAAGAAGAGGAAGAAAACCAGTCAAGAGACAGATGTTGCTGGTGGCCAATCTGATCCTAAAATGGCTAAGGTCTCCAGAAAGACAACCCCCACCAGTGGTGCTGCGAAAGCCTCTTCTAAGGCTGCCTCTAAACCAGTCATAGGTCATGCTGAAAGCAATAATTCTAGCCTTGCTACTGAAGGTGTCAAGGTAACTTATCAATTCAATTTTTGAAATGCCCGCTTACTTACCTTGTTTCCTTTTGCTCTAATTCGCTTCCTCTTTGATTCAAGCTGATGCAAGTGGCTCAAAGCCACCAATGGATAATCCTCCTTCTCCAGCCACCATTCTGAATAGCCAAGGTGAGCCCACATACCATCCCACTTCTGATTTGGGCTATGGAATGAGTTCACTAGGTGAAATTGACAAACCTGGCTTTGAAACAGCTCCCCCTTCACCTACAAAGAACGCTACTCAGCACTCTCAAACAGATGGCTCCGACCACGAGGAAGACGATGATCAGCAGAATCCTGAACAAAAAATCCAAGAGACGTCACTATGGATGAAACTGCAACCTTGGTTGATAAAGATGACTCCCTAGTGGACAATACCCTTGGTGATAAAAATGTTGGTCCAGAAGGGAGTGAGGAGATAGAGGAAGATAATGAGACAATGCACCAGTCTAAACTTGATGGCAACAATGATGGAAACATTGATGACTAAATGGATGAAGATGAAGAAGATGAGGGCAAAAGCGAGGAGGAGAAAACTAACAGAGGACCTGGTAATGAGCCGACCCCTGTCGAAACCACCACTACTCCATCCATTACTGCTGCCACTAGAGGCAAGGTCAACCTCAACTATGTATCGAGCAGGCCTTTCTGAAAAAGAAATTGATGCCTTAAAGTTCAGCAACCCTCGACAATACATAAAATCCTTCTTGGCAGTCGAGGAAGTTCCTTTAATAAAACTCTTAAAGCTTCGACTACCTCTGGAGATCAGCCTTCAAGCAAGCCTGAGGACAATAGCCTTTAAGGGTGACCTTTTCACACTCTTACAGATGGATCATGTTACTCACATCTCTCGAAAAAACTCTTCCAAGAAGTAGACATCCATGCTATCTCCCCCGAATCTGCCACCATCATTCTAGAGCTTGGCACTATGATTGACCAAGTTTATGGTGACCTCAAGCACCTGCCTCAAATTGAGAAGGCCATTTCGACCAAATCTGGAAGCGAGGTTGCCGTTTGGGCTTCTGCCACTGACTCTGAGAATAAGGTAGAAGAATTGGAGGAAACTAAAGAAAAGAACAAGTAGAAGATCACCTCTAACGAACAAAACATTGCCTCCTAGGAACGAAAGATCAAGAAGCTTCGAGCCAAGATCTCAAAGGCCAAAAAACGCAACGCTGAGTTGTATGCCTTTGATGACTTTGGCCTATCTAAAGAGCTTGACAATGCCATAACTTTTACTGAGGAAGCTCGATAACTGGAGAAAGAAATTGCACGCTTAAATTCTGACAAAACCCTGTGTGAAAGGCTTCTTGAACTCCAAAAGTCGAAATACTTGAAGATGAAAGAGAATCTCTGTTTTTAGCTTGTTAATTTCTTTGTGATGTTTTCCTTTAAATATAATGTTCCATATCCCTTTGAGGCTTTCTTATGTAATGACTTTAATCCATTTTGGCACTCATGAATACCATTGTTGGCTCTGCCTTTTTACATCGAATTATTCTTTATAGATTTTGATTTCTTGAAACGCTGGTTTATATTTTTTCAAATACTTGCCGTTTACTTTCAAGATTATTTTATCCTCGTTTAATTCTTCAACTTCATAGGTTCAATTAGAAAATACTTACATAATTTGAAACAGGCCTTCCTATTTTGGGGACCATTTACCCAAGGCTCTGACCTTTCGATCCATAGGCAGGATTACCTTCCAAACTAAATCTCCAGGCGAAAAGGTCTTAATCTTAACCTTTTTATTGTAAGACTTCTCTACTCTTTTCTTTTGTCTCCTCAAAAGTTCTAGAGCTTTAAGTCTCTCTTCGTAAAAATCTACCAACTCATCTAACATCATATTCCAATAAGACTCGGAAGGAATTTCATGATGTCTTTGAATCCTAGTCGATTGCAGGTAGATCTCAACGGGTAACACTGCATCATGACCAAAAGTCAATCGAAATGGAGTAGTGCTAGTTGCTTCTTTGGGAGAGGTTCGACATGCCTAGAGGATATGGTCTAATGTCTTATGCCAATTTCTAGATTTCTTTCCCACATGTTTTTTGATCAAACCAATCACCACTTTATTAGCTACTTCGACTTGACCATTAGCCTGAGCATAATAAGGTGTAGAGGTTAAGAGTTTGAAATCCATCTCTTTAGCAAACCCCTACATCTTTCGACCAGTAAAGACTGATCCTTAATTTGTTATGATCGTTTCTAGGATTCCAAACCTGTAAATGATGTATTTTTGAATAAAATCGAGCACATCTTCTTGATCCACATTTGGTAAAGGTATTGCTTCGATCCACTTTGTAAAGTAGTCAATTCCTACCAAAATGTATCTCTGATTCTTGGAGGATGCTGGTAGAATTTCTCCAATCAAATCCAAAGCCCAACCTCTGAAAGGCCATGGTTTGACGACAAAATACAACTCTCTTGCAGGGATATGATGTATGCCAGCATGAACTTGGCATTCCTGGAAGCCCTTGGCGAATTCAATATAATCCTTTAGCATGGTAGGCCAATACATGCCTTGTCAAAACAATATCCATTTCATCTTATGGCCTACTTGATGTGCCCCACATGCCCCACTGTGAACAGTCGGAAGGGCCAAATTCACCTCTGATTCACTAAGGCGTTTAAGTAAGACTTCCTCAGGGGTCTTTTTAAATAACTCATTTCCTAGAAAAACATAACTTAAAGCTTGATACCTGACCTTTCGCTATGTGGACGATGTTGGATTCTGTAACTATTCGACTAAATGCTTCCTCCAGTCTTTGTCCGTCAAGCAGTCTACTGCAAAAATCTCAAAATCTTCTTCATCAATGTATCCAAGCTTCATCACTTTTAGATCTGATGGGCATAATCCAACAGACACGACTTTACCTCTAGCTTCGATTGCCTCTTGTAAATTTTCCTTCGAAACCCTATACCCAAAAGCAATCTGAGCTAAGTCATTAGCCACTTGATTCTCTAGTCGAGGTATGTGTCGAATGCTTACCACTTCGAATTTCTTCAGTAGTCTGTTGGCTATTACAAAGTACATGATAAGATTTTCCTTAACACATTTGTACTCCTTTGTAATTTTTTTTATGACCAACTCTGAGTCTCCCATTATTTCGACTCGAGTTGCCCCCAATTCTAACAAAATCTCAAGTCCTGCTATTAAGACTTCATACTCAGCCTCGTTGTTGGAACAAAGTCCTTCGACCTTGTACTTGAATTTTGTTAGAATTTTTTCAAGCGAAATAATTAGCACACCTATGCCTGTTCCATCTTTATGGCTAGAGCCATCAAAGTATAACTTCCAAGGTTCTAGTTCGACGTAAATTAAAGTGCTTTCATTTATGGAGTGGTCGACTATAAAGTCTGCTACCACTTGTCCTTTAACTGCCTTTAAAGGCTTATTTGTTAAAGAATACTTAGTCAATGCTAGTGCCCACTTACCAACTCGACTATGTAAGATAGGTTTAGACAACATATGTTTAATAACATCAAAATGAAACAAAACATAAACATCAACTAGTTTTATATATTGCTTTAATTTTGTACAAGAGAAATACAAGCATAAGCATAAATTTTCTATCATGTTATACCTAGTTTCTGCATCATTCAAAACTCTACTGAGGTAGTAAATGGCCCTTTCGACACCATCCTCATCCTCTTGAGCCAACATGCTCCCTAAGGTTTTGTCTGGCGTAACTACGTACAACCTCATACTCCTATTCTTACAAGGAGGTGAAAGAATTGGAGGATGACTCAGATAGACCTTGATCCTGTCAAAGGCTTCCTGCTGATCTTGCCCTCATTCGAACCCCTCTTTGTTGAATCAAAGTGATGGTGAAAAGGCCTACATTTTTCTGCTTAAGTTCGATATGAACCTTCTCAAGAAATTAATCTTGCCCAGCAGTGATTGCAGCTCCTTTTTAGTTGATGGCACTTTTGTTTCCATGATGGCTTTGGTTATATTCTGGTTGATCTTGATCCACTTTTTGTGGACCACAAAGCCTAGAAAATCCCCTGCCTGCACATAAAACGCACATTTAAGAGGATTCATTTTAAGACCATATCTTCTCATCCTTTTGAAGGATTGTCGAAGATGGCCCAAGTGACTCTTCCCTGAAACAGACTTAACCACAATATCATTAATATATATTTGCATGAAAGTCTCTATATAATCATGGAAGATTGAGTTCATTGCTCGTTGATATGTTGCCCCAACATTTTTGAGGCCAAAAGGCATATTACCCATTCGTAGGTACCTAAGGCTCTAAGACATCGAAAAGCTGCTTTGGGGACATCATCTTCAGCAATGAGTATTTGGTTATAACCAGAGTGCCCATCTAACATACTAAGATACTCATGTCATGCAGCGGAATCGACTAGCATTTCTGCCACAGGCATAAAATACTCATCCTTTGGAGTTGCAGAATTTAGATCTCTAAAGTCTATGCAAACTCTTAAAGAACCATTCTTTTTAATGACATGTATAATGTTAGCTAAACACTCGACATACCTGGCAGTGTGGATGAACTTGCATTGAAGGAGTCTTTCGACTTCCTCCTTTATCTTTGAGATAATTTATGGGGTAAATCGTCTTGGATTATGTTTGACTGGCTTCTCCCCAGGCTTGATCGACAACTTATGTTTGACCAACTCTATACTCAGACCAGGCATCTCATCATAGTCCCAGGCGAAATAGTCTTTAAACTTCTAGAGCAATTGGATGACTTCGACCTTAAGTTGTGGGTCAAGATTGGCGCTGACATATGTTGCCCTTCTGGTTGCCCCCTCTCCTAGGTCAATTTCTTCTAATGGGTCCTACGCTAGCATCTTAATGTCGTTCGCCAGCAGATCCTTTTCAAACCCCAAAGGCTCATCATCATAGATGGCATCAAGCCTCTGGCCCTGTTCTACACCCTGAACCTTATCGGTGGCTCTAAGTCAAAGTCCTTACCAGGACCTTCTTGGTGGAAATCGGAATTGTCCTTGATGATCATATATTCATTAGTAGCTTCCAAATCCGCCTGTAATTTGGTTTCAGCCATGTAGGCCGAAATTCTTCTCAATGCTTCGAACTCAGTCATTGTCACTGAATTCACTTCCCCACCCTGTGGGGTCTAATGCAGGCTCGCCAAGGTATGAGAGCCTTTCTCCTGGAACCTCCTTATCCCACCGGAAACCATTGACGGGGTGTAAGTACAATGAGCAAAATGTTTCATCATTCGGGACAAACTCAAAATCTACGGGGCCACAAGGGGCAATATGAGCCAGGTGCTTGTCGAACTTTCTCCTGTCGACATGATTTATGGGTGCCTTTAAACACCCATGATCAGCTTCAATGTTCTCTACTATACCATCTGGCCTCCAGATGGTGATTCGTTGATGCATCGAAGATGGCACTGCACTTATGTCATGTATCCACTCACGTCCTAATAGTAGATTATAGTTGGCTTTTGTTTCCACTACCATGAAGACAGTAGGCCTAGTGATTGTCCCAACTGTTAAGTCAACTTGTATCACACCTAATGTAGATCCAACTTTTCCTTCGTAATTCGAAAGAACTATATTATGTGGCTTAGTATCAGTGTCATACTTGCCAGTCTTGTTCAATAAGAAATGTGGCATCAGATTTACTGTTGCGCCACAATCCACCAATATCTTGTTCACTAGTACATTCTCCACCTTCCCAGTGATGTAAAGAGGCTTCATGTGACCTTTGATATCCTCTATAGGTCGCTTGAAGAAGGCGTTCTGCTCTTCAAAGCACCCATTATTCATGATATAGTAGCACACAGGCTTGTGTGCTGCCATCTCTACTTCAGTGTAAGCATCCAAATTTTCGAACTCTGTAATTTGGTCTAAGTCCCTTGGCATTACAGATACCACATTGACTAGGATTTCCAAAGATGCATCAGACTAGGAAATTTGGTCTGTCATTTCTTCATCATCTTCGACAGTCTTTTCATGTTTGTCCTCTTGAGAGGAAAACAATTTCCACCCCCACAGGCACTTTTTCCAGCAATCTTCATTTGATTCCCTCTGTTATTATCAGTAGGGACATTAGTACTGAACTCTCCTTGGTCCTTTAACTGAGCCTCCCTGAGATCCTTCCTTCTACGTTGCTCTCTCCTCCATTGAGATCGCGGCATCGGGTTCTTCCCTTTATAGTTCTCAGAAACGTGAGTTGTTTTGTTGGTAGATTGAAACTTCTTGCAATAGGTGATCGAAGAGCCCCTGTTGACGCCGAAGTTTTTCCATTTCTGCTGACCTTTCTGCCTGTCCTCATTTGGTTTGACCAATTTACTGTTAGAAAGTTCATCAAATGGCTTGAAGGTAGCAGGCCTCGCTCCTGGTGCTCTAGCCTTCGACTCAGACCTTCTTGGGTCGAAACTTCGGGGGCCATGGTTTTCCTTCTCCCACTTCTGCTTAGACTTCTCTACCCCTTCAAGCTTCTGAGCAGCCTTTTGATCGAAGATTGTGCTGTATCTGGGGCATAACATGACACCTGATCCCTTCTTTTGGCAGCAGTGAAGGAATTTAATAATGGTCTCTTCCTGTTTTGGATACGCCACTTTATTGCGCTCTTCCTGGGAGCTTGCTTCATCGACCTCCATGGTCTTATGTTATGCAATCTCGACCATATTTATGTCTATATTGACATTAGCACTAAGATTCAGATTGCATAAGTCCACATCAAGGCCTTCAGCAGCCCTGTCCATCTTGTCGAAACTATTTGCAGTTTATTTGGTAACCAGCATCATCTTGGAATCTTCAGTGATCCCATCGTCCAAGCCATCAGTAGCTTTGTCGAATCCATCAGCGGCCTCACTCACGGGTTTCTCCATGACATTGATATCAAGGCTTACAATAACCTTGGCTAACACAACATCATTGGCGAAATCTTCAGTAATTTCCACCATATTAATTAAATATTCGAAGTCATCAGCAACTTCAACCATATGTACTTATGTGGGCTCAACATAATGGGCATCCACTGTTTGCAATGGGTCAGAGTAAATTTTCATTTGACTATTGCTCTTTTCTCCAAACTTCAGCCTGCCCTCCTGGACAGCATTTTGGACCAAATCCCTGAAAAGAAAACACTGAGAAGTTTTATGACCCAAAAAATTATGGTACTTGCAAAATCCTCTCTTTTTTATTTGTTCTAAAGGTGGCATTTTAGCGCCAGCAGACACTATCATTTGTCCATCTTTAACTAACAAATCAAATATTCCATCGCATTTAGTGATATCGAAAGTATATGTTTTCTTTGGAAACTTGTCATTCTTTTCAGATTCGACAAACAAATTTACATTTGAAGGAGTTAAAATTTTACAAGCACACGGGGGACCCTGCTTTAATTCAGCAACATCTATCTCATTTTCGTCAGAATACAATGGTTCATCATGCAAACCTTTGACATTCTCATTATATTCAACATAGGCTACCTTCTTACTCTTAGTAAACTTAGCCTTTTCGTCTTTCAGACGTTTTAACTTTCGAACCCTATCAGCTAGCTGGGCCATATCTCTTAGATACTGGGTATCCAACTTCTTTCTAATAGAGTAATCAAGGCCACCATCGACCATTTTACCAACTCATGTTCTGACACTTGAGTAAAACACCTAGCCTTAAGTAATCGAAACCTATTTAGGTAATCGTCTATTGGCTCAGTAAACTTTCGTTTTATGCTAGCCAATTCCTTCGACAATAGATTCAGTAGTATCTCCTGAAAATTTGGTAAACTTTGGTACCTTCGTCCTAGGAGGCAATTCTGATTGGGAATGTAATCTACTATCGGTGATGTATAGTTTAGCCTAGTAAAACCAAAATTTACCCCATTTCGGGCCATTATCCTTTCGACCATGGCTGCTAGGTTGTTATCGGCAGCTATGTTGTTACGTCGAACCTGTTGTATAACATGGTTAACATCTTGGTTTCGATTTACCATAACTACCTCTTGTTCCCTCTCTACCGGAACTGGCACTTGGTTCCTAGGTGGTTTGACTCAAGGAGGTTCTAGTCTAAGGGGTCGAAGCTAAAGGGTTCGACTATCCCCTGACTTTCTAGATTCGCCTCAGGTATGTTCGCTAGGTTCCATCGTGGAATGTTTTCCATAACAGTTGTGCCTCGAACAAGGGCTGGTACACCCATAAATTCTGCCAAGTATGCCAATTGCACTGCTAATTGTTAGTTAGTCTGGGTAGTGTTCTGGATCAAGGGCTGGAAAATTTCCCCCATAGTTTGGACAAGGTCTGTACCATTTATAGGTTACTCTCATCCATTTGCTGTCTTAAACATGCTATAGAAGTATTTGTCAGACTAGGACCTTGAGTGGAATATCCCACACCAACACTTTGACTGTTTCGACCCACATTTATCCCAGATTCTGACCCTTGTAATGGCGAAGACATTACATTCTCTGAGAATACTAGGGGAGCATTTTGGAGGCCTTGCATTACTGACGTTGGCATTCCATACGATGGATTCCTTTGTAATGGTTGTGAAAACCCTAAAGGGGGAAAATGCCTAAACATCAAAGTTCCTTCTGGTGGAGTTTGGGGATTAGATACTTGTAGCCCAATGTACTCCAAAACAAGTTGAGTGTAAGCCCTTATATATGTCAATCCTGAACCTACCATTGGTGGCATTGGTTCAGACATAACAGGAGGTGGTATTGGCTCTCCTGTCGAAAGAACTAGGGGTGGCACTAAATCGTTCCTAGACACGTTTCGAGGGTTAGTGTTACTAGGCTAATTATTTGAATTACTTGATTAAGGATTAGAACCACTCCCTTAAGGGTTTGGATTGTTTCGCTGACTAGTATTCGTCGCCATTTTCCTAGTGTATCTTCTCCTTGGTCTCTCTTCGTTTGTAGTGGCTACTTTTCCACTTCTCAATAACATGCAACGAAGTTTTCTCAAAGAAAAGACTAATAAATGAAGATTATCAAAATCTTAGAAAAAAATCTTTATAGAAGTTAGCATTGTCCCACTGGGCGTGCCAATTTGTTTTCCATGAAAATTGGAAAACAACCGATGATCTTCCAAATCTAACTTTGGTGACTCACAGGATCGATTAGATTGATCTTAGGACATGTGCTAACAATTGATTCAAAGTAAATTCTGAAGACTAAACACTTCAACAGTGTTCATAAAGAGAAGTTTATCTAAAAGTATGGTTCAAAAGAAACGCAAGAATATTAAATCGAAAAAGAAGGGCTGAAGACATCAAAAGGCTGAAAAACCAGACACAATGCTTAAACGTAACTTGCAATAAAGTAAAAGATGATTTTTTGATGAAAACTTAAAGTAAATTGCATTAAAGAAGAAAATGGTGTTTACATCACGTACATTCTCCCAAGACTCTTTTATCTACACGCGGATACTTTGAGTAAATCTGGAGTAACTTGTACAAAGTGAACACACACCAATCGTATTGCTAGAACTCCTATTTATAATAACAAAACTAACTATTGTTAACTTCCTAAAATAATTAACATACGACAAGTGTCATGCTGCATGCTTTTGTCCCTTGGATGTGTGTCACTTGTCTTATTCAGGAGCGGACAAGAATAACTACTCCCTCCTTTATTTGAATTTTGAATTCCCTTATAGTCAGACATCATCAGTATTCTAGATTGAAGGTAGCTTCCCAACTCTTAGAAATATTTTCTAAATCCAAAAAGTATCCTTTCCTTATGTGAGCACCTTCAACTTAAACCTATCATGAAGATCTAGTCGAAAACTCCTTTAAACCTCTTCAAGAGTTTAACATTCCAATTAACACTTCCAACTTAATATGAGTGTCAAATTTATGAGCTAACAGTAAGGCACTGAGCATTACGCATATGGACCTGGGTAATTTAGAGACCTACGCGTGTGGTACGTAGTAGGGTGGGTGAGCGAGCAAGGTATTACACGTATGGGCAGGGTTGTGGTGAGAAATTCCTATTTTTGCGATTTCTGTATTGATTTCCCGTGTAATGCAACTTCCCCTTATCCGTAAGACTAAGATGGTATAATTGGACATAGGAGAAACTAGCAATAACATTAAATAGAAAAAATGTGGATTTTTATGAGAATGTCTAATCGAGACGTGTTAGGTGTGTGAGCCAAGATTCTCGTGTGTGGACGGTCTTGTGCGGTGGTGGTAATTTCAGAGAGAATTACGATGAGCACGTGGCTCGTGTATGATCATTGAGGATCATGAAATTATGCTTGAATAATAATTATATTGTACATAATTTTGTTTCATGTATTCATGTCATGTTATGTGGAGATGAGTTAGGTGAAAATCTATGATGGGTGTTGCACCCTAAAATTTGCTCAACCTTATTCACTTGGTTTAGGTTTCAATATCATTAGCATTTGCATATAGAGGCATGTACATAGTTTAATCATCTGCATAGCACAAGCATAGCAAGTCATCCAACAGGGGGCCAGTCATTATTCTCATCTCTAGAGGCCTATCAAGAGGTTATTATCCTGATTCAATCCCATTCAAGTCATCAGAAAGAATTTGAAAGCTATCAAGTCAATGGATCAAGCAAGTGCATCCATCTCCTATCTGAGGGTCTCTGAGGATCAACAAGTAATTTGTGAGCTGTGGCTGAGCATGGGGAGTATCTAGACATCTTGGAGGACTTAGAAAGTCATTTGGAGAAGGAGACAAGTCATTGGTGAAGTCACAAGAATTGCAGTTGAAGACAGTCAACTAGGGTTTCATCTGGGTCAACCCTGGGTCAACTCTAGGTCAATTGACTAATTGGAAGGCATTAAGGGCTATTGGAAAGATGTGGGGTTTATCATTTGACATGGAGAATAAGGATATGTTGTTAGGCTGAGAAGAAATCAAGAGAAATCAAGGAGAAGAGGAGGTTCTAAATTAGGGTTTCTATGTAAAATCCCCTAGTTTAGGCCAAATTTCCAAGCAAGACAAGTCAAAATGCAAGCTTCAAATGGATCCTTGGCAAACATGAAACTTGTAGAGGATCTCAAGGCCTTTAATTTGAGTGGTGGAAGACATCAAGGAGATTTATAGAACTCAAGTTATGGTCCTTGCAAGTTACAGGTCATTTGAGGTATCTGAAATTTTGTCTGTGAAAATGACTTGACTTCCAAGCAATGTTTACCCCTCAAGGAGATTTCAAATGAATTTCTGGTCAACATAAGAGTTGTTCCCCATTGTCTTAGATTTCTATAATGGTATGGTATGCCTTCATAGGATGTGTGGAACTCTACTTATGGTCTTGGCAAGCAAAGGGTATTTTGGTCATTTGTGAATTATAGGTCATTTTAACCTATGCCCAAAACTCATACAAGAAAGCTTCAAATGGAAAACTTTACAACATCAAACTTATTCCAAATGACATTTTGAGTCTAGAAAAGTGACCATGAGAGATTGGAAAGATTCATAGCACAAGGTTTCAAAATTGTTGGATTTAATGAATAAAAATGGCCTTAAAAATGAGATTTTTCATATCTTGGCCAAAGGAAGCAAAATTATAGGTCATTTTGAATGGAAAGATCATTTTAAAGACATTGGCTAAAGTAGAATTTTGAGCTTAGTTCATGTTTTAAGAGTTATCCATGGTTGCTTGCAATAAAAGAAACATAAACCAAATTCAAGGGAAAGAATGCAAGGGAAACTTCTCCAAGTTTCTAGGAGGTTCTAACCTCACCTATATATTGATAAGAGATAGTTCATGCCATGGTTGGTGACTCCATTTGTTCAAAACCCCAAGTTATACACATTTTCTCATTTTTGCATAAGCTCCTCAAACTCTCTACAATCTCCATCAATCTTCATATCTTTTGATTGAATCTTCATCATCATCATTCAAACACCATAATCCACATCAAGATTGGTAGAATTGGAGGAAGAATTGTGCTATTCAAGATAACCATCCAAATTGCAAGAACTTCTCAAGGATCAGATTCAGGAGGTTTACACACGAATCACTGCATACAGAATTCATCATCAAGGTTGCTGAGCAAGTTCAATTACTGCAATCATCAAATTCGAAGAGTTCCATACCTGTTTTCATCAAATTGCACCAGGTTTGTTTTCTCTTCATATTGCATGATTTAGTTAGAATCTTAGGGATTTGATAGTGTATAATGGTTAAGATAAGATAGAGGATTGATTGTGATGATCTTGGAGAAATTTCATGAAGTTTGAGCAGGAGGTACCAAATCTGTTAGAGCTTGTAACTACTAAGATAGGGCACGAAAATCTTGTTGGATTAGCATGCTAGGATCTGCTTGAGTTGTAGTTGAGTTTAAGATAAAGATTGGCAAGGTTTGGTATGGTTGATGACAGGTGTTCATGGTGGATCATGGCTGTGCTACCTATCGAATTGGTTAATTGATTGAGTTTTAGGGCAAGCTAACAGTACAGACTTGTAGAGGGAAGAGATTAGACTGTTTTTGTTTTTTATACCTTAAGGTTTCATGGCTTGTGGAGGGAGAATGGAGGAATCGAAGGTGCTTGCATGGGGTTCGTTTTCTGAAACCCTAAATGGCTGGAGGAAGAAGAAGATACATTGGCCTTTGGATCTATTGAGAACTTTGACTTGACCAAGGATCTAACGATCCATATTCGATCTGAGAATTGGAGGGAGATTTCAAATATTGAAACGCACCGTTTCATTTAGTGGAGGGAAGTGGGCTCAGATGCTATTGACACCCCCACGCGCGTGAAAGCCCACTAGTTTGAACTGTTTGGCCCTGCTATTCTCACCCCCTCCCATTTATTTCTTTTTAATTCTTTTTTTAATTTCTTTCATTTTTTCATGCATTTTATAAAAATCACATAAAATTGAAAAATCATTATTTTTTGATGATTCTTTTTGCATAATTTTCTTTGAAGAGTCTAGAAAATTATAAAAAATAAAAATTACATTTTATTTTTTATTTGATATTTTTCCCATATTTTCCAAATAAATAGCATTTTAAATAGTTTCATTTCATATATAAATTTGTTAATTTTTGTTCTAATCAATGCTTTAATATTTTTTGTCCATTCTTTTTAGGTTGTTTAGTTTAGATATTCAACTTGTGGATGCAATTTAATTCATATTTTTAGGAGTTAGTTTTAGGTGATTAGTTTAGGTGTAAACAACATGAACAAATTAGGGTTTTAAGTGATAACTTAGGTGAATTAGTTCCTTTCCCTTAGAATCTTAGGGATTAAATAGTTTAGCTATGGGACTATAGGGGTTATGGGTAGTTATTATATCCCCTTAGAAAAGTCAGGATTCCCCTACTGCTATTAATATACTGTCTATATCTGATTGACTGGTGTGGTGTGCCCTTTGGGGATGATTGCTTGCTTGTTTGGGTATTGGGACTGTCTGGGGACTGGGGAAGCTGAAGGCTTGTGATGATGAAGCCATTGGAGATCCAGAGACTGAAGACCAACTTCCAGAGTTGGAGAGGAGATTTTTGCCATCAGCTGTTAAGGAGAATAGGGTTTAGGAGCTAGGCAGAGCTCTAGAGTAGAAAGCCTGATTCTCAAATATGGAAGGTTTTGACTGCCTCCATTCCTCTCTATGATACAGAGTCTCTCTGAGACACTCACCCCCTTCCTTTGGAAGGCTTGGTGCTATTGTCTGAGGGATAGAACTCTTGAGAGAAAATGTCTTATGTGTTAGTGGCAGTTGGTTTACCACCATTGGTAGTCAACTAATTGCTTAACACCCAATCCACTCTGGTGATTGATCCCTCAGCTTGGAGGATAGGACTTGAAGAAAAGCCATTGTAGACTGAAGATTGGCAACCAAAGCCTTTGCTTGAAGACTGTGAAGATAGAGACTGCTGCTGACTGAAGCTTGTAGCTGATGAGAGATGACCTGAAGATGGATATTGATGCAGAGCTGCTGTGGCTGTTTATTTTTACTATAATTCATTTCTGATGTATTGATTGGTTTTCCTGACTGTATTGTTTGCTGTTTACCTTGTTGGGTTGAAAGTGAAGCCTGTTCACTTTTGCCTATTGTTTTCTAGGTTCGAGGTTGAGTGGGACTCCCTTGCCTCACTTGTATTGTTGCATTCATGCATTTTACTGTTTTACTGTATATATCTGATATTGTTTCTGTTTCTGCCTATCCCTTAGGATCTCTGTTTCTCTCTGCGCAAGAGAGGAGCATGATAGACTCTAGGTCTTAACCCATGCATGATAACATTAGTTTAGTTTGATTCCCTTCGCAACCGTAGGTTAGAGTTCGTTTTCTTTCTTCCTCAAAAACAAACAGAAAAACACAATAAAATTTCAAACACAATAAAAGACATTTCTTTCGTAAAAGAATGTGAACTCATCAAGACGTCATTTTTGTCCGCTTGGACTGTTAATCAAAAAAACCTTTTTCAGAAGGAATAAAAACAATCAAGACAGACTTGTGTCGTACGTGGCCCGAACTACGTTTGCTCTGATCTTTCATGCTGTATGAAAGTACGTAGGCATAGGATGCGATATCCTAGCGAGCAACCTTCCCCTCCTTTCCCGTAGGTAGGCGAACTACGTTGACTCTGATTTCTCGTTCCAGGAGAGAATACGTAGGCATAAAGTGCGATACTTTGCCGAGTCATTTTTATTTTCATTTTATTTTCTTTTTAACCCTTGACCTATAGTTTAGATAGAATAACAATCCATACCCGAAGACAAGCGTGGATCCCGTCGAGTACGACGGACGTGAGGGGTGTTAATACCTTCCCCTTGCGTAACCGACTCCCGAATCCAGGTTTTGGTTGCGACGACCATACCTTTCCCGTGTTGTGCGAGGTTTACTCTGAGCGTTTCCTTTCCCTCCCGTGGGATAAATAACGCACGGTGGCGACTCTTCTGTTCAGCCGGCGCCGATTTTCGCAGTAGCGACAGCTGGCGACTCTACTGGGGATCCAACGTCCCCTGGCTGCTAAGGACTGCGATAGTTCTTATGCATTTGGGATCCAACGTCCCTTAAGAGAGTCAATCCTAACGCTTGATCTCCCGTCGTGGATTTTGTATGGATTTATATTTCTGACCTTTATTTTTCAGCATTATATATATATTGATTATTATTGCTGTATATTGGGGTGTGACGGGTATTCTGATATTGAGTGAGAAGCCGGACCTGGGCTTAAGTGCACCTTAGACTTAGAGTAGAGATTAGTGGGCGCGCACGTGCTTTGCATGTCCTAGTGTCCCGCGAAATCTACGCTCAGACGAGGTTCTTCTGGTTGGCCTCCTGTCCTGCCCTTTGGGTGGCTTGGGTTGCTGGTTAGTTGGATTGTCGACTCTGGGGACCGATCATTTGGAAGTTGGCTAAGTGAGGCCTCTTCAGGATTTGATGATGCCACTCCTTCTGGGAATCGTATCGTCAACCCTGAAAGTCTGTGACGCCAACGACCGCTTAGGATGCCATACCTTTGTCAGTTACTAGGACATCCACCTGTGAGAGGGTTTGGGGTTATGCAGGTAACTAGACTTTCAGGCTACCAGTTATTTCTTGATCAGAGATCCTGGGTATTTATGGAGAGTTATGAGGTCTGTCAGAGACCATTTGGAGATGTGTTATGAGGTCTGTCAGAGACCAGTTGGATAGTTCTAAGGTCTGTCAGAGACCATTTGGAGATATGATTTGAGGTCTACCAGAGACCAGTCTGAGTTAGGGTTGTGAGGTCTGTCAGAGACTGTTGTTGGAGCTTTATTATAGGTCTATCCGAGACCAGGGTTGTGAGGTCTGTCAGAGACTGTTGTTGAAGCTTTATTATAGGTCTATCCGAGACCAGGGTTGAGGACTTCTAAAGAGCCTATCGGAGACTTCTTGATATAGTTCAGGCTATGCAGCTATGGAAGTTGGTCCCTGTTGCATGTTATTTGCATTGCATTGTTTGCATACCCATTATCATTGCATCTCACTAACGTGTGTCTGTGCTGCAGGTGCATTTGCATTCCCCCGGTTCTAGTGTCGGGACTTCTGAGCATTTGATCATGGCTGGTTTGAGGATGACCGTTGCGTATAAGCTACCTGTCCCCGATATTACTCCACTCCTGGGTCTGATTTCTCTTGCAAATGAGGATGTCCGTAGAAGCTTCAGGCAGAGTTACGGACGGTTGTTGGGTTTAGTGCGTAGGCCTACTGAGGATGAATTGAATGGGCTGTACACCTTAATGCAATTCTATGACCCGGCTTTGAGATGTTTCACGTTTGCGGACTTTATCGTAGGGCCTACCATGGAAGAGTATGTAGAGTTTACTGAGCTGCCGGTTCAGAATGCAGTTCCTTTTATTCACTCAGCCGCTGAGCCCAATCTGGAGGATTTAGCCAAGGCCCTGCATATGAATGCTTCTGACTTGTTGATGACTGCGTGGCGAGGGGTTCCGGGTTTTTCTCTTCAGTTTCTGGTTGGTAAGGCTCAAGAGTACGCCAAGAATGGGTGTTGGGTGGTCTTTAACGCTATTTTGGCCCTCTGCATTTATGGGATAGTGTTGTTCCCTAATTTCCCAAACTTCGTGGACATGGATGCGTTTCATCTCTTTGCTGTCGGTAACCCGGTACCAACACTGATCGGGGACTTTTACCATTCGATGCACTACAGGAATGAAAACAGGAGAGGCAAGAATGTCTCCTGTTGCGTACCTTTGTTGTATATGTGGTTCAAGAGCCATTTTCCACCGAGGGGACCTTTCATGGATAATGCAATTACGCCCGACTGGCCAGAGCATATGATGAGGTTAACTTCTGAAGAAGTTGATTGGTTTGATAGAGATCTGCTGGGATCTGAGCTTATCTTCAGTTGTTCTGGTTACCCTAATGTTCCGCTGATAGGGAGAAAAGGGTGTATCAACCACAACCCTTCTCTGTTCGTCCGTCAGTTCGGATATGCCTTGAAGAACCCGCCAAAAGAGGAAGAAGTACAGGAATCTCTGTACTTCACTGGAGATGTGAAGGGGGAGTTATTGGCCAAGTTGCAGCATGCCTGGACGCGCATTAACCGAAGAGGGAAGCCGTTGTTAGGAAAGAATGGCTGTCAGGCCTATGCATCTTATAGAGTTTGGATCCAGGAGAGAGCCATTCAGTTGAGGATGCCATTTCCAGATGCACCAATCCTTGTTCCTATTCCGGTAGCGGAGCCCACTACTGTTTCTAGGGAAGCCTACGAGCAGGTAGTGAGGGAAAAAGAAGCCTTGTTGAAGATCAACGAAGGGTTAGAGCAGGAGCTAGCCCAAATACGCAGCGAGAAAAACAAGGTTGTCCATGCTTTTCAATAGCAGATTGAGCTAATGAACAGATTAGGGGCTGAGTTGACTGAGGAGAGGAAGAAGCGCGAACGTCTGGGGCAAGAGTTCAGAAGTTCCCATGACATGCTTGAATCCAAGAAGAAAGCGCTTGACATCGCTCACCGAGAGATCTCTTCTTGCAATAAGACCTGGAATGCCACGCTCACCAACAATAAGAAGAGGGAAGATAAGTTGAAGCAGCAAATCTCCGACCTCGAAGAGCAGTTGAAGTCCAGCATCAAGAAGTGTGAAGAAGAAGTGATGACCCGGTACAGTCTCCAGAACGCACTAAACAAGGCCATCAAAAGGAGAGACGAAGTTGTGTCCCAGAAGCGTAAACTGGAAGATCGCTTCGGAGAGGGAGCATGGGAAGAAACTGCTGAAGACGTACGCCGTGTTCTTAAGAAAAGAAACCAACTTGTTGAAGGGATGCTTGCTCGACCCAGTCATCCGGAGACCAAGAAGTTGCTAGAAGAGTACCAGACTTATGGGAGGATTTGATCATTTCATGTAGTAACTTGTATGCTTTATTTGCACAGTGCTGACCATCACCAGGATTGTTGGTTGAGGTCATGCTTTCTCTTTGTACTCTCAGTGACATTGTATTCCGAGTTTATTGGTTTCTCAGCAATATATGAGGCTTTCTGCGATTCAGCTCCGATCTTTATATTATTAGCACTGTCACTGCACCGGCACCTTCACACTAGAATCGGGGAATGAACTTCCCTAATGCACAGACACACATTGCATTGCATTCATATTCATATTACATTACAGGTAATCATCGGATGTTGTCTTATTTCCGGCCCTGTACCAGGTACTTTTCAGGATTGCAGATCAGCACCCGCACCGCTATTCTACTCGCACCAACTGTCGAAGAATCATGGATCAAATGCAGAACGAGATGCAAGATGTGCGCGAAAAGCTAGCTCTCTTTATGCAGACCATGGAAGCTATTGCAAAAGGTCAGGAGAATTTGCAAGCCATGGTCCAACCTCTGTTGGCCCGAAATGCTAGTCATGGTAACGAGGATCATCAGTCTGTGCGAGTCGACACTGCTCATGGAGATGGCACTCCCACACCAGTGGCTCCGCCTGTAGTCAATATACCTGCCGCTAATATCAACAACGCTACCACTGCTGTGAATGGTAACGTCGGAGTTGGGAATGAGACTGTTGTCCATAACGTTGGGCTTGGGGACGTCAACTTGGGTGATAATATGGGAGGCAACGGCTTTGTCAATGCTGGATTCGGGTTCCATGATCAAGGATTCGATAATGCTGGGAAATATGGTTTCAATGCTCAAGGCTTTGGGCAAGATGGTTATGGTGTGGCCAATCAGGGCTATGGAGGTTTTGGAAATGGAAATGGTGCTGGGTTTATGGCTTTTGGGCCTGCTGGAGGTGTTCAAGGGTACGGCAACAGAGGACGAGGTCCGGGGATGAATCAGATCAGGGCTGGACGTAATAATGGATATGACGGGTATGGAGCCGGGAATGGTATGTGGCAAGAAGATCAGCAGGAGGACGCTTTCTCCGGCGGAGGTTTCGAAGGGCCGATGGATGACTCCCAGAAGATCAGAATGCTAGAAGAGCAGATGAGGGGGGTCCTGAACCAAAGTGTTGTGGGCTTGGACATGGCAACAATGGGTCTGGTACCCGGCTTGAGGGTACCAATCAAATTCAAAGCTCCGGCGTTTGATAAGTATAAAGGGGACACATGCCTGAAAGTGCACGTACGGGCTTATTACAGAAAGATGTCTGCATACTCAACTGATGAAAGAATGCTAATGCATTTCTTTCAAGATAGTCTGTCGGGTCCTTCCCTAGAGTGGTATATGGGGTTGGAGCCAACCAATATCAAGACATGGAAGCAATTGGCAGAGGCATTTGTAGCTCACTACAAGTATAACAACGATTTGGCACCCAATCGGGTCCAATTGGCGGGGCTGTCGCAGAAGAAGGGAGAGAGCTTTAAAGAGTACGCGCAAAGGTGGCGCGATATGGCTGCCAGAGTCCGTCCTCCTGTAGAAGATAAGGAAATGAATGACATGTTCGTCGGCACATTCACAGGCTTGTTTCACGACATGCTGTTTCACACGTCTCTGGCCAGTTTTTCAGACCTAATTCTGATGGGAGAAAAAATTGAGCGTAACATCAAGCAAGGAAAATTCCAGGTTGAGGAATCCACTGCATCTGGCAGTAATAGGAAGGCTTTTGGTGGGCGCCGTCAGGGCGAGGCAAGTGCAGTGTTTGGAGGCCGAGGCCGAGGCCGAGGCAGGGGACGAAACCAATATCATCAGCCGCAGCAGGTGGCGAGTGTTACTATCCCGTACCAGCAACAACCACTTCAGCAACAACAACCGTCTCAGCAGCAGCCAATGCAGCAGCAGCAGCCTCAGCAGGGGGTACAGCAGGCTCAGCGAAGATTCCAGGGTGGTAAACCAAGAAGAGTGTTTGAGAAGCCTCCCACGACATATGCTGATTTATTGCAGACATTGTTGGGATTGAACCTGGTAGAGAAGAGAATTCTGGCACCGATAACGGGAGCTCCCCCGTATGGCTATGATGCAAGCAGGCACTGTGAGTTTCATTCTGGAGCTCCGGGCCACGATATAGAGGGTTGCCATGCTTTTAAGCATGTTGTGCAGGATCTTTTGGACAATAAGACTATCAATTTCGGAACGGCAGGTCCGAATATAGTGCAGAAGCCCATGCCCAATCATGGCGCGAACGCCATTCTGACTAAGGAAGGGTTGAATCTGATTATGAATGTCGAAGATTTAAAGACGCCGCTGAGCGAGATAAAAAGAAGACTGTTACAAGGGGGTGTGTATCCAGGGTGTGACGAGTATTGCTTAGAATGCTGGACCTTAGCAAGGGGGTGTGATGATTTGAAGAAAGGCATTCAGGCTTTAATTGATGGAGGCACATTGCAGTTTGACCGAGCAGCAACTGAAGAGCCTGCAAGGGCAGTAGCAGATGATCAGAGTGATGTGGCTACTGTAACAATTCCTCGAAAGACAATCACTATTGCAGCACCAGCTCAGCGACCACCGATCACCATAACTAAGGCCGGACCGATCCCGTACGAGAACACGAAAGCAGTCCCCTGGTCATATGGGTTGGAGGTGTATTGTGACGGGATAAAAATTGATGTTAATAAGCAGCCAGCCGAGACTGTGGATAATGTTGTGGGTTCGGGAGGTATGACAAGAAGTGGTAGGATCTTTATATCGTCTGAGGTAGAGGCTGAAAGACTAGCGAAGGGGAAAGGGAAGATGGTTGAGAATGTCCCAGTGCAAGCAAGCGAAAAAGAAGCAACATCGAAAGATGTAGAAGAGTTCATGCGCTTGATTCGAAAAAGTGATTATAAGATTGTGGAGCATTTGCAGCAGACGTCGTCCAAAATATCTATCCTGTCATTGCTCTTGTGTTCGGAAGCTCACAGAAATGCTTTGTTGAAAGTCCTGGATACTTCCTTTGTACCCCAAGACGTCTCTGTAAATCAGCTGGAAGGAGTGTTGGCACATGTGAATGCAGGCCACAACTTGGGCTTTACCGACTTCGATTTGACCCCGAAAGGGAGAGATCATAATATGGCGCTGCACATATCTGTCGAGTGTAGAGGATCAGTAATGTCGCATGTATTGGTCGACACCGGATCATCTTTGAATGTGCTGCCCAAGAAAGCGATGATGAAGCTAGATGTCAGAGGAATCCTGTACACGCCCAGTGACTTGGTAGTCAGAGCGTTTGATGGCACGCGAAGAACAGTCTTTGGATCGATAACATTGCCTCTACAGGTAGGGCCGGAGGTGTTTGCGACAGAATTTTATATCATGGATATACAGCCCGCATATAGCTGCCTGCTAGGAAGACCCTGGATTCATGGGGCTGGGGCAGTCACGTCTACCCTGCATCAGAAGCTAAAATATATGGTCGGAGACAGCGTAGTCACCGTATGCGGAGAAGAAGACATCCTGGTCAGCCATCTATCGTCATTCAAATATGTGGAGGTCGACAGAGAGATCCACGAGACGCCCTGCCAGGCATTTGAAGGATTGCGTATCAAGGACAAAGGTCCCGGGCCGAGCAAAGCCTCGGAGATAGCCGTTTCATCGTATAAAGAAGCTCAAGCTCTAGTGGAAGCAGGAGAAGCAAAGGGCTGGGGAAAAGTGCTGGATATTCCTGTAAAGATGGACCGGTTCGGGCTGGGGTATCAACCGTCGTCATCAACTCCCGCTGTGGGGGCACCCCGTTTCAGAGGGCCAATAACTATCTCTGCCAGTGGAGTGTGTCATGAGACCGTCAATGCTGCTTCGGAGTCTGACGAAGGAGACAGCGACTGTGATATGGATGCCTGGATTCAGCCAAGCACGCCAGGACAAGGACTGTGCAACTGGTCTATTCAGGAGCTTGTTCCTGTGACTCTTAAACAGTAATGCTTTGCTTTATTAATTGTTGAATAATCTGATGTCTTGCCCGGGGCATCATGATTTGCTTAGGGCTGTGTTGTTATGAACATTGCGTGTTAATCATCAAATAAATGGCGTTTTTTCATGTGCAAATACTGTAATCTCTGTCTTTCTTGTTTTGTATTTTCCAATAAAATGGCAACGTGGTTATTCGCTTTATACGCATTTTGAAGCACTTAACCATTCCTTTTGCAGGATAACATTTTCAGATGACATCCTTGAACCACCTATGACTCGTCCCGACTTTGAGCACCCGGTATTTCAGGCTGAAAAAGAGGTTGTCGAAGATAGTGACGTTCCTGAAGAACTATCTTGGTTTGTGAAGCAGGAGGAAAGAGCCATTTTGCCTCACGACGAGGTCATCGAAATTATCAACTTGGGGTCGGAAGGGGTTGAGAAGAATATTCGCATCGGGGCCGCACTGCAGGGTGATATCAAGCGAAAACTGGTTGAAATGCTCCGAGAATATAGTGATGTATTCGCTTGGTCATATGAAAATATGCCGGGGCTCGATACAGATATGGTGGTGCACCGTCTGCCACTGAGAGAAGACTGCCCGCCCGTCAAACAAAAGCTTCGCAGAACTAGACCAGATATGGCAGTGAAGATCAAAGAGGAAGTTCAAAAACAGTGGGACGCTGGTTTCCTGGCTGTGACAAAGTATCCCTCATGGGTTGCTAACATCGTACCAGTGCCAAAGAAAGATGGCAAGGTTCGAATGTGCGTGGATTATAGAGATTTGAATAAAGCAAGCCCAAAAGACGATTTTCCGCTTCCTCATATTGACGTGTTAGTTGATAATACTGCTCAATACTCCGTATTCTCCTTCATGGATGGCTTTTCAGGCTATAATCAGATTAAAATGGCGCCAGAGGATATGGAGAAGACCACTTTCATAACGCCTTGGGGAACATTTTGCTATAAAGTGATGCCCTTTGGTTTGAAAAATGCTGGGGCAACATATCAGCGTGCGATGACGACTCTTTTCCATGATATGATGCATAAAGAGATCGAAGTTTATGTTGACGATATGATTGCCAAATCCCAGACGGAGGAAGAGCATCTGGTGAATCTGCTGAAGTTATTTAAAAGGCTTAGGAAGTTCAGGCTGAGGCTGAACCCTAATAAATGCACCTTCGGGGTGAGATCGGGTAAACTGCTGGGGTTTATCGTAAGTGAAAGAGGAATAGAGGTCGATCCTGCTAAAATAAAAGCAATCCAAGAAATGCCGACGCCTAAAACAGAGAAAGAGGTGCGCGGGTTTTTAGGGAGGTTGAACTATATCGCCCGGTTCATATCTCACCTAACGGCCACGTGTGAACCATTATTCAAGCTGTTGAAGAAATATCAAGCTGTAACGTGGAACGAAAATTGTCAAAAGGCGTTCGATAAAATAAAGAAGTATTTGCAGGAACCTCCTATTTTGATACCCCCAGTGGCAGGCAGACCCTTAATCATGTATCTAACGGTTCTTGAGGGAAGCATGGGTTGTGTTCTCGGTCAGCACGACGAGACAGGGAGAAAAGAGCATGCAATCTATTACTTGAGTAAGAAATTTACAGATTGTGAATCTCGATACTCAATGCTGGAGAAAACTTGTTGCGCGCTAGCCTGGGCCGCCAAGCGTTTGAGGCAATACATGTTGAATCATACAACCATGCTCATCTCGAAGATGGATCCTATCAAATATGTATTCGAAAAGCAGGCGTTGTCAGGGAGAATTGCCCGGTGGCAGATGGTCTTGACTGAATATGACATCCAATACGTCTCGCAAAAGGCTATAAAGGGGAGTGTGTTGTCCGAGTATCTGGCGGAGTAGCCTATTGAAGATTACCAATCGATGAGGTTTGATTTTCCTGACGAGGATATCATGTACCTAAAGATGAAAGATTGTGAAGAGCCGTTGCCAGACGAGGGGCCAGAGTTGGGTTCTAAGTGGAAGATGATATTTGACGGAGCTGTGAATGCTTACGGTAGCGGAATAGGGGCAATCATCACTACGCCACACGGGTCGCACATCCCGTTTACTGCCCGATTGACCTTTGCCGTTACCAATAATGAGGCCGAATACGAAGCTTGTATAATGGGGCTTGAAGAAGCCATCGATTTGCGAATCAAGCATCTTGACGTATACGGAGACTCAGCTCTGGTGGTAAATCAGATCAAAGGGGAATGGGAGACACGTCAGCCCAACTTGATACATTACATGAATTATGCAAGGAGATTGTTGCCTTTCTTCGACAAGGTTGAGTTGCATCACGTACCGCGGGCAGAGAATCAAATGGCTGACGCCCTGGCCACTTTGTCTTCCATGTACAAAGTCAATTTTTGGAACGAGGCTCCCAGAATCATTATCTCTCGGCTTGACAGGCCAGCCTATGTGTTTGCTATTGATGAAGCATCCGACGACAAACCGTGGTATTTTGATATCCTTAATTTCCTGAAGAATAAAGAGTATCCGGCTGGGGCATCCAGTCAAGATCAAAAGACTCTCAGGAGATTAGCGGGTAATTTCTATTTGAATCCAGATGGCGTCTTATACAGAAGAAACCACGATTTGGTGTTGTTGCGTTGTGTAGACAAAAGAGAGGCGAAGCTGCTCATGGAGGAAATACACGAAGGTACCTTTGGTACGCATGCTGGTGGGCATGCTATGACGAGAAAGCTGCTGAGGGCAGGTTATTTTTGGCTGACTATGGAAACTGATTGTTTCAAGTTTGCGAGGAAGTGCCACATGTGCCAAATCTATGCTGATAAGATCCACGTGCCTCCGAGTCCTCTAAATGTGATGTCATCGCCATGGCCATTCTCGATGTGGGGAATCGATATGATTGGAAAGATCGAGCCGACAGCTTCTAACGGGCATCGGTTCATCCTAGTAGCAATCGATTATTTCACCAAGTGGGTGGAAGCGGCGTCTTACGCAAATGTAACTAAGCAAGTGGTGGCCAGATTCATCAAGAGAGATATCATTTGCCGATATGGGATCCCCGAGCGGATAATCACGGACAACGGTTCGAACCTGAACAACAAAATGATGAAGGAGCTCTGTCAGAATTTCAAGATCGAACATCACAACTCCTCCCCTTACCGCCCCAAGATGAATGGCGCTGTCGAGGCGGCCAACAAGAATATCAAGAAGATTGTGCAGAAGATGGTGGTGACCTATAAGGATTGGCACGAGATGCTACCTTTCGCTTTGCACGGTTATCGTACGACGGTACGCACATCAACCGGGGCAACCCCGTTCTCATTAGTGTATGGAATGGAAGCGGTATTACCATTGGAAGTTGAGATCCCTTCCCTGAGGGTATTGCGTGACGTTCAGCTGGACGAGGCAGAATGGGTAAAAGACAGGTTGAACCAACTGAGTTTGATGAACGAGAAGAGGCTAGCTTCTCTAGCATACGGTCGTTTGTACCAGCGCCGAATGAAGAAAGCATACGACAAGAAGATACATCCGCGAAGCTTTCAGACGGGCGACCTTGTGCTGAAAAGGATTCTCCCGCCGCAAGCAGATCACAGGGGCAAGTGGACCCCCAACTACGAAGGGCCATACGTTGTCAGGAAAGTCTTCTCAGGAGGAGCGTTGTTGTTGACCACCATGGACGGTGAAGACTTTACGTCGCCTGTGAATTCGGACGCAGTTAAAAAATACTTTGCTTAAAATAGACCCGCTGGACAGAAAAAAGAGAGTCCAGGCAAAAATGGGGCATCCTGGCGAACCAAAAACAGAATAAAAGGTTCGGGAAAAAGTTAGGGATAAGATTGAAAAAATGTACACCCGCGAAGTTGAAAACCTACACTGGGCGGCTTCGGCAAAAAAGGGTATCCCGGTGAACTGAAAACCCGTAAAGGGCGGTTCACGCAAAAGTTAGGGATTTGAAAAGCAAATGACTGCGGTCCGAATTTGATATTGCAGTGAGCATCAGTGCGGGAGAATAATTGAGGGGTCGATTACCAGATACAACCTCTTCAGAAGAGTGAATACCGGGAAAGCATTAGAGTCGGACGAGTCATAGGAGGATCAGTTCGTGGTGTTCGTCTGCATCCCGTTGCCGACATGTGTACAAATTTAGTTTGTCAATATATTTATGCTTCTTGTGCATACTTGTATATTTGCTTTGTGTAGCTTCCTCTTTTCAGGAGTTACATTCCGTGTACGAAACTCTGCCCATTCAGGGGCCCAATCAATAAAATATGTTATTCAGTACTTGATGCTAGTTCTTTACTGTTTTGTGCATGATAAAGCGCCTAAGTTTACTGAAACTAGCATGTGTATAACATCACTGGCCCTTGCCAACAAATGCTAAAGCTTTGAATTAACTGAAAATAACGTCACTAACCTGAATCGGTTTGGTTGCATAGGCTTGTCTTGTCTTGTTTGTGTTGTTGCAGGTTTCATAGCCGTACGAGGAAGAGGATCAAAAGATTGCATTAACGAAAGACTTGATCCCCACGCAGGTCATGCATGTTCTTCTTGAAGAAGGATCGAATTCCCCAGCTAGTTGTAGCCTATCCAGAAGGCCTGCTCCAATAAAGCCAGTTATCCTCAGCAGAATTGGCGATTCCAAAATTGTAGGCTATATTCGGACAGTGCATCTCAAGTAGAGTGGTTTAGCCACAGAAGATTAATATTTGTGAGCTGTATTCAGGCAGTTTACCTTTCCCCGCAGGGTCATTTATTCTCCCTCAGTGGGGTCGGTTGGTTTTCCCAAGAGAATCATCCCATCCCTAGCGGAATTCTCTTCTCAGCAAGTATCCCTTTCAGTGGAACTCGAAGATTAAGCAGAGTTGGTGTGGATCATGGCATGTATTTTGCCGGAACACCGTGTGATACCCGTTCACTTTCCCGCAGAAGTTCAATCATACCAGGCGCATCTGTTAGTCTCTAGCAGAGTTATATCCCCCAGCAGGGTGTTCCTTCAACAAGGTGCTTGGTTCAAGTTCCGTTTCCCAGCTGAGTCGACTTCATCTTTCCAGCATTTATTTTGCTAGAATGATCCCGTAGCACCTGGCTATCCCCAGCGGAGTTGGCATTATTTTCAGCATTTATTTTGCTGAAGCAGTTCCTGTACCCAACAGTTCGAGTCTGCATTCGCATCAGCATATAGTGTCATACTTGCATTAACTAAATAAACGTGTAACATTCCCATGTCGAAGGGAGCATTGCATCATTGCCGAACATATGCATTTGTGAAACATAAACTAGGTTGGCTAACCGTTTGTTTCAAGTATTGTTCCTCTCGCAGGTAGAGAGAGCCCTTGCTCAGGTGAATCAATAAACATTCAGGATCTCGACGTGAGACATTCGACGAAGTGTCAGCTGTGGCACTACTCCTCAGTAGAGTCAGCCTCGAAGTTGCTGTAACGTCAGTGATAAGAAGTTCGCGGACCAATGGAAGGATGAGTCCTAACATGGACAGTTTTATTGACGGGATTTCGTTGTGCTAGAGACGATTGCTGGAATGTGGAGTCCTAACGTGGACATTTCCTCAAGTTGATGATGTGTGTTAGTCCTAACATGGACAGGTTCGAGTTCTCGGTATTGATTGAGTGTGGTGTCCTGACGCGGACAAAGTTCGTTACTCTTCGTGTTGGTGTCCTGACGTGGACAATTTATTTCCAGCTGATATCTCTATTTGTAATGGTGAGATGTGCGTCCTGACGTGGACAAGTTTATAGCTCTTCGTGATGATAAGATACGAGAGTCCTGACGTGGACAATTTTATCCTTCTTCGTGTTGTTGGCGAAGTATGAGTCCTGGCATGGACAGAGTCTTATTTCCCCAGCAATTCGAAGACGCGCGAGTCCTGACGTGGACAGGTTCTATTATTTCACCAGATGAGGATGTGAGTCCTTACGTGGACGAATCAAAATATGTTTCCTTACGTGGAAAGATTGAGTCCTTACATGGACATATCAAGATGGGAGTCCTTGCGTGCACAAATCAGATTGTGGTTTCCTTATGTGGAAAAGTCATGATTCCTCACGTGGAACGGTTATTCCCTACGCAGAACGGTGGGTCCTAACATGGACGATGCAGTCCTAACGTGGACAAGTTTGATTCCTTACGTGGAAAGATGTGATTCCTTACGTGGAACAAGTTGGAGTCCTTACGTGGACAGATCGAAAGAAAATAGGCTTCCTTACGTGGAGGAGAAAGTGAGTCCTAACGTGGATGATGTTATTACTAACGTGGAACGGTTATTCCTCACGTGGAAGAGCTTATTCCTAACGTGGAAAAAGAGGTGTTCCTTACGTGGAAAGATGTATTCCTTACGTGGAAAGAAAATGAGATCCCTTACGTGGAAAGGTGAGTCCTAACGTGGGCGATGTATTAATGGCATGAAGAAGTTTAGTCCTGACGTGGACAGATTCAGATCAAGATCAATTCCTAACGTGGACAGATGGAGATTCCTGACATGGAAAGAAAGGTTATTCATTACATGGGAAAGTGAGTCCTAACGTGGATGATGTTATTACTAACGTGGAACGGTTATTCCTAACGAGGAAGAGTTTATTCCTAACGTGGACGATTTATTTCTGACAAGAAGGCAGACGAGACATCCCCGACAAAGTCGTTGAAGTTTTCCGAATTGACGAAGCAGACGTCCTAACGTGGACAATGTTCTATCTCTGCAATGATAAAATCTTTTCAGGATGATGAGAAGAATCCCCAGCACGGTCGCACGAGATCAGTGGGTAGCCGTAACAGTCAGATTCAGCTGATGAATGTCGTTCCCCAAGCAGGAGCATAGTTTATTTCTGCGGTTGGCAAATTTCTGGTTTCACTGGTATTCAACCGCCTCGTACCGCGAATGTCTGAAAGCTCCGGGCTCTTCACCCAATCGGGTCCAAGTCGCTTGAATAGGGGCAGCTGTTGCACCCTAAAATTTGCTCAACCTTATTCACTTGGTTTAGGTTTCAATATCATTAGCATTTGCATATAGAGGCATGTACATAGTTTAATCATCTGCATAGCACAAGCATAGCAAGTCATCCAACAGGGGGCCAATCATTATTCTCATCTCTAGAGGCCTATCAAGAGGTTATTATCCTGATTCAATCCCATTCAAGTCATCAGAAAGAATTTGAAAGCTATCAAGTCAATGGATCAAGCAAGTGCATCCATCTCCTATCTGAGGGTCTCTGAGGATCAACAAGTAATTTGTGAGCTGTGGGCTGAGCATGGGGAGTATCTAGACATCTTTGAGGACTTAGAAAGTCATTTGGAGAAGGAGACAAGTCATTGGTGAAGTCACAAGAATTGCAGTTGAAGACAGTCAACTAGGGTTTCATTTGGGTCAACCCTGGGTCAACTCTAGGTCAATTGACTAATTGGAAGGCATTAAGGGCTATTGGAAAGATATGGGGTTTATCATTTGACATGGAGAATAAGGATATGTTGTTAGGCTGAGAAGAAATCAAGAGAAATCAAGGAGAAGAGGAGGTTCTAAATTAGGGTTTCTATGTAAAATCCCCTAGTTTAGGCCAAATTTCCAAGCAAGACAAGTCAAAATGCAAGCTTCAAATGGATCCTTTGCAAACATGAAACTTGTAGAGGATCTCAAGGCCTTTAATTTGAGTGGTGGAAGACATCAAGAAGATTTATAGAACTCAAGTTATGGTCCTTGCAAGTTACAGGTCATTTGAGGTATCTGAAATTTTGTCTGTGAAAATGACTTGACTTCCAAGCAATTTTTACCCCTCAAGGAGATTTCAAATGAATTTCTGGTCAACATAAGAGTTGTTCCCCATTGTCTTAGATTTCTATAATGGTATGGTATGCCTTCATAGGATGTGTGGAACTCTACTTATGGTCTTGGCAAGCAAAGGGTATTTTGGTCATTTGTGAATTATAGGTCATTTTAACCTATGCCCAAAACTCATACAAGAAAGCTTCAAATGGAAAACTTTACAACATAAAACTTATTCCAAATGACATTTTGAGTCTAGAAAAGTGACCATGAGAGATTGGAAAGATTCATAGCACAAGGTTTCAAAATTGTTGGATTTAATGAATAAAAATGGCCTTAAAAATGAGATTTTTCATATCTTGGCCAAAGGAAGCAAAATTATAGGTCATTTTGAATGGAAAGATCATTTTAAAGTCATTGGCTAAAGTAGAATTTTGAGCTTAGTTCATGTTTTAAGAGTTATCCATGGTTGCTTGCAATAAAAGAAACATAAATCAAATTCAAGGGAAAGAATGCAAGGGAAACTTCTCCAAGTTTCTAGGAGGTTCTAACCTCACCTATATATTGATAAGAGATAGTTCATGCCATGGTTGGTGACTCCATTTGTTCAAAACCCCAAGTTATACACATTTTCTCATTTTTGCATAAGCTCCTCAAACTCTCTACAATCTCCATCAATCTTCATATCTTTTGATTGAATCTTCATCATCATCATTCAAACACCATAATCCACATCAAGATTGGTAGAATTGGAGGAAGAATTGTGCTATTCAAGATAACCATCCAAATTGCAAGAACTTCTCAAGGATCAGATTCAGGAGGTTTACACACGAATCACTGCATACAGAATTCATCATCAAGGTTGCTGAGCAAGTTCAATTACTGCAATCATCAAATTCGAAGAGTTCCATACCTGTTTTCATCAAATTGCACCAGGTTTGTTTTCTCTTCATATTGCATGATTTAGTTAGAATCTTAGGGATTTGATAGTGTAGAATGGTTAAGATAAGATAGAGGATTGATTGTGATGATCTTGGAGAAATTTCATGAAGTTTGAGCAGGAGGTACCAAATCTGTTAGAGCTTGTAACTACTAAGATAGGGCACGAAAATCTTGTTGGATTAGCATGCTAGGATCTGCTTGAGTTGTAGTTGAGTTTAAGATAAAGATTGGCAAGGTTTGGTATGGTTGATGACAGGTGTTCATGGTGGATCATGGCTGTGCTACCTATCGAATTGGTTAATTGATTGAGTTTTAGGGCAAGCTAACAGTACAGACTTGTAGAGGGAAGAGATTAGACTGTTTTTGTTTTTTATACCTTAAGGTTTCATGGCTTGTGGAGGGAGAATGGAGGAATCGAAGGTGCTTGCATGGGGTTCGTTTTCTGAAACCCTAAATGGCTGGAGGAAGAAGAAGATACATTGGCCTTTGGATCTATTGAGAACTTTGACTTGACCAAGGATCTAACGATCCATATTCGATCTGAGAATTGGAGGGAGATTTCAAATATTGAAACGCACCGTTTCATTTAGTGGAGGGAAGTGGGCTCAGATGCTATTGACACCCCCACGCGCGTGAAAGCCCACTAGTTTGAACTGTTTGGCCCTGCTATTCTCACCCCCTCCCATTTATTTCTTTTTAATTCTTTTTTTAATTTCTTTCATTTTTTCATGCATTTTATAAAAATCACATAAAATTGAAAAATCATTATTTTTTGATGATTCTTTTTGCATAATTTTCTTTGAAGAGTCTAGAAAATTATAAAAAATAAAAATTGCATTTTATTTTTTATTTGATATTTTCCCATATTTTCCAAATAAATAGCATTTTAAATAGTTTCATTTCATATATAAATTTGTTAATTTTTGTTCTAATCAATGCTTTAATATTTTTTATCCATTCTTTTTAGGTTGTTTAGTTTAGATATTCAACTTGTGGATGCAATTTAATTCATATTTTTAGGAGTTAGTTTTAGGTGATTAGTTTAGGTGTAAACAACATGAACAAATTAGGGTTTTAAGTGATAACTTAGGTGAATTAGTTCCTTTCCCTTAGAATCTTAGGGATTAAATAGTTTAGCTATGGGACTATAGGGGCTATGGGTAGTTATTAGATCCCCTTAGAAAAGTCAGGATTCCCCTACTGCTATTAATATACTGTCTATATCTGATTGACTGGTGTGGTGTGCCCTTTGGGGATGATTGCTTGCTTGTTTGGGTATTGGGACTGTCTGGGGATTGGGGAAGCTGAAGGCTTGTGATGATGAAGCCATTGGAGATCCAGAGACTGAAGACCAACTTCCAGAGTTGGAGAGGAGATTTTTGCCATCAGCTGTTAAGGAGATTAGGGTTTAGGAGCTAGGCAGAGCTCTAGAGTAGAAAGCCTGATTCTCAAATATGGAAGATTTTGACTGCCTCCATTCCTCTCTATGATACAGAGTCTCTCTGAGACACTCACCCCCTTCCTTTGGAAGGCTTGGTGCTATTGTCTGAGGGATAGAACTCTTGAGAGAAAATGTCTTATGTGTTAGTGGCAGTTGGTTTACCACCATTGGTAGTCAACTAATTGCTTAACACCCAATCCACTCTGGTGATTGATCCCTCAGCTTGGAGGATAGGACTTGAAGAAAAGACATTGTAGACTGAAGATTGGCAACCAAAGCCTTTGCTTGAAGACTGTGAAGATAGAGACTGTTGCTGACTGAAGCTTGTAGCTGATGAGAGATGACCTGAAGATGGATATTGATGCAGAGCTGCTGTGGCTGTTTATTTTTACTATAATTCATTTCTGATGTATTGATTGGTTTTCCTGACTGTATTGTTTGCTGTTTACCTTGTTGGGTTGAAAGTGAAGCCTGTTCACTTTTGCCTATTGTTTTCTAGGTTCGAGGTTGAGTGGGACTCCCTTGCCTTGCTTGTATTGTTGCATTCATGCATTTTACTGTTTTACTGTATATATCTGATATTGTTTCTGTTTCTGCCTATCCCTTAGGATCTCTGTTTCTCTCTGCGCAAGAGAGGAGCATGATAGACTCTAGGTCTTAACCCATGCATGATAACATTAGTTTAGTTTGATTCCCTTCGCAACCGTAGGTTAGAGTTCTGTTTCTTTCTTCCTCAAAAACAAACAGAAAAACACAATAAAATTTCAAACACAATAAAAGACATTTCTTTCGTAAAAGAATGTGAACTCATCAAGACGTCATTTTTGTCCGCTTGGACTGTTAATCAGAAAAACCTTTTTCAGAAGGAATAAAAACAATCAAGACAGACTTGTGTCGTACGTGGCCCGAACTACGTTTGCTCTAATCTTTCATGCTGTATGAAAGTACGTAGGCATAGGATGCGATATCCTAGCGAGCAACCTTCCCCTCCTTTCCCGTAGGTAGGCGAACTACGTTGACTCTGATTTCTCGTTCCAGGCGAGAATACGTAGGCATAAAGTGCAATACTTTGCCGAGTCATTTTTATTTTCATTTTATTTTCTTTTTAACCCTTGACCTATAGTTTAGATAGAATAACAATCCATACCCGAAGACAAGCGTGGATCCCGTCGAGTACGACGGACGTGAGGGGTGCTAATACCTTCCCCTTGCGTAACCGACTCCCGAATCCAGGTTTTGGTTGCGACGACCATACCTTTCCCGTGTTGTGCGAGGTTTACTCTGAGCGTTTCCTTTCCCTCCCGTGGGATAAATAACGCACGGTGGCGACTCTTCTGTTCAGCCGGCGCCGATTTTCGCAGTAGCGACAATGGGTGCCTAGTCTTGTCCGAACTCTATGTGGGAGTCGAGTGGAGATAAGTTGTAGTTTAGAGGAACATATACGACTTATCAAAATTCTGACGGGAATCGGGTTCTAGGTGAACCCTATGTAATTGTGATGACACCACATGTATTGTGTCGTGTCAATTAAGTCGCATTGCATATATATAATTGAATGTGGGTTGTTTATGTCATGTCAATTGGTGTGTTAATTACTCTTAGCATATGTTTTTTACCGTGTATTTATTGAATGTAGTTCTCACCCATTTTTCTGTTTGTTGTGTTTGTGCTCCTTGGGGAGTACAGATGATCAGGTACATGAGTAGTGCTTAGAGAATTGTGTTGCTATTTGATCAAGTTTTAGGAGTCGCTCTGATACGTAACACGGGAAGGATGAGGATTTCGTTATGTTTTCATGTTATTTGACTTTGTATTTGTTACGTATCTGATTTTGATTTAATTGTTGTGGAACCACGTATTGTGTGGGAAGTTGATGTATTTGGTGTTTACATATTAAATTGTTTGATTTAATTCCGCTAATTATTCATACTATTTATTTTCATGAAATAAATAAAATGTAAAGCGAGTTGATCCTTCACTTTGACGTTATTTTTGAATATGTGACATTCTACGTATATTAACTCTGATTTATTTCCACACTTATTATCGTATTATCAATTTTATACGAATGAGTAGAGTAGAGTATTACATATTGTATCTTAATTGTATGGATATTTGCTTGTCCAATATCATGCTTTATTTTTTAGAGTGTTACTAAAATAAAACACAATTCATATTTAAATTGAATTAAATGATTAAATAATTAAACATGTGTATAATGTAATGATTGGTGAGGTTTATAAACTTATAATAAGTACTATGGATATTTAAAAAGTATAATCAAATTGTTTAAAAAATTAAAAATATGAAATAATACAAAAAATTAAGTGAAATAACTCAAATTAGTATAATGAAGGTAGTGAAATATTTTGATCCCTTATTATGACATAATAAGTTATTTTGAGGTGTAAATTTTTTAATACGTGAAACTTATGACGTAATCAGTTATTTTGAGGTGTAAATTTTTTAATAGGCGGAACTCTTTTGATGATATGGTATATTGGTCTATTGATTTTTTATTATCCAAGTCATTTTATGAATAAATTATTAATTAATTTTTTTTACAAAAAAAATAATAATTATAATTAATTTTTTAGAATTTTATATGAAAATTAATTAATACAAATTTTAATACAAATAATTTGGGTTTAAGGCACATCTCTCTAACTCACAAGTTAACCCATAATAGTGTTTGTATATGTTATATATACATTCAAAATAAATATATTCTAAAAGATGTGAGACTTGTTCTTAATAATAAGTCGTCTAATTCAGCCCTTGCAAACATCTCTTATATAACAAATCTTTGCAGACTTCTACTGCTTGTCGCTTTTGTTACATTTGAGTTGTGTTCCGCTATTGCGAGAGCAGTTCAATTGCAACAATATTCACATCCACTTCTTCGGGTTACTGAACTAGTACCTGAACCAAGGGATGTTTCATGGAAGAATTTTAGTGTAACCTATAGAGTTGTTCCACTTTATAGACTCGTCGTTGTCATTTCTGCATCATTACATACAATTTTCTTAGCAATACCTATTACTGTTGTTCAAGGAATACCAAATATGAAAAGTTCAAGAAATGGTTTCCTCCAACTATGGTTGTGAAATTGATGTGAGAATCTTACACTATTGCCCTTTTAATAATCAAGATTTTGTGAATATTTTCTTAGATTTTAATACCGTTTTGGTTAATATAATTCTTTAGTTTTTAAAACTTCTGGAATTTTTTCCACAACTAATTTTTTTGTTAAATATGTAATTTTTTGTGTTAAGCATGTTCAAAAGATGCAATATTAGATAGAGTCGAAGACGGATATATTCATTAGAGTAATGGTTAAATATAGTTTGTAATAGTTAGATTTGCATGTATTTGATAGAGAGTCAAATATAACTTTTAGTAGACAAAGGTGCATGTATTCAACATAGAGTTGAATATAGCTAGTCTTAGTCAAAGCAACATGTATTTGACAAAGTTGAATAATAACTTGTTGAAGTTATTTAGTCAGTTTGAGATTGCATGATGTGCAAACAATCTCATTAAAAATAGGAAGGTACCCTGCATCTGTATCATAACATTTAACAAAATTTAATACATTTTTCTTCTCTTCTTATAAGCTCTCTCTCTCTCTCTCTCTCTCTCTCTCTCTCTCTCTCTCTCTCTCTCTCTCTCTCTCTCTCTCTCTCTCTCTCTCTTTCTCTCCCTTCTCTTTTTTCTCTAAAACTATCTTACGTTTTCAATTTTTTGTGCGAGGGAATCGTCTTGCAACCAATATGTGATTAAATCACTCGAGTGAAGAGTGAAAAATGAATCAATTGAAAAAGTAATTGAATCTTATTATCAAGATCGATTCTAACATCTAGCATCTAGAGCACTGATTACGATTCTCGGGAAGCATATAACAATGACTTGTGAATTATAAGGTGAGAATGTGTCGAATGCAACATTCTCAAGCACTTCCTCTCAGCATGTTCCTTACCATATTCATAATGGTCCTATTCTTCCTCTCAGCACTTCCATTTTTTTGTAGAGTGTAGGGTGACACCACCTCATGCACAATGCAACAAAATTAATAGAAACATACTTCCCACCACCATTTGTCCTTAGAGTTTTGAGCTTTTGACCACTTTGTCTCACCACAATAGATTTAGACTTTGTGAACACCTCAATCACATCCCTTTTTAACTTGATTATGTATATCCATAATTTTATACTGAATTCATCTATGAATGTGACAATATATCTGTTATCTCCAATAGAATCCACCTGAATAGGACCACACACATAAGAGTATATCATTTCATGAATAGCTTGAGAGTTTCTTCATGCATCCTTGTTGAAATTTTATTGTGTTACTTGGTCTGCACACATTCTTCGCATACTTCATATGGAATGTGAATCTATAGTGTAACACCCTAAATTTGATTAATCAATTTAATTGAATTATTTAAATTTTTATTTAATCATTTGGTATTTGGTGTGCCTTTAAAAGAATTTTGGTGATTATATGTGTTGTTGGGGTGTAATAGTACTCGTAGAGTGTGGTGAGAATACAGAAGTTTATACTAATAATTAGAAAATAACTAGAATATAAGTATTTTTTAATTAATATTAAAAATAAATAAAAATAGAAATGTGTGGCTTTATAATAGAAATTGTTTAATTAATTACATAATAGAGAAAATAGGAGTTAGTAGAGAAATAAAGGGCAATGAGGATATTTAGTAGAATAAGTTTGGGGTAATAGTATGAATTAAAAGTGTTGAGGACTAATGAGGTCATTAAAAAGAATTGTGTATAAAACCCTATGTGTATATTCTAAAAGGTGAGGGGAGTTAGGTTTAATCAAATTCTTAGAGAATTTGAGAAAGAGGCAAGAGGAGAATCCTAGAAATAGGAGAGGAGAGGAAAACCATTGGAGAAGAGATTGTTTGCTAGAGTTCTAAGATAAGGGGGAGAATAACTTTAAATAGGCCTTATGCAGGAAGGGTATGGTACATGAGTTCTTAACCTCTAATACACTACAAGAAAAACTGTATTTAGCTAGGGGTTTAACCCTTCACCAATGCAAAAAAAAAACCATCATAAAACATAAATTTGCGAAGGGATATCCCTAGCTAATCAGGGCATCGTAAATCATCGGCTAGAAGACAAACCTCTCGCAAAATTGGCTAGGGGATTACCTCCTCGCAAATTGTAACTCATAAAATTCAGTCTGCTACATTGCAACCAATGTGTGATTAAATTACTCGAGTGAAGAGTGAAAAATGAATCAATTGAAAAAGTAATTGAATCTTATTATCAAGATTGATTCTAACATCTAGCATCTAGAGCACTGGTTACGATTCTCAGGAAGCATATAACAATGACTTGTGAATTATAAGGTGAGAATGTGTCGAATGCAACATTCTCAAGCACTTCCTCTCAGCATGCTCCTTACCATATTCATAATGGTCCTATTCTTCCTCTCAGCAGTTCCATTTTTTTGTAGAATGTAGGGTGACACCACCTCATGCACAATCCCTTCTCTTTCGCATAATGCAACAAAATTAATAAAAAAACATACTTCCCACCACCCCTAGTCCTTAGAGTTTTGAGCTTTTGACCACTTTGTCTCACCACAATAGATTTAAACTTTGTGAACACCTCAATCACATTCCTTTTTAACTTGATTATGTATATCCATAATTTTATACTGAATTCATATATGAATGTGACAATATATCTGTTATCTCCAATAGAATCCACCTGAATAAAACCACACACATAAGAGTATATCATTTCATGAATAGCTTGAGAGTTTCTTCATGCATCCTTGTTGAAATCTTATTGTGTTACTTGGTCTGCACACATTCTTCGCATACTTCATATGGAATGTGAATCAATGGTGTAACACCCCAAATTTGATTAATCAATTTAATTGAATTATTTAAATTTTTATTTAATCATTCGGTGTTTGGTGTGCCTTTAAAAGAATTTTGGTGATTATATGTGTAGTTGGGGTGTAATGGTACTGGTAGAGTATGGTGAGAACACAGAAGTTTATACTAATAACTAGAAAATAACTATAATATAAGTATTTTTTAATTAACATTAAAAATAAATAAAAATAGAAATGTGTGGCTTTATAATAGAAATTGTTTAATTAATTATATAATAGAGAAAATAGGAGTTAGTAGAGAAATAAAGGGCAATGAGGATATTTAGTAGAATAAGTTTGGCGTAATAGTATGAATTAAAAGTGTTGAGGGCTAATGAGGTCATTAAAAAGAATTGTGTAGAAAACCCTATGTGTATATTCTAAAAGGTGAGGGGAGTTAGGTTTAATCAAATTCTTAGAGGATTTGAGAAAGAGGCAAAAGGAGAATCCTAGAAATAGGAGAGGAGAGGAAAACCATTGGAGAAGAGATTGCTTGCTAGAGTTCTAAGATAAGGGGGAGAATAGCTTTAAATAGGGCTTATGCATGAAGGTTATGGTACATGAGTTCTTAACCTATAATACACTATAAGAAAAATTGTATTTAGCTAGGGGTTTAACCCTTCACCAATGCAAAAAAAACCCATCATAAAACATAAATTTGTGATGGGATACGATCTCTAGCTAATCAGGGCATCGTAAATCAATGGCTAGAAAATAAATCTCTCGCAAAATTGGCTAGGGGATTACCTCCTCCTAAATTGTAACTCATAAAATTCAGCCTGCTACATTGCAACCAATGTGTAATTAAATCACTCGAGTGAAGAGTGAAAAATGAATCAATTGAAAAAGTAATTGAATCTTATTATCAAGATCGATTCTAACATCTAGCATCTAGAGCACTAGTTACGATTCTCGAGAAGCATATAACAATGACTTATGAATTATAAGGTGAGAATGTGTCGAATGCAACATTCTCAAGCACTTCCTCTCAGCATGCTCCTTACCAGATTCATAATGGTCCTATTCTTCCTCTCAGCAGTTCCATTTTTTTGTAGAGTGTAGGGTGACACCACCTCATGCACAATCCCTTCTCTTTCGCATAATGCAACAAAATTAATAGAAACATACTTCCCACCACCACTAGTCCTTAGAGTTTTGAGCTTTTGACCACTTTGTCTCACCACAATAGATTTAAACTTTGTGAACACCTCAATCACATCCCTTTTTAACTTGATTATGTATGTCCATAATTTTATACTGAATTCATCTATGAATGTGACAATATATCTGTTATCTCCAATAGAATCCACCTGAATAGGACCACACACATAAGAGTATATCATTTCATGAATAGCTTGAGAGTTTCTTCATGCATCCTTGTTGAAATCTTATTGTGTTACTTGGTCTGCACACATTCTTCGCATACTTCATATGGAATGTGAATCTATGGTGTAACACCCTAAATTTGATTAATCAATTTAATTGAATTATTTAAATTTTTATTTAATCATTTGGTGTTTGGTGTGCCTTTAAAATAATTTTGGTGATTATATGTGTTGTTGGGGTGTAATGGTACTCGTAGAGTGTGGTGAGAAAACATAAGTTTATACTAATAATTAGAAAATAACTAGAATATAAGTATTTTTTTAATTAATATTAAAAATAAATAAAAATAGAAATGTCTGGCTTTATAATAGAAATTGTTTAATTAGTTATATAATAGTGAAAATAGGAGTTAGTAGAGAAATAAAGGGCAATGAGGATATTTAGTAGAATAAGTTTGGGGTAATAGTATGAATTAAAAGTGTTGAGGGCTAATGAGGTCATTAAAAAGAACTGTGTAGAAAACCCTATGTGTATATTCTAAAAGGTGAGAGGAGTTAGGTTTAATCAAGTTCTTAGAGAATTTGAGAAAGAGGCAAGAGGAGAATCCTAGAAATAGGAGAGGAGAGGAAAACCATTGAAGAGATTGTTTGCTAGAGTTCTAAGATAAGGGGGAGAATAGCTTTAAATAGGGCTTATGCATGAAGGGTATGGTACATGAGTTCTTAGCCTCTAATACACTACAAGAAAAACTGTATTTAGCTAGGGGTTTAACCCTTCACCAATGCAAAAAAAAACCCATCATAAAACATAAATTTGCGAGGGGATATGATCCCTAGCTAATCAGGGCATCGTAAATCAATGGCTAGAAGATAAACCTCGCGCAAAATTGGCTAGGGGATTACCTCCTCCCAAATTGTAACTCATAAAATTCAGCCTGCTACATTGCAACCAATGTGTGATTAAATCACTCGAGTGAAGAGTGAAAAATGAATCAATTGAAAAAGTAATTGAATCTTATTATCAAGATTGATTCTAACATCTAGCATCTAGAGCACTGGTTATGATTCTCGGGAAGCATATAACAATGACTTGTGAATTATAAGGTCAGAATGAGTCGAATGCAACATTCTCAAGCACTTCCTCTCAGCATGCTCCTTACCATATTCATAATGGTCCTATTCTTCCTCTCAGCAGTTCCATTTTTTGTAGAGTGTAGGGTGACACCACCTCATGCACAATCCCTTCTCTTTTGCATAATGCAAAAAAATTAATAGAAACATACTTCCCACCACCACTAGTCCTTAGAGTTTTTTGCTTTTGACCACTTTGTCTCACCACAATAGATTTAAACTTTGTGAACACCTCAATCACATCCCTTTTTAACTTGATTATGTATGTCCATAATTTTATACTAAATTCATCTATGAATGTGACAATATATCTGTTATCTCCAATAGAATCCACCCACCTGAATAGGACCACACACATAAGAGTATATCATTTCATGAATAGCTTGAGAGTTTCTTCATGCATCCTTGTTGAAATCTTATTGTGTTACTTGGTCTGCACACATTCTTCGCATACTTCATATGGAATGTGAATCTATGGTGTAACACCCCAAATTTGATTAATCAATTTAATTGAATTATTTAAATTTTTATTTAATCATTTAGTGTTTGGTGTGCCTTTAAAAGAATTTTGGTAATTATATGTGTTGTTGGGGTGTAATGGTACTGGTAGAGTGTGGTGAGAATACAGAAGTTTATACTAATAATTAGAAAATAACTAGAATATAAATATTTTTTAATTAATATTAAAAATGAATAAAAATAGAAATGTGTGGCATTATAATAGAAATTGTTTAATTAATTATATAATAGAGAAAATAGGAGTTAGTAGAGAAATAAAGGGCAATGAGGATTTTTATTAGAATAAGTTTGGGGTAATAGTATGAATTAAAGGTGTTGAGGGCTAATGAGGTCATTAAAAATAATTGTGTAGAAAACCCTATGTGTATATTCTAAAAGTTGAGGGGAGTTAGGTTTAATCAAATTCTTAGAGAATTTGAGAAAGAGGCAAGAGGAGAATCCTAGAAATAGGAGACGGGAGGAAAACCATTGGTGAAGAGATTGTTTGCTAGAGTTCTAAGATAAGGGGGAGAATAGCTTTAAATAGGGCTTATGCATGAAGGGTATGGTACATGAGTTCTTAACCTCTAATACACTACAAGAAAAACTGTATTTAGCTAGGGGTTTAACCCTTCACCAATGCAAAAAATAAAACCCATCATAAAACATAAATTTGCGAGGGGATATGATCCCTAGCTAATCAGGGCATCGTAAATCAATGGCTAGAAGATAAACCTCTCTCAAAATTGGCTAGGGGATTACCTCCTCCCAAATTGTAACTCATAAAATTCAGTCTGCTACATTGCAACCAATGTGTGATTAAATCACTCTAGTGAAGAGTGAAAAATGAATCAATTGAAAAAGTAATTGAATCTTATTATCAAGATCGAATATAACATCTAGCATCTAGAGCACTGGTTACGATTCTCGGAAAGCATATAACAATGACTTGTGAATTATAAGGTAAGAATGTGTCGAATGCAACATTCTCAAGCACTTCCTCTCAGCATGCTCCTTACCATATTCATAATGGTCCTATTCTTCCTCTCAGCAGTTCCATTTTTTTGTAGAGTGTAGGGTGACACCACCTCATGCACAATCCCTTATCTTTCGCATAATGCAACAAAATTAATAGAAACATACTTCCCACCACCACTAGTCCTTAGAGTTTTGAGCTTTTGACCACTTTGTCTCACCACAATAGATTTAAACTTTGTGAACACCTCAATCACATCCCTTTTTAACTTGATTATGTATGTCCATAATTTTATACTAAATTCATCTATGAATGTGACAATATAACTGTTATCTCCAATAGAATCCACCTGAATAGAACCACACACATAAGAGTATATCATTTCATGAATAGCTTGAGAGTTTCTTCATGCATCCTTGTTGAAATCTTATTGTGTTACTTGGTCTGCACACATTCTTCGCACACTTCATATGGAATGTGAATCTATGGTGTAACACCCCAAATTTGATTAATCAATTTAAGTGAATTATTTAAATTTTTATTTAATCATTTGGTGTTTGGTGTGCCTTTAAAAGAATTTTGGTGATTATATGTGTTGTTGGGGTGTAATGGTAATGGTAGAGTGTGGTGAGAATACAGAAGTTTATACTAATAATTAGAAAATAACTAGAATATAAGTATTTTTTAATTAATATTAAAAATAAATAAAAATAGAAATGTGTGGCTTTATAATAGAAATTGTTTAATTAATTATATAATAGAGAAAATAGGAGTTAGTAGAGAAATAAAGGGCAATGAGGATATTTAGTAGAATAAGTTTGGGGTAATAGTATGAATTAAAAGTGTTGAGGGCTAATAAGGTCATTAAAAAGAATTGTGTAGAAAACCCTATGTGTATATTCTAAAAGGTGAGGGGAGTTAGGTTTAATCAAATTCTTAGAGAATTTGAGAAAGAGGCAAGAGGAGAATCCTAGAAATAGGAGAGGAGAGGAAAACCATTGGTGAAGAGATTGTTTGCTAGAGTTCTAAGATAAGGGGGAGAATAGCTTTAAATAGGGCTTATGCATGAAGGGTATGGTACATGAGTTCTTAACATCTAATACACTACAAGAAAAACTGTATTTAGCTAGGGGTTTAACCCTTCACCAATGCAAAAAAAAACCCATCATAAAACATAAATTTGCGAGGGTATATGATCCGTAGCTAATCAGGGCATCGTAAATCAATGGCTAGAAGATAAACCTCTCGCAAAATTGGCTAGGGGATTACCTCCTCCCAAATTGTAACTCATAAAATTCAGTCTGCTACATTGCAACCAATGTGTGATTAAATCACTCTAGTGAAGAGTGAAAAATGAATCAATTGAAAAAGTAATTGAATCTTATTATCAAGATCGAATATAACATCTAGCATCTAGAGCAATGGTTACGATTCTCGGAATGCATATAACAATGACTTGTGAATTATAAGGTAAGAATTTGTCGAATGCAACATTCTCAAGCACTTCCTCTCAGCATGCTCCTTACCATATTCATAATGGTCCTATTCTTCCTCTCAGCAGTTCAATTTTTTTGTAGAGTGTAGGGTGACACCACCTCATGCACAATCCCTTCTCTTTCACATAATGCAACAAAATTAATAGAAACATACTTCCCACCACCACTAGTCCTTAGAGTTTTGAGCTTTTGACCACTTTGTCTCACCACAATAGATTTAAACTTTGTGAACACCTCAATCACATCCCTTTTTAACTTGATTATGTATGTCCATAATTTTATACTAAATTCACCTATGAATGTGACAATATAACTGTTATCTCCAATAGAATCCACCTAAATACAACCACACACATAAGAGTATATCATTTCATGAATAGCTTGAGAGTTTCTTCATGCATCCTTGTTGAAATCTTATTGTGTTACTTGGTCTGCACACATTCTTCGCACACTTCATATGGAATGTGAATCTATGGTGTAACACCCCAAATTTGATTAATCAATTTAAGTGAATTATTTAAATTTTTATTTAATCATTTGGTGTTTGGTGTGCCTTTAAAAGAATTTTGGTGATTATATGTGTTGTTGGGGTGTAATGGTAATGGTAGAGTGTGGTGAGAATACAGAAGTTTATACTAATAATTAGAAAATAACTAGAATATAAGTATTTTTTAATTAATATTAAAAATAAATAAAAATAGAAATGTGTGGCTTTATAATAGAAATTGTTTAATTAATTATATAATAGAGAAAATAGGAGTTAGTAGAGAAATAAAGGGCAATGAGGATATTTAGTAGAATAAGTGTGGGGTAATAGTATGGATTAAAAGTGTTGAGGGCTAATGAGGTCATTAAAAAGAATTGTGTAGAAAACCCTATGTGTATATTCTAAAAGGTGAGGGGAGTTAGGTTTAATCAAATTCTTAGAGAATTTGAGAAAGAGGCAAGAGGAGAATCCTAGAAATAGGAGAGGAGAGGAAAACCATTGGTGAAGAGATTGTTTGCTAGAGTTCTAAGATAAGGGGGAGAATAGCTTTAAATAGGGCTTATGCATGAAGGGTATGGTACATGAGTTCTTAACATCTAATACACTACAAGAAAAACTGTATTTAGCTAGGGGTTTAACCCTTCACCAATGCAAAAAAAAAACCCATCATAAAACATAAATTTGCGAGGGAATATGATCCTTAGCTAATCAGGGCATCGTAAATCAATGGCTAGAAGATAAACCTCTCGCAAAATTGGCTAGGGGATTACCTCCTCCCAAATTGTAACTCATAAAATTCAGTCTGCTACATTGCAACCAATGTGTGATTAAATCACTCTAGTGAAGAGTGAAAAATGAATCAATTGAAAAAGTAATTGAATCTTATTATCAAGATCGATTCTAACATCTAGCATCTAGAGTACAGGTTACGATTCTCGGGAAGCATATAACAATGACTTGTGAATTATAAGGTGAGAATGTGTCGAATGCAACATTCTCAAGCACTTCCTCTCAGCATGCTCCTTACCATATTCATAATGGTCCTATTCTTCCTCTCAGTAGTTCCGTTTTTTTGTAGAGTGTAGGGTGACACCACTCATGCACAATCCCTTCTCTTTCGCATAATGCAAAAAAATTAATAGAAACATGCTTCCCACCACCACTAGTACTTAGAGTTTTGAGCTTTTGACCACTTTGTCTCACCACAATAGATTTAAACTTTGTGAACACCTCAATCACATCCCTTTTTAACTTGATTATGTATGTCCATAATTTTAAACTAAATTCATCTATAAATGTGACAATATATCTGTTATCTCCAATAGAATCCACCTGAATAGGACCACACACATAAGAGTATATCATTTCATGAATAGCTTGAGAGTTTATTCATGCATCCTTGTTGAAATCTTATTGTGTTACTTGGTCTGCACACATTCTTCGCATACTTCATATGGAATGTGAATCTATGGTGTAACACCCCAAATTTGATTAATCAATTTAATTGAATTATTTAAATTTTTATTTAATCATTTGGTGTTTGGTGTGCCTTTAAAAGAATTTTGGTGATTATATGTGTTGTTGGGGTGTAATGGTACTGGTAGATTGTGGTGAGAATACAGAAGTTTATACTAATAATTATAAAATAACTAGAATATAAGTATTTTTTAATTAACATTAAAAATAAATAAAAATAGAAATGTGTGGCTTTATAATAGAAATTGTTTAATTAATTATATAATAGAGGAAATAGGAGTTAGTAGAGAAATAAAGGGCAATGAGGATATTTAGTAGAATAAGTTTGGGGTAATAGTATGAATTAAAAGTGTTGAGGGCTAATGAGGTCATTAAAAAGAATTGTGTAGAAAACCCTATGTGTATATTCTAAAAGGTGAGGGGAGTTAGGTTTAATCAAATTCTTAGAGAATTTGAGAAAGAGGCAAGAGGAGAATCCTAGAAATAGGAGAGGAGAGGAAAACCATTGGAGAAGAGATTGTTTGCTAGAGTTCTAAGATAAGGGGGAGAATAGCTTTAAATAGGGCTTATGCATGAAGGGTATGGTACATGAGTTCTTAACCTCTAATACACTACAAGAAAAACTGTATTTAGCTAGGGGTTTAACCCTTCACCAATGCAAAAAATAAAACCCATCATAAAACATAAATTTACGAGGGGATATGATCCCTAGCTAATCAGGGCATCGTAAATCAATGGCTAGAAGATAAACCTCTCTCAAAATTGGCTATGGGATTACCTCCTCCCAAATTGTAACTCATAAAATTCAGTCTGCTACATTGCAACCAATGTGTGATTAAATCACTCTAGTGAAGAGTGAAAAATGAATCAATTGAAAAAGTAATTGAATCTTATTATCAAGATCGAATATAACATCTAGCATCTAGAGCACTGGTTACGATTCTCGGAAAGCATATAACAATGACTTGTGAATTATAAGGTAAGAATGTGTCGAATGCAACATTCTCAAGCACTTCCTCTCAGCATGCTCCTTACCATATTCATAATGGTCCTATTCTTCCTCTCAGCAGTTCCATTTTTTTGTAGAGTCTAGGGTTACACCACCTCATGCACAATCCCTTATCTTTCGCATAATGCAACAAAATTAATAGAAACATACTTCCCACCACCACTAGTCCTTAGAGTTTTGAGCTTTTGACCACTTTGTCTCACCACAATAGATTTAAACTTTGTGAACACCTCAATCACATCCCTTTTTAACTTGATTATGTATGTCCATAATTTTATACTAAATTCATCTATGAATGTGACAATATAACTGTTATCTCCAATAGAATCCACCTGAATAGAACCACACACATAAGAGTATATCATTTCATGAATAGCTTGAGAGTTTCTTCATGCATCCTTGTTGAAATCTTATTGTGTTACTTGGTCTGCACACATTCTTCGCACACTTCATATGGAATGTGAATCTATGGTGTAACACCCCAAATTTGATTAATCAATTTAAGTGAATTATTTAAATTTTTATTTAATCATTTGGTGTTTGGTGTGCCTTTAAAAGAATTTTGGTGATTATATGTGTTGTTGGGGTGTAATGGTACTGGTAGAGTGTGGTGAGAATACAGAAATTTATACTAATAATTATAAAACAACTAGAATATAAGTATTTTTTAATTAACATTAAAAATAAATAAAAATAGGAATGTGTGGCTTTATAATAGAAATTATTTAATTAATTATATAATAGAGGAAATAGGAGTTAGTAGAGAAATAAAGGGCAATGAGGATATTTAGTAGAATAATTTTGGGGTAATAGTATGAATTAAAAGTGTTGAGGGCTAATGAGGTCATTAAAAAGAATTGTGTAGAAAACCCTATGTGTATATTCTAAAAGGTGAGGGGAGTTAGGTTTAATCAAATTCTTAGAGAGTTTGAGAAAGAGGCAAGAGGAGAATCCTAGAAATAGGAGAAGAGAGGAAAACCATTGGAGAAGAGATTGTTTGCTAGAGTTCTAAGATAAGGGGGAGAATAGCTTTAAATAGGGCTTATGCATGAAGGGTATGGTACATGAGTTCTTAGCCTCTAATACACTACAAGAAAAACTGTATTTAGCTAGGGGTTTAACCCTTCACCAATGCAAAAAAAAACCCATCATAAGACATAAATTTGCGAGGGGACATGATCCCTAGCTAATCAGGGCATCGTAAATCAATGGCTAAAAGATAAACCTCTCGCAATATTGGCTACGGGATTACCTCCTCCCAAATTGTAACTCATAAAATTCAGTCTGCTACATTGGAACCAATGTGTGATTAAATCACTCGAGTGAAGAGTGAAAAATGAATCAATTGAAAAAATAATTGAATCTTATTATCAAGATCGATTCTAACATCTAGCATCTAGAGCACTGGTTACGATTCTCGGGAAGCATATAACAATGACTTGTGAATTATAAGGTGAGAATGTGTCGAATGCAACATTCTCAAGCACTTCCTCTCAGCATGCTCCTTACCATATTCATAATGGTCCTATTCTTCCTCTCAGTAGTTCCATTTTATTGTAGAGTGTAGGGTGACACCACCTCATGCACAATCCCTTCTCTTTCGCATAATTCAACAAAATTAATAGAAACATACTTCCCACCACCACTAGTCCTTAGAGTTTTGAGCTTTTGACCACTTTGACTCACCACAATAGATTTAAACTTTGTGAACACCTCAATCACATCCCTTTTTAACTTGATTATGTATGTCCATAATTTTATACTGAATTCATCTATGAATGTGACAATATATCTGTTATCTCCAATAGAATCCACCTGAATAGGACCACACACATAAGAGTATATCATTTCATGAATAGCTTAAGAGTTTATTCATGCATCCTTGTTGAAATCTTATTGTGTTACTTGGTCTGCACACATTCTTCGCATACTTCATATGGAATGTGAATCTATGGTGTAACACCCCAAATTTGATTAATCAATTTAATTGAATTATTTAAATTTTTATTTAATCATTTGGTGTTTGGTGTGCCTTTAAAAGAATTTTGGTGATTATATGTGTTGTTGGGGTGTAATGGTACTGGTAGAGTGTGGTGAGAATACAGAAGTTTATACTAATAATTAGAAAATAACTAGACTATAAGTATTTTTTAATTAACATTAAAAATAAATAAAAATAGAAATGTGTGGCTTTATAATAGAAATTGTTTAATTAATTATATAATAGAGAAAATAGGAGTTAGTAGAGAAATAAAGGGCAATGAGGATATTTAGTAGAATAAGTTTGGGGTAATAGTATGAATTAAAAGTGTTGAGGGCTAATGAGGTCATTAAAAAGAATTGTGTAGAAAACCCTATGTGTATATTCTAAAAGGTGAGGGGAGTTAGGTTTAATCAAATTCTTAGAGAATTTGAGAAAGAGGCAAGAGGAGAATCCTAGAAATAGGAGAGGAGAGGAAAACCATTGGAGAAGAGATTGTTTGCTATAGTTCTAAGATAAGGGGGAGAATAGCTTTAAATAGGGCTTATGCATGAAGGGTATGGTACATGAGTTCTTAGCCTCTAATACACTACAAGAAAAACTGTATTTAGCTAGGGGTTTAACCCTTCACCAATGCAAAAAAAAACCCATCATAAGACATAAATTTGCGAGGGGACATGATCCCTAGCTAATCAGGGCATCGTAAATCAATGGCTAGAAGATAAACCTCTTGCAATATTGGCTAGGGGATTACCTCCTCCCAAATTGTAACTCATAAAATTCAGTCTGCTACATTGGAACCAATGTGTGATTAAATCACTCGAGTGAAGAGTGAAAAATGAATCAATTGAAAAAGTAATTGAATCTTATTATCAAGATCGATTCTAACATCTAGCATCTAGAGCACTGGTTACGATTCTCGGGAAGCATATAACAATGACTTGTGAATTATAAGGTGAGAATGTGTCGAATGCAACATTCTCAAGCACTTCCTCTCAGCATGCTCCTTACCATATTCATAATGGTCCTATTCTTCCTCTCAGCAGTTCCATTTTTTTGAAGAGTGTAGGGTGTCACCACCTCATGCACAATCCCTTCTCTTTCGCATAATGCAACAAAATTAATAGAAACATACTTCCCACCACCACTAGTCCTTATAGTTTTGAGCTTTTGACCACTTTGTCTTACCACAATAGATTTAAACTTTGTGAACACCTCAATCACATCCCTTTTTAACTTGATTATGTATATCCATAATTTTATACTGAATTCATCTATGAATGTGACAATATATCTGTTATCTCCAATAGAATCCACCTGAATAGGACCACACACATAAGAGTATATCATTTCATGAATAGCTTGAGAGTTTATTCATGCATCCTTGTTGAAATCTTATTGTGTTACTTGGTCTGCACACATTCTTCGCATACTTCATATGGAATGTGAATCTATGGTGTAACACCCCAAATTTGATTAATCAATTTAATTGAATTATTTAAATTTTTATTTAATCATTTGGTGTTTGGTGTGCCTTTAAAAGAATTTTGGTGATTATATGTGTTGTTGGGGTGTAATGGTACTGGTAGAGTGTGGTGAGAATACAGAAGTTTATACTAATAAATAGAAAATAACTAGAATATAAGTATTTTTTAATTAACATTAAAAATAAATAAAAATAGAAATTGTGGCTTTATAATAAAATATGTTTAATTAATTATATAATAGAGAAAATAGGAGTTAGTAGACAAATAAAGGGCAATGAGGATATTTAGTAGAATAAGTTTGGGGTAATAGTATGAATTATAAGTGTTGAGGGCTAATGAGGTCATTAAAAATAATTGTGTAGAAAACCCTATGTGTATATTCTAAAAGGTGAGGGGAGTTAGGTTTAATCAAATTCTTAGAGAATTTGAGAAAGAGGCAAGAGGAGAATCCTAGAAATAGGAGAGGAGAGGAAAACCATTGGAGAAGAGATTGTTTGCTAGTGTTCTAAGATAAAAGGGAGAATAGCTTTAAATAGGGCTTATGCATGAAGGGTATGGTACATGAGTTCTTAACCTCTAATACACTACAAGAAAAACTATATTTACCTAGGGGTTTAACCCTTCACCAATGCAAAAATAAAACCCATCATAAAACATAAATTTGCGAGGGGATATGATCCCTAGCTAATCAGGGCATCGTAAATCAATGGCTAGAAGATAAACCTCTCTCAAAATTGGCTAGGGGATTACCTCCTCCCAAATTGTAACTCATAAAATTCAGTCTGCTACATTGCAACCAATGTGTGATTAAATCACTCTAGTGAAGAGTGAAAAATGAATCAATTGAAAAAGTAATTGAATCTTATTATCAAGATCGATTCTAACATCTAGCATCTAGAGCACTGGTTACGATTCTCGGGAAGCATATAACAATGACTTGTGAATTATAAGGTGAGAATGTGTCGAATGCAACATTCTCAAGCACTTCCTCTCAGCATGCTCCTTACCATATTCATAATGGTCCTATTCTTCCTCTCAATAGTTCCATTTTTTTGTAGAGTGTAGGGTGACACCACCTCATCCACAATCCCTTCTCTTTCGCATAATGCAACAAAATTAATAGAAACATACTTCCCACCACCACTAGTCCTTAGAGTTTTGAGCTTTTGACCACTTTGTCTCACCACAATAGATTTAAACTTTGTGAACACCTCAATCACATCCCTTTTAACTTGATTATGTATGTCCATAATTTTATACTGAATTCATCTATGAATGTGACAATATATCTGTTATCTCCAATAGAATCCACCTGAATAGAACCACACACATAAGGGTATATCATTTCATGAATAGCTTGAGAGTTTCTTCATGCATCCTTGTTGAAATCTTGTTGTGTTACTTGGTCTGCACATATTCTTCACATACTTCATATGGAATGTGAATCTATGGTGTAACACCCCAAATTTGATTAATCAATCTAAGTGAATTATTTAAATTTTTATTTAATCATTTGGTGTTTGGTGTGCCTTTAAAAGAATTTTGGTGATTATATATGTTGTTGGGGTGTAATGGTACTGGTAGAGTGTGGTGAGAATACAGAAGTTTATACTAATAATTAGAAAATAACTAGAATATAAGTATTTTTTAATTAATATTAAAAATAAATAAAAATAGAAATGTGTGGCTTTATAATAAAAATTGTTTAATTAATTATATAATAGAGAAAATAGGAGCTAGTAGAGAAATAAAGGGCAATGAGGATATTTAGTAGAATATGTTTGGGGTAATAGTATGAATTAAAAGTGTTGAGGGCTAATGAGGTCATTAAAAAGAATTATGTAGAAAACCCTATGTGTATATTCTAAAAGGTGAGGGGAGTTAGGTTTAATCAAATTCTTATAGAATTTGAGAAAGAGGCAAGAGGAGAATCCTAGAAATAGGAGAGGAGAGGAAAACCATTGGAGAAGAGATTGTTTGCTAGAGTTCTAAGATAAGGGGGAGAATAGCTTTAAATAGGGCTTATGCATGAAGGGTATGGTACATGAGTTCTTAACCTCTAATACACTACAAGAAAAACTGTATTTAGCTAGGGGTTTAACCCTTCACCAATGCAAAAAATAAAACCCATCATAAAACATAAATTTATGAGGGGATATGATCCCTAGCTAATCAGGGCATCGTAAATCAATGGCTAGAAGATAAACCTCTCTCAAAATTGGCTAGGGGATTACCTCCTCCCAAATTGTAACTCATAAAATTCAGTCTGCTACATTGCAACCAATGTGTGATTAAATCACTCTAGTGAAGAGTGAAAAATGAATCAATTGAAAAAGTAATTGAATCTTATTATCAAGATCGATTCTAACATCTAGCATCTAGAGCACTGGTTACGATTCTCGGGAAGCATATAACAATGACTTGTGAATTATAAGGTGAGAATGTGTCGAATGCAACATTCTCAAACACTTCCTCTCAGCATGCTCCTTACCATATTCATAATGGTCCTATTCTTCCTCTCAATAGTTCCATTTTTTTGTAGAGTGTAGGGTGACACCACCTCATGCACAATCCCTTCTCTTTCGCATAATGCAACAAAATTAATAGAAACATACTTCCCACCACCACTAGTCCTTAGAGTTTTGAGCTTTTGACCACTTTGTCTCACCACAATAGATTTAAACTTTGTGAACACCTCAATCACATCCCTTTTAACTTGATTATGTATGTCCATAATTTTATACTGACTTCATCTATGAATGTGACAATATATCTGTTATCTCCAATAGAATCCACCTGAATAGGACCACACACATAAGGCTATATCATTTCATGAATAGCTTGAGAGTTTCTTCATGCATCCTTGTTGAAATCTTGTTGTGTTACTTGGTCTGCACATATTCTTCACATACTTCATATGGAATGTGAATCTATGGTGTAACACCCCAAATTTGATTAATCAATTTAAGTGAATTATTTAAATTTTTATTTAATCATTTGGTGTTTGGTGTGCCTTTAAAAGAATTTTGGTGATTATATGTGTTGTTGGGGTGTAATGGTACTAGTAGAGTGTGGGGAGAATACAGAAGTTTATACTTATAATTAGAAAATAACTAGAATATAAGTATTTTTTTAATTAATATTAAAAATAAATAAAAATAGAAATGTGTGGCTTTATAATAGAAATTGTGTAATTAATTATATAATAGAGAAAATAGGAGTTAGTAGAGAAATAAAGGGCAATGAGGATATTTAGTAGAATAAGTTTGGGGTAATAGTATGAATTAAAAGTGTTGAGGGCTAATGAGGTCATTAAAAAGAATTGTGTAGAAAACCCTATGTGTATATTCTAAAAGGTGAGGGGAGTTAGGTTTAATCAAATTCTTAGAGAATTTGAGAAAGAGGCAAGAGGAGAATCCTAGAAATAGGAGAGGAGAGGAAAACCATTGGAGAAGAGATTGTTTGCTAGAGTTCTAAGATAAGGGGGAGAATAGCTTTAAATAGGGCTTATGCATGAAGGGTATGGTACATGAGTTCTTAGCCTCTAATACACTACAAGAAAAACTGTATTTAGCTAGGGGTTTAACCCTTCACCAATGCAAAAAAAACCCATCATAAAACATAAATTTGCGAGGGGATATGATCCCTAGCTAATCAGGGCATCGTAAATCAATGGCTAGAAGATAACCCTCTCGCAAAATTGGCTAGGGGATTACCTCCTCCCAAATTGTAACTCATAAAATTCAGTCTGCTACATTGCAACCAATGTGTGTTTAAATCACTCGAGTGAAGAGGGAAAAATGAATCAATTGTAAAAGTAATTGAATCTTATTATCAAGATCGATTCTAACATCTAGCATCTAGAGCACTGGTTACGATTCTCGGGAAGCATATAACAATGACTTGTGAATTATAAGGTGAGAATGTGTCGAATGCAACATTCTCAAACACTTCCTCTCAGCATGCTCCTTACCATATTCATAATGGTCCTATTCTTCCTCTCAATAGTTCCATTTTTTTGTAGAGTGTAGGGTGACACCACCTCATGCACAATCCCTTCTCTTTCGCATAATGCAACAAAATTAATAGAAACATACTTCCCACCACCACTAGTCCTTAGAGTTTTGAGCTTTTGACCACTTTGTCTCACCACAATAGATTTAAACTTTGTGAACACCTCAATCACATCCCTTTTAACTTGATTATGTATGTCCATAATTTTATACTGAATTCATCTATGAATGTGACAATATATCTGTTATCTCCAATAGAATCCACCTGAATAGGACCACACACATAAGGCTATATCATTTCATGAATAGCTTGAGAGTTTCTTCATGCATCCTTGTTGAAATCTTGTTGTGTTACTTGGTCTGCACATATTCTTCACATACTTCATATGGAATGTGAATCTATGGTGTAACACCCCAAATTTGATTAATCAATTTAAGTGAATTATTTAAATTTTTATTTAATCATTTGGTGTTTGGTGTGCCTTTAAAAGAATTTTGGTGATTATATGTGTTGTTGGGGTGTAATGGTACTAGTAGAGTGTGGTGAGAATACAGAAGTTTATACTAATAATTAGAAAATAACTAGAATATAAGTATTTTTTTAATTAATATTAAAAATAAATAAAAATAGAAATGTGTGGCTTTATAATAGAAATTGTTTAATTAATTATATAATAGAGAAAATAGGAGTTAGTAGAGAAATAAAGGGCAATGAGGATATTTAGTAGAATAAGTTTGGGGTAATAGTATGAATTAAAAGTGTTGAGGGCTAATCAGGTCATTAAAAAGAATTGTGTAGAAAACCCTATGTGTATATTCTAAAAGGTGATGGGAGTTAGGTTTAATCAAATACTTAGAGAATTTGAGAAAGAGGCAAGAGGAGAATCCTAGAAATAGGAGAGGAGAGGAAAACCATTGGAGAAGAGATTGTTTGCTAGAGTTCTAAGATAAGGGAGAGAATAGCTTTAAATAGTGCTTATGCATGAAGGGTATGGTACATGAGTTCTTAGCCTCTAATACACTACAAGAAAAATTGTATTTAGCTAGGGGTTTAACCCTTCACCAATGCAAAAAAAAAACCCATCATAAAACATAAATTTGCGAGGGGACATGATCCCTAGCTTATCAGGGCATCGTAAATCAATGGCTAGAAGATAAACCTCTCGCAAAATTGGCTAGGGGATTACCTCCTCCCAAATTGTAACTCATAAAATTCAGTCTGCTACATTGCAACCAATGTGTGATTAAATCACTCGAGTGAAGAGTGAAAAATGAATCAATTGAAAAAGTAATTGAATCTTATTATCAAGATCAATTCTAACATCTAGCATCTAGAGCACTGGTTACGATTCTCGGAAAGCATATAACAATGACTTGTGAATTATAAGGTGAGAATGTGTCGAATGCAACATTCTCAAGCACTTCCTCTCAGCATGCTCCTTACCATATTTGTAATGGTCCTATTCTTCCTCTCAGTAGTTCCATTTTTTTGTAGAGTGTAGGATGACACCACCTCATGCACAATCCATTCTCTTTCGCATAATGCAACAAAATTAATAGAAACATACTTCCCACCACCACTAGTCCTTAGAGTTTTGAGCTTTTGACCACTTTGTCTCACCACAATAGATTTAAACTTTGTGAACACCTCAATTACATCCCTTTTTAACTTGATTATGTATGTCCATAATTTTATACTGAATTCATCTATGAATGTGACAATATATCTGTTATCTCCAATAGAATCAACCTGAATAGGACCACACACATAAGAGTATATCATTTCATGAATAGCTTGAGAGTTTCCTCATGCATCCTTGTTGAAATCTTGTTGTGTTAATTGGTCTGCACACATTCTTCACATACTTCATATGGAATGTGAATCTATGGTGTAACACCCCAAATTTGATTAATCAATTTAAGTGAATTATTTAAATTTTTATTTAATCATTTGGTGTTTGGTGTGCCTTTAAAAGAATTTTGGTGATTATATGTGTTGTTGGGGTGTTATGGTACTGGTAGAGTGTGGTGAGAATACAGAAGTTTATACTAATAATTAGAAAATAACTAGAATATAAGTATTTTTTAATTAATATTAAAAATAAATAAAAATAGAAATGTGTGGCTTTATAATAGAAATTGTTTAATTAATTATATAATAGAGAAAATAGGAGTTAGTAGAGAAATAAAGGGCAATGAGGATATTTAGTAGAATAAGTTTGGGGTAATAGTATGAATTAAAAGTGTTGAGGGCTAATGAGGTCATTAAAAAGAATTGTGTAGAAAACCCTATGTGTATATTCTAAAAGGTGAGGGGAGTTAGGTTTAATCAAATTCTTAGAGAATTTGAGAAAGAGGCAAGAGGAGAATCCTAGAAATAGGAGAGGAGAGGAAAACCATTGGAGAAGAGATTGTTTGCTATAGTTCTAAGATAAGGGGGAGAATAGCTTTAAATAGGGCTTATGCATGAAGGGTATGGTACATGAGTTCTTAGCCTCTAATACACTACAAGAAAAACTGTATTTAGCTAGGGGTTTAACCCTTCACCAATGCAAAAAAAAACCCATCATAAGACATAAATTTGCGAGGGGACATGATCCCTAGCTAATCAGGGCATCGTAAATCAATGGCTAGAAGATAAACCACTCGCAATATTGGCTAGGGGATTACCTCCTCCCAAATTGTAACTCATAAAATTCAGTCTGCTACATTGGAACCAATGTGTGATTAAATAACTCGAGTGAAGAGTGAAAAATGAATCAATTGAAAAAATAATTGAATCTTATTATCAAGATCGATTCTAACATCTAGCATCTAGAGCACTGGTTACGATTCTCGGGAAGCATATAACAATGACTTGTGAAGTATAAGGTGAGAATGTGTCGAATGCAACATTCTCAAGCACTTCCTCTCAGCATGCTCCTTACCATATTCATAATGGTCCTATTCTTCCTCTCTGTAGTTCCATTTTATTGTAGAGTGTAGGGTGACACCACCTCATGCACAATCCCTTCTCTTTCGCATAATTCAACAAAATTAATAGAAACATACTTCCCACCACCACTAGTCCTTAGAGTTTTGAGCTTTTGACCACTTTGACTCACCACAAAAGATTTAAACTTTGTGAACACCTCAATCACATCCCTTTTTAACTTGATTATGTATGTCCATAATTTTATACTGAATTCATCTATGAATGTGACAATATATCTGTTATCTCCAATAGAATCCAACTGAATAGGACCACACACATAAGAGTATATCATTTCATGAATAGCTTAAGAGTTTATTCATGCATCCTTGTTGAAATCTTATTGTGTTACTTGGTCTGCACACATTCTTCGCATACTTCATATGGAATGTGAATCTATGGTGTAACACCCCAAATTTGATTAATCAATTTAATTGAATTATTTAAATTTTTATTTAATCATTTGGTGTTTGGTGTGCCTTTAAAAGAATTTTGGTGATTATATGTGTTGTTGGGGTGTAATGGTACTGGTAGAGTGTGGTGAGAATACAGAAGTTTATACTAATAATTAGAAAATAACTAGACTATAAGTATTTTTTAATTAACATTAAAAATAAATAAAAATAGAAATGTGTGGCTTTATAATAGAAATTGTTTAATTAATTATATAATAGAGAAAATAGGAGTTAGTAGAGAAATAAAGGGCAATGAGGATATTTAGTAGAATAAGTTTGGGGTAATAGTATGAATTAAAAGTGTTGAGGGCTAATGAGGTCATTAAAAAGAATTGTGTAGAAAACCCTATGTGTATATTCTAAAAGGTGAGGGGAGTTAGGTTTAATCAAATTCTTAGAGAATTTGAGAAAGAGGCAAGAGGAGAATCCTAGAAATAGGAGAGGAGAGGAAAACCATTGGAGAAGAGATTGTTTGCTATAGTTCTAAGATAAGGGGGAGAATAGCTTTAAATAGGGCTTATGCATGAAGGGTATGGTACATGAGTTCTTAGCCTCTAATACACTACAAGAAAAACTGTATTTAGCTAGGGGTTTAACCCTTCACCAATGCAAAAAAAAACCCATCATAAGACATAAATTTGCGAGGGGACATGATCCCTAGCTAATCAGGGCATCGTAAATCAATGGCTAGAAGATAAACCACTCGCAATATTGGCTAGGGGATTACCTCCTCCCAAATTGTAACTCATAAAATTCAGTCTGCTACATTGGAACCAATGTGTGATTAAATAACTCGAGTGAAGAGTGAAAAATGAATCAATTGAAAAAATAATTGAATCTTATTATCAAGATCGATTCTAACATCTAGCATCTAGAGCACTGGTTACGATTCTCGGGAAGCATATAACAATGACTTGTGAAGTATAAGGTGAGAATGTGTCGAATGCAACATTCTCAAGCACTTCCTCTCAGCATGCTCCTTACCATATTCATAATGGTCCTATTCTTCCTCTCTGTAGTTCCATTTTATTGTAGAGTGTAGGGTGACACCACCTCATGCACAATCCCTTCTCTTTCGCATAATTCAACAAAATTAATAGAAACATACTTCCCACCACCACTAGTCCTTAGAGTTTTGAGCTTTTGACCACTTTGACTCACCACAAAAGATTTAAACTTTGTGAACACCTCAATCACATCCCTTTTTAACTTGATTATGTATGTCCATAATTTTATACTGAATTCATCTATGAATGTGACAATATATCTGTTATCTCCAATAGAATCCAACTGAATAGGACCACACACATAAGAGTATATCATTTCATGAATAGCTTAAGAGTTTATTCATGCATCCTTGTTGAAATCTTATTGTGTTACTTGGTCTGCACACATTCTTCGCATACTTCATATGGAATGTGAATCTATGGTGTAACACCCCAAATTTGATTAATCAATTTAATTGAATTATTTAAATTTTTATTTAATCATTTGGTGTTTGGTGTGCCTTTAAAAGAATTTTGGTGATTATATGTGTTGTTGGGGTGTAATGGTACTGGTAGAGTGTGGTGAGAATACAGAAGTTTATACTAATAATTAGAAAATAACTAGACTATAAGTATTTTTTAATTAACATTAAAAATAAATAAAAATAGAAATGTGTGGCTTTATAATAGAAATTGTTTAATTAATTATATAATAGAGAAAATAGGAGTTAGTAGAGAAATAAAGGGCAATGAGGATATTTAGTAGAATAAGTTTGGGGTAATAGTATGAATTAAAAGTGTTGAGGGCTAATGAGGTCATTAAAAAGAATTGTGTAGAAAACCCTATGTGTATATTCTAAAAGGTGAGGGGAGTTAGGTTTAATCAAATTCTTAGAGAATTTGAGAAAGAGGCAAGAGGAGAATCCTAGAAATAGGAGAGGAGAGGAAAACCATTGGAGAAGAGATTGTTTGCTATAGTTCTAAGATAAGGGGGAGAATAGCTTTAAATAGGGCTTATGCATGAAGGGTATGGTACATGAGTTCTTAGCCTCTAATACACTACAAGAAAAACTGTATTTAGCTAGGGGTTTAACCCTTCACCAATGCAAAAAAAAACCCATCATAAGACATAAATTTGCGAGGGGACATGATCCCTAGCTAATCAGGGCATCGTAAATCAATGGCTAGAAGATAAACCTCTCGCAATATTGGCTAGGGGATTACCTCCTCCCAAATTGTAACTCATAAAATTCAGTCTGCTACATTGGAACCAATGTGTGATTAAATCACTCGAGTGAAGAGTGAAAAATGAATCAATTGAAAAAGTAATTGAATCTTATTATCAAGATCGATTCTAACATCTAGCATCTAGAGCACTGGTTACGATTCTCGGGAAGCATATAACAATGACTTGTGAATTATAAGGTGAGAATGTGTCGAATGCAACATTCTCAAGCACTTCCTCTCAGCATGCTCCTTACCATATTCATAATGGTCCTATTCTTCCTCTCAGCAGTTCCATTTTTTTGAAGAGTGTAGGGTGTCACCACCTCATGCACAATCCCTTCTCTTTCGCATAATGCAACAAAATTAATAGAAACATACTTCCCACCACCACTAGTCCTTATAGTTTTGAGCTTTTGACCACTTTGTCTCACCACAATAGATTTAAACTTTGTGAACACCTCAATCACATCCCTTTTTAACTTGATTATGTATATCCATAATTTTATACTGAATTCATCTATGAATGTGACAATATATCTGTTATCTCCAATAGAATCCACCTGAATAGGACCACACACATAAGAGTATATCATTTCATGAATAGCTTGAGAGTTTATTCATGCATCCTTGTTGAAATCTTATTGTGTTACTTGGTCTGCACACATTCTTCACATACTTCATATGGAATGTGAATCTATGGTGTAACACCCCAAATTTGATTAATCAATTTAATTGAATTATTTAAATTTTTATTTAATCATTTGGTGTTTGGTGTGCCTTTAAAAGAATTTTGGTGATTATATGTGTTGTTGGGGTGTAATGGTACTGGTAGAGTGTGGTGAGAATACAGAAGTTTATACTAATAAATAGAAAATAACTAGAATATAAGTATTTTTTAATTAACATTAAAAATAAATAAAAATAGAAATTGTGGCTTTATAATAAAAATTGTTTAATTAATTATATAATAGAGAAAATTGGAGTTAGTAGACAAATAAAGGGCAATGAGGATATTTAGTAGAATAAGTTTGGGGTAATAGTATGAATTATAAGTGTTGAGGGCTAATGAGGTCATTAAAAAGAATTGTGTAGAAAACCCTATGTGTATATTCTAAAAGGTGAGGGGAGTTAGGTTTAATCAAATTCTTAGAGAATTTGAGAAAGAGGCAAGAGGAGAATCCTAGAAATAGGAGAGGAGAGGAAAACCATTGGAGAAGAGATTGTTTGCTAGAGTTCTAAGATAAAAGGGAGAATAGCTTTAAATAGGGCTTATGCATGAATGGTATGGTACATGAGTTCTTAACCTCTAATACACTACAAGAAAAACTATATTTACCTAGGGGTTTAACCCTTCACCAATGCAAAAATAAAACCCATCATAAAACATAAATTTGCGAGGGGATATGATCCCTAGCTAATCAGGGCATCGTAAATCAATGGCTAGAAGATAAACCTCTCGCAAAATTGGCTGGGGGATTACCTCCTCCCAAATTGTAACTCATAAAATTCAGTCTGCTACATTGCAACCAATGTGTGATTAAATCACTCGAGTGAAGAGTGAAAAATGAATCAATTGAAAAAGTAATTGAATCTTATTATCAAGATCGATTCTAACATCTAGCATCTAGAGCACTGGTTACGATTCTCGGGAAGCATATAACAATGAATTGTGAATTATAAGGTGAGAATGTGTCGAATGCAACATTCTCAAGCACTTCCTCTCAGCATGCTCCTTACCATATTCATAATGGTCCTATTCTTCCTCTCAGCAGTTCCATTTTTTTGAAGAGTGTAGGGTGTCAGCACCTCATGCACAATCCCTTCTCTTTCGCATAATGCAACAAAATTAATAGAAACATACTTCCCACCACCACTAGTCCTTATAGTTTTGAGCTTTTGACCACTTTGTCTCACCACAATAGATTTAAACTTTGTGAACACCTCAATCACATCCCTTTTTAACTTGATTATGTATATCCATAATTTTATACTAAATTCATCTATGAATGTGACAATATATCTGTTATCTCCAATAGAATCCACCTTAATAGGACCACACACATAAGAGTATATCATTTCATGAATAGCTTGAGAGTTTCTTCATGCATCCTTGTTGAAATCTTATTGTGTTACTTGGTCTGCACACATTCTTCGCATACTTCATATGGAATGTGAATCTATGGTGTAACACCCCAAATTTGATTAATCAATTTAATTGAATTATTTAAATTTTTATTTAATCATTTGGTGTTTGGTGTGCCTTTAAAATAATTTTGGTGATTATATGTGTTGTTGGGGTGTAATGGTATTGGTAGAGTGTGGTGAGAATACAGAAGTTTATACTAATAATTAGAAAATAACTAGAATATAAGTATTTTTTTAATTAATATTAAAAATAAATAAAAATTGAAATGTGTGGCTTTATAATAGAAATTGTTTAATTAATTATATAATAGAGAAAATAGGAGTTAGTAGAGAAATAAAGGGCAATGAGGATATTTAGTAGAATAAGTTTGGGGTAATAGTATGAATTAAAAGTGTTGAGGGCTAATGAGGTCATTAAAAAGAATTGTGTAGAAAACCCTATGTGTATATTCTAAAAGGTGAGGGGAGTTAGGTTTAATCAAATTCTTAGAGAATTTGAGAAAGAGGCAAGAGGAGAATCCTAGAAATAGGAGAGGAGAGGAAAACCATTGGAGAAGAGATTGTTTGCTAGAGTTCTAAGATAAGGGGGAGAATAGCTTTAAATAGGGCTTATGCATGAAGGGTATGGTACTGTTGCTTCCGCGAAAATAAGGTTTCGGCAAAACAGAAGAGTCGCCACCTTTCGTTATTTATCCCTCAGAACGGGAAAGGAAACGATCGGAAAAACCTGACGAAAAGGTATAAGACAAGGTCGTCACAACAGTTGTCTGGATTCAGGAGTCGGTTACGCAAGGGGAAGGTATTAGAACCCCTCACGTCCATCGTACATGATGGGATCCACGCTTGTGGTGTTTATTTGACGGGTTGGTTTACTATCTACCTATCAAGGCTGGTCTGAAAAGAAAAGAAAATGACTCGGCAAAGCGTCGCGCTTTATGCCTACGTATTCTCATCAGAGAATGAGAAATTAGAGTCAACGTAGTTCGCCTAACTACAGGGTACGGATGGGGGAAGGTTGCTCGCCAATACGTCAGTATTGTGCCTACGTACTCTCAACAGATATGAGAGATCAGAGCTTACGTAGTTCGGGATAATACGGATTTCGGGAATTCAGATTTGTCTATTTTCTCGAGTAGGGTTAACAGACAGTTCCAGCAGTTGGATGTATGCAGCTCGACCCTCGGAGACTTAAGCGTTACCGTTTGCGGTAGAACTGGGAGTTAACGACACTCTTTTCTTCAGAAAAGCTTCCTTTGAATTATGGGCCCACGGGGCAAAAAGGTTTGAAGTTTGTTTTCTGTCTTTTACGGAAGAACTGTTTTTTATGGATGTTTGCAACTAATATCGCACTAGAGACTATGACCTGAGAGTGAACGCGTCGCATGTCACCCTAAGGGTACCATACTAAACATCCAGACTGTTGAAAAGAAACTCTCCAACAATCCTTTCTCAGATAGCTTAAGGCTCGTAACGTACGATGTCAGTTGACCTTTATTACTATAGTTTAATTTGTTTTGAGATGAGAAGAGAGAACGAACTCAACTAAGGGGAGACTATCAAGTCCTAATGTTGTCATGCCAAGGATTCATCCTATGGTCGAAGTTTGAAACAGGGAACTCCTAGAAGTTATCATGCATATGTTTCAACCTAAAGTTCTGATCATCACTTCTTTATCAAAGGAAGTGAGATTCCTAGGGGATCATGTCAATGATAAACAGAAACAGATAAATCATCAGCTTAAACAGTAAACAATAAACGACTGTAAAATGCATGCAGTGCAAATGAGGGAGGAAATGTGTGTGGGACATCAGCCTCCACAAGCTCGTCTCGACCTCAAGCCAGATATGAATAACTGCAATCATACAGGAAGGAATAACATGCTATCAAGCAAACACAATAACTGCAATCATACAGAAGAAATGAAATAAAGTGCCATCAAGCACACACAAACCACATGGGCAAGGGAGCTGGGCTCTACCGAATACCCGCAAGCAAAGCCATACAGTAAAAATACAAGAAGAGGGAGCAACTCAGCCTCTAGTGCAATCATGCTCCTAACTCAAGTCAGTCTAAATATGAACTTATTCTAATGCATCAAGCAAATCAAACAAGTCGCAGCAATACAGTTGCACAGCAAGCAAACAGACAAGAAAGGAAAGCAAAGAAAGCAGATCAACCACCTCCAGCTCTACAGCAAGGCCTTTCTGACATCAGCTCAATCCTCAGACTTCAACAGCTCTTCAAGACTGTCACCTTCAATAGCAAGTATCAACTTGCTTCTACAAGCTTCTAACACATAAGTATCAACTTATTCTTCTTCTCCAAGCCTCAGCTCTTCAATCAATTCCACCTTCAGGCTTCACTCCTAATATCAAGTATCAACTTGACTCCTTCAGGCTCTCAATGCACCAACATAAGCATCAACTTATCCTTTATTCCTCAAGCCTCAGCTCTTCACTCAACCTCAATTGGATCCTCTTCACAAGTGTCAACTTGGTCTTCAAGCTTCAGCTCTCTCTTCTTTACCAGTATCAACTAGTTCCTCTTCATCTACAAGCTTCAGCTTCTCAGAGTAATCTTCAAACACAAAGAAGTATCAACTTCATCCTGCAATCTTCTTCAAACAAGGAACTCCATCCTCTAACAAGGTAGAAAGATGCATCCATCAAGAGCAAAGTTTGGATGACTGGTAGCAGAGTGAAGACCAAAGGTCACCACTAAGCCTCCTATCATAAGAGAAAGGGACCCTCAAAGGTTCTACCAACTTGCAAAGAGCCACACATCCTACCAAAGGAGGGATGAGGCCTTTACAAGGGGACCTTACATCATAGGGAAGAATGGAAGTGATCAACACCTTCCATGTTTATGAAGGAAGGGAATCTATCTAGAAGCTCTGCCTACAAACCCTAATCTTAACACCTAATCAACACTACACCAAAAGAAGAGAAGATCCTCACATCCAATCCTCTTCAAGCAATCCATTGCATCTTCAACTTGCCTTCAACATCATCCAAGCACAAGCAAAGCAAAACCCTAATCTAAGGGAACTAAAGAAGTTAATCTAGTTGAAATGGTGCATTAGAATCATCTAAAACTAGCACTTAAACTAAAATCAAGCAAAAATAGAAAACTACCTTGAAAAATCCTACAAAAATTCCTAAGGGACCCTAATTCAATCATGAATCTACCCTACAAAAATCAGAGGTTGAATCATCCACCTAGTCCTAAAAATAAAATTCAAACCACAAGGTATCAATCATAAACCCTAAAAATGGAGCTTCTAAACGTTTCAACCTAAACTACCACTTATATTCATCACAAAAATGTGAGAAAAATCTATGGGGAGCATGCATATCTATGCTACCTACTCACAAAAAGTCAAGGCCAAAATCATCATCACATGATCAAACCAAATTCACCAATATCAAGCATCACACATGACTATTTTAATATCAATTAAAATGTAAAAAATCCCATAAAATCAGAAAATGCATGAAATAAAAATATTTTTTATCTAAAAAATACTAGATCCAGTCATGAATCCAATGCAAAAAGAATGGGATTAATTGAATCATTTTTCCATTTATTATGAATTAATCACTAACCATGAATAAAATGAAAAATAATAGAAAATCCAAAGAAAATAAACAAATGCACGGTGCAGGTAGCAATAGAAATCAGTTCATTCTTAGGATTGGGCCACAAAGGGGGTGGAGGTATCAACTAATGCATTAAGCCCAAAGACCACTGATTAATGAAACGCACCGTTTCATTAAGTTCAGACCTCTTCACAAAATGAGAAGCACGCGTGGCCGTTGGATGAGGTCTTTGGTCCAAGTCAAACCTTGATCTGATGGCTATCAAGTCATCTTCTTCATTTTGAATCCCTGCAACTCAGGCCACCTGCGCGCCCAAAGTCACCGCCGGTGACATTTTCCGATCACCAATCCACAACCCTAACTTGCCATAGAGTCCACCATTGGCCACGATTCCTTGATCAAACTTGTCCCAAATTTCACAAGGAACTCAATTATACCATTAATTCAACCTAAATCCTCAAGATTCGCAAGAACCAACTCTCAACCGAAAATGGTAACATCCCTAATTGGTCACTAACTCTCAAATTAATGATCTAAAAACCTCCCTACACCGTTCTACGATGCATATAACACCCTAATTCCTCTTAATTCTAGCTAAAACAAGCTGGAGATTGAAAGTTACCAACCTGAAAATTTCGTGTGCACAGAAGTAGAAAGCCTTCAAATCAAGCCTTCAAATGCTCCAGACTCCTTCAGTGAATCACTTCTAAGCTTCTGTATGCAATAGAATTGATTGAAATGGCTTCAATCCTTGGAACCAACTCTGAGTTGCAGGTGGAAAAAACTGAGATCAAGAACACCAATCAGCCACGAATTTGTCTTGATTATGATCTGGAATCATTCACTAGCCTCCATGGAAGAGATTGCAATCAAGAAAATGGATGGAAAGTGCATGGAAATGTGTAACTGAATTCAGTTGCAAGCAATGAGTTTTCAATCTCAATCTCTACTCTCTCCTTCAATCATCACCAACCTTGGCCTTGGATCACCTCTACTCAATATATAGATCATGTAGGTATGATCTAGAAACCTCTAGATCCTTCTAATGAGAAATTCAATCTCTCATGCCATGAGAAGTTCAATCACATGCCATGGTGTGCACAATTATGTTAACAGCTTGTAATCACCCTTATTCCCTTCCAATTTCTCTCCTAATGACATTTTGGATGTGTTTGGCTTGCAAGGGACCTTGCTTATGCCTTGAATTTAGGTTTGACAAATGTTACTTAAGATGTAAGTAACTACTTTTCAAAGCAAGTCCATAAATTGAACTTCAATTCAAAAATGTGGCTAAACCAATGTTCTTAAAATGTGTTTTAGAATCAAAATGATATATTACATGCCTTGGTTTGGACATGTAGATCAAAAATATCAATTTCCAACTTTGGTTCATTTGAAAATCATCCTCATATTAGGTCATTTTTGCAACTTTGAGATACAAGCACTTCCAACCTCTTGACTAGCCTTAAAACATCATTTTGGACAAGTTTGATGTTGAACATTTTCCCATTTGAAGCTTGGAAATAGGAGTTATGGCCTTAGGGTTGAAATGGCCTATAATCTCCAAATGACCAAAATGCCCTTGACTTGTCAAAGCCATAACTTGAGTTCTACAAATCCTATCAAGGACTTCTAGTACTATCTAGAAAGCTAAGAGGATAAGGAACAACATTCATGTTTACCAAAAGTTCATAGGAATCATCCTTCTAGGGCAAAAGTTTCATGCAAGTTGGACAACTTTCAAGCCCCCAAATTCACATACCTCAGATGACCTGTAACTTGTCAATGTCATAACTTGAGTTCTACAAATCCTATCAAGGACTTATAGCACTAAAATTAAAGCTAATATCATGCTCTACAACATTCATGTTGGGGGAAAGATGAGATGACAATCACATCTTGAGCTAAACTGCCTTGAAGATAGGGGTCAAACTAGGGGATTTTACACTGTCAAGCCTTAGAAACCCTAGCTTGAAACTTCTCAAACTCTTCAATCATGATGAGTTGACCTTGGAATCATCCTTATAACCTCTCAATGTATCAATCCATGATCACATGGATCTTTAATTAAGTATCAACTTCCTTCAAATCATCAGTTGACTTAGGGTTGACCCAGTCAAACCCTAGTTGCACCACTCATGGCTGAGTCTTCTCAATCTTGCACAATGACCTGTCTAGGCCTCAAAGAGATCTCCAAAACTTATCATGAGCTCTCTCAAGACCTCAAGTCTAACTCCATGGCTTGAGAATCATCTGAGGACTTCCCACAACTCTCAAGTTAGGAGACACACACACTTGGCTTCAACCACTCACTCTGAGAATCCTTTAACTTCTCTGACAAGGATATCCACCCTTGAACACTTGAATAACCTTCTTAGCTAGCTTCATAGTCTTGTATAGCTATTAATTGGTAATCATACCTCTTGATCTCCTGCATACATGTCAATGAAATGCAAATGATAATGCTAATGTGAATGAAATGAAACATAAGCTAGGTAAAGAAATGTTGGGCAAATTTTGGGGTGCAACAGCTGCCCCTATTCAAACGGCTTGGACCTGACTGGGTGAGAAGAGAACGGCTTTCAAACAATCAAGGTGAAAGACGGTTGAATACCAACAAACCTGGAAATTTGCCAACTGCGCAAGTCCACGGTACTCTGATGGGAACAAATCTCCGGAAACTGAAATATTAGCTGCACGACAACTAGCTGGGGAATTGGTCACACGGTAACCGGTGACAAATGGTCGATCATGCCTTCAGGCATCAAGCTTCCTCGGGACTCATCAGGTCAACAATCAAGTTAATCATGCCATCGGGCGTCAGCCGATCTTCATCACTAAGTCGGGAATAGAATTCTCGGTCAATCATGAACCAATTGGGGATATCCAAACTTCTGCCATCAGGCACTCCGCATCAGCTGAGAGAACTGCTTCGTTAATACGATTGGACTTCAATCCTCAAGTCTTCAAGGGAAGTTTCCACTTCGCTGTTCAGAAACCTGTCGGGGATGACGCATCTCCGCTGGGGATTCTGGGGAACTATCAAGTAACTCTGCTTCGGGGATCCAGAAATCATTCTGGGTGAATCATCTCTGCTGAGGACTTCAAGAATCATCTTGAACACTCACCTCCGCGGGGGACTTCAAGAATCATCTTGGACCAATAACTCTGCTGGAGATTTCGGGAATCATCCTGAGCAAACACTCTGCCGGGGACTCTAAGCATCAACTTGAGCAACCAACTCTAGCGACTTCACTGGGGATTTTAAGAATCATCTTAAACAAACACCTTCGCTGGAGAATTCAAGAATTATCTTGGGCAAGCGACTTTGTTGGGGGAATTCAAGAATCATCTTGAGCCACTTAACTCTTCCGAGACTTCAGGAATCATCCTGAGCAGATACCCTGCCGGGGAACATCTGCAAAAACAAGAACGGTAACAACCTAGCTCATGTTTCATATGCATATGTTTGAAGATGGCACAATGCTCCACACGGTGGAAATGCTACGCGTTTTAGGGTAAATGTTATGCAATCATGCACAAAGCTACGACCCCATCAGCAAAATAAATGCTGAAAGGAGAACCTTCCTGTCAAGGAGAAAGGACCACTCTGGTGGAGAGGAGGAATCATCCTGCCAAGGAGAAAAAGTTACACCAATATCAATTGGATTCCTCCTGGGGAAACGAACTTCAGTCGACTGCTGCAGGGGAATAAAGCTCTACGAGAACTTGAACCCGCTCAACTAGGTATTCAAACCACAACTACTGAGGAAATGATATCAATCGCAGAAATAAACTGCGCGGCCTTCACAGCTAAACTTTCCTGGAGATAACGACTCCGGTAGGGAAATACAGCATCAGCTATTCAACACTCTATTGGGGAACACCAATCATGGCCCGAACGCTTTCTAAGGACTCGGCTCTCTTGGGGTTTTCCTACTCGGCTGGGGGAGAAGAAATCATCCTGCTTACTGGGGAGAGTACAACTCTGCGGGGAATTTCAATTCCGATGGAGACTTCAGTCTGGAACTTTCGAGTGCTGCACACCTCAGCATATGACCCGGCTGGGGAGATGGTGATCCTTCAGGATATATCTGATTGGGGAGAGAATCTTCTCTGCTTGGGGAAACATATCAATGCTTACGATCTCATGTTCAGACTCTGTGGGGAGAGGATGCTGAACTTTGCTGGAGGAGAAGGAATCATCCTGCTTGGGGGACGCATACGGCGTACTGTCTGGAATGTGCTACACCTATGACAACATAAACAAACAGACAAGATACCCTTCTCAAAGGGACCTATCAAGGTTATCATCTTGTGACAATGTTCAAGTAATTCATTGTTTCAACAATCAGTGGCCTAGGCCAGTAAGTTTATGTATGCGCATTTTGTCAAAAACATCGGCGTTCTTTTTCGCAAACAAAACAGATAGATGCTAAGCAGGTGAACAAAATTGCTGAATAGTATACATTTTATTGATAACGAACCCCTGAATGAGTAAAAATGTTTTACAACAGATGCAAGCTCCTGGAATGAGGAAGCTGCACAAAAATAAAACATAAATATACATCAGTATGTACACATGTCGGCAACGGGGCATAGACGAACACCATGAGTTGATCCCTCTATGACCCACTCGACTTCGATACTTCTTCGACGCTTCAGCTTCAGAAGAGATTGATTCATATAAACGGCCCTCAGGTCTTCCAAACCACTAAACAATGAAAGTCCATACGCGGAACGCAGTCATTTGCTCTTTCAAATCCCTAACTTTTGCCTGAATCGCCCTTTCGGGTTTTCGATTCACCAGGATACCCCTTTTTGCCAAAGTCGCCCATCCGGGTTTTCGACTTTGCGGGTGTACATTCTTTCCATTTATATCCCTAATTTTTGCCCGAACCTTTTTTCCTTTTTTATGGTTCACCGGGATGCCCCCTTTTTGCCTGGATATTCTTTTTCTTTCCAGCGGGTCATTTTTTTAAGAAAAGTATTTTTTAACTGCGTCCGCGTTCACTGAGGATGCAAAATCTTCACCATCCATCGTGGATAGCAACAAGGCTCCTTCCGAGAAGACCTTGCTGACAACGTACGGACCTTCGTAATTGGGAGTCCACTTGACCCGGTGATCGGAGTGTGGAGGAAGAATCTTCTTCAGGACGAGGTCACCCGTCTGAAAGCTTTTAGGATGCACCTTCTTGTCATAGGCTTTCTTCATTCGGCTTTGGTACAGACGACCATGCGCAATCGATGCTAATCTCTTCTCGTCCATCAGGCTGAGTTGGTTTAGTCGGTTCTTAATCCATTCTGCCTCATCGAGTTTCACATCAACCAAAACTCGCAAAGAAGGAATCTCAACTTCTAACGGTAGGACAGCTTCCATACCGTACACCAATGAGAAAGGGGTTGCCCCGGTTGATGTACGTACCGTGGTACGATAACCGTGCAGTGCAAACGGCAGCATCTCGTGCCAATCCTTGTAGGTCACAACCATCTTCTGCACAATCTTCTTAATATTCTTATTGGCCGCTTCAACGGCGCCATTCATCTTCGGCCGGTAAGGAGATGAGTTGTGGTGTTCAATCTTGAAACTCTGGCACAGCTCCTTCATCATCTTGTTATTTAGATTCGAACCATTATCAGTAATGATCCGCTCGGGAATTCCGTAACGACAGATGATGTCCCTCTTTATGAATCTAGCCACCACCTGCTTGATCACATTAGCATATGAGGTTGCCTCCATCCACTTGGTGAAGTAGTCGATAGCTACTAGAATGAAGCAATGACCGTTAGATGCAGTGGGCTCGATCTTGCCTATCATGTCGATGCCCCACATGGAGAACGGCCACGGGGAGGACATGACATTCAACGGGCACGGCGGCACATGAATCTTATCAGCATAAATCTGGCATTTATGACATCTCTTCGCGAATTTAAAGCAATCTGACTCCATCGTCAGCCAGTAATATCCTGCTCTCAGGATCTTTCTTGTCATAGCGTGCCCGCCGGCGTGCGTACCAAATGTGCCTTCATGGACCTCTTCCATGAGCATACTCGCCTCTTTCTCATCTACACATCTAAGTAGCACGAGATCGTGGTTTCTTTTATACAAAACTCCATCAGGATTGAGATGAAAGTTTCCAGACAGCCTCCTCAGAGTCTTCTTATCCTGGGTTGACGCTCCCGCAGGATATTCCTTAGTCAAAAGGAAAGTCTGGATGTCACGGAACCATGGCTTGCCGTCGGAGGCTTCCTCGATCGCAATGACGAATGCAGGTCTATCAAGACGAGAAAGGACAATTCTTGGGGCTTCATTCCAAAAATTGACTTTATACATCGAAGCCAACGTGGCTAAGGCGTCAGCCATCTGGTTTTCAGCCCTGGGCACATGATGGAGTTCCACTCGATCAAAGAACGGAAGCAGCCTTCTGGCATAATTCATGTACGGCACCAAATTCGATTGACGGGTCTCCCACTCCCCTTTAATCTGGTTAATCACAAGCGCTGAGTCACCATATACATCTAGGTTCTTGATTCTCAAATCAATTGCTTCTTCTAGACCCATGATGCATGCGTCATACTCCGCTTCATTATTGGTGACCAGAAACGTCAGTCTCGCGGTAAACGGGATGTGGGATCCGTGGGGAGTCGTGATGATCGCCCCAATGCCACTTCCATAAGAGTTAACCGCCCCGTCAAATATCAATTTCCATTGGGATTTCCTGCCTGGACCCTCGTTGGGCAACGGTTCATCGCAATCTTTCGCTTTGAGAAACATGATATCCTCATCAGGGAATTCAAATTTCATCGGCTGATAATCCTCGATTGGCTGTTCGGCAAGGTATTCAGACAATACGCTGCCCTTAATGGCCTTCTGGGAAACGTACTGAATGTCATATTTCGTCAACACCATTTACCATCGGGCAATCCTGCCCGAAAGTGCTTGCTTCTCGAAGACGTACTTGATCGGATCCATCTTCGAAATTAGCATGGTGGTGTGATTGAGCATGTAATGTCGTAAACGTTTGGCAGCCCAGGCTAGTGCACAACACATTTTATCCAGCATCGAGTAACGAGATTCACATTCTGTGAACTTTTTACTCAAATAGTAAATGGCATGCTCCTTTCTGCCCGTCTCATCGTGCTGACCGAGAACACACCCCATACTATTCTCAAGAACTGTCAAGTACATGATTAAGGGTCGTCCGGCCACTAGGGGTATCAAGATCGGAGGTTCCTGTAGATACTGTTTTATCTTATCAAATGCCTTCTGGCAATCCTCGTTCCAGATAATCGCCTAATCTTTCTTTAACAGTTTGAACATCGGTTCACACGTGGCCGTGAGCTGAGAGATAAACCTTGCAATGTAGTTTATTCTGCCCAAGAAACCACGAACTTCTTTTTCTGTTTTTGGCACTGGCATTTCTTGTATTGCTTTTATCTTCGCAGGATCAACCTCAATGCCTCTTTCATTCACAATAAACCCCAGTAGTTTTCCAGACCGCACTCTGAAAGTACACTTGTTAGGATTCAGCCTCAACCTGAATTTCCTAAGCCTCTCAAAGAGCTTCAGCAAATTGACCAGATGCCCCTCCTCCGTTTGGGACTTCGCAATCATGTCATCAACATAGACTTGAATCTCATGATGAATCATATCATGAAACAAAGTAACCATTGCTCATTGGTAAGTGGCCCCTGCGTTCTTCAGGCCGAAAGGCATTACCTTGTAGCAAAATGTTCCCTAAGGCGTAATAAACGTAGTTTTCTCCATGTCCTCCGGCGCCATCTTGATCTGGTTGTAACCGGAGAAGCCATCCATGAACAAAAACACGGAGAACTGAGCTGTATTGTCGACCAACACATCAATATGAGGCAGCAGGAAATCATCTTTAGGGCTCGCCCTATTCAAATCCCGATAATCGACGCACATTCGTATCTTAACTTCCTTCTTCGGTACAGGCACTATGTTGGCGACCCACGGAGGGTAAGTAGTGACCGCTAAGAAGCCAGCATCAAGCTGCTTATGCACTTCTTCTTTGATCTTAACGGCCATATCTGGTCGTGTCCTCCTAAGCTTCTGCTTAACGAGAGGACAATCTTCTCGCAGCGGCAAGTGGTGGACCACAATGTCAGTATCAAGTCCGGGCATATCTTCGTATGACCAAGCAAAGACGTCACTATACTCTCTTAGCATCTCGACCAATCTCTGCTTGACGTCACTCTGCAAGGCAGCCCCTATTCTGACATTCCTGACCAGTTCTTCAGAACCCAGATTCACAATCTCGATCTCCTCCTCATGAGGCAAAATAACTTTCTCTTCTTGTTTCTCAAGCTGGCCAACTCCTCGGGAAGGTCTTCATCTTCATCAATCTCTTATTCGGCTTGATAGATCGGGCAATCGAAGTCGATGTGAGTCGTAGAAGGTCCAGAGTCGATGTCATCTGCTATGTGTATCCTGCAATAACAAGGGTTAAGCTTAAAACAAGGATATGCAGGTTAGCACAAACCCCGTTGCCATTTTATTGTTTTTTCAAAACAAATATAAAACAGGAATGACAAAGATCACAATATTTGAATACGAAGAAAAATGCCTTTTGATTTATTGATAAAATGCCTGTACATAATCAAACAAGGCCCTGACAATAAAACCATTATGCCCCGGGTAGGACATAGGGTTGTACAACAATTGGAGAAAGTAAATCATTACACTTTGCCTGTCACTTGGATGATATCCCTGATGGACCAGTTGTCGAGGCTCTCGCCTGGTTTGCTTGGCTGGATCCAAGAGTCTAGGTCGCAATCACTGTCTTCGCCGTCTTCAAACACTGCGTTGACACTTTCAAATATCACCCCGCCACTGGTAAACTGGATCGGCCCTTTACCTTGCGACGCACTTCTAGAAGAGGAGGCTTCAGCCGCAGGAGAGTATCCTAACCCAAACTTGTCCTGCTTGTTAGGTATCTCTAGAATTTGCCCCCAGCCTGGGGTAGATCCGGCTTGAACAACGGCTCGGGCTTCCTTGAAGGAAGAGAGAGTCATCTCTGGTTTCTCAGTGATTACAGGAGCTACATTCTTGACTTTAACAGCTTCGAACGCCTGACATAGGGTTTTGTGGATTTCTCCATCCATCTCAACATATTTGAAGGACGACAAGTGGCTCACCATTATATCCTCCTCGCCACAAACAGTCACGATGCTGCCCCCTACAACATACTTGAGCTTCTGGTGCAACGTGGAGGTCACGGCACCCGCATAATGGATCCATGGTCGGCCTAGGAGACAGCTGTAGGCAGGCATGATGTCCATAATGTAGAAGACTGCGTCGAATGTTTCCGGCCCCACTTGGATCGGCAACGTCACCTCCCCGAAAACATGACGTTTGGTTCCATCGAACGCTTTCACGACCAGATCACTGGGTGTGCAAATCAATCCTCGAGTGTCTAACTTCATCAATGCTTTCTTCGGAAGAACATTGAGCGATGATCTTGTGTCTACCAACACATGCGACATAATCATTCCCCTACACTCTATCGAGATGTGCAGGGCGCTGTTGTGGTTCCTCCCCTTCGGCGTCAGCTCTAGGTCAGTGAACCCTAACCCATTTCCAACATTCACGTGGGCTACGACCCTTTCCAACTGGTTTACCGATATTTCCTGTGGTACATACGTGGCATTCAGAACCTTCAGCAGCGCGTTGCGATGCGCCTCAGAACACAGCAACAAATTCAGGATGGAAATTTTTGAGGGTGTTTGATGGAGATGATCCACAATCTTGTAGTCACTCTTTTTAATCAACCTCATAAACTCTTCGGCATCTTTAACAAGTAAGTCTTTTTATACCCCACGAGGGGTCTCTTCAACGACTTTACTCTTCCCTTTATCAGTTGCGTCAGCTCTGTCCGCTTTGTCCGCCACGATCTCAGGTGGTGCAAACACTCTTCCGCTGCGAGTAATTCCGCTAACGCCCGCTAGGTTCTCCACAGACGACCCAAATGGTTCCAATTCCAACTTCTGTCCGTTGCAGTAGACCTCTGCCCCATAGTGCCACGGGACAGCGTTGGTGCTTTCGAAGGGTATCGGCCCAGCTTTGGTGATGGTAATTGTGGGCGGTCTGGGTGCAGAAATAGTTATCGTCCGACGAGGGATGGTGATGGTGGCGACCTCATCATCTTACTTCAGCATTACCTCTCCCGATCCGCTTTCGGCCCTTCGGCTAAATTGCAGGATTCCTTCGGTCATCAGACTTTGAATCCCCTCTATCAACTGTTCACATCCATCAGGACTTGTCGCACAACCCATACAAAACTCTCCACAACCTGGAAAGAAACCCCTTTTCATCAGCTTAGCTTTAACGAAGCTAAGCGGTGTCTTCAGATCTCTGATGTCGGTCAACAAACCCAAGCTCTCGTCTTCAATAATGGCATTTACTCCACCTCCCCTATGATTCGGCATAGGGTTCTTCGTGACGTTTGGCACATTATCTGAGAAGTTGATGATCTTAGCGTCCACCATGTCCTGCACCTTATGCTTGAAGGCTTTACAATTTTCTATCGTGTGGCCTGGTGCCCCTGAGTGAAACTCACAAGTTGCATTCGCATCGTAACCTGGCGGAGGTGCCCCTGTCAAGGGAGCCAGGGTTCTCTTCTGGATCAGCTGCAACTGGAGCAGAGTCTGTAACAACTGAGCATAAGACATGGGCGGAGTCTCGAGGTGACGGCTCGAGAGAGGTTCCCTATTATGATACTTTCTGTACCCTTGTTGGTTCGGCTGCTGCTGCTGCTGCTGTGGCTGGGGTTAATGGACAGTGGAGATAGTTATACTGGCCACCTGCTGGTGAGGGCCCTTGCCTTTCCTTCGAGCGTTGGACACGGCGCTCGTCTCTCCTTCCCTCCTTTTGCCACCATAGGGTTTCTTTCCTCCTCCAGCTGAGGACAGATCACCTTGAATTTTCCCCAGTTTGATCCCATTTTCAATGTGCTCACCCGTGATAATGAGATCTGAGAAGCTTCCAGACATACTGCTGACCAATTTCTCATAATAAACCCATGGGAGGGTGGCTACGAACATTTCCACAAGCTCCCGTTCAACCATCGGCGGCTGAACCCTGGCTGCCAATTCACGCCACCGTTAGGCGTATTCCTTGAACCCTTCGTTGTTCCTTTGTGACAGATTCTGCAATTGGACTCGATTCAGCGCCAAGTCACTGTTATATTGGTAATGGTGCACGAATGCTTCAGCAAGTTCCTTCCACGTGCGCACACTGGTAGGTTCCAGACTCATGTACCATTCGAGGGATGGCCCGGACAGATTGTCCTGAAAGAAGTGCATCAGCAACTTCTCGTCCTCAGAATGAGCGGACATTTTCCGGTAGTATGATCTCAGATGGACGCGAGGGCAAGTGGTGCCCTTGTACTTTTCAAAGTCAGGTACCTTGAACTTGGGAGGCACCATGAAATCAGCAATCAGTCCCAACTTGGACATATCAACACCCATGGTGTTCTGGTTCTCGATATTCCTCATCTTGTCCTCGAGTGCCTTAAACCTTAGTCGTGCTTCAGCAGTCAGCTCACCTTCAGCACCTCTCTGTGAGAACACATCGTCTTGACGGTCTTCTAACCATGGCTGAGGCCCGAACAGATTTCCAACACCCGCATTGTCGTTGCCCAGCCCAGCATTGACGTTAGCTTCAAAATTCCCATTACCGACGCCATTCGTGTTACCGTTGAGTCCCATGTTAGCTATCACATTGCCGTTGGCACTGCCATTCCCCCCGGTCACGGGGACGCCATTCTGAGGAGTTTCAACAAGTGGAGGGGTTGGAATAGTCCCACCATGGAGTACACCATTACTGTCGACCCTTGAAATCAGAGGCTGAACCAAGGTTCTGAGCTGATCCTGGCCATTGGCGACCGCTTGCATGAGCTCCATGAAGCGGTCCATCCTTTCTTGGAGTTCCTGAACGTCAGTTTTCATTTGCTCCATAATTCTGGTTTGATTTGCTCTGGTCGGATAGCGGTGGATAGGTCTCTGATCAATCCTGGAACGACCTGAAATAACCTGTATGCACAAAAGGGTTAGAAAAAACAACAAAGTGCTCGTTATGCAAATGCTTCATGCAAATGCAAACGTGTGTATGTGCATTGGGGAAGGTTCCCCCCGATCCTAGTGCCTGAGTGCCAGTGCTGACAATAAGAAGTCTGAATCCAGTCATGGAAATAACATCTCATACATAAAGAAAGCCCATCAAGGCAGTACATAACGTCACTAAATACAAGCTGAATCAATAGCACGACCTCAACCAACAAGCTTAGTGATGGTCAGCATACAACAACGATCAAAACAAAAGGATTACAAATATAGTCAAGCACGGCCACGGGCGCGAAACTCTTCTAACAACCCCTTCGTTTCTGGATGATCAGGCCGATTGAGCAACCCTTCGACGAGTAACTCTCTCTGCATAATGGTGTACTGAAGACCTTCGACCGAATCTTCCCATGCTCCTTCGCCGAAACAATCCTCTAACTTCCGCTTCTTGGATTCAAACATCAGTTTACGCTCCTTCAGGTTAGCGAGAGCCTTGTTGAGCTGGCCTTCAGCGGCATATCTGTGAGCGGTTTCTTCATCAAACCTTTTCTCACTGGCCTTCCCCTGGGCTTTCAACTTGGAGATCTGTTGCTTCAGCTTATCCTCCCGTTCTTTCCCGTTGGCTAGGGTGGCCTTCCAATGTTGATTAAACTTGGATATTCTCCGATACGCTTCATCCAAGTGCTGCTTCTTAGTGGCCAGTACATCATTGACAGCTTTGAAGTCTCGACCCATGCGCTCACGCTCAGCTATCTGCTTAGTCACATCTGTCCCCAACTAGTTCACCAGCTCGGTCTGCCTCTTGAAGGAATGAACGACTTCGCTTCTCTCGCTTCTGAGTTGAGCCAATCCTTTCTCCAGTTCTTCATTTGCCTTCTTCAGCTCATCTCTTTCTGCTAACACCTGATTGTGCTGCTGAATAGGCACGGTGGTAGGCTCTTCAATCACTGGAGGGCTTTCTAGCTTGGCAGGAGGAAACGACATCCCTATAGCATCTGCGCTGGCTCTGATCCAGGTCACATACGGAGCGTAGGCTTGGCTATTACTTTTTCCCAGCAACGACTTTCCTTACTTACTGATACCATTCCAAGCGTGCTGAAGCTTGGATAACATATCCCCCTCTAGAAGACCAGTGAGGTACAGAGATTCCTGCACCTCTTCATCCTTCGGCGGAGCTCTCAAAGCATAAGTAAACTGTCGGACCAGCAGAGATGGATTATAGTTTATATAGCCCTTCCTGCCTATCAGAGGCACATTCGGAAACCCACTGCAGCTGAAAATAATCTCAGTACGCAACCTATCTCTATCAAACCAGTCAATATCCTCCGCTGCCAGACTCATCAGACGCTCAGACCACTCAGTTGTGGCTGCAGACGAAGCAAAGGGACCCCTCTTGGGTAGATGACTATCAAGCCATCTGTAGAGCAGGGGCACACAGCACGAGACATTCTTACCCCTTTCTGTTCTTGTTTTTGTAGTGGACGGAATGGTAGACATCTCTGATCAAGGTAGGGATTGGGTTCCCTGAAGCAAAGATGTGGAAGGCGTCGAAGTCCACAAAGTCAGGCATATTGGGGAACAGAATGATGTCATATATGCACAGAGCGAGAATGGCGTTGAACACGACCCAACATCCGTCTTTGGTGCACTGCTGAGCCTTTCCCACCAAGAACTGCAAGGAGAAGCCAGGGACCTTGTTCCAACTAGACAAAACCAACTCGGAGGCATCCAGATGAAGTGAAGGAGCTAGACTAGCCAGATTAGGCTCAACATCCATATGAACAAAGGGCATCTGACTCTTGATAGGCACACCTAACAAATCAACATACTCCTCTAGTGTGGGTGAGAGAACAAAATCCTGGAAAGTAAAGCATCTCAACGGAGGATCGTAGAACTGTAGCAGGGCGTGCAACCCATTCAACTCAAACGCAGAGGTTTTACGAACCAAACTGAGCAGTTTACCGTAAGACTTTCTGAATTCATCTCTCACAGAATCATCTGCCAAAGCAATCAAACCAGTCAGCTGAACAACATCAGGAGTGGGGAGTTTGTAAGCCACGGTCTTCCTCAGAGAACCCATAATAGCACAATAGAAGGCAAGAAATCCTGAATCGGGGGAAACGGTACCTGCAACACAGACACACGTTAATGAAATGAAAATGAGTATGCAAAGCAATGTAAAATGCAATCATGCAGCAGGAGATCAAGACGACTGTGTTGTTAAGGAGATGAAGGTGAAGATTCTGTATCAACAAAACCATAATTCTGCTCTATCAAGAACAACCACTATCTCTGATAAGGAGAAAACCCTGGTATCGGACCACAAATCTGCTATGTCAAGAACAAACACACATCTGATAATAAGGACCTCTGTCATAAGACCATCACTCTGCTCTGTCAAGAACAACCATCTGATAATAAGGACCTCTGATACAGGACCATAAATCTGCTCTGTCAAGAACACGCATCTCTGAAGATAAGGACCTCTGATACAGGGCCATAACTCTGCTTTGTCAAGAACACATATCTGATAATAAGGACCTCTGATACAGGACCATAAATCTGCTCTGTCAAGAACAAACATCTGATAATAAGGACCTCTGATACAGGACCATAAATCTGCTCTGTCAAGAACAGATATACATCTGCTGATGAGAACCTCTGGTACCAACAAAACTGATTCACTATCAAGAAAACCAGGTAGTCTGAAGGTTAAGGTTTCCTGCAACAAACCCGACCCTGCTCACAGGTATGGACCTAAACTGACACAAGTTCGGCATCCTATGCGGTCATCAGCGTCACAGACATTCAAGAGGGGTGATACGATACCCAGAAGGTGTGGCATCACCAGCTCATGAAGCGGCCTCACTCGGCTGAATTCCAAATGATCGGTCACCATAGTCAACAATCCTCCAAACCAACAACCCCTCAGGCCCAAAGGGCCGGAAAAGAAGTCAACCGGGGAGAACCTCGTCTGAGCGTGGATTTCATGAGACACTAGTGCCTGCAAAGCAAGCACGCGCCCACTAATTTCCACAACTAATGCTAGGTACACTCAAGCCTGGGTCTGGCTTCTCACTCATCAGAATACCCTTCCCACAACAGCACAGATAATCATATCATACTGAAAAATAAAATGCGGGAAATAAAATGCGATAAATAAACACAACCCAACAAGTAATCATACAAGCGCTAGGATTGACTCTCGCAGGGGACGTTGGATCCTCAAACTGACTCGCATAAGGGACATTGGATCCCAGGAAACTATCAAGTCCCCAGCAGAGTCGCCAGCTGTCGCTTCCGCGAAAATAAGGTGCCGGCAAAACAGAAGAGTCGCCACCTTTCGTTATTTATCCCTCAGAACGGGAAAGGAAACGATCGGAAAAACCTGACGAAAAGGTATAAGACAAGGTCGTCGCAACCGTTGTCTGGGTTCGGGAGTCGGTTACGCAAGGGGAAGGTATTAGCACCCCTCACGTCCATCATACTCGATGGGATCCATGCTTGTGGTGTTTATCTGACGGGTTGGTTTACTATCTACCTATCAAGGCTGGTCTAAAAAGAAAAGAAAATGACTCGGCAAAGCGTCGCGCTTTATGCCTACGTATTCTTATCAGAGAATGAGAAATCAGAGTCAATGTAGTTTGCTTAACTACAGGGTACGGATGGGGGAAGGTGGCTCGCAAATACGTCAGTATTGTGCCTACGTACTCTCAACAGATATGAGAGATCAGAGCTTACGTAGTTCGGGATAATACGGATTACGGGAATTCAGATTCATCTGTTTTCTTGAGTAGGGTTAACAGACAGCTCCAGCAGTTGGATGTACGCAGCTCGACCCTCGGAGACTTAAGCGTTACCGTTTGCGGTAGAACTGGGAGTTAACGAAACTCTTTTCTTCAGAAAAGTTTCCTTTGAATTATGGGCCCACGGGGCAAAAAGGTTTGAAGTTTGTTTTCTGTCTTTTACGGAAGAACTGTTTTTTATGGATGTTTGCAACTAATATCGCACTAGAGACTATGACCTGAGAGTGAACGCGTCGCATGTCACCCTAAGGGTACCATACTAAACATCCAGACTGTTGAAAAGAAACTCTCCAACAATCCTTTCTCAGATAGCTTAAGGCTCGTAACGTACAACGTCAATTGACCTTTATTACTGTAGTTTAATTTGTTTTGAGATGAGAAGAGAGAACGAACTCAACTAAGGGGAGACTATCAAGTCCTAATGTTGTCATGCCAAGGATTCATCCTATGGTCGAAGTTTGAAACAGGGAACTCCTAGAAGTTATCATGCATATGTTTCAACCTAAAGTTTTGATCATCACTTCTTTATCAAAGGAAGTGAGATTCCTAGGGGATCATGTCAATGATAAACAGAAATAGATAAAGCATCAGCTTAAATAGTAAACAATAAACAACTGTAAAATGCATGCAGGGCAAATGATGGAGGAAATGTGTGTGGGACATCAGCCTCCACAAGCTCGTCTCGACCTCAAGCCAGATATGAATAACTGCAATCATACAGGAAGGAATAACATGCTATCAAGCAAACACAATAACTGCAATCATACAGAAGAAATGAAATAAAGTGCCATGAAGCACACACAAACCACATGGGCAAGGGAGCTGGGCTCTACCGAATACCTGCAAGCAAAGCCATACAGTAAAAATACAAGCAGAGGGAGCAACTCAACCTCTAGTGCAATCATGCTCCTAGCTCAAGTCAGTCTAAATATGAACTTATTCTAATGCATCAAGCAAATCAAACAAGTCGCAGCAATACAGTTGCACAGCAAGCAAATAGACAAGAAAGGAAAGCAAAGAAAGCAGATCAACCACCCCTAGCTTCACAGCAAGGCCTTTCTGACATCAGCTCAATCCTAAGACTTCAACAACTCTTCAAGACTGTCACCTTCAATAGCAAGTATCAACCTGCTTCTACAAGCTTCTAACACATAAGTATCAACTTATTCTTCTTCTCCAAGCCTCAGCTCTTCAATCAATTCCACCTTCAGGCTTCACTCCTAATATCAAGTATCAACTTGACTCCTTCAGGCTCTCAATGCACCAACATAAGCATCAACTTATCCTTTATTCCTCAAGCCTCAGCTCTTCACTCAACCTCAATTGGATCCTCTTCACAAGTGTCAACTTGGTCTTCAAGCTTCAGCTCTCTCTTCTTTACCAGTATCAACTAGTTCCTCTTCATCTACAAGCTTCAGCTTCTCAGAGTAATCTTCAAACACAAAGAAGTATCAACTTCATCCTGCAATCTTCTTCAAACAAGGAACTCCATCCTCTAACAAGGGAGAAAGATGCATCCATCAAGAGCAAGGTTTGGATGACTGGTAGCAGAGTGAAGACCAAAGGTCACCACTAAGCCTCCTATCATCAGAGAAAGGGACCCTCAAAGGTTCTACCAACTTGCAAAGATCCACACATCCTACCAAAGGAGGGATTAGGCTTTTACAAGGGGACCTTACATCATAGGGAAGAATGGAAGTGATCAACACCTTCCATGTTTATGAAGGAAGGGAATCTATCTAGAAGCTCTGCCTACAAACCCTAATCTTAATACCTAATCAACACTACACCAAAAGAAGAGAAGATCCTCACATCCAATCCTCTTCAAGCAATCCATTGCATCTTCAACTTGCCTTTAACATCATCCAAGCACAAGCAAAGCAAAACCCTAATCTAAGGGAACTAAAGAAGTTAATCTAGTTGAAATGGTGCATTAGAATCATCTAAAACTAGCACTTAAACTAAAATCAAGCAAAAATAGAAAACTACCTTGAAAAATCCTACAAACATTCCTAAGGGACCCTAATTCAATCATGAATCTACCCTACAAAAATCAGAGGTTGAATCATCCACCTAGTCCTAAAAATAAAATTCAAACCACAAGGTATCAACCATAAACCCTAAAAATGGAGCTTCTAAAGGTTTCAACCTAAACTACCACTTATATTCATCACAAAAATGTGAGAAAAATCTATGGGGAGCATGCATATCTATGCTACCTACTCACAAAAATTCAAGGCCAAAATCATCATCACATGATCAAACCAAATTCACCAATATCAAGCATCACACATGACTATTTTAATATCAATTAAAATGTAAAAAATCCCATAAAATCAGAAAATGCATGAAATAAAAATATTTTTTATCTAAAAAATACTAGATCCAGTCATGAATCCAATGCAAAAAGAATGGGATTAATTGAATCATTTTTCCAATTATTATGAATTAATCACTAACCATGAAGAAAATGAAAAATAATAGAAAATCCAAAGAAAATAAACAAATGCACGGTGCAGGTAGCAATAGAAATCAGTTCATTCTTAGGATTGGGCCACAAAGGGGGTGCAGGTATCAACTAATGCATTAAGCCCAAAGACCACTGACTAATGAAACGCATCGTTTCATTAAGTTCAGACCTCTTCACAAAATGAGAAGCACGCGTGGCCGTTGGATGAGGTCTTTGGTCCAAGTCAAACCTTGATCTGATGGCTATCAAGTCATCTTCTTCATTTTGAATCCCTGCAACTTAGGCCACCTGCGCGCCCAAAGTCACCGCCGGTGACATTTTCCGATCACCAATCCACAACCCTAACTTGCCATAGAGTCCACCATTGGCCACGATTCCTTGATCAAACTTGTCCCAAATTTCACAAGGAACTCAATTATACCATTAATTCAACCTAAATCCTCAAGATTCGCAAGAACCAACTCTCAACCGAAAATGGTAACATCCCTAATTGGTCACTAAATCTCAAATTAATGATCTGAAAACCTCCCTACACCGTTCTACGATGCATATAACACCCTAATTCCTCTTAATTCTAACTAAAACAGGCTGGAGATTGAAAGTTACCAACCTGAAAATTTTGTGTGCACAGAAGTAGAAAGCCTTCAAATCAAGCCCTCAAATGCTCCAGAATCCTTCAGTGAATCACTTCTAAGCTTCTGTATGCAATAGAATTGATTGAAATGGCTTCAATCCTTGGAACCAACTCTGAGTTGCAGGTGGAAAAAACCGAGATCAAGAACACCAATCAGCCACGAATTTGCCTTGATTATGATCTGGAATCATTCACTAGCCTCCATGGAAGAGATTTCAATCAAGAAAATGGATGGAAAGTGCATGGAAGGAACTGTCGCTACTGCGAAAATCGGCGCCGGCTGAACAGAAGAGTCGCCACCGTGCGTTATTTATCCCAACGGAGGGAAAGGAAACGCTCAGAGTAAACCTACCACAAATACGGGAAAGGAATGGTCATCGCAACCAAATCCTGGATTCGGGAGTCGGTTACGCAAGGGGAAGGTATTAGCACCCCTCACGTCCGACGTACTCGACGGGATCCACGCTTGTTTTCTAGTACGGATTGTTATTCTATCTACTCTACAGGTCTGGGGTTAAAAGAAAATAAACTGACTCGGCAAAGTATCGCACTTTATGCCTACGTATTCCCGTCGGAAACGAGAAATCAGAGTCAACGTAGTTCGCCTACCTACGGGAAAGGAGGGGAAGGTTGCTCGCTAGGATATCGCATCCTATGCCTACGTACTTTCATACAACATGAAAGATCAGAGCAAACGTAGTTCGGGCCACGTATGACACAAGTCTGTCTTGATTGTTTTTATCTCCTTCTGAAAAAGGGTTTTTCTGATTACTGGTCCAAGCGGACAAAAATGACGTTTTGATGAGTTCACATTCTTTTACGGAAGAAGTATCTTTTATTGTGTTTGAAATATTTATTGTGTTTTTCTGTTGGTTTTGAGAAAGAAGAGACAGAACTCTAACCTATGGTTTAAAAGGGAATCAAACTAACCTAATGTTATCATGCATGGGTTAAGACCTAATGTCTATCATGTTCCTCTCTTGCGCAGAGAGAAACAGAGATCCTAAGGGGATAAACGGAAACAGAAATAACAGATACAATAAAGCAGAAAAATGCATGAATGCAGCAGTACAAGTGAGGCGAGGGAGTCCCACCCTACCCCGAAAACAACAGGCAGAAGCGAACGAAATTCACTTCCAACCTAACAGATTAATTGGCAAACAATACAGTCCGGGAAACTCAAACAATACATCAAAAGCTTATAAACAGCAAAAATGAACAGCAAACAGCAACTCTGCACAGCAAGCTCCATCATCTTCTATCTTCAAGTCATCTTCAAAACATCTACAAGCTTCAAGCAAGCATCAATCTTCAAGGAAAAAAGCTCTAACAGTAAACACCTTCAACAACTTCAAACAGTAGGGTTCCAACAGCAGCAATCAAATGCACAGCTTCAACAGCAAGGTCTCTTTCTTCAATCTCTCATGGCTTCTCTTCAAGTCCCACTCTCTAAGATGAGTAGCAGTTAACAAGATGAATTGGATGTTAAGCAGTCAGTTACCTACCAAGGGTGGCCTACTGACTGTTAACATGATACAGACAGTTTTCTCTCAAAAGTTCTATCTTTTAAATACATTCACTAATCCTTCCAAAGGAAGGAGGTGAGTATTTAAAAGAGACTTTTAATCATAGAGAAAGAATGGAGGCAAACAAGACCTTCCATGTTTGTGAATCAAGTTTCTATTCTAGAGCTCTACCTAGCTCCTAGTCCCTATAACCTTCAACAGCTGCAAGCAAGCTACACTCTTCATCAACTCTGGAAATTGACCTTCACTCCTTTTTTCTTCAAGGGGCTTCATCAGCAAAGTCTTCAACTCAAACCCATACCCCAAGCAAGCCCAATAACCCACACAATCAAACAATAACCCTAGAAAGGGCACACCATACAATCAATCAATTATAAACACATACTAAGAGTATTAATACAATGGGGAAAATTCTAATATTTATTCTAAGGGATCTATTATGCTTACCCTTAATACCCCTATAGTCCCATCTTCTAATTTGTCCTAAAAAACCCAAAAAGAAATTTGTTTTGTTACACCTATGTTATTCAAAACCCTAATTAACTAGCCTAATAGTTTCTAACTAAACTACCTAAAATGAAATCCTATAAATTGTGGTATATAAAAACCAGGGGCACCTAATATCCATATCTAGTTATACTAAAAAGAATGGGGTGAAAATCCTAAAGGAAACTCTTAAACTAAATTCAACAAATGGTAGCATCAACTAAAAGAATTAAAAAAAAAGCAATTAAATGTAAAAATATGAAAAAAAAAATATAAAATGAAGTATAATGGCAATTTTATGGTTTTATATTTTTCTTGACAAAAACAGGAAAATGGGAAAAAAAATCCCATTGAAAAATAGTGATTTTTCTATTTATTATGGTTTTTTAAAGTTATAAAAATTTTGGAGTGAAATTAATTTAAAAATGATGCATGGGGGGTATGAACAGCAACAATCCCAATTATTATGATGCTTTGGGCCCAGATAGGGGGGTGGCGTTAGTAAACGCGTTGGGCCTAGTTATGATTCAGAAAATCAAAATAAAATGCAAGAGAAAAAAAACAAAACGCGGTGTAAATAACATTGAAATGTAGTTATAATATGAAATTGGGCCTGCATGGGGGGTGGATAGCAAAATTCAATAAAAGCCCAAGCCAGCGTTTAAATGAAACGCGGCGTTTTACACGCCCAGAAATCCCTCCAAATTCGTCTTTGAATACCAACCATCCGATCTGTTTCCAGTCAACAAAGTCAGTGCGCAATCAATGGTTTTGATTTCATCTTCAACCTTGGTCATTAGGGTTTTAGAACCACCATGAAAACACGAGTTCCATGCGTGAAACTTTCCACCACTCGTTCTCCCTCATTCCTCCACCAAATGCCTCGATACAAAAACCAATTTTGTTCTATTTTTCGCGTAGAATACAACCATGGTGTTGGTTTGTATTGAAACACCCTAAATCATGCAAATCGAACAGTACAACCTTGCAATCTCAAAATTTCATCAGGTTTCGATCATCACCAAACTCACCATTCTTTATACAGAAATAATCCTTAGGCTATACTGATCAAAAATAACTAATCATCTAAGATTCTAACAGCTTAATCACTATGTTCTATGCCTCAACAGAATTCACTTGCATACATCAACCTCCATGAAATCTTGCCAAAGTCTCCAAAAACCATCATCTAACCACCTAAACCATGTCTAACCTAACAAATCATGAAGACTATCCCTAATTCCAGTCAAATCGTGAGAAACACTAACCTAGTAAGAAGATGAAAACAGAAGGTTGAGTTCTTCAATTCAAAGCTTGCAATGCTCCAGGATCATTCAATGGACTATGATCTTGATTCTGTATGCAACAATTCTTGCTCAAACCACTTGGATCATCATAACCGATTCTTCTTGCACTTGAAGATGAGAATTTTGCAGAGCACGATTCAGGCCACTATTCACTCAGATCTTGGTTGCAATGTGATCAATGATGATTGTTGAATAGAATAGCAACAAAATCTTGAAGGAATGATGAAGAAATAAGAAGATTTGAAGCAATTTGCAAAAGAGCAAGATGAAGTGAAACTATGAGTTTTTGATCAAAATGAAGTTCAACCCTCTCTTGGATCAGTTAGAATGAATATATAGATGATGATGGAAAGTTCCAGAACTTGCTAGATTGATCTCATGAGAAGTTGCTCATATCTTTGCATGAGAAAGTGAAATTGGTGAGTTGAAAAAATCAATCCATGAAACCTTGTTGCAACTCCTCATTCTCACTTGAAAATCTCATTAGGTGATATTTTGAACATGTGGGAAGGCCTTGCTAGCTTGCACATTAATCCCTTGTATGCATTGGATGTGTAACTTCAATTATAAGCAAGCTTTGATAATTCCCAAATTCTGACCTCAAACCCAAAATCTAACATTGCCAATGGTCTTAAAATTCCCTTTACCTTCAAAATGGTTGGTCATATGCTTGGTTTTGCTTTTGTATCAAAAATTCACAATTTTGGTCCTTTAAAAAGGTACTTTTCCCTTTATAATTGGTCAATTTTGCAATTCTAAGCTATGAGCATTTCCAACTTTCCACAACCACTTTTCTAAACTCAAAATTCCATTTGGAGCAAGTTTGATGTTGAACATTTCTTCATTTGAAGTTTGGAAATAGGAGTTTTGGGCATATGCTTGAAATGACCTGTAATTCCACTTTCCCAAAATACCCCTGGCTTGCCAAGATCATAAGTAGAGTTCTACAAATCATATGAAGGCATACCATACCTTTATAGAAAGCTAAGATCATGAGTAACAACTTTCATGTTTACCAGAAATCCATTTGAAAGTTCCTTGAGGGTTAAAAGTTTCTTGGAAGTCAAGTAACTTTCACAGACAAATTTCAGTGTCCTCAGATGACCTATAACTTGCAAGAACCATAACTTGAGTTCTATAAATCTCCTTGATTCCTTCCACCACTCAACTTAAAGGTCTTGAGATACTCTACAAGTTTCATGTTGGCCAAGGATCCATTTGAGACTTGCATTTTGAATTATCTTGCTTGGAAGTTTGCCCTAAATCAGGGGATTTTAGTCAGAAACCCTAATTCAGAAACTTCTCTTCTTCTTGATTTCTTGTGATTTCTCCTTGGCACAACACCACATCCATATCCAAATATCAAATGAGGCATCCCACATCTTCCAAACAGGCCTTGATGCCCTCCAATCAAGCATTTGACCTAGGGTTGACCCAGATGAAACCCTAGTTGACTGTCCTCAACTGTATCTCTTGTAACCACACCAATGACTTGTCTCACTCTCAAAATTACCCTTTAGGTCTTCCATGCCCTCAATTCATAGCTCACAACCTCTCTGATGATCTTCACATATCCTCAAGATAGGAGAGAAACCCACTGCCTGGTCCACTAACTTCTCAAGCTTCAATTTCCTTCTGATGACTTGGATAGGCTTGAATTTGAATAAGAACCTCTTGATATGCTCATAGAGATAAGAAATAGCACTTGATCCCTTGTCAGATGGCTGGCTACACTATGATATGCAAATGATTAGACTATGTACATGACTTTTTATGCAAATGACAATGCAATTGAAACATAAACCAAGTGAAGTAGGTTGAGCAAATTTTAGGGTGCAACAGCTGCCCCTATTCAAGCGACTTGGACCTGACTGGGTGAAACGCCCGGAGCCTTCAGACATTCGAGGTACAAGACGGTTGAATACTAAGAACCCGGAAATTTGCCAACCGCAGAAATAAACTGTACAACTGTTTGGGGAACACTATCTACAAATATGATTTCAGCATTATCTTGTCACTACTGGAACGAACTTATTGACTTCACTGGGAAAAGTATTTCTGTCAACACAACATGACCCTGCCAACGATACAGGAAAATCACTCTGTCACCATTACAGGAAAATAACACCGTCATCGCTACGGGAAATAACTCCGTCACCACTACGGGAAAATAACTCCGCCTTTGCTACGGGAAATACTTTGTCAAATACAGGAAAATAACTCCGCCTTTGCTACGGGAGATACTCTGTCAAATACAGGAAAATAACTCCGCCTTTGCTACGGGAAATACTCTGCCAAATACAGGAAAATAACTCCACCTTTGCTACGGGAAATACTCTGCCAAATACAGGAAAATAACTCCGCCTTTGCTACGGGTACACTCTGTCAAATACAGGAAAATAACTTTGCCTTTGCTACGGGTACATACTCTGATACAGCTTGTCTGCCTATCTTTGCAACTGCTAGCTCCATCAATCACATGGGTAATCCAATATGAGTCTAGTCTTCCAATTTTCAGTGCTGACATGGTAGCAAATCTGAGAAGGACTCTACTGGGGATTTTCTGAATCCACATTGCCAGGTAACTCCAAAAAATCGATTCACGAAATCTTTTGATATTGTTATAACAGCGAACTTGAAGAAGCACTCCGCTGGAGGGGTAAGAGAAACTTAAACAAGCAACTCTGTGGGGAATAATGCCACAATTGACATTATCATTGAATGTCTCACGCCGAGATCTTGAATGTTTGGTAATTAATTTGAGCAAGAGCTCTCTCCACCTGCAAGGGAAACAACACTTGAAACAAACGGTTAACCAACCTGGCTTATGTTTCAAAATGCAGATGTTTGACAATGGCGTAATGCTCCATTCGACATGGAAATGCTACGCGTTTTTTATTCGGTGGATGCAAATATGACACCATATGCTGATGCAAATGCAGGCTCGAACTGCTGGGATACAGAAAACCGCTTCAGCAAAATAAATGCTGAAGACAATGCCAACTCTGCTGGGGATAACCAGGCGTCGCAGAATTATTCCAGCAAAATAAATGTTGGAATAATGAAGCCCGCTTCGCTGAGGAATAACTGAATGCGCCAATCATGGTTGGACTTCTGCTGGGGAGTGAACGGGTATCACACGGTATTCCGACAAAATAAATGCCAGGACATACAGCCAACTCTGTCGGGGAGAGCTTTAACCTTTGAGTTCCACTGGGAGGAAAGAAAACACTTGCTGAAAAGAGAACTCCGCGGGGGACGAAGCGATTCTCTTGGGGAAAATCAACTGTCTGCGCTGGGGGAGAGTAAATGACCATACCGGGAAGAGTAGACTGTCTGGGTACAGCTCACAAGTTGGAAATATTAATCTTCTGAGGCTAAACCACTCTGCTCGGGATGGGGAATCCTTTTCGGGGGACACCACACTGTCTGAATACAGCCTTCAATCTTGGAATGGTCAATTCTGCTGAGGGTAAACGACCCTGCTGGAGAATATCCTTCGGATAAGCTGCGACTAGCTGGGGAATTTGATCTTTCTTTGGTAAGAAACATTGTCATCTCAGAAGCGCGACCTGCGTGGGGATTGAGTCTTTCCGTTACGAGCCTCTGGTCAGTACTGCAATCTTTTGATCGTCCACTTCGTATGGTCAAGAACCCTGCAACACCACAAACGAGACAAGACAAGTCTATGCAACCAAATCTATTCAGGTTAGCGTTAATGACATCATCTTCAGTTAATTCAAAGTTTTAGCAATTATTGGCAAGGGCCAGCGATGTTATAAACTTGCTAGTTTTATTAAACATTGGCGTTTGTCATGTACAAAACAATAAAGAACCAGCATCAAATACTGAATAACATGTTTTATTGATTGGGCCCCTAAATGGGCAGAGTTTTGTACACGGGATGTAACTCCTGGAAAGAGGTAGCTACGCACAACAAATATACAAGTATGCACAAGAAGCATAAATATAATGACAAATCAAATTGGTACACATGTCGGCAACGGGATGCAGACGAACATCATGAGATGATCCTCCTATGACTCGCCTGACTCTAGTGCTTTCCCGGTATTCACACTTCCGAAGAGATTGTATCTGATAATCGACCCCTCAGTTATATTCTCCCGCACCAATGCGCACTGCAGTATCAAATTCGGACCGCAGTCATTTGCTTTTCAAATCCCTAACTTTTGCGTGAACCGCCCTTTACGGGTTTTCAGTTCACCGGGATACCCTTTTTTGCCGAAGCTGCCCAGTGTAGGTTTTCAACTTCGCGGGTGTACATTTTTTCCAATTTTTATCCCTAATTTTTGCCCGAACCTTTCATTCTGTTTTTGGTTCGTCAGGATGCCCCATTTTTGCCTGGACTCTCTTTTTTTCTGTCCAGCGGGTCAATTTCAAGCAAAGTATTTTTTAACTGCGTCCGAATTCACAGGCGACGTAAAGTCTTCCCCGTCCATGGTGGACAACAACAAAGCTCCTCCTGAAAATACTTTTCTGACAACGTATGGCCCTTCGTAGTTGGGGGTCCACTTGCCCCTGTGATCTGCTTGTGGCGGGAGAATCCTCTTTAGCACAAGGTCGCCCGTCTGAAAGCTCCGAGGATGTATCTTTTTATCATATGCTTTCTTCATTCGGCTCTGGTACAACCGACCATATGCTAGAGAAGCTAGCCTCTTCTCATCCATTAAACTCAGCTGGTTCAACCTGTCTTTCACCCATTCTGCCTCGTCTAGTTGGACGACTCGTAATACTCTCAGGGAAGGAATCTCAACTTCCAGTGGTAACACTGCTTCCATTCCATATACCAACGAGAACGGGGTTGCCCCGGTTGATGTGCGTACCGTCGTACGATAACCGTGCAAAGCAAAAGGTAGCATCTCATGCCAGTCCTTATAGGTCACCACCATCTTCTGAACAATCTTCTTTATGTTCTTATTGGCCGCTTCAACAGCGCCATTCATCTTGGGTCGATAAGGGGAGGAGTTGTGATGCTCGATCTTAAAATTCTGACACAGCTCCTTCATCATTTTGTTATTCAGGTTGGAACCGTTGTCGGTAATTATCCGCTCGGGGATTCCATATCTGCAAATGATATCTCGCTTGATAAACCTGGCTACCACCTGCTTGGTCACATTTGCATAAGATGCCGCTTCCACCCATTTGGTAAAATAATCGATTGCTACCAAAATGAATCGGTGTCCGTTGGATGCCGTCGGCTCAATCTTTCCAATCATATCGATTCCCCACATTGAGAATAGCCACGGTGATGACATCACATTCAGAGGACTCGGAGGCACATGGATCTTATCTGCATAAATCTGGCACTTATGACACCTCTTCGCAAACTTGAAACAGTCGGTTTCTATAGTTAGCCAGTAATAACCTGCCCTCAGCAGCTTCCTCGTCATAGCGTGCCCACCAGCATGCGTACCAAATGTACCCTCATGTATTTCCTCCATGAGCAGCTTCGCCTCTTTCTCGTCTACGCAACGCAGTAGCACCAAGTCGTGATTTCTCTTGTATAAAACACCGTCCGGATTCAGATAGAAATTTCCCGCCAATCTCCTGAGAGTCTTCTGATCGTGACTGGATGCCCCAGCCGGATACTCTTTGTTTTTCAGGAAATTAAGGATATCAAAATACCAGGGTTTATCATCAGATGCTGCGTCAATGGCAAATACGAAGGCGGGTCTGTCAAGCCGAGAGATAACAATTCTGGGAGCCTCATTCCAGAAGTTGACTTTATACATGGAAGACAAGGTGGCCAGGGCGTCAGCCATCTGATTCTCTGCTCGCGGTACATGATGTAACTCAACCTTGTCAAAGAAGGACAACAATCTCCTCGCGTAATTCATATATGGTATCAAATTAGGCTGACGTGTCTCCCATTCTCCTTTTATTTGATTCACCACCATAGCTGAGTCTCCGTATACATCCAGATTTTTGATTCGTAAGTCAATGGCTTCTTCAAGCCCCATGATACAGGCTTCGTATTCGGCTTCATTATTGGTAACTGGAAAGGTCAATCGAGCAGTGAATGGTATGTGCGACCCATGTGGAGTAGTGATGATTGCCCCTATTCCGCTACCATAGGAGTTTACAGCTCCGTCAAAGATCAACTTCCTTTTGGAACCCAATTCTGGTCCTTCGTCCGACAACGGTTCTTCATAATCTTTCATCTTTAGGTACATGATATCCTCGTCAGGAAAATCAAACCTCATTGATTGGTAGTCCTCAATAGGCTGCTCTGCCAAGTACTCAGATAATACACTCCCCTTTATAGCCTTCTGTGAGACATACTGGATGTCATATTCGGTCAAAACCATCTGCCAACGGGCAATTCTCCCCGATAATGCTTGCTTTTCAAATACGTATTTGATAGGATCCATCTTCGAGATGAGCATGGTTGTATGGTTCAGCATGTATTGTCTCAAACGCTTGGCGGCCCAGGCTAGCGCGCAACAAGTTTTTTCGAGCATTGAGTATCGAGATTCACATTCGGTAAACTTCTTACTCAGGTAGTATATCGCATGCTCTTTTCTTCCTGTCTCGTCGTGTTGACCGAGAACACAACCCATACTTCCCTCAACCGTCAAATACATAATCAAGGGTCTCCCTGCCACTGGAGTTATCAAAATAAGAGGCTCCTGCAAATACTGTTTTATTTTATCGAACGCCTTTTGACAATTTTCATTCCATGTTACAGCCTGGTCTTTTTTCAACAGCTTGAACAATGGCTCACACGTGGCCGTTAGGTGAGATATGAACCGAGCGATGTAGTTCAACCTCCCTAAAAACCCGCGCACCTCTTTTTCTGTTTTAGGCGTCGGCATCTCTTGTATTGCTTTTATTTTTGCAGGATCAACCTCTATTCCTTTTTCGCTCACGATAAACCCCAGCAGTTTACCCGACCTCACCCCGAAGGTGCACTTGTTAGGGTTCAGTCTCAGCCTGAACTTCCTAAGCCTTTTGAATAGTTTCAGCAGATTCACCAAATGTCCTTCCTCCGTCTGGGATTTGGCAATCATATCATCGACATAAACCTCGATCTCCTTATGCATCATATCATGAAAAAGAGTCGTCATTGCACGCTGATACGTTGCCCCAGCATTCTTTAATCCGAAGGGCATCACTTTGTAACAAAATGTTCCCCAAGGCGTGATGAAGGTAGTCTTCTCCATGTCTTCTGGCGCCATCTTAATCTGATTATAGCCCGAGAAGCCATCCATGAAGGAGAATACGGAGAATTGAGCAGTGTTGTCAACCAGCACATCGATGTGAGGAAGCGGAAAATCATCTTTCGGGCTCGCTTTGTTCAAATCACGGTAATCTACGCACATTCTCACTTTACCGTCTTTCTTTGGCACTGGTACAATATTAGCGACCCATGAGGGATATTTTGTAACAGCTAGGAAACCAGCATCCCACTGCTTTTGAACCTCCTCCTTAATTTTCACTGCCATATCCGGCCTAGTTCTGCGAAGCTTCTGCTTAACCGGCAGGCATTCTTCTTTTAGCGGCAGACGGTGCACAACCATATCCGTATCCATCCCAGGCATGTCTTCATACGACTAAGCGAACACATCACTGTACTCTCTGAGCATTTCAACCAGTCTTCGCTTGACGTCGCTCTGCAGCGCGGCTCCTATACAGATGTTCCTTTCAACCCCTTCCGACCCCAGGTTAATAATTTCAATGACCTCCTCATGAGGCAGAATGATTCGCTCTTCTTGCTTTACCAACCAAGACAACTCTTCGGGAACGTCGCCATCTTCAACAATCTCTTATTCGGCCTGAAATACCGGGTGCTCAAAGTCGAAATGAGTCATAAGCGGTTCAATGATGTCATCTGAAAATATTATCCTGCAAAAGGAATGGTTAAATGCTTCAAAATGCGTATAAAGCGAATAACCACGTTGCCATTTTATTGTAAAACACAAAACAGGAAAAAATAGAGATCGCAATATTTGTATATGAAAAAAAAACGCCTTTTATTTAATGATTAAACAACGCAATGTACATAACAGCACGGCCCTAAGCAAAATCACGATGCCCCGGGTAAGACACTGGATTGTTCAACAATTAAGAAAACAAAGTATTACTGTTTGGTAGTCACAGGAACAATCTCCTGAATAGACCAATTGCATAATCCTTGTCCTGGCACGCTCGGCTGAATCCAGGCGTCCATGTCGCAGTCACTGTCTCCTTCTTCAGAATCTGAAACAGCGTTGATGGCCTCGTGATACACTCCACTAGCTGTGATTGTTATTGGTCCTTTGAAACGGGGTGCCCCAGCAGTAGGCGTTGACGATGACGGTTGATATCCTAGCCCAAATCTGTCCATCTTCACAGGAATATCCAGAATCTTGCCCCAGCCTTTTGCCTCACCAGTCTTTACTAGAGCCTGAGCCTCCTTGTATGACGAGATGGCCACCTCTGACGCTTTACTCAGCCCTGGAACTTTGTCTTTGATGTGCAACCCTTCAAAGGCTTGACAGGGTGTTTCATGAATCTCGCTGTCGACTTCCACGTACTTGAATGATGACAGATGGCTAACCAATATATCTTCTTCTCCACAGACCGTGACCACACTGTCCCCTACCATGTATTTCAGCTTTTGGTGCAAGGTAGATGTGACTGCCCCAGCACCATGGATCCATGGTCGTCCGAGAAGACAGCTGTATGCTGGCTGGATGTCCATAATGTAAAATTCAGTTTCGAAAACCTCCGGCCCCACCTGTAGAGGTAACGTTATGGATCTAAAGACCGTCCTTCGTGTACCATCAAATGCCCTGACCACCAAGTCACTAGGCGTACAAATGATTCCCCTGATGTCTAATTTCATCATTGCTTTCTTTGGCAGCACGTTTAAGGAAGATTCGGTATCTACCAGTACATGGGACATGACTGATCCCCTACACTCAACTGAGACGTGCAACGCCATGTTATGCTCTCTCCCCTTCGGGGTCAAATCAAAGTCTGTAAATCCCAAGCTATGGCCTGCGTTCACATGCGCCAACACCCCCTCCAACTGATTCACAGAAACATCTTGGGGTACGAATGACGTATCTAGAACTTTCAACAATGCATTCCTATGAGCTTCGAAACATAATAGCAATGACATTATGGATATTTTCGATGGCGTCTGTTGGAGGTGCTCAACAATCTTATAATCACTCTTACGAATAAGACGCATAAACTCTTCTACATCCTTCAATGACATTTCTTTTTTATTCCTCTGCACAGGGACATTCTCATTCATCTTTCCTTTTCCTTTCGCCAGTTGTTCAGCCTCTACCTCAGGCGATATAAAAATTCTCCCACTTCTCGTCATCCCTCCGGTCCCGACGACGTTGTCTACAACCTCAACTGGCTGCTTACTAATATCAATTTTTACCCCATCACAGTATGCTTCCAACCCATAGGTCCAGGGTACTGCCTTAGTGCTCTCATAAGGGATTGGTCCTGCCTTGGTGATAGTGATCGGCGGTCGCCTGGCTGGCGCTGTTATAGTTATTGTTTTTTGGGGGATTGTCACAGTAGCCACATTACTTTGCTTATCCGCTGATACCTCTGCAGGTTCCTCAACTGCCGTTCTGTCGAATTGTAATGTGCCTCCATCTATCAAGGTCTGAATACCCTTCTTCAATTCAGCACAACCCCCAGCTTGGGTCCAACACTCTAAACAAAACTCATCGCAGCCCGGATACACACCTCCTTTCAATAATCTACTCTTTATCTCACACAACGGTGTCTTGAGGTCATCAACATTCATGATCAAGTTCAAACCCTCCTCGGTTAAAATAGCATTTGCCCCATGGTTGGGCATGGGCTTTTGTACTATGTTCGGACCTGCTTGCCCAAAATTGATAGCCTTGCTATCCAACAGATCTTGTACCACATGCTTGAACGCGTGGCCATTCTCTATGTCGTGGCCAGGAGCCCCGGTGTGGAATTCACAGTGATTGTTCGCGTCAAAGCCGTACGGAGGAGTGCCTGTTACTGGCGCCATAGTCCTCTTTTCCACCAAGTTCAAACCCAGTAACGTATGTAGCAATTTTGCATACGTTGAAGGAGGCGCTTCAAACACCCTCCTTGGTTTGCCCCCCTGGATTCTGCACTGGGCAGGATGTGCCCCTTGTTGTGGCTGTTGTTGCTGTGGTGGTATTGGTTATTGATGAAATGGAATTGTGACACTTGCCACCTGTTGCGGATGATTGTACTGATTTCGACCTCTGCCCCGGCCTCGGCCTCGGCCCCCGAATACTGCACTTGCATCACCTTGACGGCGCCCACTGAAAGCCCTTCTGTTACTGCCAGCTAAAGTGGATTCCTCAGCTTGGAATCTCCCCAGTTTAATATTGCTTTCAATTTTCTCACCCATCAAGATTAGGTCCGAGAAACTGCCCAAGGAAGTATGAAACAGCTTGTCATAGAACACACCAGTAAATGTTCCTATAAACATATCATTCATTTCTTTGTCATCCAAAGGAGGATGAACTCGTGCAGCCATGTCGCGCCATCTCTGCGCATATTCTTTGAAGCTCTCATCTTTCTTCTGGGACAGCCCCTGTAACTGGACCCGGTTAGGTGCCAAGTCACTATTGTACTTATAATGAGCCACAAACGCTTCAGCCAGCTGCTTCCAAGTCTTTATCTGAGTTGGCTCCAACCCCATGTATCATTCAAGGGAAGGACCAGACAAGGTATCTTGAAAGAAATGCATCAGCATCCTCTCATCGTTTGAATAAGCCGACATCCTTCTATAGTATGACCGCACATGCACCTTTGGACAGGCATCCCCCTTATATTTGTCGAATGTGGGAGCTTTGAATTTTAGCGGTACCCTCAGACCAGGCACCAGACCCATTGTGGTCATATCTAAACCAACAGCACTTTGATTCACGACACCTTTCATCTGCTCCTCGAGTATCTTGATTCTCTGAGAATCATCCATAGGACCTTCAAAACCTCCACCAGAGAAAGCATCTTCTTGCTGATCTTCTAGCCAATTACTGTTCCCATTTCCGTATCCATCATATCCGTTGTTACGGCCAAGTCTAGTCTGATTCATTACAGGGCCCCGCCCCCTGTTACCATACCCCGGAGCGACTCCAGCAGGTCCAAAAGACATTATTCCAGCACCATTCCCATTACCGAATCCACCATAACCCTGATTGGTATTACCAAATCCATCCTGTCCGAAGCCCTGAGCGTTGAAGCCGTACTTCCCAACATGATCAAACCCCTGGTCATTAAAGCCAAATCCGTTGTTACCGAAGCCATTACCTCCAATATTATCACCACCCAGATTGACATCTCCGAACCCAACGTTGTTGACGACAGTCTCGTTACCGATTCTTGCGTTACCGTTCCCGGCGGCAGCGCTGTTGTTCATATTGACAGCAGGTATGTTCACCACAGGTGGAGCAACCGGTGTAGGGGTACCATCCCCGTGAATAGTGTCGACTCGCACAGAATTATGGTCTTCGTTTCCGTGCCCAGCATTTCTCATCAGCAAAGGCTGCACCAAAGCTTGCAAATTCTCCTGGCCTTTCACAATGGTCTCCATTGTCTGCATGAATAGCGCCAGCTTCTCACGCATGTCCTGCATTTCATTCTGCATCTGATCCATAACTCTTCTGCAGTTGGTACGAGTGGAGTATCGGTGCGGGCGTTGACTTTCAATCCTGAAAAGACCTGTACGGTGCAGGGGATGAGATACAGTTTAATAATCACCTGCAACGCAATATGAATGCGAATTCCATGCAATATGTGTCTGTGCATTAGGGAATATCGCTCCCTGATTCTAGTGCGAATGTGTCAGTGCGGTGACAGTGACAGCAATATGAAGTTCGGAGCCGAATCATAGAAAACACCTCATATATTGCAGAGAAACCCATCAAGTCAGGAATACAATATCAATGAGTGTACAATAAGAAGGCATGACCTCAACCAACAATCCTGGTGATGGTCAGCACAATGCAAATAAAGCATACACATTAATACATGAAACAGGTCAAGTGCTCCCATATGCCTGGTACTCCTCTAATAACCTCTTAGTCTCTGGATGGCTTGGTCGGGTAAGCAGACCCTCAACAAGTAGATCTCTTCGCTTGAGAACACGTCGTAAATCACCAGCGGATTCCTCCCATGCCCCTTCTCCGAAGCGATCCTCTAGCTTCCGTTTCTGAGCCACAGCCTCTTTCTTGCCCTCGATGGCCTTGTTCAATGAGTTCTGAAGACTATATCTTGCCATCACCTCCTCTTCATACTTTTTATTGCTAGCCTTCAACTGTTCTTCGAGTTCAGAAATTTGCTGCTTCAATTTGTCTTCCCTCTTTTTGTTGTTGGTTAGCGTAGCATTCCACGTTTTGTTACAAGAAGAGATTTCCCGGTGGGCGGCATCGAGTGCTTTCTTCTTGGACTCCAACATATCATGAGAGCTTATGAATTCTTTCCCCAGGCGTTCACGCTTCTTTTTCTCTTCGGTCAGTTCAACACCTAGCCTGTTTACTAATTCAATCTGCTGTTGAAAAGACTGCACAACCTTGTTCTTCTCACTACGCATTTGAGCCAGTTCCTTTTCTAACTCTTCATTAGCCAACAACAAGGCTTCCTTCTCTTTTACAACTCGCTCGTAAACCTGCATAGTAACGGTGGTTGGTTCCTCTACTGGAACATAAACATGGACTGGTGCAGTTGGGAACGACATTAGCAACTGCTTTGCTCTCTCTTGTATCCAAGCTTTGTATGGTACATAAGCTTGACAATCATTCTTCCCCAATAGTGGTTTCCCTCTTCTGTTGATACGCATCCAAGCGTGCTGAAGCTTTGGCTAGTAACTCTCCATTCAAGTCACCGGTGAAGTACAGAGATTCCTGCACTTCTTCCTCCCTAGGTGGGTTCTTCAATGCGTATCCAAATTGGCGAACAAACAGCGATGGATTATAATTGATACATCCTTTCCTTCCTATCAAAGGAACATTAGGATATCCGGCGCAGCTGAAAATAAGCTCAGACCCCAGCAAGTCTCGGTCAAACCACTCAATGTCTTCAGAAGATAGTCTCATCAGGCGCTCTGGCCAGTCAGCTGTAGTTGCGCCATCTACAAAAGGTCCCTTTAGGGGGAGATGGCTCTTAAACCACATGTTCAACAGCGGCGCGCAACAGTAAACAGTCTTTCCTCTCCTATTTTCATTTTTGTAGTGCAATGAATGATAGAGATCTCCAATCAAGGTGGGTACAGGGTTGCCAGCAGCAAACAGATGAAAGGCGTCAAAATCCACAAAATTGGGTAAATTGGGAAACAACACTATTCCGTAGATGCACAGAGCCAAAATAGCATTAAAGACTATCCAGCATCCGCTCTTGGCATATTCTTGGGCTTTGCCAACCAGAAAACCGAGGGAGAAGCCTGGAACCCCAAGCCAAGAAGTCCCTAATAGTTCAGAAGAGTTCATGTGTAAAACCTTAGCTAAGTCCTCCAGCTTGGGCTTAGCGTCACAATGGATGAAAGGAACCTTATTTTGCACCGGCAGCTCGATAAACTCTGCGTACTCCTCCATGGTAGGCCCCATAATAAAGTCAGCAAATGTGAAACATCTCAAGGCAGGGTCATAGAATTGCATCAAGGTATACAGCCCATTCAGCTCAACAGCAGTTGGCTTGCAAACCAGTCTCAACAGTCTTCCATAACTCATTCTGAAACTTCTCCTGACCTCCTCATCAGCAAGGGAAATCAGACCAAGTAGGGGAGTAACGTCAGGTGTAGGTAACTTGTACGCAACTGTCCTTCTCAAACCAGCCATGACCAATAATCAGAAGTCCGGACACTAGAATCAGGGAATATGCAAATGCACCTGCAACACAGACACACGTTAATGAAATGCTCATGATAATGGTTATGCGAACAATGCAATGCAAATAGATGCAACAGGGACCAAATGCCATGGCTGAGAAGCCTGAACCACTTCAGAAGTCTCAGATAGACCATCCAGAATTCCTCAACCCTGGTCTTAGACAGACCCAATACAAAGCTTCAACTCTGGTCTCTGATAGACCCCATAACATAACTCCAACTGGTCTCTGATAGACCCCTCAACTGTCCATGAATACCCTGAATCTCAAATCAAGAAACAAACCGGTATCTGAAGGTCTAGTTACCTGCATATCCCCAAACCTTCTCACAGGTAAGTGTCCTAGTAACTGACAATGGTATGGCATCCTATGCGGTCGTCGGCGTCACAGACTTTCAGGGTTGATGATACGATTCTCAGAAGGAGTGGCATCATCAAATCCTGAAGAGGCCTCACTTAGCCAACTTCCAAATGATCGGTTCCCGGAGTCGACAATTCAACTAACCAACAACCCCTTCGACCCAAAGGGTAGAAAAAGAAGTCAACCAGAAGAACCTCGTCCGAGTGTGGATTTTGCGGGACACTAATGCAAGCAAAGTCGGCATGCGCCCACTACTTTCCACTCTAATTCTAAGTGCACTCAAGCCCAGGTCCGTCTTATCTCTCAATCATAGAACACCCGTCACACCCCAATACAGCAATAATAACAATAATATAATGCTGAAAGTAAAATGCAGAAGAAGTAAACCCATACAAAATCCTCGACGGGAAAACAAGCGCTAGGATTGACTCGCTTAAGGGACGTTGGATCCCAAATGCATAAGGAACTATCGCAGTCCTTAGCAGCCAGGGGACGTTGGGTCCCCAGCAGAGTCGCCAGCTGTCGCTACTGCGAAAATCGGTGCCGGCTGAACAGAAGAGTCGCCACCATGCGTTATTTATCCCAACGGAGAGAAAGGAAACGCTCAGAGTAAACCTACCGCAAAGACGGGAAAGGAATGGTCATCGCAACCAAATCCTGGATTCGGGAGTCGGTTACGCAAGGGGAAGGTATTAGCACCCCTCACGTCCGTCGTACTCGACGGGATCCATGCTTGTTTTCTAGTACGGATTGTTATTCTATCTACTCTACAGGTCTGGGGTTAAAAGAAAATAAATTGACTCGACAAAGTATCGCACTTTATGCCTACGTATTCCCGTCGAAAACGAGAAATCAGAGTCAACGTAGTTCGCCTATCTACGGGAAAGGAGGGGAAGGTTGCTCGCTAGGATATAACATCCTATGCCTACATACTTTCATACAACATAGAAGATCAGAGCAAACGTAGTTCGGGCCACGTACGACACAAGTCTGTCTTGATTGTTTTTATCTCCTTCTGAAAAAGGGTTTTTCTGATTACTGGTCCAAGCGGACAAAAATGACGTTTTGATGAGTTCACATTCTTTTACGGAAGAAGTATCTTTTATTGTGTTTTTCTGTTGGTTTTGAGAAAGAAGAGACAGAACTCTAACCTATGGTTTAAAAGGGAATCAAACTAACCTAATGTTATCATGCATGGGTTAAAACCTAATGTCTATCATGTTCCTCTCTTGCGCAGAGAGAAACAGAGATCCTAAGGGGATAAACGGAAACAGAAACAACAGATACAATAAAGCAGAAAAATGCATGAATGCAGCAGTACAAGTGAGGCGAGGGAGTCCCACCCTACCCCGAAAACAACAGGCAGAAGCGAACGAAATTCACTTCCAACCTAACAGATTAATTGGCAAACAATACAGTCCGGGAAACTCAAACAATACATCAAAAGCTTATAAACAGCAAAAATGAACAGCAAACAGCAACTCTGTACAGCAAGCTCCATCATCTTCTATCTTCAAGTCATCTTCAAAACATCTACAAGCTTCAAGCAAGCATCAATCTTCAAGGAAAAAAGCTCTAACAGTAAACACCTTCAACAGCTTCAAACAGCAGGGTTCCAACAGCAGCAATCAAATGCACAGCTTCAACAGCAAGGTCTCTATCTTCAATCTCTCATGGATTCTCTTCAAGTCCCACTCTCCAAGATGAGTAGCAGTTAACAAGATGAATTGGATGTTAAGCAGTCAGTTACCTACCAAGGGTGGCCTACTGACTGTTAACATGATACAGACAGTTTTCTCTCAAAAGTTCTATCTTTTAAATACATTCACTAATCCTTCCAAAGGAAGGAGGTGAGTATTTAAAAGAGACTTTGAATCATAGAGAAAGAATGGAGGCAAACAAGACCTTCCATGTTTGTGAATCAAGTTTCTATTCTAGAGCTCTACCTAGCTCCTAGTCCCTATAACCTTCAACAGCTGCAAGCAAGCTACACTCTTCATCAACTCTGGAAATTGACCTTCACTCCTTTTGTCTTCAAGGGGCTTCATCAGCAAAGTCTTCAACTCAAACCCATACCCCAAGCAAGCCCAATAACCCACACAATCAAACAATAACCCTAGAAAGGGCACACCATACAATCAATCAATTATAAACACATACTAAGAGTATTAATACAATGGGGAAAATTCTAATATTTATTCTAAGGGATCTATTATGCTTACCCTTAATACCCCTATAGTCCCATCTTCTAATTTGTCCTAAAAAACCCAAAAAGAAATTTGTTTTGTTACACCTATGTTATTCAAAACCCTAATTAACTAGCCTAATAGTTTCTAACTAAACTACCTAAAATGAAATCCTATAAATTATGGTATATAAAAACCAGGGGCACCTAATATCCATATCTAGTTGTACTAAAAAGAATAGGGTGAAAATCCTAAAGGAAACTCTTAAACTAAATTCAACAAATGGTAGCATCAACTAAAAGAATTAAAAAAAAGCAATTAAATGTAAAAATATGCAAAAAAAAATATAAAAATGAAGTAAAATGGCAATTTTATGGTTTTATATTTTTCTTGACAAAAACAGGAAAATGGGAAAAAAATCCCATTGAAAAATAGTGATTTTTCTATTTATTATGGTTTTTTAAAGTTATAAAAATTTTGGAGTGAAATTAATGTAAAAATGATGCATGGGGGGGTATGAACAGCAACAATCCCAATTATTATGATGCTTTGGGCCCAGATAGGGGGGTGGCATTAGTGAATGCGTTGGGCCCAGTTATGATTCAGAAAATCAAAATAAAATGCAAGAGGAAAAAAACAAAACGCGGTGTAAATAGCATTGAAATGTAGTTATAATATGAAATTGGGCCTGCATGGGGGGGGTGGATAGCAAAATTCAATAAAAGCCCAAGCCAACGTTTAAATGAAACGCGGCGTTTTACACGCCCAGAAATCCCTCCAAATTCGTCTTTGAATACCAGCCATCCGATCTGTTTCCAGTCAACAAAGTCAGCGCGCAATCAATGGTTTTGATTTCATCTTCAACCTTGGTCATTAGGGTTTTAGAACCACCATGAAAACACGAGTTCCATGCGTGAAACTTTCCACCACTCGTTCCTCCACCAAATGCCTCGATACAAAAACCAATTTTGTTCTATTTTTCGCGTAGAATACAACCATGGTGTTGGTTTGTATTGAAACACCCTAAATCATGCAAACCGAACAGTACAACCTTGCAATCTCAAAATTTCATCAGGTTTCGATCATCACCAAACTCACCATTCTTTATACAGAAATAATCCTCATGCTATACTGATAAAAAATAACTAATCATCTAAGATTCTAACAGCTTAATCACTATGTTCTATGCCTCAACAGAATTCACTTGCATACATCAACCTCCATGAAATCTTGCCAAAGTCTCCAAAAACCATCATCTAACCACCTAAACCATGTCTAACCTAACAAATCATGAAGACTATCCCTAATTCCAGTCAAATCGTGAGAAACACTAACCTGGTAAGAAGATGAAAATAGAAGGTTAAGTTCTTCAATTCAAAGCTTGCAATGCTCCAGGATCATTCAATGGACTATGATCTTGATTCTGTATGCAACAATTCTTGCTCAAACCACTTGGATCATCATAACCGATTCTTCTTGCACTTGAAGATGAGAATTTTGCAGAGCACGATTCAGGCTACTATTCACTCAGATCTTGGTTGCAATGTGATCAATGATGATTGTTGAATAGAATAGCAACAAAATCTTGAAGGAATGATGAAGAAATAAGAAGATTTGAAGCAATTTGCAAAAGAGCAAGATGAAGTGAAACTATGAGTTTTTGATCAAAATGAAGTTCAACCCTCTCTTGGATCAGTTAGAATTAATATATAGATGATGATGGAAAGTTCCAGAACTTGCTAGATTGATCTCATGAGAAGTTGCTCATATCTTTGCATGAGAAAGTGAAATTGGTGAGTTGAAAAAATCAATCCATGAAACCTTGTTGCAGCTCCTCATTCTCACTTGAAAATCTCATTAGGTGATATTTTGAACATGTGGGAAGGCCTTGCTAGCTTGCACATTAATCCCTTGTATGCATTGGATGTGTAACTTCAATTATAAGCAAGTTATGATAATTCCCAAATTCTGACCTCAAACCCAAAATCTAACATTGCCAATGGTCTTAAAATGGCCTTTACCTTCAAAATGGTTGGTCATATGCTTGGTTTTGCTTTTGTATCAAAAATTCACAATTTTGGTCCTTTAAAAAGGTACATTTCCCTTTATAATTGGTCAATTTTGCAATTCTAAGCTATGAGCATTTCCAACTTGCCACAACCACTTCTCTAGACTCAAAATGCAATTTGGAGCAAGTTTGATTTTGAACATTTCTTCATTTGAAGTTTGGAAATAGGAGTTTTGGGCATATGCTTGAAATGACCTGTAATTCCACTTTCCCAAAATACCCCTGGCTTGCCAAATCATAAGTAGAGTTCTACAAATCAGATGAAGGCATACCATACCTTTCTATAAAGCTAAGATCATGAGTAACAACTTTAATGTTGGCCATAAATCCATTTGAAAGCTCCTTGAGGGGTAAAAGTTGCTTGGAAGTCAAGTAACTTTCACAGACAAATTTCAGTGTCCTTAGATGACCTGTAACTTGCAAGAACCATAACTTGAGTTCTATAAATCTCCTTTATGCCTTCCACCACTCAACTTAAAGGTCTTGAGATACTCTACAAGTTTCATGTTGGCCAAGGATCCATTTGAGACTTGCATTTTGAATTATCTTGCTTGGAAGTTTGCCCTAAATCAGGGGATTTTACTCAGAAACCCTAATTCAGAAACTTCTCTTCTTCTTGATTTCTTGTGATTTCTCCTTGGCACAACACCACATCCATATCCACATATCAAATGAGGCATCCCACATCTTCCAAACAGGCCTTGATGCCCTCCAATCAAGCATTTGACCTAGGGTTGACCCAGATGAAACCCTAGTTGACTGTCCTCAACTGTATCTCTTGTAACCACACCAATGACTTGTTTTACTCTCAAAATTACCCTTTAGGTCTTCCATGCCCTCAATTCATAGCTCACAACCTCTCTGATGATCTTCACATATCCTCAAGATAGGAGAGAAACCCACTGCCTGGTCCACTAACTTCTCAAGCTTCAATTTCTTTCTGATGACTTGGATAGGCTTGAATTTGAATAAGAACCTCTTGATATGCTCATAGAGATAAGAAATAGCACTTGATCCCTTGTCAGATGGCTGGCTACACTATGATATGCAAATGATTAGACTATGTACATGACTTTTTATGCAAATGACAATGCAATTGAAACATAAACCAAGTGAAGTAGGTTGAGCAAATTTTAGGGTGCAACAGGAACCTTGCTTATGCCTTGAATTTAGGTTTGGCAAATGTTACTTAAGATGTAAGTAACTACTTTTCAAAGCAAGTCCACAAATTGAACTTCAATTCAAAAATGTGGCTAAACCAATGTTCTTAAAATGTGTTTTAGAATCAAAATGATATATTACATGCCTTGGTTTGGACATGTAGATCAAAAATATCAATTTCCAACTTTGGTTCATTTGAAAATCATCCTCATTTTAGGTCATTTTTGCAACTTTGAGATACAAGCACTTCCAACCTCTCATGACCTCTTGACTAGCCTTAAAAAATCATTTTGGACAAGTTTGATGTTGAACATTTTCCCATTTGAAGCTTGGAAATAGGAGTTATGGCCTTAGGGTTGAAATGGCATATAATCTCCAAATGACCAAAATGCCCTTGACTTGTCAAAGCCATAACTTGAGTTCTACAAATCCTATCAAGGACTTCTAGTACTCTCTAGAAATCTAAGAGGATAAGGAATAACATTCATGTTGACCAAAAGTTCATAGGAATCATCCTTCTAGGGCAAAAGTTTCATGCAAGTTGGACAACTTTCAAGCCCCCAAATTCACATACCTCAGATGACCTGTAACTTGTCAAAGTCATAACTTGAGTTCTACAAATCCTATCAAGGACTTATAGCATTCAAATTAAAGCTAAGATCATGCTATACAACATTCATGTTGGGGGAAAGATGAGATGACAATCACATCTTGAGCTAAACTGCCTTGAAGATAGGGGTCAAACTAGGGGATTTTACACTATCAAGCCTTAGAAACCCTAGCTTGAAACTTCTCAAACTCTTCAATCATGATGAGTTGACCTTGGAATCATCCTTATAACCTCTTAATGTATCAATCCATGATCACATGGATCTTGAATTAAGTCTCAACTTCCTTCAAATCATCAGTTGACTTAGGGTTGACCCAGTCAAACCCTAGCTGCACCACTCATGGCTGAGTCTTCTCAATCTTGCACAATGACCTGTCTAGGCCTCAAAGAGATCTCCAACACTTATCATGAGCTCTCTCAAGACCTCAAGTCTAACTCCATGGCTTCAGAATCATCTGAGGACTTCCCACAACTCTCAAGTTAGGAGACACACACACTTGGCTTCAACCACTCACTCTGGGAATCCTTTAACTTCTGTGACAAGGATATCAACCCTTGAACACTTGAATAACCTTCTTAGCTAGCTTCATAGTCTTTTATAGCTATTAATTGGTAATCATACCTCTTGATCTCCTACATACATGTCAATGAAATGCAAATGATAATGCTAATGTGAATGAAATGAAACATAAGCTAGGAAAAGAAATGTTGGGCAAATTTTGGGCTGCAACAGGTACATGAGTTCTTAGCCTCTAATACACTACAAGAAAAACTGTATTTAGCTAGGGGTTTAACCCTTCACCAATGCAAAAAAAAAACCATCATAAAAGATAAATTTGCGAGGGGATATGATCCCTAGCTAATCAGGGCATCGTAAATCAATGGCTAGAAGATAAACCTCTTAAAAATTGGCTAAGGGATTACCTCCTCCCAAATTGTAACTCATAAAATTCAGTCTGCTACATTGCAACCAATGTGTGATTAAATCACTCGAGTGAAGAGTGAAAAATGAATCAATTGAAAAAGTAATTGAATCTTATTATCAAGATCGATTCTAACATCTAGCATCTAGAGCACTGGTTACGATTCTTGAGAAGCATATAACAATTACTTGTGAATTATAAGGTGAGAATGTGTCGAATGCAACATTCTCAAGCACTTCCTCTCAGCATGCTCCTTACCATATTCATAATGGTCCTATTCTTCCTCTCAGCAGTTCCATTTTTTTGTAGAGTGTAGGGTGACACCACCTCATGCACAATCCCTTCTCTTTCGCATAATGCAACAAAATTAATAGAAACATACTTCCCACCACCACTAGTCTTTAGAGTTTTGAGCTTTTGACCACTTTGTCTCACCACAATAGATTTAAACTTTGTGAACACCTCAATCACATCCCTTTTTAACTTGATTATGTATGTCCATAATTTTATACTGAATTCATCTATGAATGTGACAATATATCTGTTATCTCCAATAGAATCCACCTGAATAGGACCACACACATAAGAGTATATCATTTCATGAATAACTTAAGAGTTTATTCATGCATCCTTGTTGAAATCTTATTGTGTTACTTGGTCTGCACACATTCTTCGCATACTTCATATGGAATGTGAATCTATGGTGTAACACCCCAAATTTGATTAATCAATTTAATTGAATTATTTAAATTTTTATTTAATCATTTGGTGTTTGGTGTGCCTTTAAAAGAATTTTGGTGATTATATGTGTTGTTGAGGTGTAATGGTACTGGTAGAGTGTGTTGAGAATACAGAAGTTTATACTAATAAATAGAAAATAACTAGAATATAAGTATTTTTTTAATTAACATTAAAAATAAATAAAAAGAGAAATTGTGGCTTTATAATAGAAATTGTTTAATTAATTATATAATAGAGAAAATAGGAGTTAGTAGAGAAATAAAGGGCAATGAGGATATTTAGTAGAATAAGTTTGGGGTAATAGTATGAATTGAAAGTGTTGAGGGCTAATGAGGTCATTAAAAAGAATTGTGTAGAAAACCCTATGTGTATATTCTAAAAGGTGAGGGGAGTTAGGTTTAATCAAATTCTTAGAGAATTTGAGAAAGAGGCAAGAGGAGAATCCTAGAAATAGGAGAGGAGAGGAAAACCATTGGAGAAGAGATTGTTTGCTAGAGTTCTAAGATAAGGGGGAGAATAGCTTTAAATAGGGCTTATGCATGAAGGGTATGGTACATGAGTTCTTAACCTCTAATACACTACAAGAAAAAATGTATTTAGCTAGGGGTTTAACCTTTCACCAATGCAAAAAAAAACCCATCATAAGACATAAATTTGCGAGGGGATATGATCCCTAGCTAATTAGGGCATCGTAAATCAATGGCTAGAAGATAAACCTCTCGCAAAATTGGCTAGGGGATTACCTCCTCCCAAATTGTAACTCATAAAATTCAGTCTGCTACATTGCAACCAATGTGTGATTAAATCACTCGAGTGAAGAGTGAAAAATGAATCAATTGAAAAAGTAATTGAATCTTATTATCAAGATCGATTCTAACATCTAGCATCTAGAGCATTGGTTACGATTCTCGGGAAGCATATAACAATGACTTGTGAATTATAAGGTGAGAATGTGTCGAATGCAACATTCTCAAGCACTTCCTCTCTGCATGCTCCTTACCATATTCATAATGGTCCTATTCTTCCTCTCAGCAGTTCCATTTTTTTGTAGAGTGTAGGGTGACACCACCTCTGCACAATCCCTTCTCTTTCGCATAATGCAACAAAATTAATAGAAACATACTTCCCACCACCATTAGTCCTTAGAGTTTTGAGCTTTTGACCACTTTGTCTCACCACAATAGATTTAAACTTTGTGAACACCTCAATCACATCCCTTTTTAACTTGATTATGTATGTCCATAATTTTATACTGAATTCATCTATGAATGTGACAATATATCTGTTATCTCCAATAGAATCCACCTGAATAGGACCACACACATAAGAGTATATCATTTCATGAATAGCTTAAGAGTTTATTCATGCATCCTTGTTGAAATCTTATTGTGTTACTTGGTCTGCACACATTCTTCGCATACTTCATATGGAATGTGAATCTAAGGTGTAACACCCCAAATTTGATTAATCAATTTAATTGAATTATTTAAATTTTTATTTAATCATTTGGTGTTTGGTGTGCCTTTAAAAGAATTTTGGTGATTATATATGTTGTTGGGGTGTAATGGTACTGGTAGAGTGTGGTGAGAATACAGAAGTTTATACTAATAAATAGAAAATCACTAGAATATAAGTATTTTTTAATTAACATTAAAAATAAATAAAAATAGAAATTGTGGCTTTATAATAGAAATTGTTTAATTAATTATATAATAGAGAAAATAGGAGTTAGTAGAGAAATAAAGGGCAATGAGGATATTTAGTAGAATAAGTTTGGGGTAATAGTATGAATTAAAAGTGTTGAGGGCTAATGAGGTCATTAAAAAGAATTGTGTAGAAAACCCTATGTGTATATTCTAAAAGGTGAGGGGAGTTAGGTTTAATCAAATTCTTAGAGAATTTTAGAAAGAGGCAATAGGAGAATCCTAGAAATAGGAGAGGAGAGGAAAACCATTGGAGAAGAGATTGTTTGCTAGAGTTCTAAGATAAGGGGGAGAATAGCTTTAAATAGGGCTTATGCATGAAGGGTATGGTACATGAGTTCTTAACCTCTAATACACTATAAGAAAAACTGTATTTAGCTAGGGTTTAACCCTTCACCAATGCAAAATAAAACCCATCATAAAACATAAATTTGCGAGGGGATATGATCCCTAGCTAATCAGGGCATCGTAAATCAATGGCTAGAAGATAAACCTCTCGCAAAATTGGCTAGGGGATTACCTCCTCCCAAATTGTAACTCATAAAATTCAGTCTGCTACACTGCAACCAATGTGTGATTAAATCACTCGAGTGAAGAGTGAAAAATGAATCAATTGAAAAAGTAATTGAATCTTATTATCAAGATCGATTCTAACATCTAGCATCTAGAGCACTGGTTACGATTCTCGGGAAGCATATAACAATGACTTGTGAATTATAAGGTGAGAATGTGTCGAATGCAACATTCTCAAGCACTTCCTCTTAGCATGCTCCTTACCATATTCATAATGGTCCTATTCTTCCTCTCAGCAGTTCCATTTTTTTGTAGAGTGTAGGGTGACACCACCTCATGCACAATCCCTTCTCTTTCGCATAATGCAACAAAATTAATAGAAACATACTTCCCACCACCACTAGTCCTTAGAGTTTTGAGCTTTTGACCACTTTGTCTCACCATAATAGATTTAAACTTTGTGAACACCTCAATCACATCCCTTTTTAACTTGATTATGTATGTCCATAATTTTATACTGAATTCATCTATGAATGTGACAATATATTTGTTATCTCCAATAGAATCCACCTGAATAGGACCACACACATAAGAGTATATCATTTCATGAATAGCTTGAGAGTTTATTCATGCATCCTTGTTGTAATCTTATTTTATTACTTGGTCTGCACACATTCTTCGCATACTTCATATGGAATGTGAATTTATTGTGTAACACCCCAAATTTGATTAATCAATTTTATTGAATTATTTAAATTTTTATTTAATCATTTGGTGTTTGGTGTGCCTTTAAAAGAATTTTGGTGATTATATGTGTTGTTGGGGTGTAATGGTACTGGTAGAGTGTGGTGAGAATACAGAAGTTTATACTAATAATTAGAAAATAACTAGAATATAAGTATTTTTTAATTAATATTAAAAATAAATAAAAATAGAAATGTGTGGCTTTATAATAGAAATTGTTTAATTAATTATATAATAGAGAAAATAGGAGTTAGTAGAGAAATAAAGGGCAATGAGGATATTTAGTAGAATAATTTTGGGGTAATAGTATGAATTAAAAGTGTTGAGGGCTAATGAGGTCATTAAAAAGAATTGTGTAGAAAACCCTATGTGTATATTCTAAAAGGTGAGGGGAGTTAGGTTTAATCAAATTCTTAGAGAATTTGAGAAAGAGGCAAGAGGAGAATCCTAGAAATAGGAGAGGAGAGGAAAACCATTGGGGAAGAGATTGTTTGCTAGAGTTCTAAGATAAGGGGGAGAATAGCTTTAAATAGGGCTTATGCATGAAGGGTATGGTACATGAGTTCTTAACCTCTAATACACTACAAGAAAAACTGTATTTAGCTAGGGGTTTAACCCTTCACCAATGCAAAAAAAAAAACCATCATAAAACATAAATTTGCGAGGGGATATGATCCCTAGCTAATCAGGGCATCGTAAATCAATGGCTAGAAGATAAACCTCTCGCAAAATTGGCTAGGGGATTACCTCCTCCCAAATTGTATCTCATAAAATTCAGTCTGCTACATTGCAACCAATGTGTGATTAAATCGCTCGAGTGAAGAGTGAAAAATGAATCAATTAAAAAAGTAATTGAATCTTATTATCAAGATCGATTCTAACATCTAGCATCTAGAGCACTGGTTACGATTCTCGGGAAGCATATAACAATGACTTGTGAATTATAAGGTGAGAATGTGTCGAATGCAACATTCTCAAGCACTTCCTCTCAGCATGCTCCTTACCATATTCATAATGGTCCTATTCTTCCTCTCAGCAGTTCCATTTTTTTGTAGAGTGTAGGGTGACACCACCTCATGCACAGTCCCTTCTCTTTCGCATAATGCAACAAAATTAATAGAAACATACTTCCTACCACCACTAGTCCTTAGAGTTTTGAGCTTTTGACCACTTTGTCTCACCACAATAGATTTAAACTTTGTGAACACCTCAATCACATCCCTTTTTAACTTGATTATGTATGTCCATAATTTTATACTGAATTCATCTATGAATGTGACAATATATCTGTTATCTCTAATAGAATCCACCTGAATAGGACCACAGACATAAGAGTATATCATTTCATGAATAGCTTGAGAGTTTCTTCATGCATCCTTGTTGAAATCTTATTGTGTTACTTGGTCTGCACACATTCTTCGCATACTTCATATGGAATGTGAATATATGGTGTAACACCCCAAATTTGATTAATCAAGAATTTGGGAAGTTGCTAAATTAGGGTTGCAGTGTAAAATCCCCTATTTAGTGCCTAACTTCAAAGCCACATAAGTCAAAATGCAAGTCTCAAATGGATCCTTGGCCAACATGAAACTTGTAGAGCTTATCAATACCTTTAATTTGAGTACTAGAAGTCTTCAAGAAGATTTGTGGAATTCAAGTTATAGTCTTTGTGAATTACAGATCACCAGAGGACACTGAAATTTATCTGTGAAAGTCACTTGGTTTCCAAGCAACCTTTGCCCCTCAAGGAATTTTCAAATGGATTCCTGGCCAACATAAGAGTTGTGGGTCTTGATCTTAGTTTTCCATAGAGTACTAGAAGTCCTCAAAGGGATTTGTGGAACTCAAGTTATGATCTTGGCAATCCAGGGGTATTTTGGGCATTTGTGATTATAGGTCATTTTCAAGCATGTGCCAAAATCTCCATCTTCCACTCCTCAAATGGAAAATTGTTCAACTAGAAAGTTTATCAAAATAGGGTTTTAACCTTGTCCATGAATCAAGGAGGGTTTGAATTGGCTTGTATGAGAAGTTGGTTTGAAATGGTCTTTAAATGAAGAATTTAAAGTCATTTAAAAGTCAAAAATGGAATTTCATGATTTATGGTTAAAAACAAGTCATGTGGCATATCATTTTTATCAGAATCAACATTTCAAAGATGATGGCATTATCACTTTTGGCAATTGAGGTCATTTTCACATGGTTGCATTTGGTAACTTCATGTGTAAGCAACATATGCAAAACACCTCATAAGATCAGCTACAAGGCAAATACCATTTCCAATCAATTCTAATTATCATCTGAGGAGAAATTCAAGTAAAAGCAAGCTACTGAACTGGCCAGAACCTGACTGTCATATTCAAATTTCTCATGGTGCAAGAGATTTTCATAATCTCATTTGAGCCATTCCAGAACTTTCTAGATTGATCTAACACACTCTATATAAGATGTATAACTGATTCAGTTGGTTTTTTGGGAAGGGTTGAGCCAGAAATGAGAAGGAGCCATTGAAATTTCTTCATCTGCAACAGAAATCGGGTTTGAAGATTGGGGAGGATTCATGGCAAATCGTCTGTTTCAGAAGCTTGAGGAAGTGTTATTGAGTGATTCTGGAAGGAATTGGAGGCTGAATTGAAGGATTTCTCACTCTGTTCATCCACTTTTACCAGGTATGCAACTTTCACTCTATGGCTTAGGTTAGATGAAATTGGTCACAATTGGAGGTGTGAATAGATTGTAGATCGTGCCTAGATGGATTCTGTAGATCGCGCATCCGCTTTACTGCTCGATTGACTTTTCCCGTTACCAATAATGAGGCTGAATATGAGGCTTGCATCATGGGTCTGGAAGAAGCTATTGATTTGCGAATCAAACATCTGGATGTATATGGAGACTCAGCTCTAGTGGTGAACCAGATTAAAGGAGAATGGGAGACACGTCAGCCCAATTTGATACCATATATGAATTATGCAAGGAGATTGTTGCCTTTCTTTGACAAGGTGGAATTGCATCACGTACCACGAGCAGAAAATCAAATGGCTGACGCCCTAGCGACTTTGTCGTCAACGTATAAAGTTAACTTCTAGAACGAGGCTCCCCGGATTGTTATCTCTCGGCTCGATAGGCCTGCATTCATATTTGCCATTGATGAGGCTCCCGATGGTAAACCCTGGTACTTTGACATTCAGAATTTCCTGAAGAACAAGGAGTATCCGGCTGGGGCATCCAGTCGAGATCAGAAGACTCTCAGGAGATTGGCTGGCAATTTCTATTTGAATCCGGACGGTGTCCTATACAAAAGAAACCACGACTTGGTGTTCCTACGCTGTGTAGATGAGAAAGAGGCGAAGTTGCTCATGGAAGAGATACATGAGGGTACATTCGGTACACATGCTGGTGGGCATGCTATGACAAGAAAACTGTTGCGGGCAGGTTATTATTGGCTGACTATGGAAACAGACTGTTTCAAGTTTGCAAAGAGGTGTCATAAATTCCAGATTTATGCGGACAAGATCCATGTACCTCCAAGTCCTCTGAATGTGATGTCATCACCGTGGCCTTTCTCGATATGGGGAATTGATATGATTGGCAAGATTGAGCCCACGACATCAAACGGACACCGGTTCATTTTGGTGGCAATTGATTACTTCACTAATTGGGTGGAAGCAGCATCATATGCTAATGTAACCAAACAAGTGGTAGCCAGATTTATCAAACGAGATATTATCTGCAGATATGGAATCCCTGAGCGGATTATCACCGACAACGGTTCGAATTTGAATAATAAAATGATGAAAGAGCTGTGTCAGAATTTTAAGATTGAGCATCACAACTCTTCTCCTTACCGGCCCAAGATGAATGGCGCTGTCGAAGCGGCCAATAAGAACATAAAAAAGATTGTTCAGAAGATGGTTGTGACGTATAAGGACTGGCACGAGATGCTACATTTCACTTTACACGGTTATCGTACGACGGTATGCACATCAACCGGGGCAACCCCTTTTTCATTGGTATACGGGATGGAGGCAGTGTTACCGTTGGAGGTCGAGATTCCTTCCTTGAGGGTTTTATGTGATGTCCAACTCGACGAGGCAGAATGGGTTAAAGATAGACTAAATCAGCTCAGCTTAATGGATGAGAAGAGGCTGGCTTCTTTAGCATACAGTCGGTTATATCAAAGCCGAATGAAGAAAGCTTACGACAAGAAGGTATGCCCTCGAAGCTTTCAGACGGGCGATCTTGTTTTGAAAAAGATTCTCCCACCACAAACAGATCACAGGGGCAAGTGGACTCCCAATTTCGAAGGTCCCTACGTTGTCAGAAAAGTCTTCTCTGGAGGAGCCTTGTTACTATCCACCATGGATGGTGAAGACTTTACGTCTCCTGTGAATTCGGATGCAGTTAAAAAATACTTTGCTTGAAAGTGACCCGCTGGAAAGTAAAAAGAGGGTCCAGGCAAAAATGGGGCATCCCGGCGAACCATAAAAAATGAATAAAAGGTTCGGGCAAAAGTTAGGGATAAAATTGAAAAGATGTACACCCGCGAAGTCGAAAACCTGAAAAGGGCGACTTCGGCAAAAAAGGGTATCCCGATGAATTGAAAACCCACAAAGGGCGGTTCACGCAAAAGTTAGGGATTGGAAAAGTAAATGACTGCGGTCCGGATTTGATACGGCATTGCTTAGTGGTTTGGGAGTTCCTGGGGCCGTCTATACAAAAAACAATCTCTTCTGAAGATCGAGTACCGGGAAAGCGCAGAGTCAGGCGAGTCATAGGAGGATCAGCTCATGGTGTTTGTCAGTACCACGTCGCCGACATGTATACAAATATTGTTTTGTATTTTATTTATGCTTCTTGAGCATATATGTATGTGTGTTTGTGCGTAACTCCCTCTTTTCAGGAGTTGCATCCAGTGTACAAAACTTTGCCTATTCAGAGGTCCATTATCAATAAAACATGTTATTCAGTACTTGATGTTCGTTCTTTACTGTTTTGTTTGTGAAAGACGCCGATGTTTTGATAAACTTGCACTTACATAACCTTGCTGGCCCTTGCCAATAATTGCTAAAACTTCGAATTGACTGAAGTAATATCACGGATGATAAATCGGATATATTCTGTTGTATAGGCCTGTTTTGTTTCGTTTGTGTTGTGCAGTGTTCTTACCTTTGGAGCAAACGGTCAGGAATTGTATTCCCCAGCCAAGGTCGCTTGACGTAAAACCGGAATCTAGTTGATGTCATTCCTCAGCTAGTCGCGGCTTATCCCCCGAGATTTGAAATGACATCCATCCCTTCCCGAAGGAGGGAACTGTTTCAGAAGCTTGAGGAAGTGTTATTGAGTGATTCTGGAAGGAATTGGAGGCTGAATTGAAGGATTTCTCATTCTGTTCATCCACTTTTACCAGGTATGCAACTTTCACTCTATGGCTTAGGTTAGATGAAATTGATCACAATTGGAGGTGTAGATAGATTTTAGATCGTGCCTAGATGGATTCTGGTAGGAAAAATGGAGGTTTAGAGACAAAATTAGGGTGTTGCCATTTTCTGTTGGAGCTTGAATCTCCTTGTTCTTGAAGCTTTAATGGTGGTTGAATATTGAGAATTGATCAGGGAGAAGTGTAGTACACAATTGGACCTTTAATTTTAGAGTTTGAGGTGATTCAAGATTTGTGTTTTTTCTGCAACCACTATCGGGTTTGAAGTTGTAGTAAGAATCAATGAAAATGGAGTATATATTCGTGACCAGGGTGAAATTTGGAGTGGATTAGGGTTTTTAATTGGCTTGTTTGGTGAGGTTTAGGGTTTGCTTCACCGGAGAAGATGGTGGTTTCCACCGTGGACCACCGCCTGGGAATGTCTCAGGTCACCTGAGCTATTGGGGAAGATGAAGGCTGGGGCGTTGGATCAGTCTCCAAATTGGACTTAGTACACAGATCGTATGGTTGTGATTTGAACTCATTTTTGCCTCCAAGCCATTGAAACGCACCGTTTCACTAATCCCAGTCAGCGTGTGACTGGGATGCACACGTGGACACGTTCTGAAGCCTTGGATTCACTTACTAGTCAATGGATCTAATGACCCTCTTTTATTTCAGCATTTTAATTTCTTTTATTTGATTTTCTTTTATTTTTAATCCATTTTGTTTCTAAAATCCATAATAAATAGGAAAATAATCATTTTTAAGCTAGATTTTTTCCCCTAACTCCTTAAAAAATGTAGAATTTAATAGGATTGAAAATTAGTTAATTCATGCATTTTTTATTTTGTTTGCATTTTTTGTATTTTAATTGGTTTTATTTTTTAATTTATTTGACATGTGTTTTTGCTGATTTTATTGTGAACAATTGGTGATGAATTTTGAGCTGATTCTTTTTGGACTAGCTAGCTTAGATATGCATGTACCCATAGTAATTTTCTCATATTTTTTGAGAGAATTTTAGGCTATTTTGAGCAATGGACATTAGGTGGTTTAGAATTAGGGTTTTAAGGTGATACCTTTAGGTTTAGGGCATAGTTTTAGGTCCAAATGAATGGTTAACCCCCTGGTTTTTGTATGAGAGATTCATAAGAGGTTTAGGAACCCTTAGTAACTTTTTTAGGATTTTACAATCATGTTTGATATTTTAAGTAGAATTAGTTTTAGGACTACCTTCTAGGTGTTTCTGATAAACTAATGTGACTAGTTTAATTCAATAGTTCCCCTTAGACTAAGGTGGTGTTGCTTTTGAGCTTGGATGAAGATGAAGACCAATTGAAGATGCTTTGTAGAGCTTGAAGGAGCTTGTATGTGAAGATTCTCTCATCTAGTGGAGTGCTTGTCAGGAGCTTAGGAAAACTAGGGTTTTAGGAAGAGCCTCAGAGTAGTTTTGCTTCTTTCTTTCAAACATAGAGGGCTTCTTGTGCCTCTATTCAATTCTATGACACAAGGTCCTCCCAAAGAAGTTTCATCTCTCCTTAGGAGGGATGTAGAGCATACTTTGGTTGAGTAGAACATTGAGGATGTCTTTCAATTATCATGTTAAGACCTTAGTGGTTTCCCTTGGTAGCCATTAAGCTTTGTTAACACATCAAATTGATCTTGTTGGATGATTCTCCCTTGGGGTTGCTTGTTGAAGCTAGGGTTTTGCTGCTTGTTGAAGCCTGGTGCTTGTTGAAGATTGAAAGTTTAGTAAAGCTTGAAGATAGGAGCTATCAAGATGAGGACGAAGTTGTTGTTGTCAACTTTTTGCTGTTTAACCACTTGTTGCTGTCAGAGCTGCTGTTTGCTGGAGGTGTTTGGTGCTGCTGCTTGGGCTGCCTCCTCTGCATTGGGTTTTGTTTTCTGTATTTGTTTGTTGGCTTGTGTAGCTTGCCCCCTAGGTTTGAAGTGAATGTTGATTCACTTTGCCTGTTGTCTTCCCAGGTTCGAGGTTGAGTGTGACTCCCTTGCCTCGCTTGTATTGCTGCATTGCATGCATTTTACTGTATTTGCTTGCTTTCTTTTCTGTTTATCCCCTAGGATATCTGATTTCCTCTGTGCAGGAGGGAATTATGACAGACATCAGGATTCTTATCCATGCATGACAATATTAGGTTAGTTTTTATCCCCTTTTCAACCCTAGGCTTTTTAGAGTTTCTTTCTCTTCTTATCTCAAAACAACTCAAAAATACAGTAATAAGGTTAATCGATGTCGTACGTTACGAGCCTTAAGCTGTTTGAGAAATGGTTGCTGGAGAGCTTCTTTCCAGTAGTCTGGTTGCTTAGTGTGGCACCCTTTGGGTGACACGCGATGTAGTCACTCTCAAATCATAGTCTCTAATGCGTCAGAGATTGTAAACAAACTAAAAAACACTTCTTTCGTAAAAGATTCAAAACAAACATCAAAGTGTCATTTTTGTCCGCTTGGACTCTTAATCAAGAAAAACCCTTTCATAAGGTAATAAAAAACAGTCAGACAAGCTTGTGTCTTCCGTAGCCCGAACTACGTTTGCTCTGATCTTTCATGTTGTATGAAAGTATGTAGGCATAGGATGCCGTATCCTAGCGAGCAACCTTCTCCTTCTTTCCAGTAGGTAGGCGAACTAAGCTGACTCTGATTTCTCGTTCCAGACGGGAATACGTAGGCATAAAGTGCGGTACTTTTCCGAGTCATTTTCTTTTCTCTTTAACCCTTGACCTTTAGAGTGGGTAGAATAACAATCCGTACTAGAAAACAAGCGTGGATCCCGTCGAGTACGGCGGACGTGAGGGGTGCTAATACCTTCCCCTTGCGTAATCGACTCCCGAATCCAGGAATTTGGTTGCGATGACCACTCCTTTCCCGTTTTGCGTTAGGTTTACTCTGAGCATTTCCTTTCCCTCCTGTGGGATAAATAACGCACAGTGGCGACTCTTCTGTCATAGCCGACGCCGATTTTCGCAGTAGCGACAGCTGGCGACTCTGCTGGAGACTCCAACGGTTCCCTACACGAGTCAATCCTAGCGCTTGTTTTCCCGTCGTGGGTTTTGTATGGATTTACTTTTCCGTATTTACTTTCAGCATTATATTATTGTTATTATGTTGGGTAGGGGTCAGATTGAGAGATAAGCAGGACCTGGGCTTGAGTGCACCTAGAATTAGTTGTGGAAAGTAGTGGGCGCGTGCATGCTTTGCATGTACTAGTGTCCCACAAAATCCACGCTCAGACGAGGTTCTTCTGGTTGACTTCTTTTTCAACCCTTTGGGTTGAGGGGGTTGTTGGTTAGTTGGATTGTCGACTCTGGGGACCGATCAATTGGAAGTTGGCTAAGTGAGGCCTCTTCAGGACATGATGATGCCACACCTTCTAGGTATCGTATCAGCAGTCTTGAAAGTCTGTGACACCGACGACCGCATAGGATGCCGTACCTTGTGTCAGTTGATAGGACACCTACCTGTGAGAGGGATTGGGACATGCAGGAAACTTGACCTCCAGACTACCCGGTTTTCTTAATATTGGATCAGTACTTATGGTTACTTGGGGTTCTTCATCAGGACAGTGTTATAGGTCTGTTGAGACCAGGTTGGAGCTTTGTTATAGGTCTGTTGAGATCAAAGTGGAGCATTGTTATGGGTCTGTTGAGACCGGGGTGAGCAGTATTGTGGGTCTGTTGAGACAGATATTGTGGATGGATCTCTTCAGCAATATATCACTTGATCTCTGTTGCATGTTTGCATATTGCATTGTTGCATACTCATTTTGCATATCATTAACGCGTGTCTGTGCTGTAGGTGCATTTTCATACCTCTGATTCTAGTTGCCCGGATTTCTGTTTGCTGCTATTATGGATACTTTGAAGAAGACTATGGCATACAAGTTGCCTACTCCAGATGTTACTTCTTTGCTTGGGTTGATGTCTTTAGCTGATGATGATGTGAAGAGAAGCTTTAGGAAGAGTTATGGGAAACTGCTTAGGTTGGTTTGCAAACCATCCACGTATGAGCTGAGCGGATTGCACACGCTTATGCAGTTTTATGATCCCCTGCTGAGGTGTTTTACTTTCCCTGACTTCATTCTGGCTCCGACCATGGAGGAATATGCTGAGATCTTGGAGTTGACCATTCAGAACCGGGTACCCTTCATGCATATGGATGTTGAGCCCAAACTGGAGGACTTGGCTGTTGCGGTGCATCTAGACTCCTCAGAGTTGCTGTTAACCTCATGGAATGGAGTGTCCAGTTTTTCTCTCAAGTTCTTGGTTGGGAAAGCACAAGAGTATGCCAAGAGTGGATGTTGGGTTGTGTTTAATGCGATTCTTGCTCTGTGTATATATGGCATCGCACTGTTCCCTAGCATGCCTGACTTCGTTGATTTGGATGCATTCCATATTTTTGCTTCAGGCAATCCTGTACCTACTCTGATTGGAGACTTCTATCACTCTCTGCATTATAAGAACGAGAATAGGAGGGTCAAGAACGTCTCTTGTTGTGTGCCTTTGTTGTATATGTGGTTTGATAGTCACTTGCCCAAGAAGGGTATCTTTGCTGAGTCTGCAGCTACGGTGGAATGGTCTGAGCGTTTGATGGGGCTTTCTTCAGAAGATGTTGTCTGGTTTGATAGGGATTTACTGGGATCTGAGATTATCTATAGTTGCACAGGGTATCCTAACGTTCCTCTGATTGGGAGGAAAGGGTGCATTAACTACAATCTGTCTTTGTTGATCAGGCAATTCGGTTATACTTTGAGAAGCCCGCCAAAAGAGGAGGAAGTGCAGGAATCTCTGTACTTCACGGGTGTACTGAGTGGGGAATTGCTATCTAAGCTTCAGCACGCTTGGAATAACATTTGCAAGAAAGGGAAGCCGTTGTTGGGAAAAAATGATTGTCAAACCCATGCTCCGTACAAGGTCTGGATCCAAGATAGAGCAAGGCAGGCACTGATGCCGTTTCCTGTAGTATTACCTCCTGCTCCCCTCGTGGTTGAGGAGCCAAATATTGTGCCTATTGAGAGATATGAGCAGGTTGTGAAGGAGAAAGAAGAGCTGATCAAAGCCAATGAGAAGTTGGAAGAAGGGCTGGTTCAGCTCAGAAGCGAAAGGAATGAAGTCGTATATTCCTTCAAGCAGCAAACAAAGCTGGTGAACCAGTTAGGTGCAAAACTAACTGAACAACGAAAGAAGCGTGAACGTTTGGGGATAGATTTCAAGAGCTCTCACGACATGCTGGAGTCCAAGAAGAAAGCACTTGATGTAGCCTACCGGGAGATCTCCGCATTCAACAAAACCTGGAATGCCACGCTGACCGACAATAAAGAAAGAGAAGACAAACTGAAGCTGCAGATCTCTGAACTGGAAGATCAGTTGAAAGCTAGCCAGAAAAAGTTTGAAGAAGAGGTTATGCGGAGATACGACATTCAGAACTCGTTGAACAAAGTTATCAAGCGCAAGAAAGAGTCTGCATCCCAGAAGCGAAAGCTAGAGGAGTGCTTTGGAGAAGGTGTTTGGGAGGAATCCATTGGGGATCTCCAGCGTGTTATTAGGCAAAGAGACTCACTCGTTGAAGGGTTGCTTTCCCATCCGGATCATCCCAAGACCAAGAGATTGTTAGAGGAGTATCGGGCCTATGGTCGCTCTTGATTACCTTATGCGCTGTTGTATATGCTTTATTTGCATTGTGCTGGCCATCACCAAGATTGTTGGTTGAGGTCATGCCTTCTTGTTATTGTACACTTAGTGATATTGTATTTCTGCCTTGTCAGGCTTTTCAGCAATATATGAGATGTTTTTCTCCGTACATGAATCCAAGCTTCTTACCACTATCACTGTCACTACACTGGCACTTTGGCACTAGAATTAGGGGTTGATCCCCTTAACGCACAGACACATATTGCATCTGCATATTCATGTTGCATTGCCAGTTACTTGTCGAATCTATATCTTATTTCCTGCATCTCACAGGTTTTTCAGGATTGACGACCAGAGAGTCCACCGCTATTCAACCCGAAACAACTGCAAGAAGATAATGGATCAAGTTCAGGTCGAGATGCAGGAAATCCGCGAGAAGTTGACTCTGTTCATGCAAGCTATGGAGAGCATGGCCAAGGGCCAGGAGAATCTTCAGACCTTGGTGTAGCCGTTGCTGACGCGGGTAAACGGAAATGACAATATTGACCACATTTCTGTTGAAACTCCTCGCCGGGAGGATGAGATACCGGCAATTATTACTCCACATGTTGTGACTGTCAACGGAAACACTGGTACTGGTGCAGGCGCTGGTAATGGCAATACTGGGAACGGTGGTGATGGGCATGTTGTTAACAACAAAGGCAACACTATGGATGCTGATCAAGGATTCGTTGATAATGTTGGCTTCGGAAACAACGGGTATGGCAATGTCAATTAGGACAGGAACTTCGGGTTCAACAATCAAGGCTTCGGTAATGACGATTACGGCAACACTCAGGGGTATGGCTATGGTAATGGTGGGTTCGGTAATGTGATTAACAACGGTGCTGGAGCATTTCCTTTCAACAATGGTTTTGGACCTGCTGGGGTCAATCTAGGGTTCGGCAACCGAGGACAGGGTCCGGTGTTCAATCAGCAAGGATTTGGCCGTAACATGAGTTACGATAGGTATGGAAATGACTGGAATGCGGATCAACAGGAGGACGTTTTTTCAGGAAGAGGTATGGAACCTGAAGGCCCTATCGACCCTGTTCAGAGGATCAGAATGCTAGAAGAGCAGATGAAAGGTGTGGTTGATCAGAACTCCGTCGGGTTAGATATGACTACTATGGGGTTGGTATCAGGGCTGAGGGTGCCACTGAAATTCAAGGCTCCCACATTCGATAAATACAAAGGGGATACCTGCCCAAAGGTCCATGTACGTTCTTATTATAGAAGGATGTCTGCGTATTCCAATGATGAAAGGATGCTCATGCATTTCTTTCAAGACAGCTTATCGGGACCATCATTGGAATGGTACATGGGACTGGAGCCCACCCAGATTAGGAGCTGGAAGTAGTTGGCTGATGCTTTCGTTATGCATTACAAATACAACAGCGATTTGGCGCCAAACAGAGTTCAGTTGCAAAGTCTGTCGCAGAAAAGTGGTGAAAGTTTCAAAGAGTACGCGCAACGGTGGCACGATATGGCAGCTCGGGTGCACCCTCCTTTGGTGGAAAGGGAGATGAATGACATGTTTGTGGGGACGTTTATGGGAATGTATTATGACAAGTTACTCAATGTTTCGATGGGTAGTTTCTCCGATATGATCCTTATGGGAGAAAGGATCGAAAATGGAATTAAAATAGGAAAGATTCAGGCAGGTGAATCTACTCCAGCTAGGGGTGCGAGAAAAGCGTTCGGCGGAAGACGACAAGGTGATACCAGCGCTGTGTTTGGTGGTAGAGGTCGGGGCAGAGGTCGAAATCAGTACGGTCAACCTCAACAAATAGCCAGTGTTACTATTCCAATCCCTCAAAAACAACAGCAACAACAACCGCAGCAACAATAAAGGCAGAATCAGGGTCAGGGAAGGTTTTAGAATGTAAGGCCGAAGAGGGTATTTGATAAGCCTCTGTCGACATATGCAGAGCTTCTTCAGACACTGCTGGGGTTGAATTTGGTCGAGAAAAGGACAATGGAACCACCTACCGGACCGGTACTTCCCAGGGAGTATGATGCTAATAAGCATTGTGAATTCCATTCCGGGGCGCCCGGACATGATGTAGAATCTTGTCATGCTTTCAAGCATAAAGTTCAAGACTTGTTGGACAGTAAAGCCATCAATTTTGGTCAAACTGGGCCTAATATTGTACAACAACCTATGCCTAATCATGGGGCAAATGCTATCTTGACAGAAGAAAATTTGAACTTGGTGATGGATGTTCACGAACTGAAAACACCATTGAGTGAGGTGAAAAGCAGGTTGCTCAGAGGGGGAGTATTCCCTGGTTGTGATGAATACTGTTTAGAGTGTTGGACCCAGCCCGAGGGTTATACGGAGCTGAAGCACGGCATTCAGGCCATGATCGACGAAGGGACCTTGCAATTTGATCGAACTGCGGTTGAGAAGCCTGTGGAGGCATTATGTGGTAAGCCGAATGATATTGCAACAGTGACGATCCCGAGAAAGACTATAACAATAACGGCGCCTTCCCAGCGGCCAACTATTACGATTACCAAAGCAGGGCCTGTTCCCTTTGAAAGTACGAAAGCTGTCCCGTGGACATATAAATTAGAAGCATATTGCAACGGTGAAAAGATTGTGGTGAATAACCAGCCAGCTGGGGCTGTTGATAATGTCGTTGGAACGGGGGGCATGACCAGTAGTGGAAGGATCTTTACCTCACCTGAAATAGAAGCATAGAGGTTGGCCAAAGGCAAAGCCAAAGTAAATGAAAGCGGGCCTACTCAGTCGAAAGAAAAGGACACGTTGCTCAAGGACATAGAGGAGTTCATGAGACTGATCCGGAAAAGCGACTACAAAATTGTTGAACACCTACAGCAGACGTCGTCGAAGATTTCTATCTTGTCGTTGTTGTTATGCTCCGAGGCCCACCGGAACGCCTTGCTAAAAATACTGGATACGTCATTCGTGCCCCAAGAAGTTTCTGTAAACCAGTTAGAGGGGGTAATGGCGCATGTCAATGCTGGACATAGCCCGGGTTTCATAGATTTTGACCTAACACCCAGGGGTCGAGAGCACAACATGGCTTTACATATATCGATGGAGTGCTGGGGCACCGTAATGTCGCATGTATTGGTGGACACTGGATTATCATTGAACGTATTACCAAAGAAAGCCATGACGAAATTGAACATACGGAGAATTATTTGCACGCCCAGCGATTTGGTTGTGAGGGCGTTTGACGGGACGAAAAGATCAGTGTTCGGGTCCATAACATTGCCGCTTCAGGTGGGGCCGGAAATTTTTGATACCGAGTTCTACATCATGGATATCCATCCGGCTTATAGCTGCCTTCTTGGGCGCCCATGGATCCATGCTGCAGGGGCCGTAACATCCACGCTGCACCAGAAGTTGAAGTACATGGTGGGTGATAGTGTTGTTACCGTTTGCGGGGAGGAGGATATTTTGGTCAGTCACCTGTCATCATTTAGATATGTGGAGGTCGACGGAGAAATACACGAGACACCTTGTCAAGCCTTCGAAGGGTTGCGGATTAAAGACAAAGCTCAGGGTTCCAGCAAAATGTCAGATATGGCAGTGTCATCCTGTAACACCCCCTTCTATACCCCAAATAGATGCATATAAAACATTTAAGCATATACAAATTCATCAGAGTAAAAGTTTTAGAATAAGGTATAAAAGAAGAATGTCACAACTTCACCAATAAAACACTTTAACATTTTGCTCCATAAAATATGTAACATTTTCAAAAGTAAGCGGAAAATCAAATCATTTAATCATTTCCAAAATATTAATCCACGTACACACAAGTTATCCAGATTAATACATCATATCAGTTAGATTTACAAAACCACATCAGCTGATACATCGCAATGTATCACAAAAGAATGACTATACTAGTCTAACTACCCGGTGTTACATATCAGAGCAGCAGACTCAAAAGAATGAAGACTAACTTCACAAAGGACTCCAGCATCCTAATCTGCAATGCCTCATAGAGCATTATAAAACAGCAGAAGGGTGAGAAATATAACCATAATAATCAAAGCATAAGATTATATATATATATAGGTAATCATATAACACATATTCACATTTCTCACCACACTTCATCCTCATAATCATAATTATATCACGTTCACATATATCAACATTATGAACATTCACAAGCACATCCCTTCATGCTTAATTTCACAATCATTCACAAGCACATTTATACAACAACAATAATATGCAATGTGACTCAACATATCCAATGCAACTCATGCAACGCGGTACCGACATTAGTTATCTTTTTTTCGGTTTTCACTCTAAACCGGGTCCACCCTTCTAGACCGATAACTTGTTATCATTTTTCGGTTTTTACTTTAAACCGGGTCCACCCTTCTAGACCGATAACAACCAAGCCCGTCCCCTAGGCTTCAAACCCACCCTTCTAGGTTTGGGACAAGCCACTAGTTTCCACGAAACTAACAGACATTGCCTCTTGACTGAATGATGCATGTACAATCAACCAATCACAATAAATGCACTTAAGACCGTTCCCGCGTCTTAATCCCATGCATTCGAATAATTCACCCCTTCGAGAATTTCATCATGATTGCACATACAACATATATCAAACATTTATCAATGTATTCATTTCACACATCATCATCATTATACTCAATAACAATGCACACATACCACATATGTTCCCATGCATTTCCACAACAATCGCATATAAATATGCACTCACAATTCATTAAACAATACACATACATTCATAATTGTATTCACATGTATTTCTATTTATCACAATTAATGCACATCGCATATCAACTAGGATTCACGCCCGTAGGCTACCCACAGCACACATCATCACAATAGATCATATCCATATCATATCATAGAGGCATCCCCCTATGAGAAGCAACCAAACCATCTCCACATGAACAACACAGCAAAAGAAAAATGCTGTCACATTCGCCTTCATTCGCCTGGCGAACCCTCGCAGCGAACCTTCGCCTGGCCTTCGCCTGGCGAACTCCCTCAGCGAACACTCGCTAAGCTTCTCCTGGCGAGACTTTCCAGCGAGCCCAAGTCAGTAGCTACTGACTTCATTCGCCATCATTCGCCAGCACCTTCGCTGGGCGAACCTTCGTTATCCCACTTCGCCTGGCGAACCCGCCGGCGAAGTCCACTGGAACTTAAATATAATTATTCGCCAACATTCGCTGGGCTTCGCCTGGCGAAGCTTCGCCTTCGCTCGCCTGGCGAGAGCCAGCGAACCTGCGCAGAACAGAACCCTATTCTGCCTCTCCTTCATCAATCCATCATCAACCCTCTCTTACACATCCAAATCAGTATAAACAGCATCAATACATGTTACCCGACTATTCTACGGCATTATTACTCAGTTTCAACCGATTAAATCATCAATCTACCGATTATCCAACATTTTGCCCTAAATGGAAAGTGATGGAAACTCTACCAAAATCCCAACCCAACATACATAACATCATACAATGATCAAATAGAAACATTTCTCACCCTTACCTCGATTAATCGGAGCTTTGATGTTGGTTCTTGGTGATTTCCACTTTTCCTCTTCTTCTCTTCTCTTTCTCTCCTTTCTTCTTCTTTCCTCTTCTTTCCAAATGTTTTCTATCTTTCTTTTCTTTTCTTCCTCACTTATATATTCCTTTTATTTTCTTTCCTCTCCAATTCCTTCTCAATTATCTATTAATTCCAATTAAAAAAAATTAATTCCAATATTAACATAAATCCCACTAAATCAATTAATTACTACAATTAATTATTTAATGAAATTTGGGCTGTTACAACTCTCCCCCACTTTAGGAATTTTCGTCCTCGAAAATGTTACCTGATTCAAACAGCTCTGGATAAGACTCTTTCATCCGACTCTCAAGCTCCCACGTAACATTTCCTCCAGCCGGTCCTCCCCAAGCGACCTTCACTAAAGCAATCTCTTTACCTCGAAGCTGCTTCAATTTCCGATCCTCTATCCGCATAGGTGATGTCTCAACAGTCAGGTTATCTCTCACCTGCACATCATCTATTTGGACTACATGAGACGGATCCGCAATGTATTTCCTCAACTGAGATACATGGAATACGTCATGAAGATTAGCAAGCGACGGTGGTAAAGCCACACGATAGGCCACTTCTCCTATCCTTTGCAAAATCTGATAAGGACCAATGAAACGCGGCGACAACTTGCGCGACTTCAGTGCCCTACCAACACCTGTCATCGGAGTGACTCAAAGAAACACATGATTTCCCTCTTGAAATTCAAGTGCCTTCCTCCTCTTGTCATAATAACTCTTCTGACGACTCTGAGTAATTCTCATCTTCTCTTGAATCATCTTGATCTTATCAGTAGTCTGTTGAACTAACTCGGGTCCAACAACAGAACTCTCTCCGGACTCGAACCAACACAATGGTGTCCTACACCGCCTACCATACAACGCCTCAAATGGTGCCATACCAATACTCGAATGGAAACTGTTGTTGTAGGTAAACTCAATCAAAGGCAAGTAGTTATCCCAAGCTCCTCCTTTTTCCAATACACAATCTCTCAAAAGATCTTCAAGCGACTGAATCGTCCTCTCCGTCTGACCATCAGTCTGAGGATGATACGCTGAACTCAAATGCAACTTAGTACCCAAAACACTCTGCAGGCTCTCCCAAAATCTCGAAGTAAACCGCAGATCTCTATCCGAAACAATACTTAACGGAATACCATGCAGACACACAATCCTCTCAATATACAACTTAGCCAACTTCTCCAAAGGGTAATCCATACGCATAGGGATAAAGTGAGCAGATTTAGTCAATCTATCCACGATAACCCAAATAGCCGTAAAATTACTCGGCGTCCTCGGCAAACCCGATACAAAATCCATGGAGATACTATCCCATTTCCACTCAGGAATAAACAACGGCTTCATCAAACCCGATGGCTTCTGATGCTCAATCTTTGACTTCTGGCAAGTCAAACAAGAATATACAAATTCCGTGATATCCTTCTTCATACTAGGCCACCAAAATACTTTCCTCAAATCCTGATACATCTTAGTAGCACCCGGATGAATACTCAATCCGCTACGATGTCCTTCCTCAAGGATGCTCTTCTTAAGCTCAACCATGTTCGGAACACAAACTCGATCCCGACATCTCATAATACCATTCTCATCAATCCGAAAATCACCACCTTGGCCTTGGTTGATTAAAGTCAACCGATCAACTAAACTCAAATCCGATTTCTGCCCTTCTCGAATTTCATCCAAAATACCACTTGTAAGCTTTAACATACCCAACTTAAATCCAAAAGAAGTCCTCTCACATACCAAACTCAAATCTCGAAATTGCTCAATCAATTCCAACTCTTTCACCATCAATGCCGACATATGCAATGATTTCCGACTCAATGCATCCGCTACTACATTCACTTTACCCGGATGGTAGTTCAAGCCAAAATCAAAATCCTTCAAAAGTTCAAGCCATCTTCTTTGTCTTGCATTCAATTCCTTTTGATCAAAAAGATATCTCAAACTCTTGTGGTCACTAAACACTTCAAATCTTGCACCAAACAGATAATGCCTCCAAAGTTTCAACACGAACACAACGGCGGCCAACTCTAAGTCATGCGTCGGATAATTCTTCTCATGCACTTTGAGTTGCCTCGAAGCATAAGCCACAACTTGGTTATTCTGCATCAACACACCTCCTAAACCCATCAAAAAAGCATCACAATACACAACGAATGGTTCTTCCGGATTTGGCAAAATCAAAACAGGGGCTGTCGTCAACCTTCGCTTAAGTTCTTGAAAACTCGCTTCACACTTGGCGTCCCAAACATAGGCTTGACCCTTCCTAGTCAACTGTGTCAACGGCAACGATAACTTAGCAAATCCTTCAATAAACTTCCGATAATAACCGGCTAAACCAAGAAAACTTCTGATTTCAAAAACTGACTTCGGAGTCTCCCATTGTAACACCGCTTCAACCTTCGACGGATCGACCGCAATACCACTACTAGAAATCACATGACCAAGGAAACTAACTTTCTTCAACCAAAATTCACACTTAGAAAGCTTCGCGAACAACTGCTTCTCTCTCAGCACAGATAACACAATCTTCAGATGCTCGGCATGCTCTTCTTCGCTCTTCGAATAAACCAAGATGTCGTCGATAAACACCACCACAAACTTATCCAAATAAGGATGGAAAATCCTATTCATGTACTCCATAAATACACCTGGTGCATTAGTCACACCAAATGGCATCACGGAATACTCATAGTGTCCATACCTCGTCCTAAAGGCCGTCTTCTGAATATCCTCAGCTTTCACACGGATCTGATGATACCCAGATCTCAAATCAATCTTGCTGAACACACTTGCACCAATCAACTGATCCATCAGATCATCAATCCTCGGAAGTGGATACTTATTCTTAATAGTCACCTTGTTCAACTGTCTGTAATCCACACAGAGCCTCATAGAACCCTCTTTCTTCTTAACCAACAACACCGGTGCACCCCACGGTGACACGCTCGGACGAATAAACCTCTTCTCGAGCAAATCCTCAAGTTGACTCTTCAACTCTTTCAGTTCCGATGCCGACATACGATAAGGAGCCATCGATATCGGACTAGTTCCAGGAATCAAATCTATCGAAAACTCCACTTCTCGCTCCGGCGGTAAATCCTTTATCTCTTCAGGGAATACTTCCGGAAAATCTCTAACAATGGGAAAGACATCAATCTCTTCACTTTCACTAGTCCTCAAAGTTTCCATAAGCATAAATACCTTAGCCCCATCTTGCACCGATTCCTTCACTTGTTTCCTCGTCATAAACAAATCCCTTTCAACATCCGAATCGGGAAAAATAACCGTTTTGTCGAAATAGTTAATATACACACGATTGAATTTTAACCAATTCATTCCAAGAATGACATCAAGTTGATCCAAATGAAGACACACTAAATCAATCCCAAAATCTCTACCGAAAATACTCAACGGGCAATTCAAGCAAACATACGGTGTAGTTACCGAACCCATAGCAGGAGTATCAATAACCATACCGCCACCAATCATAGACAACTCAAGATTCAACCTTCTAACATAATCCAAAGAAATAAAAGAATGCGTAGCTCCGATATCAATTATAGCGATCAAAGGTATACCATTAATAAAACACGTACCTCAGATCAATCGATCGTCGCTAGCAGTCTCAGATCCAGATAGAGCGAACACTTTCCCGCTCCCTTGATTCTTCTTCGGCTTATCACACTTGGTACTAATGTGTCCTTGCTCACCACAATTATAGCAAGTAACACCCGCACCGCTTCTGCACTCAAGAGCCTTGTGGCCTGGCTTGCCACACTTAAAACACGCCTTCTCAACACTTTTGCACTCCGGAGCACGATGTCCCTCTTCACCGCACCTATAACATCTCACCAGAGTAGAAACTCCCCCACTTGGCCTCTTGCCATAACCAACCTTTTGTTTCCCCTTATAGGCAGGAGTTACGTAAGGTTTTCCTCTGAATTGTCCTTTTCCTTTCTTATCACTTAGACTCTTGTAGTGGCTGGACCTAGCCCTACTGTCTTCGTCATAAATTCTGCTCTTGTTAACCAACTCAGAAAACCGCCTGATTTCCTGATATCCAATAGCTTGTCTAATCTCGGGTCTCAAACCGTTCACAAACTTGAGGCACTTAGACCTCTCGGTATTACCAGTATTATAGTGAGGACAAAATTTGATCAACTCCTCAAATTTCTCCGCATACTCAGCAACCGTCGAATTACCTTGCTTCAACTCAAGGAATTCGATCTCTTTCTTCCCCCGCACATCCTCTGGAAAATACTTCTCCAGAAAAGTTTCTCTAAACAAATCCCACGTAATCACAATATCATCTTCCTCAAATCTTTGGCGAGTATTACCCCACCAATCTTCAGCTTCGTCTTCGAGCATATGAGTCCCAAACTGCACCTTCTGTGCATCCGAGCAGTTCATAACTCGAAAAATCTTTTCCACAGCTTTCAACCAAATTTGTGCCTTGTCTGATTCATGAGTTCCCTTGAAGACCGGAGGGTTATTCTTTTGGAATTTCCCCAAAGCACGAAATCCATCATCAGCATGATTCCTCACATTCACATTGGCTGGAGGATTCTGCCCAATTGCCCCCGCCAATCTCGTCAATGCCTCCGCAATCGCTTCGTCGTTCCTTCCTGCAACCATCTTACTAATTCCAGCAACAGAACCACGTAAGAACAACCAATATTGATAATGCAACACACGCATATCAATAACACACAGGAAAAACACTCTAACAACTTGGTCGGACGGACCGACCTGCTCTGATACCACTATTGTAACACCCCCTTCTATACCCCAAATAGATGCATATAAAACATTTAAGCATATACAAATTCATCAGAGTAAAAGTTTTAGAATAAGGTATAAAAGAAGAATGTCACAACTTCACCAATAAAACACTTTAACATTTTGCTCCATAAAATATGTAACATTTTCAAAAGTAAGCGGAAGATCAAATCATTTAATCATTTCCAAAATATTAATCCACGTACACACAAGTTATCCAGATTAATACATCATATCAGTTAGATTTACAAAACCACATCAGCTGATACATCGCAATGTATCACAAAAGAATGACTATACTAGTCTAACTACCCGGTGTTACATATCAGAGCAGCAGACTCAAAAGAATGAAGACTAACTTCACAAAGGACTCCAGCATCCTAATCTGCAATGCCTCATAGAGCATTATAAAACAGCAGAAGGGTGAGAAATATAACCATAATAATCAAAGCATAAGATTATATATATATATATATATATAGGTAATCATATAACACATATTCACATTTCTCACCACACTTCATCCTCATAATCATAATTATATCACGTTCACATATATCAACATTATGAACATTCACAAGCACATCCCTTCATGCTTAATTTCACAATCATTCACAAGCACATTTATACAACAACAATAATATGCAATGTGACTCAACATATCCAATGCAACTCATGCAATGCGGTACCGACATTAGTTATCTTTTTTTCGGTTTTCACTCTAAACCGGGTCCACCCTTCTAGACCGATAACTTGTTATCATTTTTCGGTTTTTACTTTAAACCGGGTCCACCCTTCTAGACCGATAACAACCAAGCCCGTCCCCTAGGCTTCAAACCCACCCTTCTAGGTTTGGGACAAGCCACTAGTTTCCACGAAACTAACAGACATTGCCTCTTGACTGAATGATGCATGTACAATCAACCAATCACAATAAATGCACTTAAGACCGTTCCCGCGTCTTAATCACATGCATTCGAATAATTCACCCCTTCGAGAATTTCATCATGATTGCACATACAACATATATCAAACATTTATCAATGCATTCATTTCACACATCATCATCATTATACTCAACAATAATGCACACATACCACATATGTTCCCATGCATTTCCACAACAATCGCATATAAATATGCACTCACAATTCATTAAACAATACACATACATTCATCATTGTATTCACATGTATTTCTATTTATCACAATTAATGCACATCGCATATCAACTAGGATTCACGCCCGTAGGCTACCCACAGCACACATTATCACAATAGATCATATCCATATCATATCATAGAGGCATCCCCCTATGAGAAGCAACCAAACCATCTCCACATGAACAACACAGCAAAAGAAAAATGTTGTCACATTCGCCTTCATTCGCCTGGTGAACCCTCGCAGCGAACCTTCGCCTGGCCTTCGCCTGGCGAACTCCCTCAGCGAACACTCGCTAAGCTTCGCCTGGCGAGACTTTCCAGCGAGCCCAAGTCAGTAGCTACTGACTTCATTCGCCATCATTCGCCAGCACCTTCGCTGGGCGAACCTTCGCTATCCCACTTCGCCTGGCGAACCCGCCGGCGAAGTCAACTGGAACTTAAATATAATTATTCGCCAACATTCGCTGGGCTTCGCCTGGCGAAGCTTCGCCTTCGCTCGCCTGGCGAGAGCCAGTGAACCTGCGCAGAACAGAACCCTATTCTGCCTCTCCTTCATCAATCCATCATCAACCCTCTCTTACACATCCAAATCAGTATAAACAGCATCAATACATGTTACCCGACTATTGTACGACATTATTACTCAGTTTCAACCGATTAAATCATCAATCTACCGATTATCCAACATTTTGCCCTAAATGGAAAGTGATGGAAACTCTACCAAAATCCCAACCCAACATACATAACATCATACAATGATCAAATAGAAACATTTCTCACCCTTACCTCGATTAATCAGAGCTTTGATGTTGGTTCTTGGTGATTTCCACTTTTCCTCTTCTTCTCTTCTCTTTCTCTCCTTTCTTCTTCTTTCCTCTTCTTTCCAAATGTTTTCTATCTTTCTTTTCTTTTCTTCCTCACTTATATATTCCTTTTATTTTCTTTCCTCTCCAATTCCTTCTCAATTCTCTATTAATTCCAATTAAAAAAATTAATTCCAATATTAACATAAATCCCACTAAATCAATTAATTACTACAATTAATTATTTAATGAAATTTGGGCTGTTACACATCCTACAAAGAGGCTCAGGCTTTAGTGCAGATTGGTGAGACTAAAGGCTGTGGGCAGGTTCTGGAGATTCCCGTGAAGAATGACAAGTTTGGGCTAGGGTATCGACCGACGTCGTCAGCGTCATCTTCAGGAGCGCCCAGGTTCAAGGGACCAGTCACGATTACGCCAAGCGGGGTGTGCTTTGAAACTATCAACGCTATTTCCAATGCTGAAGACGGAAATAGCGACTGCGATATGGACGCGTGGATCAAGCCAAGCGTGCCAGGACAAAGTCTCTACAACTGGTCCATCCGGGAAACTGTCCCAGTGACTTTTAAACAGTAATGATTTGTTTTATCAATTGTTGAATAATCCTATGTCCTACCCGGGGCATAGTGATGTTACATTAGGGCTACTTGATTATGTGTATTGTACTGTTTAATCATGAAATAAAGGCGTTTTTCATATTCAAATATTGTGATCCCTGTCTTTCTTGTTTTTACTTTAACAATAAATGGCAACGTGGTTATTTGCTTTGTTTACGTGTTGAAGCATTTAACCATTTCCTTTGCAGGACTAATATTTCAGGTGACATCTCCTACGAACCGCCTATGACTCGTGTCGACTTCGAGCTCCCGGTATTCCAAGCAGAGGAAGAGATTGTTGAGAATAGCGACTTGCCAGAGGAGCTGACTCGTTTGTTGAAACAGGAAGAGAGAATCATTCTGCCTCATCAGGAGGAAATTGAGATTATCAACCTGGGGTCGGAAGAAGTTGTGAGAAATATCCGTATAGGGGTTGCGCTGCAGGGTGACATCAAGCAAAGGCTGATTGAGATACTGCGAGAGTATGGTGATATATTTTCTTGGTCGTACGAGGATATGCCAAGGTTAGATACGGACATGGTTGTGCACCGTCTGCCGTTGCGAGAGGAATGTCCACCTGTTAAGCAGAAACTCAGAAGAACCAGACCAGACATGGCTGTGAAAATCAAGGAGGAAGTTCAAAAACAGTGGGATGATGGTTTCCTAGCTGTTACAACTTATCTGTCATGGGTCGCTAATATAGTACCAGTGCCGAAGAAAGACGGTAAAGTGTGAATGTGCATAGACTACCGTGATCTGAATAGGGCGAGCCCGAAAGACGACTTTCCACTTCCTCACATTGATGTGCTAGTTGATAACACTGCTCAGTTCTCCGTATTCTCCTTCATGAACGGCTTCTCAGGCTATAATCAGATCAAAATGGTGCCAGAAGACATGGAGAAGACTACCTTCATTACTCCCTGGGGAACATTTTGCTACAAAGTGATTCCCTTCGGATTGAAGAGTGTCAGGGCAACATATCAACGTGCTATGACGACTCTCTTTCATGACATGATGCACAAAGAGATCGAGGTTTATGTTGATGATATGATTGCCAAATCCCAGACGGAGGACGAGCATTTGGTTAATCTGCTGAAACTGTTCAAAAGACTTAGGAAGTTCAGGTTGAGACTGAACCCTAAAAAGTGCACCTTCGGGGTGAGATCGGGTAAACTGCTGGGGTTTATTGTGAGCGAAAAGGGAATAGAGGTTGATCCTGCGAAAATAAAAGCAATACAAGAAATGCCGACGCCTAAAACAGAAAAAGAAGTGTGTGGGTTTTTAGGGAGGTTGAACTATATCGCCCGGTTCATATCTCACCTAACTGCGACATGCGAGCCGTTATTCAAGTTGTTGAAAAAGGATCAGGTGTTGACCTGGAATGATCATTTTCAAAAGGCGTTCGACAAGATAAAATAATACTTGCAGGAACCTCCTGTTTTGATACCCCCAGTGGTCGGAAGACCTTTGATTATGTATTTGACGGTTCTTGAGGAAAGTATGGGTTGTGTTCTCGGTCAACATGACGAGACCGAACGTAAAGAGCATGCGATTTACTATTTGAGTAAGAAATTTACCGACTGTGAGTCCAGATACTCAATGCTAGAGAAGACGTGTTGCGCGCTAGCCTGGGCCGCCAAACGTTTGAGGCAATACATGCTGAATCATACAACCATGCTAATTTCAAAGATGGATCCAATCAAATATGTGTTTGAGAAGCAAGCACTCTCCGGAAGAATTGCCCGATGGCAGATGGTGTTGACCGAATATGATATCCAATATGTCTCTCAAAAGGCTATTAAAGGTAGCATTATGTCCGAGTACCTCGCTGAGCAGCCGGTTGAGGACTACCAATCAATGAGGTTTGATTTTCCTGACGAGGATATCATGTACCTGAAAATGAAGGATTGTGAAGAACCGTTGCCGGACGAAGGACCAGAGTTGGGTTCCAAATGGCAGTTAATATTTGACGGAGTTGTGAATTCCTATGGTAGCGACATAGGGGCAATCATCACCACCCCTCAAGGGTCGCACATCCCCTTTACTGCTCGATTGACTTTTCCCGTTACCAATAATGAGGCTGAATATGAGGCTTGCATCATGGGTCTGGAAGAAGCTATTGATTTGCGAATCAAACATCTGGATGTATATGGAGACTCAGCTCTAGTGGTGAACCAGATTAAAGGAGAATGGGAGACACGTCAGCCCAATTTGATACCATATATGAATTATGCAAGGAGATTGTTTCCTTTCTTTGACAAGGTGGAATTGCATCACGTACCACGAGCAGAAAATCAAATGGCTGACGCCCTGGCAACTTTGTCGTCAATGTATAAAGTTAACTTCTGGAACGAGGCTCCCTGGATTATTATCTCTCGGCTCGATAGGCCTGCATTCATATTTGCCATTGATGAGGCTCCCGATGGTAAACCCTGGTACTTTGACATTCAGAATTTCCTGAAGAACAAGGAGTATTTGGCTGGGGCATCCAGTCGAGATCAGAAGACTCTCAGGAGATTGGCTGGCAATTTCTATTTGAATCCGGACGGTGTCTTATACAAAAGAAACCACGACTTGGTGTTGCTACGCTGTGTAGATGAGAAAGAGGAAAAGTTGCTCATGGAAGAGATACATGAGGGTACATTCGGTACACATGTTGGTGGGCATGCTATGACAAGAAAACTGTTGCGGGCAGGTTATTATTGGCTGACTATGGAAATAGACTGTTTCAAGTTTGCAAAGAGGTGTCATAAATTCCAGATTTATGCGGACAAGATCCATGTACCTCCAAGTCCTCTGAATGTGATGTCATCACCGTGGCCTTTCTCGATATGGGGAATTGATATGATTGGCAAGATTGAGCCCACGGCATCAAACGGACACCGGTTCATTTTGGTGGCAATTGATTACTTCACCAAATGGGTGGAAGCAGCATCATATGCCAATGTAACCAAACAAGTGGTAGCCAGATTTATCAAACGAGATATTATCTGCAGATATGGAATCCCTGAGCGGATTATCACCGACAACGGTTCGAATTTGAATAATAAAATGATGAAAGAGTTGTGTCAGAATTTTAAGATTGAGCATCACAACTCTTCTCCTTACCGACCCAAGATGAATGGCGTTGTCGAAGCGGCCAATAAGAACATAAAAAAGATTATTCAGAAGATGGTTGTGACGTATAAGGACTGGCACGAGATGCTACATTTTGCTTTGCACGGTTATCGTACGACGGTATGCACATCAACCGGGGCAACCCCTTTTTCATTGGTATACGGGATGGAGGCAGTGTTACCGTTGGAGGTCGAGATTCCTTCCTTGAGGGTTTTATGTGATTTCCAACTCGACGAGGCAGAATGGGTTAAAGATAGACTGAATCAGCTCAGCTTAATGGATGAGAAGAGGCTGGCTTCTTTAGCATACAGTCGGTTATATCAGAGCCGGATGAAGAAAGCTTACAACAAGAAGGTATGCCCTCGAAGCTTTCAGACGGGCGATCTTGTTTTGAAAAAGATTCTCCCACCACAAACAGATCACAGGGGCAAGTGGACTCCCAATTTCGAAGGTCCCTACATTGTCAGAAAAGTCTTCTCTGGAGGAGCCTTGTTACTATCCACCATGGATGGTGAAGACTTTACGTCTCCTGTGAATTCGGACGCAGTTAAAAAATACTTTGCTTGAAAGTGACCCGCTGGACAATAAAAAGAGGGTCCAGGCAAAAATGGGGCATCCCGGCGAACCATAAAAAATGAATAAAAGGTTCAGGCAAAAGTTAGGGATAAAATTGAAAAGATGTACACCCGCGGAGTCGAAAACCTGAAAAGGGCGACTTCGGCAAAAAAGGGTATCCCGGTGAATTGAAAACCCGCAAAGGGCGGTTCACGCAAAAGTTAGGAATTGGAAAAGTAAATGACTGCGGTCCGGATTTGATACGGCATTGCTTAGTGGTTTGGGAGTTCCTGGGGCCGTCTATCCAAAAAACAATCTCTTCTGAAGATCGAGTACCGGGAAAGCGCAGAGTCAGGCGAGTCATAGGAGGATCATCTCATGGTATTTGTCTATACCACGTCGCCGACATGTATACAAATATTGTTTTGTATTTTATTTATGCTTCTTGAGCATATATGTATGTGTGTTTGTGCGTAACTCCCTCTTTTCAGGAGTTGCATCCAGTGTACAAAACTTTGCTTATTCAGAGGCCCATTATCAATAAAACATGTTATTCAGTACTTGATGTTCGTTCTTTACTGTTTTGTTTGTGAAAGACGCCGATGTTTTGATAAACTTGCACTTACATAACCTTGCTGGCCCTTGCCAATAATTGCTAAAACTTCGAATTGACTGAAGTAATATCACGGATGATAAACCGGATAGATTCTGTTGTATAGGCCTGTTTTGTTTCGTTTGTGTTGTGCAGTGTTCTTACCTTTGGAGCAAACGGTCAGGAATTGTATTCCCCAGCCAAGGTCGCTTGACGTAAGACCGGACTCCAGTTGATGTCATTCCTCAGCTAGTCGCGGCTTATCCCCCGAGATTTGAAATGACATCCATCCCTTCCCGAAGGAGGGAATTATTTTCCCCAGGAGAGTGTCCTCATGGAGAGCCGTCCATAGGATTGTCCCCAGCGGAGTTGGCTTTATCCTCAGCATTCATGTTGTTGAGACAACACTACCAGAGTTCCCCAGTAGCTTAATCCTGCATTTGCATTTGCATATACTCAAACGCGTAGCATTTCCGTGCCGTACGGAGCATTACGCCATCTTTAAACATGTGCATACTGAAACATAAGTCAGGTTGGTTACTTCTTTGTTTCAGGTGGTCTTCCCTGCAGGTAATTGGAATTCTTGTTCAGGATTGTTTTCAGATATCCGAATTTGCGGCATGAGATATGGGATGTGTTTCTCTTCTGCCCCAGCGGAGTGTTCTTTACGCGGCTTCATAATTGGACTTTGGAGTTGTTGTCAAAAATTCTCCGGTGGAGTGTTCCCTCGGGTTGTTGTCACGTCAGCATTTTAAGAAGAGATTTCAGGGATTAGACATCTGAAGTCATTACTCGTCATCAAGTTGAATGTCTGGCGGTTGACGCCAGAATTTCCCCGACAGAGTTCTCCCCAGTTTGCTGTTACGGCTTCATAATTAGACCTTGGAGTTATTATCAGTTTATACGGCTTCATAATTCTACCTTAGAGTTCGTCAGTGTTAAACGACCTCATAACTAGACTTTGGAGTTGTTGTTAGGGGTTCCCTAGCGGGTTCCTCGCGTAACTGTTATGTCAGCATTGCAGACTTCATAATTTGACTTTGGAGATCGGCCTAGTTCCTTCGGGTGGCTGTTATGTCAGCGTTACCCGGCTTCCTAATTAGACTTTGGGGTCGTCATTAGCAATTCCCCAACAGAGTTTTCTCTAGCAGCTGCTACATCAGCATCATACTGCTTCATAATTAGACCTTGGAGTTGTCGTCAACGTCAAACGACTTCGTAATTAGACTTTGGAGTTCTTCAGCGGTACCGCATCTTCCTGATTAGACTTTGGAGTTGTTGTCTGAAGGTTCTGTCCGTATGGAATAACTTCATAAGTAGACTTTGGAGTTGTTGATAGGTCTTTCCCCACAGAGTTGCTTGTTGAAGTTTCTCTTATCCGGCCATTGGAGTATTTTCTTCAAGCTTGCTGTTCCGTCAGCATCGTAGGGTTTCATAATCAAATTTTTAGGAGTTGCCGCCTGTTGTCGAAATAGGTGCCTGGCACTTAATTGCATAGCATCCCCAGTGGGTTTGGCTACTGCAAAGATAAGGCGGAATTATTGTCCAGTATGATCGACAAAATTGAATTCCTATTGGGTGGAAGAGTTCTACCTCCAGTGAAGCCGCCATGATTTCTTCGTGTTGACGAAATATTATCCCCAATAGAGTCCTCCTCAAAGTCATTGTCACGTCAGCACTAAAAGGTTTTGCGGGTTGGGACCCATGGAGATGATTTACCCGTATGGATAGGCGGATGGAGTTTCCTGTGTTTAGGCAGATGATGTTCCCGTATGGATAGGCGGATGAAGTTTCCTGTGTTTAGACAGATGATTTGCCCGTATGGATAGGAGGATGGAGTTTCCTGTGTTTAGGCAGATGATGTTCCCGTATGGATAGGCGGATGAAGTTTCCTGTGTTTAGACAGATGAATTGCCCGTATGGATAGGCGGATGGAGTTTCCTGTGTTTAGGCAGATGATGTTCCCATATGGATAGGCGGATGAAGTTTCCTGTGTTTAGACAGATGATTTGCCCATATGGATAGGCAGATGAAGTTTCCTGTGTTTAGACAGATGATGTTCCCGTATGGATAGGCGGATGGAGTTTCCTGTGTTTAGGCAGATGATGTTCCCGTATGGATAGGCGGATGAAGTTTCTTGTGTTTAGACAGATGATTTGCCCGTATGGATAGACGGATGGAATTTCCTATGCTTAGACATAAATGTTTCCCCAGCGAAAGCGCCGAGACTTTGCCGTAACGTGAGTCCTGACGTGGACAGATTTGTGTTTATTCGTGACTCGACGAAATTTGGGTCCAGATGTGGACAAGGTTATTCCTGTGACGACATAATCTCTATTCGTGTTGACGAATTTGTCTATCTTCTTGTGTTGATAAGGTCTGTCCAGTCGTAGACGGAGGTGCTTTGCGAAAATTGTTCAGTACCTGTGGCATTACATAGGTGGTTGAAGTTGAAATCAGAATTATTATCAGATGTTGGATCAATTGTTGTCGTAACAACCAGATTCAGTTGGTGGATGTCGTTCCCAAGCAGTTGTGCAGGTTATTTCTGCGATTGGCAAATTTCCGGGTTTCTTGGTATTCAACCGTCTCGTACCTCGATTATTTGAAGGCCGTTCGCTCTTCACCCGGTCTGGTCCAAGCCGTTTGAATAGGGGCAGCTGTTATTCAAGTCCTTCTTAAGATAGATGAAACCCTGGCCATTTCCAGCTTCAGCTAGACAAAATATTCAAGTCCTTCTTAAGATAGATGAAACCCTGGCCCCTGGCCACTCCAGATCCGCTGGAGAATCTTCAAGTTCTTCTGAAGATAGACATCCTTGACCTTCAAGGATGTAAACTCTGCCCGTCGGCAACTCTGCAGGAGGTATCTTCGACTTCAGTCTGAAGAAATGGTCCTTGGCCTTCAAGGATACATGGATCTGCCTTCAGGCAACTCCGCCTCTGCTATAGAGCATCCGAGACTTCAGTCAGGGATATACTTCGGCCTTCAGTCTGAAAAATGAATCCTAGGTCATTCATGACCTTAGGGGATAACCTTGCCCTTAGGCACCTTCGCTTCAGCTTGGGAAATCTGTGACTTCAGTCAGAGAAATGGTATCCTGAGCCATTCATGACTCTACGGGGATTCAAACACTTTGCCTTCAGGCAAAACTCCGCTTCAGCTGGAGAAACATCTTCGACTTCAGTCAGAAGAAACATCATTCACTTGATCGCAATCAATCATCACCTCAGGATAACTGACTTGGTCTTCAGGCCAACACGGATCATCTTGAATACAAAATTTGGAACCTTGTCTTCAGCCACACGTTGATTCATCAACAAGGAAATCTGAACTCACAGGAACCTTCTGATACCGCCCTCAGGCGTTTACGAAGTCAATCTTCAGATTAGACATCACTGTTGGAGCAGACATATCACGCTGCTAGGGGTTTCAAGAATCATCTTGAACAAACAAATCCGTCGGACACCTTCAAGAATCATCCTGAACTGATAACCTTTCTGGAGACTTTTATTCTGCGGGATATTCCAGGAATCTTCCTGGGCAACTATTGCTGGGGACGCTACTGGGGAGCTCAAGAATCGTCCTAAGCAAACAACTCGGGAAACTGCGTTGAGGTCCTAAGAATCATCTTAAGCAAACGGCCCTGCTGAGGAATTCAAGAATCGTCTTGAGCTGAAGACTTCGCTGGGGGAGACGAGAAGCTTAACCACACAACTCTGCAGGTGAACAAATTCGAAATCCAATAGGTAACCTTTCTGGTCCATGTTTCGACATGCGTATGCTGGAAAATGATGCAATGTCCTATATGATATGTAAATGCTATACATTCTGTTTGAAAATGCGATGCCCAGACGACATGGATATGCTATATGCTTGTATAGATGCTATGACTTTATATGCAAATGCTAATACAGGCTCGAGCTGCCAGAGAACACCAGGTCTGAAAACCACTTCGCAAAATAAACGTCGAAGGCAATGCCAACTCTACTGGGGATGAACTGAAGTCACAGGATCATCTCAGCAAAATAAATGCTGGAAACGGGAAATCAAATCCGCTGGGGATAACCGTTCTGCTGGAGAAATGGAAAGGCAACCCTGCTTGGCGACTTCACTGGGGAAAGAAAACAACTCTGCTTGGGGATGCTTCCTTCAAACCATTGACAACTGATTGTACTCTGCGGGGATTGACCCAAACTGAGGTTGATTGCGCGCGGCACACTGTTGGAAATGCCCCTACTATCAAGGATGTCGATCTTAATCTGCTGAGGATCCTTCTGATCCTACTCTGATACGGGGTAAAATATGATCTCGACTCTTCCGGGGATAATAAGCAACTTTCATCTGCTGAAGAGTGGCAATTCTGATTTAACAACATCCACAAGGAATTCAAACACTACTCGGAGCGCTGGCATCCGTCGAGCTTCGTATCGGGGAACATGACAACATGCGGGTCATTGGGGAATACTGTGTCAGATACCTTTAGGTTTTTTTTGTTTTTCTGGTTTAGGATAAGCATGGACTATGTACACAGTGGGAGATATAGAAAATACTAGACGAGAACTAGCATTCAAAGGTAGACTACCAAACGAGAGCTGATAGCGAAACATGTTAGGTTGTCAAACGAGAACTGACTTACGGGTTCTGGATATCAGACGGGAATTGATTTGGTTTGGACATCAGACGGGCTGACGGGATAACAGACTGAGGTATAGACAACCAGGCGAGAACTGGCTGAAAGCTGACGTACACCAGATGATAACTGGTATAACACATAGGTTAAAATACACGATGATCAGACGAGAACTGGTTACGCGACGACATGTACCAGACGAGAACTGATACCACACTTGAAGAAACGGCGACCAGACGAGAACTGGTTACAATAAACTGCACCAGACGGGAATTGATGCTTACAATAAACTGCACCAGACGGGAACTGATGCCTACGGAAGGGTGGGCCAGACGAGAACTGGACTTTGGTTTGCCAGGCGAGAACTGGACTTTGGAAACGACTGGTTACTGACACGTAACAGGTTTAAACTGCAGGATAATGATCCAGCGACAACAAGATCTTTTATTTGAAAGGTTCCGGTTTTGATAAGGGTATTGACACGATTCCCCGATACTCAACTCTAGCTGGGGATAAACAGACTGGTTTGAACAACTTGCTTCAATACAATCCAACTTGCCCCATTCTAGCTCTTGGGAGTACTTGCTCTGAACAGCTTGCTACGAGAAGACTTCGAGAATATTTGCCCCGGTATCTGTACAACAACAGCATTCAATCTCCATTAGACACCTATTACCCTGACTGGTTTCATCATTTCTGAACTGACTTGCCCCTGAATGAGCGTTCTAGCGACTTAACCTGATCTGATTATCCACTGGAAGTATCTGCTTTCAAATATCCGCATTCTGTATAACTGCCCCTGATTGGCTCTCGAGAAGACTCACTTCTGATCAACTGCTTTTCAAACAAAATGCCCCTGATCAACTGAAGCTTCGGGACTTGTCCTCAGACTGACTGATTCCGAACTTACTGGAAGATAATGCCCCCGATTCACAAGGCTTCACAACATACACCATTCTGGTTCAGACTGCTGAATTATTCAGTCCTGCTCGATGATTCCCTGCTGGAATTTCTTTCATGCCAACTACTAACCTGCAATTAACATTGTCTATTCACGAATGGTAATCTTAATGCAGTGGTTATGCAGATTTTGAAAAAATTTAAGCTGTTACTCATTTACATGCATATGATTGTGAGTGACGAATGAACCAAAGTTCAAACGTAGTGCTTACGTGGTCAATGAAGAATACAACAAAGACGTGACTAGCAAGTCAAGAAGGAGTCAGGTTACTCGACCTTATCATAGTGCGTTTTCAGAATAACCCTACCTCAATTAGGTCTTTTAAGGGTTGTATCGTGGTCGGGTTCACGGTTCGTGAAACAAAGGATATTTGGCTCAAATTTTGATTTGTACCCACCCCTTCTACGTGATGATCTCCGATCCTAAGGTTCAGTTAACCTGGCACAAGCGCTCACCTCTTTGAGAGGTATGCTGAATGGTAAGGACCACAAGTAAGGAATTCACAAGCTTTTTTTTTTCTAGAGTGATAGTTACTCCTTCTTCGCTTTCGGTGTCTGTGTACACGACTTTGTGATTTGCTGGGGAAAATTTTCTTTTTAATCCCTCTTTTTCATTCTTTTGATTCCCTAATTTTTGCCTGGACTGACTCATTTTGAGTTCTTTTCGATTTTTTCGATTTCTTTTGAAGTCCAGCGGGATGCCCTGATTTTTGCCTAAGTATTAGCTTTCCAGCTTTTTCTTCCCTTTTACTTAGCGGGCTTTCTTTCTTCTTTCTTTTGGAACAAAGTCGTGTGACACTGGTTGTCTTGATTGCTCCGAAAGGATTGTAACTGTCTCACTCCTGATTGGTGAGGTTTGACCTCTTGAAAGTTATAAACTGATTGGTCCTTGAAAGACAACACTTCTCTGTAAGACTTGAACGCTCGGTCAAGCTAACTGACAACTACCCTACCCCGGGTTAAGATGTGAGGGTTTTAAAAGTCCGAAAAAAACTTCTACTTCCTGGCTCGAAGTGGTTAACAAGGGACTAACTCCTTATATCTCCAGTGTTTGGGGGATTTGAAACAATGCCTTGTACGTCATCGGTAAGGACTTATCTGAAAGCATACGATCATCGGTTATGAGCTTTTTCGTCATCCTCCCTCCAATCTTTGCTAGTCACAGTGATAAAGTGGAATAAATAAAATGCAAGTGTCAGTGCAATGCAGTAAATGAGCGACAGCGACATGATTAATTCAGAAAAATGCATAGTCACTTTATTATTATCACCATTCGAAACATACAACGTTTAAAGCAGGTAGCAACTAACAGAAAAGAAACTACAAATGCAAATGATATAAAGAGTCTGAGGACTGCCAAATGCTGAGGCGCCTGCCTGTCTGGATCACTGGCTTCTTTGCTGGGGAATACCTTCCGAGTCTACGAGCTTAGACAACTGAGCGGTTGGTATGAACAAACAGAAATCCTTCTCGAAAGGAAATGCAATCCTGGTCGATCAACTGCTGTACCTTCGCCTGAAATGCTTTACAATCTTCCGTCGAATGCCCTGGAGATCCACCATGATAACCACACTGAGCGTGGGGATTGTATCCTGGAGGGTAAGGCTCTAGCACAAGCCTGAGAGCTTTTGGTTCCACCAAAGAATTCTGAATCAAACGCGGAAGAATTTGGCTATACGGCACAGGTACTGGATGGAAAGGAGCGTTCCTTCGTTCCAAGTTGTTACGAGGTCGGTTCTGGTTCTGACGCTGATTCTGATAACCTCGGCCACGGGCTCGTGGACTTGCAAGAGGAGCGACATAAGGTTCCCGATGGGGTGCCCCAGGCACAGTTGTCTGTCCAGAATAACGAGACACAGAAGATACTGACCGCTGAGAAGACGGAGAACCAACAGATTTCACCGATTCGACTTGAGGATATCCAACATCTGTCAGGACCGCATTGATCACAGTTTCATCTTCAGATTGAGAGCCATAGAGAGATTCAGTTTCATTGGCCTGGCCTCTTGAAACATTCGGGATTCTTCCAGTCTTTACACCATACTCGATGCGCTCTCCCGTCCTTACCAACTCAGAGAAAATTGGTGCAACTCCAAGCATTCTTTCAAAGTACGGGCTCTGCAAGGAGTTTACGAACATGCCCTTCAGCTCTTGGTCTAGGAGCGGTGGTTGCACCCCACCAGCAAATTCTCTCCATCTCTGAACATACTTTCTGAAAGATTCATTGTTCCCTTGAGACAATTCTTGCAGTTGCACGCGAGTAGGAGCTTCGTCAAGATTATAGTCGTACTGCTTCAGAAAGGCATTGGCTAAGTCCATCCATGATCGGATCTGATCACGCTCTAACTGCATATACCAACTCAGAGGTGCCCTAGTCAGACTATCTTGAAAGCAATGAATCATCAGCTTGTCGTTGTGCACAAACGAAGTCATTCTTCGGCAGAACATCACCAAATGTTGCCTCGGGCAACTATCTCCTTTGTACCTTTCAAACCTCGGCATTCTGAACTTCGGAGGTAACATTAGGCCAGGAACCAGACACATATCTGCAGCACTAGGAGTAACAGCGTCTTTACCTTTCAAGGCTTTGAATCTCTCATCTAATGCACGAAACCTTTCAGCATACACGGGAGCTAATGGGTTTTCATTCTTTGCTGTTGGGACCTCTCTTCGGGGCTTTGGCACAGGGAAGGCAAAACCCTGGTAGTCTGAGACATCAACAGAAGGAGAACGTTCACCTCGGGCAACAAACTGCTCACGCAGACCTTGGTCTTCAACAGATGGCTGCACAAGCTGAGCTGCAGTAAGGTTGTTCACTTGCGGAAAGTCTTCGTCGTGCGGAGATCCATACAGAGGATTGGACGTCACGGTGAAACTTGACAAGGTATCAACAAACTGGAAGTTGCTCTCTGACATAACTACCAATGGTCTTCTGCTGACTTTGATGCTTGATTATGCTCAAATCTGCTTTAAATCTGCTTCAACCTCTTGGTCGTCTTCAATATTCACCTTCAGAACCAAAATAATGGCTGGATAAGAGCTCTGAATAACTGGCGAATAGTATGCAATATGATGCGAAGATGCCTATGCAAATGCAATGCAATGCAACAAATACGGGATCACAGCCCTCACACAATCTAAATACTGCTGCACTGCTGACGGAGTACGGTTGCTCTGAAGAGAAGACCAGAATAACGGGTAGGTTGGAAGTCAAGTTTCCTGCACAAACCCCCCCCCCCCCCCCACTCACAGGTGTGGACCTATATCTGATAAGGTACGGCATCCTATGCGGTCGTCAGCGTCACAGACTTTCAGAACTGACGATATGATTCCCAGAAGGAGTGGCATCATCGAGTCCTGAAGAGGCCTCTCTTAGCTAACTTCCAAATGATCGGTTCCCAGAGTCGACAATCCTCACGTCTAGACTCCCCTCAGATCCTCAGGATCGGAAAGGAGCACCTCTGCGAGAACCTCGTCTGAGCGCAGATTTTCGCAGGGAACTGTGCCTGCTCAGCAGACAGGTTCGTCTACTACTTCTCTGCAACTATATCTAGGTGCATACTCAAGCCCAGGTCCGGCTTATCTCTCAATCATAGAACACCCGTAACACCCCAACAGCAACAGATAATATCGATAAATAAGCCCCAATAGCCAAGCAAACAAGCGCTAGGATTGACTCTCTCTGAGGGGACGTTGGATCCCACATGCATAAGAACTATCGCAGTCCTTAGCAGCCAGGGGACGTTGGATCCCCAACAGAGTCGCCAGCTGTCGCTACTGGGAAAATCGGCGCCGGCTGACAGAAGAGTCGCCACCGTGCGTTATTTATCCCACGGGAGGGAAAGGAAACGCTCGAAGTAAACCTCGCAAAAAACGGGGACAGGTATGGTCATCGCAACCAAAACCTGGGTTCGGGAGTCGGTTACGCAAGGGGAAGGTATTAGCACCCCTCACGTCCGTCGTACTCGACGGGATCCACGCTTGCTTGGGTTGGCTAAAGGATGCAAAACAATCTATCTACGGCTGCTAAATCTAAACGGAAGGGAATTGACTCGATAGAGCGTCGCACTCTATGCCTACGTATTCTCAAGAGAGAAAGTCAGAATCAACGTAGTTCGGGACTACAGGGAAAATTGGCTCGCCAAGACCTCGCGTCTTGTGCCTACGTACTTCCACACTGCACGGAAGATCAGAGCTTTACGTAGTTCAGGCTAACTACGGCTAAACAAAACATTCTCACACAGCAGTGAGAAAAACAACTGGTTGCAAAGGTCGGGAACCTATGGGCAAAACTATGGTTTGATCTCAAATGCACTTGGGCAAGAGAAAAAAAAGGGGTAACAATTAGTCGTCAGCGGGAAAGTCTCGATCGCACAGCAGCGAGAGAACAGAAAGTTAGTTGTTAGTGTGCTCGCTAGGATATCGCATCCTATGCCTACATATTCTCGTCTGGCACGAGAAATCAGAGCAGCTGTAGTTCGGCTACTTCGGGACCACAGCTCAAATCTCGTTTTATTAACATTCTGAAAAAACGATTACAATGAGTGAATACTGAAAATAAGTCTCCTAGGAAATACTATCCTATCCTATCCTGAAAAATCGAATGAAAAATAGCCCCCTAACAAGTGGGCTTCTAAACTATCCTAAAATCGTAAAATAAACTCTATGAAAATATATCCTAAAAGAAAATGTGCTTTAAAAAATATTAAGTCTACTTTAATATTTTTTCCTTTTTTCTTTCTCTTCTCTTCAACTATTTTCTCCTTGTATTTCTTCTTTTCTTAAAATATTTTCCATTATTTTTTCTATCCTTTTCAAATATCCTTTTTTCTCTTTTTCTTTTACTATTTTTTTCAATATATTTTTTACTATTTTTTCTACCTTTTTCAATATACTTTTTCTCTTATTTCTTTTTATTATTTTCTTTTTTCTAAAATGTATTTCTTTTTCTTTTATTTCAATATGTTTTCTATTTATTTTTTCATATGAAATAATATATGCAAACTATAAAAGAAAAGAAAAATAAGGGGAGGGGGGTATGCAGTTACAAAGGGAAAGTAGCAGAAAATAAAAATAAAACTATAACTGGGCCCAGCCCATTTGTTTGATGCAAAAACGGAGGGGGTGCTGAGTGAATCTGGGAGGGTGCTGGCAAGAAACATTCACGTGGGCCCAAGCCCAGAGTCTACCCACACAGAGGGAGTGTTTGCCAAAACGGAGGGCGTACGCAGCAACATGCATTGGGCCTTTGAGCCCAAATCCACAACTCAGCATAACAAAACAACAAACCCTAGTTTTCCCTGGGTACTGTTCATGCACGCACCAGCGCCGTTTCTCCTCACTCTCTCACTCTCCGTTTCAGCTTTCTCTCTCAGAAACAACCTTCTTCTTTTCGTCTCCACCTTTCTCTCCATATCTCTTTCACAAACCAACTCCAGAAACATCAAAAGAAAAAAAATATTGGAATTTCTGATGGTGACGAGGTTCTAGAAGATTCTGGGTTTGTTGAAGAAGAACCTGTGATGTTCTTGCAAGAACGACGAACTTTGAAGAAGACCGTTGAAGGTTCTGGAATGTTTCTTGATATATGATCAAAGATCGTTGAAGACAAACCCTGGAAATGGACGAATGGATCTATATTGATGGTGTTGATGGAGACGTTCAGTGAATGTTTGACGAACGAAATTCTGGAAATGTCTGGAGTATTCTGGAGATCGCGATGAACATGAAGGTGAAGCTGAGTATTCTTGCTGAACGGTTGAACCTGAGAATTAATCGAAGATCCATGAAGATTTCATGTTAACGGATCTTGAACGGTTCCAGAAATCAGAACGAAGATGATGAAATTCTAGAACTGTTGGAGATTCTTGATGATATTCGCTGAAGCTTCATTCTGGAGATGGTGAACTCGACGATGAAGGACCTGGATTTTTCTGAAGAACCTTGAGATGAACGCGTTGGAGATTTGAAGAGATTTCTGGAACGTGTTTGAGTCCTTCGCTGACGGTTGTTGAAGGATGCATGTAGTTTGAAGGAATCGTTGGAGGTACGCGGTGGTTGAGTGATGATTCTGGGATTTTGGGCGTTTCTGGTGTGATCGATGGTGGCCGGAAGTGGTTGTTGATCGGAGGAGATGGAGGTAGGAGATGAAGGTCAACCGGAATCTGGAGATTTAGTGGCTTCCGGCGATGTTCACGGTGGTCGCCGGCCATGTAGGCCGGCCGGTGAATGACTCAGGCGAGGAAAGGTGGAGGGACGCGTGGCACGCGGTAGTGGAGAAGGGAGACGCATGCGTGCCACTTGTGTGTGGCGTGGCAGATGGAGAGGGGAAGTGAGATGAGGTGGCGTGCGTGGAAGAGTGAAATGTGGGGCCTCTCCTCCGTGCGTACACGTGGCTGGCTGGTATTTAAAGGCTGAGAATTTTCTGGAACGTTCTAGAACGTCCTGGACAAATCTGGACAAAACTGGACTTTTCTGGACGAATTGGGCTTTCCACCCTGGGCCCAACGAATCTGCAAATAAAACCTAAAAAAACTGCATAAGCAAATTAGCCCAATTACTAAACTAAACCTAATTAACTATTAAAACTCAATTAATCCTAAAAATTCTAATTAACTCCTAATTAATAATACTCTATGAATTCCACTAATCTAAAAATTAATAAATCTCTATTAAACTTCTAATAACACTATATTAAATTCTATTAAATTTCTAATAACATCTAATAAAAACTATTAAAAAAAACTATATTTCCTATTAAACTCTATTTACTAATAAAAGAAAAAATCTATTATTATTCTATATCTAAAATTAAAACATGCATTTCTATTAACAAAAACTATTTATTTAATAAGAAAAAATCTATATCAAAAAAGATTAAAAAGTTATTAAAACTATTTAAAACCATTAATATTCTAAAAATTCTATATTATCTTAAAAAATCTACTAACTCCTAAAATGATTAAAAAGCTAAAAAAGAATTAATACTATTAAAAATATCTAAAATGATTAAAAATCTATTTAAACCCTAAAAATAGCCAATAACATCTAGAAAAATCACAATAATTCCCAGAGGAACAAAATAAGCATCGAGCGACACACAAAACCGCGAGTGCGCACCAGAATAGCCGGTAAAAAATAAACGGGCACCGAAATATCCCAAAAATACGATTCTACCTATTCAAACTGATAAAAAACACCTGAAACACGAGACGAGAGCTGTGATCCCTGATAAAATCAAAACAAATGAAAAATGCACTGTATGCGATATGCAGATGCGAATGCGATTATGCGTCGAAACATCGAGCCAGATACGAGACCCGGTTGGTCAAATTTTGGGGTGCAACACATACTACTTCATAATTAGACCTTGGAGTTGTCGTCAACGTCAAACGACTTCGTAGTTAGACTTTGGAGTTCTTCAGCGATACCGCATCTTCCTGATTAGACTTTGGATTTGTTGTCCGAAGGTTCTGTCCGTATGGAATAGCTTCATAAGTAGACTTTGGAGTTGTTGACAGGTCTTTCCCCACAGAGTTGCTTGTTGAAGTTTCTCTTATCCGGCCATTGGAGTATTTTCTTCAAGTTTGTTGTTCCGTCAGCGTCGCAGGGTTTCATAATCAAATTTTTAGGAGTTGTCGCCTATCGTCGAAATAGGTGCCTGGTAGTTAATTGCATAGCATCCCCAGTGGGTTTGGCTACTGCAAAGATAAGGCGGAATTATTGTCCAGTATGATCGACAAAATTGAATTCCTATTGGGTGGAAGAGTTCTACCTCTAGTGAAGCCGCCATGATTTCTTCGTGTTGACGAAATATTATCCCCAATAGAGTCCTCCTCAAAGTCGTTGTCACGTCAACACTAAAAGGTTTTGTGGGTTGGGACCCATGGAGATGATTTGCCCGTATGGATAGGCGGATGGAGTTTCCTGTGTTTAGGCAGATGATGTTCCTGTATGGATAGGCGGATGAAGTTTCCTGTGTTTAGACAGATGATTTGCCCGTATGGATAGGCGGATGGAGTTTCCTGTGTTTAGGCAGATGATGATCCCGTATGGATAGGCGAATGAAGTTTCCTGTGTTTAGACAGATGATTTGCCCGTATGGATAGGCGGATGGAGTTTCCTGTGTTTAGGCAGATGATGTTCCCGTATGGATAGGCAGATGAAGTTTCCTGTGTTTAGATAGATGATTTGCCCGTATGGATAGGTGGATGAAGTTTCCTGTGTTTAGGTAGATGATGTTCCCGTATGGATAGGCGGATGGAGTTTCCTGTGTTTAGGCAGATGATGTTCCCCTATGGATAGGCGGATGAAGTTTCCTGTGTTTAGACAGATGATTTTCCCGTATGGATAGACGGATGGAATTTCCTGTGCTTAGACAGAAATGTTTCCCCAGCGAATGCGCCGGGACTTTGCCGTAATGTGAGTCCTGACGTGGACAGATTTGTGTTTATTCGTGACTCGGCAAAATTTGGGTCCAGATGTGGACAAGGTTATTCTTGTGACGACAGAATCTCTATTCGTGTTGATGAATTTGTATATCTTCTTGTGTTGATAAGGTCAGTCCAGTCGTGGACGGAGATGCTTTGCGAAAATTGTTCAGGACCTGTGGCATTACATAGGTGGTTGAAGTTGAAATCAGAATTATTATCAGATGTTGGATCAATTGTTGCCGTAACAGTCAAATTCAGTTGGTGGATGTCGTTCCCAAGCAGTTGTGCAGGTTATTTCTGCAATTGGCAAATTTCCGGGTTTCTTGGTATTCAACCGTCTCGTACCTCGATTGTTTGAAGGCCGTTCGCTCTTCACCCAGTCTGGTCCAAGCCGTTTGAATAGGGGCAGTTGTTATACCCAAAAATTTGCCCAACTTTTTCTTGCCTGATTTATGTTTCATTGCATTTCATTTGCATAGTCACATCATGTACATAGCTTAATCATTTGCATATCATAGCATAGCATGTATCCAACAAGGGATTAAGGGTGTCTATCAATAGAAGAGCCTAGAAAGGTGTGTTATCCAAGATGAGAAGTCATCCAGGCAATCAAGAAAGGATTTGAAGTCTTGAGAAGTTTGAGTGCCTACATGTGGGTTTTGCTCCTATCTTGAGGAATGTTGAGAATCATTAGTGAGATGAGAATCATGGAATGTGGGTGTGAGGTGTGTATCGATCTCATGAGATGTCTATAGGGCCTTATTGAAGCTGAGGCAAGCCATTGATTCAAGTAAGAAACCCACAGTTGAGGTACAGTCAACTAGGGTTTCATCTGGGTCAACCCTGGGTCAATTGAGTAATTGGAGAGCATCAAAGCCTAACTTGAGGTCATGGGATTCATGAGTTGTATGTTGATACATGTGTGGTGTTTTGCCAAGATTAAGCAAAGAAAGATCAAGAATGTGGGAATTTGCTAAATTAGGGTTGCAATGTAAAATCCCCTATTTAGTGCCTAACTTCAAAGCCACATAAGTCAACATGCAAGTCTCAAATGGATCCTTGTCCAACATGAAACTTGTAGAGCTTCTCAATACCTTTAATTTGAGTACTAGAAGTCTTCAAGAAGATTTGTGGAACTCAAGTTATAGTCTTTGCAAATTACAGATCACCAGAGGACACTGAAATTTATCTATGAAAGTCACTTGGTTTCCAAGCAACTTTTGCCCCTCAAGGAATTTTCAAAAGGATTCCTGGCCAACATAATAGTTGTAGGTATCGATCTTAGCTTTCCATAGAGTACTAGAAGTCCTCAAAGGGATTTGTGGAACTCAAGTTATGATCTTGGCAATCCAGGGGTATTTTGGGCATTTGTGATTATAGGTCATTTTCAAGCATGTGCCAAAATCTCCATCTTCTACTCCTCAAATGGAAAATTGTTCAACTAGAAAGTTGCTCAAAATAGGGTTTTAAACTTTTCCATGCATCAAGGAGGGTTTAAATTGGCTTGTATGAGAAGTTGGTTTGAAATGGTCTTTAAATGAAGAATTTAAAGTCATTTAAAAGTCAAAAATGGAATTTCATGATTTATGGTCAAAACAAGTCAGGTGGCATATCATTTTTATCAGAATCAACATTTCAAAGATGATGGCATTGTCACTTTTGGCAATTGAGGTCATTTTCACATGGTTGCATTTGGTAACTTCATGTGTAAGCAGCATATGCAAAACACCTCATAAGATCAGCTACAAGGCAAATACCATTTCCAATCAATTCTAATTATCATCTGAGGAGAAATTCAAGTAAAAGCAAGCTACTGAACTGGCCAGAACCTGACTGTCATATTCAAATTTCTCATGGTGCAAGAGATTTTCATAATCTCATTTGAGTCATTCCAGAACTTTCTAGATTGATCTAACACACTCTATATAAGATGTATAACTGATTCAGTTGGTTTTTTGGGAAGGGTTGAGCCAGAAATGAGAAGGAGCCATTGAAATTTATTCATCTGCAACAGAAATCGGGTTTGAAGATTGGGGAGGATTCAGGGCAAATCATCTGTTTCAGAAGCTTGAGGAAGTGTTATTGAGTGATTCTGGAAGGAATTGGAGGCTGAATTGAAGGATTTCTCACTCTGTTCATCCACTTTTACCAGGTATGCAACTTTCACTCTATGGCTTAGGTTAGATGAAATTGATCACAATTGGAGGTGTGGATAGATTGTAGATCGTGCCTAGATGGATTCTGGTAGGAAAAATGGAGGTTTAGAGACAAAATTAGGGTGTTGCCATTTTCTGTTGGAGCTTGAATCTCCTTGTTCTTGAAGCTTTAATGGTGGTTGAATATTGAGAATTGATCAGGGAGAAGTGTAGTACACAATGGGACCTTTAATTTTAGAGTTTGAGGTGATTCAAGATTTGTGTTTTTTCTGCAACCACTATCAGGTTTGAAGTTGTAGTGAGAATCAATGGAAATGGAGTTGATATTCGTGACCAGGGTGAAATTTGGAGTGGATTAGGGTTTTTAATTGGCTTGTTTGGTGAGGTTTAGGGTTTGCTTCACCGGAGAAGATGGTGGTTTCCACCGTGGACCACCGCCTAGGAATGTCTCAGGTCACCTGAGCTATTGGGGAGGATGAAGGCTGGGGCGTTGGATCAGTCTCCAGATTGGACTTAGTACACAGATCGTATGGCTGTGATTTGAACTCATTTTTGCCTCCAAGCCATTGAAACGCACCGTTTCACTAATCCCAGTCAGCGTGTGACTGGGATGCACGCATGGACACGTTCTGAAGCCTTGGATTCGCTTACCAGTTAATGGATCTAATGGCCCTCTTTTATTTCAGCATTTTAATTTCTTTTATTTGATTTTCTTTTATTTTTAATCCATTTTGTTTCTAAAATCCATAATAAATAGGAAAATAATCATTTTTAAGCTAGATTTTTTCCCTAACTCCTTAAAAAATGTAGAATTTAATAGGATTGAAAAATAGTTAATTCATGCATTTTTTATTTTGTTTGCATTTTTTGTATTTTAATTGGTTTTATTTTTTAACTTGTTTGACATGTGTTTTTGCTGATTTTATTGTGAACAATTGGTGATGAATTTTGAGCTGATTCTTTTTGGAATAGCTAGCTTAGATATGCATGTACCCATAGTATATTTCTCATATTTTTGTGAGATAATTTTAGGCTAGTATGAGCAATGGACATTAGGTGGTTTAGAATTAGGGTTTTAAGGCGATACCTTTAGGTTTAGGGCATAGTTTTAGGTCCAAATGAATGGTTAACCCCCTGGTTTTTGTATGAGAGATTCATAAGAGGTTTAGGAACCCTTAGTAGTTTTTGTAGGATTTTACAATCAAGTTTGATATTTTAAGTAGAATTAGTTTTAGGACTAACTTCTAGGTGTTTCTAATAAACTAATGTGACTAGTTTAATTCAATAGTTCCCCTTAGACTAAGGTGGTGTTGCTTTTGAGCTTGGATGAAGATGAAGACCAATTGAAGATGCTTTGGAGAGCTTGAAGGAGCTTGGATGTGAAGATTCTCTCATTTGGTGGAGTGCTTGTCAAGAGCTTAGGAAAACTAGGGTTTTAGGAAGAGCCTCAGAGTAGTTTTGCTTCTTTCTTTCAAACATAGAGGGTTTCTTTAGCCTCTATTCAATACTATGACACAAGGTCCTACCAAAGAAGTTCCATCTCTCCTTAGGAGGGATGTAGAGCATGCTTTGGTTGAGTAGAACATTGAGGATGTCTTTCAATTATCATGTTAAGACCTTAGTGGTTTCCCTTGGTAGCCATTAAGCTTTGTTAACACATCAAATTGATCTTGTTGGATGATTCTCCCTTGGGGTTGCTTGTTGAAGCTTGAAGATAGGATCTATCAAGATGAGGACGAAGTTGTTGCTGTCAACTTTTTGTTGTTTAACCACTTGTTGCTGTCAGAGCTGCTGTTTGCTGGAGGTGTTTGGTGCTGCTGCTTGGGCTGCCTCCTCTGCTTTGGGTTTTGTTTTCTGTATTTGTTTGTTGGCTTGTGTAGCTTTCCCCCTAGGTTTGAAGTGAATGTTGATTCACTTTGCTTGTTGTCTTCCCAGGTTCGAGGTTGAGTGAGACTCCCTTGCCTCGCTTGTATTGCTGCATTGCATGCATTTTACTGTATTTGCTTGCTTTCTTTTCTGTTTATCCCCTAGGATCTCTGATTTCCTCTGTGCAGGAGGGAATTATGACAGACATCAGGATTCTTATCCATGCATGACAACATTAGGTTAGTTTTTATCCCCTTTTCAACCCTAGGCTTTTTAGAGTTTCTTTCTCTTCTTATCTCAAAACAACTCAAAAATACAGTAATAAGGTTAATCGATGTCGTACGTTACGAGCCTTAAGCTGTTTGAGAAATGGTTGCTGGAGAGCTTCTTTCCAATAGTCTGGTTGCTTAGTGTGGCACCCTTTGGGTGACACGCGACGTAGTCACTCTCAAATCATAGTCTCTAATGCGTCAGAGATTGTAAACAAACTAAAAAACACTTCTTTCGTAAAAGATTCAAAACAAACATCAAAGTGTCATTTTTGTCCGCTTGGACTCTTAATCAAGAAAAACCCTTTCATAAGGTAATAAAAAACAGTCAGACAAGCTTGTGTCTTCCGTAGCCCGAACTACATTTGCTCTGATCTTTCATGCTGTATGAAAGTACGTAGGTATAGGATGCCGTATCCTAGCGAGCAACCTTCCCCTCCTTTCCAGTAGGTAGGCGAACTACGCTGACTCTGATTTCTCGTTCCAGACGGGAATACGTAGGCATAAAGTGCGATACTTTGCTGAGTCATTTTCTTTTCTCTTTAACCCTTGACCTTTAGAGTGGGTAGAATAACAATCCGTACTAGAAAACAAGTGTGGATCCCGTCGAGTACGGCGGACGTGAGGGGTGCTAATATCTTCCCCTTGCGTAATCGACTCCCGAATCCAGGAATTTGGTTGCGATGACCACTCCTTTCCCGTTTTGCGTTAGGTTTACTCTGAGCGTTTCCTTTCCCTCCTGTGGGATAAATAACGCAGAGTGGTGACTCTTCTGTCATAGCCGGCGCCGATTTTCGCAGTAGCGACACCTTGTCGAAATCTTATTGTGTTACTTGGTCTGCACACATTCTTCGCATACTTCATATGGAATGTGAATCTATGGTATAACACCCCAAATTTGATTAATCAATTTAATTGAATTATTTAAATTTTTATTTAATCATTTGGTGTTTGGTGTGCCTTTAAAAGAATGTTGGTGATTATATGTGTTGTTGGGGTGTAATGGTACTGGTAGAGTGTGGTGAGAATAAAGAAGTTTATACTAATAATTAGAAAATAACTAGAATATAAGTATTTTTTAATTAATATTAAAAATAAATAAAAATAGAAATGTGTGGCTTTATAATAGAAATTGTTTAATTAATTATATAATAGAGAAAATAGGAGTTAGTAGAGAAATAAAGGGAAATGAGGATATTTAGTAAAATAAGTTTAGGGTAATAGTATGAATAAAAAGTGTTGAGGGCTAATGAGGTCATTAAAAAGAATTGTGTAGAAAACCCTATGTGTATATTCTAAAAGGTGAGGGGAGTTAGGTTTAATCAAATTCTTAGAGAATTTGAGAAAGAGGCAAGAGGAGAATCCTAGAAATAGGAGAGGAGAGGAAAACCATTGGAGAAGATATTGTTTGCTAGAGTTCTAAGATAAGGGGGAGAATAGCTTTAAATAGGGATTATGCATGAAGGGTATGGTACATGATTTCTTAACCTTTAATACACTACAAGAAAAACTGTATTTAGCTAGGGGTTTAACCCTTCACCAATGCAAAAAAAAAAACCCATCATAAAACATAAATTTGCGAGGGGATATGATCCCTAGCTAATCAGGGCACCGTAAATCAATGGCTAGAAGATAAACCTCTTGCAAAATTGGCTAGGGGATTACCTCCTCCCAAATTGTAACTCATAAAATTCAGTCTGCTACATTGCAACCAATGTGTGATTAAATCACTCGAGTGAAGAGTGAAAAATGAATCAATTGAAAAAGTAATTGAATCTTATTATCAAGATCGATTCTAACATCTAGCATCTAGAGCACTGGTTACGATTCTCGGGAAGCATATAACAATGACTTGTGAATTATAAGGTGAGAATGTGTCGAATGCAACATTCTCAAGCACTTCCTCTCAGCATGCTCCTTACCATATTCATAATGGTCCTATTCTTCCTCTCAGCAGTTCCATTTTTTTGTAGAGTGTAGGGTGACACCACCTCATGCACAATCCCTTCTCTTTCGCATAATGCAAAAAAATTAATAGAAACATACTTCCCACCACCACTAGTCCTTAGAGTTTTGAGTTTTTGACCACTTTGTCTCACCACAATAGATTTAAACTTTGTGAACACCTCAATCACATTCCTTTTTAACTTGATTATGTATGTCCATAATTTTATACTGAATTCATCTATGAATGTGACAATATATCTGTTATCTCCAATAGAATCCACCTGAATAGGACCACACACATAAGAGTATATCATTTCATGAATAGCTTGAGAGTTTATTCATGCATCCTTGTTGAAATCTTATTGTGTTACTTGGTCTGCACACATTCTTCGCATACTTCATATGGAATGTGAATTTATGGTGTAACACCCCAAATTTGATTAATCAATTTAATTGAATTATTTAAATTTTTATTTAATCATTTGGTGTTTGGTGTGCCTTTAAAAGAATTTTGGTGATTATATGTGTTGTTGGGGTGTAATGGTACTGGTAGAGTGTGATGAGAATACAGAAGTTTATACTAATAATTAGAAAATAACTAGAATATAAGTATTTTTTAATTAATATTAAAAATAAATAAAAATAGAAATGTGTGGCTTTATAATAGAAATTGTTTAATTAATTATATAATAGAGAAAATAGGAGTTAATAGAGAAATAAAGGGCAATGAGGATATTTAGTAGAATAAGTTTGGGGTAATAGTATGAATTAAAAGTGTTGAGGGCTAATGAGGTCATTAAAAAGAATTATGTAGAAAACCCTATGTGTAAATTCTAAAAGGTGAGGGGAGTTAGGTTTGATCAAATTCTTAGAGAATTTGAGAAAGAGGCAAGAGGAGAATCCTAGACATAGGAGAGGAGAGGAAAACCATTGGAGAAGAGATTGTTTGCTAGAGTTCTAAGATAAGGGGGAGAATAGCTTTAAATAGGGCTTATGCATGAAGGGTATGGTATATGAGTTCTTAACCTCTAATACACTACAAGAAAAACTGTATTTAGCTAGGGGTTTAACCCTTCACCAATGCAAAAAAAAAAACCATCATAAAACATAAATTTGCGAGGGGTTATGATCCCTAGCTAATCAGGGCATCGTAAATCAATGGCTAGAAGATAAACCTCTCGCAAAATTTGCTAGGGGATTACCTCCTCCCAAATTGTAACTCATAAAATTCAGTCTGCTACATTGCAACCAATGTGTGATTAAATCACTCGAGTGAAGAGTGAAAAATGAATCAATTGAAAAAGTAATTGAATCTTATTATCAAGATCGATTCTAACATCTAGCATCTAGAGCACTGGTTACGATTCTCGGGAAGCATATAACAATGACTTGTGAATTATAAGGTGAGAATGTGTCGAATGCAACATTCTCAAGCACTTCCTCTCATCATGCTCCTTACCATATTCATAATGGTCCTATTCTTCCTCTCAGCAGTTCCATTTTTTTGTAGAGTGTAGGGTGACACCACCTCATGCACAATCCCTTCTCTTTCGCATAATGCAAAAAAATTAATAGAAACATACTTCCCACCACCACTAGTCCTTAGAGTTTTGAGTTTTTGACCACTTTGTCTCACCACAATAGATTTAAACTTTGTGAACACCTCAATCACATCCCTTTTTAACTTGATTATGTATGTCCATAATTTTATACTGAATTCATCTATGAATGTGACAATATATCTGTTATCTCCAATAGAATCCACCTGAATAGGACCACACACATAAGAGTATATCATTTCATGAATAGCTTGAGAGTTTATTCATGCATCCTTGTTGAAATCTTATTGTGTTACTTGGTCTGCACACATTCTTCGCATACTTCATATGGAATGTGAATTTATGGTGTAACACCCCAAATTTGATTAATCAATTTAATTGAATTATTTAAATTTTTATTTAATCATTTGGTGTTTGGTGTGCCTTTAAAAGAATTTTGGTGATTATATGTGTTGTTGGGGTGTAATGGTAATGGTAGAGTGTGGTGAGAATACAGAAGTTTATACTAATAATTAGAAAATAACTAGAATATAAGTATTTTTTAATTAATATTAAAAATAAATAAAAATAGAAATGTGTGGCTTTATAATAGAAATTGTTTAATTAATTATATAATAGAGAAAATAGGAGTTAGTAGAGAAATAAAGGGCAATGAGGATATTTAGTAGAATAAGTTTGGGGTAATAGTATGAATTAAAAGTGTTGAGGGCTAATGAGGTCATTAAAAAGAATTATGTAGAAAACCCGGTGTATATTCTAAAAGGTGAGGGGAGTTAGGTTTGATCAAATTCTTAGAGAATTTGAGAAAGAGGCAAGAGGAGAATCCTAGACATAGGAGAGGAGAGGAAAACCATTGGAGAAGAGATTGTTTGCTAGAGTTCTAAGATAAGGGGGAGAATAGCTTTAAATAGGGCTTATGCATGAAGGGTATGGTATATGAGTTCTTAACCTCTAATACACTACAAGAAAAATTGTATTTAGCTAGGGGTTTAACCCTTCACCAATGCAAAAAAAAAACCCATCATAAAACATAAATTTGCGAGGGGCTATGATCCCTAGCTAATCAGGGCATCGTAAATCAATGGCTAGAAGATAAACCTCTTGCAAAATTGGCTAGGGGATTACCTCCTCCCAAATTGTAACTCATAAAATTCAGTCTGCTACATTGCAACCAATGTGTGATTAAATCACTCGAGTGAAGAGTGAAAAATGAATCAATTGAAAAAGTAATTGAATCTTATTATCAAGATCGATTCTAACATCTAGCATCTAGAGCACTGGTTACGATTCTCGGGAAGCATATAACAATCACTTGTGAATTATAAGGTGAGAATGTGTCGAATGCAACATTCTCAAGCACTTCCTCTCAGCATGCTTCTTACCATATTCATAATGGTCCTATTCTTCCTCTCAGCAGCTCCATTTTTTTGTAGAGTGTAGGGTGACACCACCTCATGCACAATCCCTTCTCTTTCGCATAATGCAACAAAATTAATAGAAACATACTTCCCACCACCACTAGTCCTTAGAGTTTTGAGTTTTTGACCACTTTGTCTCACCACAATAGATTTAAACTTTGTGAACACCTTAATCACATCCCTTTTTAGCTTGATTATGTATGTCCATAATTTTATACTGAATTCATCTATGGATGTGACAATATATCTGTTATCTCCAATAGAATCCACCTGAATAAGACCACACACATAAGAGTATATCATTTCATGAATAGCTTGAGAGTTTATTCATGCATCCTTGTTGAAATCTTATTGTGTTACTTGGTCTGCACACATTCTTCGCATACTTCATATGGAATGTGAATTTATGGTGTAACACCCCAAATTTGATTAATCAATTTAATTGAATTATTTAAATTTTTATTTAATCATTTGGTGTTTGGTGTGCCTTTAAAAGAATTTTGGTGATTATATGTGTTGTTGGGGTGTAATGGTACTGGTAGAGTGTGGTGAGAATACAGAAGTTTATACTAATAATTAGAAAATAACTAGAATATAAGTATTTTTTAATTAATATCAAAAATAAATAAAAATAGAAATGTGTGGCTTTATAATAGAAATTGTTTAATTAATTATATAATAGAGAAAATAGGAGTTAGTAGAGAAATAAAGGGCAATGAGGATATTTAGTAGAATAAGTTTGGGGTAATAGTATGAATTAAAAGTGTTGAGGACTAATGAGGTCATTAAAAAGAATTATGTAGAAAACCCTATGTGTATATTCTAAAAGGTGAGGGGAGTTAGGTTTAATCAAATTCTTAGAGAATTTGAGAAAGAGGCAAGAGGAGAATCCTAGACATAGGAGAGGAGAGGAAAACCATTGGAGAAGAGATTGTTTGCTAGAGTTCTAAGATAAGGGGGAGAATAGCTTTAAATAGGGCTTATGCATGAAGGGTATGGTATATGAGTTCTTAACCTCTAATACACTACAAGAAAAATTGTATTTAGCTAGGGGTTTAACCCTTCACCAATGCAAAAAAAAAAAACCCATCATAAAACATAAATTTGCGAGGGGCTATGATCCCTAGCTAATCAGGGCATCGTAAATCAATGGCTAGAAGATAAACCTCTCGCAAAATTGGCTAGGGGATTACCTCCTCCCAAATTGTAACTCATAAAATTCAGTCTGCTACATTGCAACCAATGTATGATTAAATCACTCGAGTGAAGAGTGAAAAATGAATCAATTGAAAAAGTAATTGAATCTTATTATCAAGATCGATTCTAACATCTAGCATCTAGAGCACTGGTTACGATTCTCGGGAAGCATATAACAATAACTTGTGAATTATAAGGTGAGAATGTGTCGAATGCAACATTCTCAAGCACTTCCTCTCAGCATGCTCCTTACCATATTCATAATGGTCATATTCTTCCTCTCAGCAGCTCCGTTTTTTTGTAGAGTGTAGGGTGACACCACCTCATGCACAATCCCTTCTCTTTCGCATAATGCAACAAAATTAATAGAAACATACTTCCCACCACCACTAGTCCATAGAGTTTTGAGTTTTTGACCACTTTGTTTCACCACAATAGATTTAAACTTTGTGAACACCTTAATCACATCCCTTTTTAGCTTGATTATGTATGTCCATAATTTTATACTGAATTCATCTATGAATGTGACAATATATCTGTTATCTCAAATAGAATCCACCTGAACAGGACCACACACATAAGAGTATATCATTTCATGAATAGCTTGAGAGTTTATTCATGCATCCTTGTTGAAATCTTATTGTGTTACTTGGTCTGCACACATTCTTCGCATACTTCATATGGAATGTGAATTTATGGTGTAACACCCCAAATTTGATTAATCAATTTAATTGAATTATTTAAATTTTTATTTAATCATTTGTTGTTTGGTGTGCCTTTAAAAGAATTTTGGTGATTATATGTGTTGTTGGGGTGTAATGGTACTGGTAGAGTGTGGTGAGAATACAGAAGTTTATACTAATAATTAGAAAATAACTAGAATATAAGTATTTTTTAATTAATATTAAAAATAAATAAAAATAGAAATGTGTGGCTTTATAATAGAAATTGTTTAATTAATTATATAATAGAGAAAATAGGAGTTAGTAGAGAAATAAAGGGCAATGAGGATATTTAGTAGAATAAGTTTGGGGTAATAGTATGAATTAAAAATGTTGAGGGCTAATGAGGTCATTAAAAAGAATTATGTAGAAAATCCTATGTGTATATTCTAAAAGGTGAGGGGAGTTAGGTTTAATCAAATTCTTAGAGAATTTGAGAAAGAGGCAAGAGGAGAATCCTAGACATAGGAGAGGAGAGGAAAACCATTGGAGAAGAGATTGTTTGCTAGAGTTCTAAGATAAGGGGGAGAATAGCTTTAAATAGGGCTTATGCATGAAGGGTATGGTATATGAGTTCTTAACCTCTAATACACTACAAGAAAAATTATATTTAGCTAGGGGTTTAACCCTTCACCAATGCAAAAAAAAAACCCATCATAAAACATAAATTTGCGAGGGGCTATGATCCCTAGCTAATCAGGGCATCGTAAATCAATGGCTAGAAGATAAACCTCTCGCAATATTGGCTAGGGGATTACCTCCTCCCAAATTGTAACTCATAAAATTCAGTCTGCTACATTGCAACCAATGTATGATTAAATCACTCGAGTGAAGAGTGAAAAATGAATCAATTGAAAAAGTAATTGAATCTTATTATAAAGATCGATTCTAACATCTAGCATCTAGAGCACTGGTTACGATTCTCGGGAAGCATATAACAATAACTTGTGAATTATAAGGTGAGAATGTGTCTAATGCAACTTTCTCAAGCACTTCCTCTCAGCATGCTCCTTACCATATTCATAATGGTCCTATTCTTCCTCTCAGCAGCTCCATTTTTTTGTAGAGTGTAGGGTGACACCACCTCATGCACAATCCCTTCTCTTTCGCATAATGCAACAAAATTAATAGAAACATACTTCCCACCACCACTAGTCCTTAGAGTTTTGAGTTTTTGACCACTTTGTCTCACCACAATAGATTTAAACTTTGTGAACACCTTAATCACATCCCTTTTTAACTTGATTATGTATGTCCATAATTTTATACTGAATTCATCTATGAATGTGACAATATATCTGTTATCTCCAATAGAATCCACCTGAATAGGACCACACACATAAGAGTATATCATTTCATGAATAGCTTGAGAGTTTATTCATGCATCCTTGTTGAAATCTTATTGTGTTACTTGGTCTGCACACATTCTTCGCATACTTCATATGGAATGTGAATTTATGGTGTAACACCCCAAATTTGATTAATCAATTTAATTGAATTATTTAAATTTTTATTTAATCATTTGGTGTTTGGTGTGCCTTTAAAAGAATTTTGGTGATTATATGTGTTGTTGGGGTGTAATGGTACTGGTAGAGTATGGTGAGAATACAGATGTTTATACTAATAATTAGAAAATAACTAGAATATAAGTATTTTTTAATTAATATTAAAAATAAATAAAAATATAAATGTGTGGCTTTATAATAGAAATTGTTTAATTAATTATATAATAGAGAAAATAGGAGTTAGTAGAGAAATAAAGGGCAATGAGGATATTTAGTAGAATAAGTTTGGGGTAATAGTATGAATTAAAAGTGTTGAGGGCTAATGAGGTCATTAAAAAAAATTGTGTAGAAAACCCTATGTGTATATTCTAAAAGGTGAGGGGAGTTAGGTTTAATCAAATTCTTAGAGAATTTAAGAAAGAGGCAAGAGGAGAATCCTAGACATAGGAGAGGAGAGGAAAACCATTGGAGAAGAGATTGTTTGCTAGAGTTCTAAGATAAGGGGGAGAATAGCTTTAAATAGGCCTTATGCATGAAGGGTATGGTATATGAGTTCTTAACCTCTAATACACTACAAGAAAAACTGTATTTAGCTAGGGGTTTAACCCTTCACCAATGCAAAAAAAAACCCATCATAAAACATAAATTTGCGAGGGGATATGATCCTTAGCTAATCAGGGCATCGTAAATCAATGGCTAGAAGATAAACCTCTCGCAAAATTGGCTAGGGGATTACCTCCTCCCAAATTGTAACTCATAAAATTCAGTCTGCTACATTGCAACCAATGTGTGATTAAATCACTCGAGTGAAGAGTGAAAAATGAATCAATTGAAAAAGTAATTGAATCTTATTATCAAGATCGATTCTAACATCTAGCATCTAGAGCACTGGTTACGATTCTCGGGAAGCATATAACAATGACTTGTGAATTATATGGTGAGAATGTGTCGAATGCAACATTCTCAAGCACTTCCTCTCAGCATGCTCCTTACCATATTCGTAATGGTTCTATTCTTCCTCTCAGCAATTCCATTTTTTTGTAAAGTGTAGGGTGACACCACCTCATGCACAATTCCTTCTCTATCGCATAATGCAACAAAATTAATAGAAACATACTTCCCACCACCACTAGTCCTTAGAGTTTTGAGCTTTTGACCACTTTGTCTCACCACAATAGATTTAAACTTTGTGAACACCTCAATCACATCCCTTTTTAACTTGATTATGTATGTCCATAATTTTATACTGAATTCGTCTATGAATGTGACAATATATCTGTTATCTCCAATAGAATCCACCTGAATAGGACCACACACATAAGAGTATATCATTTCATGAATAGCTTGAGAGTTTATTCATTCATCCTTGTTGAAATATTATTGTGTTACTTGGTCTGCACACATTCTTCGCATACTTCATATGGAATGTGAATTTATGGTGTAACACCCCAAATTTGATTAATCAATTTAATTGAATTATTTAAATTTTTATTTAATCATTTGGTGTTTGGTGTGCCTTTAAAAGAATTTTGGTGATTATATGTGTCGTTGGGGTGTAATGGTACTGGTAGAGTGTGGTGAGAATACAGAAGTTTATACTAATAATTAGAAAATAACTAGAATATAAGTATTTTTTAATTAATATTAAAAATAAATAAAAATAGAAATGTGTGGCTTTATAATAGAAATTGTTTAATTAATTATATAATAGAGAAAATAGGAGTTAGTAGAGAAATAAAGGGCAATGAGGATATTTAGTAGAATAAGTTTGGGGTAATAGTATGAATTAAAAGTGTTGAGGGCTAATGAGGTCATTAAAAAGAATTGTGTAGAAAACCCTATGTGTATATTCTAAATGGTGAGGGGAGTTAGGTTTAATCAAATTCTTAGAGAATTTGAGAAAGAGGCAAGAGGAGAATCCTAGAAATAGGAGAGGAGAGGAAAACCATTGGAGAAGAGATTGTTTGCTAGAGTTCTAAGATAAAGGGGATAATAGCTTTAAATAGGGCTTATGCATGAAGGGTATGGTACATGAGTTCTTAACCTCTAATACACTACAAGAAAAACTGTATTTAGCTAGGGGTTTAACTCTTCACCAATGCAAAAAAAAACCCATCATAAAACATAAATTTGCGAGGGGATATGATCCCTAGCTAATCAGGGCACCGTAAATCAATGGCTAGAAGATAAACCTCTCGCAAAATTGGCTAGGGGATTACCTCCTCCCAAATTGTAACTCATAAAATTCAGTCTGCTACATTGCAACCAATGTGTGATTAAATCACTCGAGTGAAGAGTGAAAAATGAATCAATTGAAAAAGTAATTGAATCTTATTATGAAGATCGATTCTAACATCTAGCATCTAGAGCACTGGTTACGATTCTCGGGAAGCATATAACAATGACTTATGAATTATAAGGTGAGAATGTGTCGAATGCAACATTCTAAAGCACTTCCTCTCAGCATGCTCCTTACCATATTCATAATGGTCCTATTCTTCCTCTCAGCAGTTCCATTTTTTTGTAGAGTGTAGGGTGACACCACCTCATGCACAATCCCTTCTCTTTCGCATAATGCAACAAAATTAATAGAAACATACTTCCCACCACCACTAGTCCTTAGAGTTTTGAGCTTTTGACCACTTTGTCTCACCATAATAGATTTAAACTTTGTGAACACCTCAATCACATCCCTTTTTAACTTGATTATGTATGTCCGTAATTTTATACTGAATTCATCTATGAATGTGACAATATATCAGTTATCTCCAATATAATCCACCTGAATAGAACCACACACATAAGAGTATATCATTTCATGAATAGCTTGAGAGTTTATTCATGCATCCTTGTTGAAATCTTATTGTGTTACTTGGTCTGCACACATTCTTCGCATACTTCATATGGAATGTGAATTTATGGTGTAACACCACAAATTTGATTAATCAATTTAATTGAATTATTCAAATTTTTATTTAATCATTTGGTGTTTGGTGTGCCTTTAAAAGAATTTTGGTGATTATATGTGTTGTTGGGGTGTAATGGTACTGGTAGAGTGTGGTGAGAATACAGAAGTTTATACTAATAATTAGAAAATAACTAGAATATAAGTATTTTTTAATTAATATTAAAAATAAATAAAAATAGAAATGTGTGGCTTTATAATAGAAATTGTTTAATTAATTATATAATAGAGAAAATAGGAGTTAGTAGAGAAATAAAGGGCAATGAGGATATTTAGTAGAATAAGTTTGGGGTAATAGTATGAATTAAAAGTGTTGAGGGCTAATGAGGTCATTAAAAAGAATTGTGTAGAAAACCCTATGTGTATATTCTAAAAGGTGAGGGGAGTTAGGTTTAATCAAATTCTTAGAGAATTTGAGAAAGAAGCAAGAGGAGAATCCTAGAAATAGGAGAGGAGAGGAAAACCATTAGAGAAGAGATTGTTTGCTAGAGTTCTAAGATAAGGGGGAGAATAGCTTTAAATAGGGCTTATGCATAAAGGGTATGGTACATGAGTTCTTAACCTCTAATACACTACAAGAAAAACTGTATTTAGCTAGGGGTTTAACCCTTCACCAATGCAAAACAAAAACCCATCATAAAACATAAATTTGCGAGGGGATATGATCCCTAGCTAATCAGGGCTGCGTAAAACAATGGCTAGAAGATAAACCTCTCGCAAAATTGGCTAGGGGATTACCTCCTCCCAAATTGTAACTCATAAAATTCAGTCTGCTACATTGCAACCAATGTGTGATTAAATCACTCGAGTGAAGAGTGAAAAATGAATCAATTGAAAAAGTAATTGAATCTTATTATCAAGATCGATTCTAACATCTAGCATCTAGAGCACTGGTTACGATTCTCGGGAAGCATATAACAATCACTTGTGAATTATAAGGTTAGAATGTGTCGAATGCAACATTCTCAAGCACTTCCTCTCAGCATGCTCCTTACCATATTCATAATGGTCATATTCTTCCTCTCAGTAGTTCCATTTTTTTGTAGAGTGTAGGGTGACACCACCTCATGCACAATCCCTTCTCTTTCGCATAATGCAACAAAATTAATAGAAACATACTTCCCACCACCACTAGTCCTTAGAGTTTTGAGCTTTTGACCACTTTGTCTCACCAGAATAAATTTAAACTTTGTGAACACCTCAATCACATCCCTTTTTAACTTGATTATGTATGTCCATAATTTTATACTGAATTCATCTATGAATGTGACAATATATTTGTTATCTCCAATACAATCCACCTGAATAGGACCACACACATAAGAGTATATCATTTCATGAATAGCTTGAGAGTTTCTTCATGCATCCTTGTTGAAATCTTATTGTGTTACTTGGTCTGCACACATTCTTCGCATACTTCATATGGAATCTGAATCTATGGTGTAACACCCCAAATTTGATTAATCAATTTAATTGAATTATTTAAATTTTTATTTAATCATTTGGTGTTTGGTGTGCCTTTAAAAGAATTTTTGTGATTATATGTGTTGTTGGGGTGTAATGGTACTGGTAGAGTGTGGTGAGAATACAGAAGTTTATACTAATAATTAGAAACTAACTAGAATATAAGTATTTTTTAATTAATATTAAAAAGAAATAAAAATAGAAATGTGTGGCTTTATAATAGAAATTGGTTAATTAATTATATAATAGAGAAAATAGGAGTTAGTAGAGAAATAAAGGGCAATGAGGATATTTAGTAGAATAAGTTTGGGGTAATAGTATGAATTAAAAGTGTTGAGGGCTAATGAGGTCATTAAAAAGAATTGTGTAGAAAACCCTATGTGTATATTCTAAAAGGTGAGGGGAGTTAGGTTTAATCAAATTCTTAGAGAATTTGAGAAAGAGACAAGAGGAGAATCCTAGAAATAGGAGAAGAGAGGAAAACCATTGGAGAAGAGATTGTTTGCTAGAGTTCTAAGATAAGGGGGATAATAGCTTTAAATAGGGCTTATGCATGAAGGGTATGGTACATGAGTTCTTAACCTCTAATACACTACAAGAAAAACTGTATTTAGCTAGGGGTTTAACCTTTCACCAATGCAAAAAAAACCCATCATAAAACATAAATTTGCGAGGGGATATGATCCTAGCTAATCAGGGCACCGTAAATCAATGGCTAGAAGATAAACCTCTTGCAAAATTGGCTAGGGCATTACCTCCTCCCAAATTGTAACTCATAAAATTCAGTCTGCTACATTGCAACCAATGTGTGATTAAATCACTCGGGTGAAGAGTGAAAAATAAATCAATTGAAAAAGTAATTGAATATTATTATCAAGATCGATTCTAACATCTAGCATCTAGAGCACTGGTTACGATTCTTGGGAAGCATATAACAATGACTTGTGAATTATAAGGTGATAATGTGTCGAATGCAACATTCTCAAGCTTTTCCTCTCAGCATGCTCCTTACCATATTCATAATGGTCCTATTCTTCCTCTCAGCAATTCCATTTTTTTGTAGAGTGTAGGGTGACACCACCTCTTGCACAATCCCTTCTCTTTCTCATAATGCAACAAAATTAATAGAAACATACTTCCCACCACCACTAGTCCTTAGAGTTTTGAGTTTTTGACCACTTTGTCTCACCACAATAGATTTAAACTTTGTGAACACCTCAATCACATCCCTTTTTAACTTGATTATGTATGTCCATAATTTTATACTGAATTCATCTATGAATGTGACAATATATTTGGTATCTCCAATAGAATCCACCTGAATAGGACCACACACATAAGAGTATATCATTTCATGAATAGCTTGAGAGTTTCTTCATGCATCCTTGTTGAAATCTTATTGTGTTACTTGGTCTGCACACATTCTTCGCATACTTCATATGGAATGTGAATCTATGGTGTAAGACCCCAAATTTGATTAATCAATTTAATTGAATTATTTAAATTTTTATTTAATCATTTGGTGTTTGGTGTGCCTTTAAAAGAATTTTGGTGATTATATGTGTTGTTGGGGTGTAATGGTACTGGTAGAGTGTGGTGAGAATACAGAAGTTTATACTAATACTTAGAAAATAACTAGAATATAAGTATTTTTAATTAATATTAAAAATAAATAAAAATAGAAATGTGTGGCTTTATAATAGAAATTGTTTAATTAATTATATAATAGAGAAAATAGGAGTTAGTAGAGAAATAAAGGGCAATGAGGATATGCGACCCTCGCGCGAAAGGCGCGGAAATGCGGTTCGACAGAGTCGCCACCGAACTTTATTTTTCCCGAACAAACGGGAGAGGAAAATATCGAAAAAACCTCTTAAAAACGAAATGGATAGGAACAGGGCTGTCGCAACCAAGTTCCGGGTTCGGGAGTCGGTTACGTGAGGGGAAGGTATTAGCACCCCTCACGTCCGTCGTACTCGACGGGAACCTCTTAAGGTAATTGTGGGGAGTGTTGTTTTAGGTTTACTTGTTTTCTTCTCGTTGTTAAAGGTAGAATCGGTAGGTTAAAAAGTTAAAGACGCAAAGGAGAGATGGGTGGTTAGAGGATAGGGCGCTCGCCAAGGATTGGGGCCCTTGTGCCTACGTATGCTCATTTGGACGAGAATGAGAAATCAGAGCGTCGTAGTTCGACTACGGGAAAGGTTGGGAGGAAACGGAAGATGGATAGAAGTGTGGAATAGGGGAGAAAAAATGGAAGTGTGCTCGCCAAGATCATCGCAATCTTGTGCCTACATATCTTACATTCGAACGAGAATGAAGAATCAGAGCAGTCGTAGTTCGTGGTAACAACCACGAAAAGGTGAGGTTGAATAGTTTGGAAGTTTGAGAGAGACGAAAGAGTGACTGACAAGCAACCCAAGAGCGCGCCTCAAGAGCTTGTCACTCAAGAATTCAAGGAATGCGAGACTCCAAGAACTCAATTCTTTCGGGAATTGACTGAATAAGTTGAAGATAAAGAGTTGGATGCTTTGAAATCGAAAGAATGAACTAATAACAACTCAAGGGCGCACCTCGAGAGTTACTCATTCGAATATTCAAAGAATGCTAGATTCTAAAAATATCCCTCTTTCGTAAGTCTAAAAAAAACGTATGTGAAAAGATCGAATCGAAAGATGGCATGCGAGGCCAAAAAGGAAGTTGTTTTAAACTGGCTCGACGACGTGTCGAGGATTTGATTGAAAATGAAACCGACTTGACGACGTGTCAAGGGTTAGGATTGTGAGAAACGATATAAGTCCCTGAGGGTGCTCCTAATATCGAAACCACGAGGAGTTGTGAATGAAATGTGGGTTGCGAATGCGGACGAGCATTCGACTTAGGAGAATGTTTGAAAATGATTGAATCTGAAAGAGTCGAAAGGTTGAGTGAATAACGACTCAAAGGGCGTGCCTCGAGGACTATTCACTCGAAAATTCAAGGAATGCTAGACTCCAAGAATCTCCTTCTTTCGGAGTTTTAATCGAGAAAATGTTGAGAAAATGCGTTTGAGAAAATCAAAAGATTGAATGAATAACAACTCAAGAGCATGTCTCGAGAATTATTCACTCGAAGATCCAAGAAATGCTAGATTTCAAGAATCTCCTTCTTTTGGAGTTTTTTTCGAGAAAATGTTTAAAAGATAAATTGAAACGAAAGTAACATAGTCTTGACTGAATTATCATCTATCAATAATTTGACCGATAATAATCATTAAAGTCATCATTGACTAGGGAATAAGAAAAAAGTGGATAAAAACGAAAATGAAAATTTTGAAAAAATTGGTCTCGGGCTTGTTATTATTTGTCAATAATTTGACAAATTATAACTCGGGGTATTGACCTAAAAAAGAGTGAAAGTGGAATAAAATGCCCAAATACAAAATGAGAAATAAATCCAACCTTAAAAGTAAAAAGTATTATAAATTCTAACATTAAAAAAAGAAAACAATATATAGATGTTAATTAATAATAAATTATATATATATATATATATATATATATATATATATATATATATATATATATATATATATATTTACATAACAGTCCATTTTAAAACTAATATATAAAAAAATACGTATATATACAATCTGTTAAAAAAAAATAAAAGTAATAAAATAATAAAATAAATAAATAAAAATAAAATAAATGAAAAAGAAAAACAATGTTGAACGGTGTGTATGTCAAATGAAAGATCCGATAATGACCTTACCCACAAGTTATATTTTTTAAAACTAAAACGAAAAAACAGGATGTGGTAATTGTCGCTACTGCGAAAATCGGCGCCGGCTTGACAGGAGAGTCGCCACCGTGCGTTATTTATCCCTCAAAGCGGGAAAGGAAACGCTCGAAGTAAACCTCGCAAAGACGGGAAAAGGTATGGTCATCGCAACCAAAACCTGGATTCGGGAGTCGGTTACGCAAGGGGAAGGTATTAGCACCCCTCACGTCCAGCGTACTCGATGGGATCCACGCTTGATGTTTATAAGGAAAAGGGTGTGTTGATCTACCTACGCTAATGGTTGGTCTGAAAAGAAAAGAAAAGGACAGGACTCGACAGAACATACGATGTTCTGGGCCTACGTATTCCCTCGTGCAATGGGAAAGTCAGAGTCAACGTAGTTCGACTACCTACGTCTAAACGGGGAAAAGGTTGCTCTCCAGGACATCGCGTCCTGTGCCTACGTACTTCCACACAGCATGGAAGATCAGAGCAAACGTAGTTCGACTAACTACGGGTTATCTGGGCGCTCTCCTACAGCAGTGAGAAAACAAACTGATCTCAAAGGTTCGGGAACCTACAACTACGATCTGGTCTCAAATGCACTCGGGCAATAGAAAGGGATAACAATTAGTCGTTAGCGGGAAAGTCTCGATCGCACAGCCGCGAGAGAACAAAGGTTAGTCGTTAGTGTGCTCGCTAGGATATCGCATCCTATGCCTACATATCCTTGTCTGGCACGAGGAATCAGAGCAGCTGTAGTTCATCTAACTACGGATCAAGCTACTCAAAAGCTCCTACTGAACAGAAAGGGAAAAAACACCCTAAACTATAGCTGGAAAAGGGGAATCTACCTACTGATATCATGCCTGGTTGACCATCCTAATGTCTATCATAACGACTCCGCAGCGGAGAAGTCAGAGCTCCTAAGGGATCATGGCAACAGGACTAAACGACAAACAAGAAATACTGCAAAGCAAAGAAATAACGAAAATATGCATGAATGCAACAACTAAACAAACAAGGCACAAAGGCCGCAAACCACAGAGGTAAGGGAGCTCAGCTCTACCAAATACCAACAAGCAAAGCCACTCAATAACAAACAAGCAGAAGGAGGACCACCTCAACTTCTCATGCACACAAAGTCTACTTCTAAAATGCACTATCTCAGAACTATCTAGATGAACACCTAAGTCTAATGCAACATAACATCACACAAGTCAAACAATACGAAGAGAAGGCTAGCTAACCTGACAAACCTCTATCCTCAAAACAAGAACTACTCCTGGGCAAGGCCCCTAACAAAACTGAAGCAAACTCCTAATCTATTTCTAAACAAAACCCTATGCAACACCTTAAGCAAAGATCTAAGCAAAAACTCTAATCAAAACCCTAAGCAAGAGGAATCAATCCCAGTCTCCAAGCTTCAGAACAAGCTTACCAGAGAAAGGGAGCTAAGCAGACAAGCTCATAGTGCCTTCCTCGGGAAAGTACCAGGAGGTTACTACTCAGGAGTCATATCCTACGCGGCTCGACAACTGTGATCAGTTTACATTCCTCCTCAGGAGAAATTAAACTCACATGAAGGCTCCGGCATCACTGGATACTTGAGAAAACCTATATGCATTAAGGGAACTAAGTGAACAGACCCATAGGACCTTCCTCAGGAAAGTACTAGGAGGCTGACACTTAGGAATCGTATCCTACGTGGCTCAACAACTGTGATCAGTTTACATTCCTCCTCAGGAGAAACTAAACTCACAAGTTGGCTCCAACATCACTGGATACTTAAGAAATCCTAGATAAACTAGTGGAACTAAGTGAATAGACCCCTAGGACCTTCCTCAGGAAAGTACTAGGGGGCTTCCACTTAGGAATCGTACCCCATGTGGCTCAACAACATGTGATCAGTTTACATTCCTCCTCAGGAGAAATTAAACTCACAAGTTGGCTCCAACATCATTGGATACTCACGAAAGAGGTGAGGAGGAAGAATGAAAGTCATTCATAGTGCCTTCCTCAGGAAAGTACCATAAACTCCCTTCAAGCTTCAGGATCTCGAACCTCACAACCAGATAACAAGCTCCTAGAATAAGCCTCAATCCAATGCATCCTTGCAAGCTCCAACAGGACTTCAACCAGCTTCCATCCTCAAGAAGAACCCACAGGCCACCAAACCACAAGAAACTACCTCTGAAGTTCAACCACAGTTGAACTTCAAAGTCAGAAGTCATCAAGACTTCTCCTATCCTCAAGCTCAGACAAATCATATCAGAACATCCTACAAAAATCTATCAAAAACCTATGGGAAACCTACATGGCTCTATGACAACATACCAAAAAATCAGAACAAAATTCAATACCAGATGAAAGAACTAAAATCAGCAACACAGACATATCCACAAACCAATTATTCAATATCAAAACAATACAAAAAATGCAATTAAACTGAAAATGCATGATTAAGCTAATGTTTTTGCACTATAAAATTCTACATTGAATTACGAGTCTACAAAAAAAAGAACGGAATTATTTGACTAAACCTACTATTTTTTATGAATTTTCTAATAATATGCATAACCTAAAAAATATTATAAAAGTCAATTAAATGGAAAATATACCAAAAATATCAAACAAAAATAAAATGGCATTTTTATTTTTATACAATTTTCTAGACATTATTATAAAGTGGTAGAAAAAAGAAGAATTAAAAAATCAATTGTTTTTATTTTGTTATGAATTTTTCAAGAACAAGAAAATAATAAAAGAAATTAAAAAAACAAAATTGAAATAAAACTGGAGGGGGGGTGCTAACAGCGAGCTTCTAAGTTCATTCTGGCTGGGCCCTGAAGAGGGGTGGTGCGCATAGCAGGTTTTGCGCTGTCCCAATGACATCCAAAAAAACCATTAATAAAACAGAAAGAAAAACGCACAGGGGGGTGCAGCCTAGTAAGTTTTCCAGTTAATTCTCATTGGGCTTACGCCCAGGGGGGTGTGGATAGTGATAAGGGCCCTAGGCCCAGTTCCCATCATTCTGCCTCTCACACGCCAGGGGGGGATTGAGTAACATGGGGGTTGCTTCAGTAAAACGTGTTTGGGCTTGGCCCAAACCCTAACCCTAACCTAAACCACAAAATCAATCCCCCTTCCAATACTCAGATCACTGTTCACTCAACCCTAAACCCTAGCCGTCGTCTTCCCTCATCTTCCTCACCCTATCTGAAACTCTCATATCCTTCTCAAGAACTCTCAGCCAACATCAAACACAGACCCAGCAACACCATCAATCTAAGCCTAACAATCCTAAATCAGCCTCAAACACATCATCAAACTCAGACCAAATCTCAGCATCATATATTCAAACCATGCATCAATTAATTCCTCAAAACCCTAGCCGTTCTATAAGTCAATGAAAACAACGCAATCTGAAGCTATAGAACATGCAACGAGTTTCAGAAAGCATACCTGAAGACGAATCTGGAGCGAACGGGAGATTCTGGAGCGAACTGGAGCGTATTGGCGAACGAAACTCCTTCAACGACGATCCAAGCTGTTAGCAGGAGAATTGGGGGTTGATGAACGCGTATGAAGAAGAAAAAGGGCCTGGAATGTTCTTGAGGAAGTTCGTTGAAGGATGTTTGTTGAAGATGGAGAACAGCTTTCTTGATGGAGTTGTGGAGGAGATCAGAGACGATCTGGAGATTCTGGAAAAGAAATTGGAAGAAGACGTTCTTGAAGATTCTGAGAAACGTATGATGAAGGTACCATGAACCTTGATGATGGAATTCTGGCTGGAACTTGAGAGATCTTTGAAGATCCTGAAGAAGCTCGTCGAAGATGACGATTCTGGAACGTCTAGTTTTTCCGGCGAGATGCAAACGGAGGGGATCGGAGACGATCGGAGAAGAAAGGAGGAAAAAAATGGATTTCTGGAGATTTCTGGTACTTGGGGTTTCCGGCGAAGAAGACGGTGGCCGGAGACGGTTGGACGGTGGCTCAGGGCGTCTGCATGGCCGCCGGTGGCTTCTCCGGCGAAACTCAGGTGGTGCCCTGTGGTGATGGCAGGTGGCAGAGTAGGTTATTGCATGGGTGGCACGGGGCTTAGGGAGAGAGAGAGAGATAGTCTGAGTGGGACGCGTGTGAGAGTGTGAGGGAGTCTGAGTGTGTGAGGTGGGGTCCTCCTGAAGCGCAACGTGGGGCCCTTTATATACTGCCAAGTGTCACTCCTTGGCCAAAACCTGGAAAAAAAACGAATTGGACTGGAAAAAAGCTGAGATGGGCCTCCAAAAACTGCCTCCTGGGCCCACGAAAAATGACCAAAAAACCTGGAAAAAAAGCTGAATAAAAGAAATGATTAAATGAAAACTCAAGCTCAATTAGAAGCTAATCCAAGAATTAATCCTAATTAACTAATTAACACTACAATTAATTCTAACTAACATTAATCTATCCTAATTAATTCTAACAAATTCAATTAACTTCTAAACAAAAGATTAATCCTAATTAAATCTAAAACATGATTAAATCTAATTGACTCTATATTAATCCAAAAATTAAAACTCTACTAATAAAATCCTAATAATCTCTATTAAAATTCATACTATTATTCTAAAACATTATACCTAAAACTATTTATTTAATATTCTAGAAAAAATCTATATTAAAAGATTAAAACTATTAAAGCTATTTAAAACTATTAAAAAACCTATTAAATCCTAAAAAATGATTTAAAAGCTATTAAAAATCTATAAAATTCTACATTATTCTAAAAAATGATAAAACTATTTAAAATCTTATTTAAATTCCAGAAAAATCTATAAAGCCTATAAAAAAATCGCAAAAGGCTATTAAACCCTAAAAATGCAGACAAATGCAAATGACCCCCATAACAGAGTGCACGAGACCATATCGAATCAAACAGAGAACCCCGGGCATCAGAATATCCCCAAAATTTACTATGTAAGCTGAAAATCACCGAGGAGCGCACAATTTCCCGAAAATAAAACCCGGGTGATCTGGACGGGATCTGCCATATCTGATAGACGAAAATCAAGCTGTAACCCTGATATCCTCCGTCTGTACACAAATATCATGCGTCTGATTTGCGAATATGAATTTAAACCACGAGTCAGATAGGAGAATCGGTTGGTCAAATTTTAGGGTGCAACAGCTGCCCCTATTCAAGCGACTTGGACCTGAAGGGTTTGAAGAGCGCTCAGCCTTCAAACATTCAGAGGTACGAGACGGTTGAATACAAATAAAACCCGAAAATTTGCCAACCGCGAGCATATACTGCAAACTGCTTGCGGAATAAAGTCCTGAAAACCGAGTCCAGTCATTACGGCACCAAACTGATCAATCATCTGATAAAGAACTCCTGATTTTAACGCCAATTACCTGTGATACCCTATATAACAAACCCGAGGGCTGCAACGAAATACCTGATCCTTTCACATTGCCTACTGATAGGCAGGAAGAGAACTATACTCACATCGTCTAAAGATAGACGGAAAGACACCCTTGATCCTGAAGGAAAACTTCAATACTCACATCGTCTAGGGGTAGACAGAATCAAATAATCTCCATACTCACATCGTCTAAGGATAGACGGAAAGACACCATTGATCTCCAAATTCACATCGTCTACGGGTAGACGGAATCATCCTGATCGATGAACAAATCAATATTCACATCGTCTAAGGGTAGACGGAATCAAATAATCTTCATACTCACATCGTCTAAGGATAGACGGAAAGACACCATTGATCTCCAAATTCACATCGTCTACGGGTAGACGGAATCATCCTGATCGATGAACAAATCAATATTCACATCGTCTAAGGGTAGACGGGATCATCCTGATTGATGAACAAATCAATATTCACATCGTCTAAGGGTAGACGGGATCATCCTGATTGATGAAACAAATCAATTCACATCGTCTAAGGATAGACGGGAAGAAATCATCTCCATACTCACGTTGTCTAAGGATAGACGAAATCATCCTGATTGATGAACAAATCAATTCTCATCGTCTAAGGATAGACGGGAACAAAGCCTGATCGCATACTCACATCGTCTAAGGATAGACGGAAAGAAATAATCTCCGTACTTGCATCGTCTAAGGGTAGACGGAAAGACACCATTAATCTCCATATTCGCATCGTCTAAGGATAGACGGGATCATCCTGATTGATGACACAAATCGATATTCACATCGTCTAAGGGTAGACGGTATCATCCTGATTGATGAAACGAAACAATTCACGTCGTCTAAGGATAGACGGAAAGAAATTCATAATCTCCATATTCACATCGTCTAAGGGTAGACGGGATCATCCTGATTGATGAACAAATCAATTCACGTCGTCTAAGGATAGACGGAAAGAAATTCATAATCTCCATACTCACATCGTCTAAAGATAGACGGAAAGACACCATAACGCAATTGAACACCATCCCTTGAATTTCAGAATCCTTCTGTCTACGGGAATTGATGGAAAGATCAACATCCTTGAAGGGGCCACATCGTCAGTATGGACTGACGGGAAGAAAACCACCTTTTAAGGAACCATGTCGTCAATAAGAATCGACAATCACGAAAACTGAACATTCTTCGAAGAGCCTCGACATCAATAAGGATCGACGATCAGAAAAGTCTCTCTTGAAATGTCATCTCATCCAATAAACAGAAAGAAAACCACTATCCGAAATATCGTTTTGAAACCCCTCAACAATCAAAGATAGCCGGAGAAGACTCGCTGGGGAAACACCTCATCATACGTGTGATCTGGCAATAAGAAACCCGCTGAACAGTAACTCGAAATTTCACATCGTCTACTGATAGACGGAAAGAAAAGCCACTTGCTAGAGAAACCCTATCTTGAACCCCACTGAAAATCGCCCGAAACTTCACATCGTCTACTGATAGACGGAAAGAGAAGCATATCCTGGGGAAACCCCTTCTTGAAACCCTACTGCGATCACCCGCAACTTCACATCGTCTAAGGATAGACGGAAAGAAAACCACATTCGTACTCAAGACGTCTAATGATAGACGGAGAAATCCACTTATCGAAGGAACACATCATCAATATGAATTGACGGGAAGAAAAGTCTGTCGATATCAGATGACTGCTTGATCAAAGCATAATTGTTGTCTGATCTGAGATACAAATAATCCGCTGAATCGTCTGAATACTGTTGCTGGATAAATGCCCCTGAACTGATCACAGAGGAATTCACGCGCCATATGAGGCTGATAGAAAACCTGACTTATGCTTCGTATGCATATGTGTATGCTTTAATCTTTTCACGGCGTAATGTTCCACTCTAGATGGAAATGCTACGCATTTTGACGATGACATGCAAGTATGATGCAAATATGCTAATGCAGGCTCGAGCTGCCGGAGAAAGCTGGGCACAGAAAATCACTTCCGCAACCTAAATGCTGAAGACGAGGCCAACTCTGCTGGGGATAACCCGGATATCACTGAATCGTCCCAGCAAAATAAATGCTGGGAGAGTGAAATCAACTCTGCTGGGGATATTGGGAACTTAACCGAACACCTCGACGAAGTAATACCCTGCTGGGGAATATAACTCTGCTGTGAAATAGCAGACGTGATGAATATGATTAGACTCCTCTAGGGATAGCTTACCCGTACCAACGACGAATTGGACTTTGCTGGAGAAAATGGAGGGAGTCTTCCCGCGTACTGATGAAGCTCGGATCTGGAAACCGATGCGCCAACACGGATGGGCCTCCCAGTGATTGCCAATCATGGATTTGAACTCTTAGGCTGTCCGTGATGGGTCAGGTACAACTGACACTGGAAAACACTCTGCCTGAATCCACAGCCTTTTAGTGAAGAGTCAAGAGATAATGACATGACTTCCCGCATTCGTCTCGCTCTCGAAAATCGACTGCATCTGCTCGAATAACTCTGTATGGCCCTGCTGATACGGAGAAGACCAATCCTTTCTCTTCTGATATGCCCCATCCTGCGGGACCTCTGTGGGGATAGTCCTCGAAAGGAAATCTGCAAATCTGAGCCTTGATGGTCTGATATAACATGCCCCATCATTCTGAGCTTCGGAGAGATGCTTCCCATCAAATGCTCCTCGAATAAAGAACAACCTCTGCGCTCTTAAGATGGCCTGCCCCTGACTGCAATGACCTTGTCCCTAATTATCTGATTTAGAGTAGTGCCCCCAACTACGAGAGATTTGCCGAATCTCGACCTGATTGCCCCGGTATTCTGATTTCGAAAGGCTGCCCTGACTGGGGATCACGGTAATAGCTTGCCCCTGCTCTCGGAACATTCGGGCGCTCTGCATTCTATCTTGACCATACTTTCCACTGTAGGAAGCTTTTCCGCTGTCAAGCGCTCACTCGCCAGTAAAACAAGTTGTTCTGCGTAAAAGATGTATTAATGCAACACATATGACAGCTTTGACATCCAATCTGTTCACTGGGAAAAGGAAAAACAGTTTATGGCATATAATGCATAAAACATTTATCAACATTAGTATCAACATGGTAAGAGGAACCCTTTTAAGAGTCAGAATCGACGCGACCTTTACCGGAGTATGCTTTCGAAACAACCTGCTTCAATTAGGACTTTTGGAGGTTGTAACGCGGTCAGGTTCACGGTTTTGAAAGAAAGGATAAAGGCTCAAAGTTTATTTTAACCCACCCATTCTCCTTGATGTTCTCCCATCCTACGTTCAGCTAATTCAACCTTAGCGCTCACCTCTCAGAGGTTGAGAGATAGGAATGATAGTTCGAGAAACTATGAGTTTTCGGAGTGACAGCCACTCACTTTTCGTCTTTGACACTTGAGGTCACACGACTCGTATTCCTATCGAGGATTTTTCTTTTGATCCTTTTCTTCTTTTTCTTTTCATATCCCTAACTTTTGCCTGGACTGACTCCTTTTGAGTTTCTTTTGATTTTTTAAGTCCAGCGGGATGCCCTCATTTTTGCCTAAGTCATTTGTTTTGAAGTTTTCTTGACTTAGCGGGCTTTTGATTCTTTTTCCCTTCGTTTTTTTTTTCGAACAAGTCGTGTGACACTGGTTGTCTGACTTTTTGGGGAATGATGTGACTGCCCCACTCTTGATTGAACCATTGTGGTCTTTTAGGCACGACCTCTAGGGACGTGATTGATCCTCGAACGGACACTCCTTTTGCAATTTGGACGCTCGGTCAAATTAGCTAACACCTACCCTGCCCCAGGTTAAGATTGAGGGTTTTTCATTCACAGAAAGAAACTCCTACTACAAGGCTCAAAGGGGTTAACAAGGGATTATCTTCCTTATATCTCCGGTGTTTAGGGATTTGAAACAATGCCTGTACATCATCAACAGGTTTTATTTCAAAAGCATACAATATCGGCAGTTGCATGTCGGTCATTTTCGTCATCCTCCCCAAATTCTTCTTAACCAAGCGTTGGACATTTGTAAAAACAGTTAGTGAACACGAATGGATTTAATCAAAACATGCATATTTATTTCATTATCATCAATTGAATGAAAACAACAAGTTTTACAAACAAGATTACAAATTCAAACAGGAAGGCAACTACAAATGTAAAGAAATGACAAGATAAAACAGAGAAAAATGCTAGCTTCCGAGAACCGGGCTTTCACATCTGTCCTGCTGCTGAACCAGCTATCTTTATTAGAGACAATTCGATGCTGTCCTGATCCGCTTTCGACGACCCAACCAGATTATAGAGCCCTTCCTCCTTCATTAAGATGATTTGGGGACCTTTCTGCCCGAAGCTGATTGCTGCACTATCAAGTAGATCCTGCACTTTGTGCTTAAAAGCTTTACAATTCTCAACCGTATGGCCTGGTGCCCCAGTGTGGAATTCACAAGTAGCATTGGCATCATACCCCGGTGGTGGTGCCCCTGTTAAGGGAGCCATTGTCCTTTTATGAACCAATTGGAGCTGAAGCAACGTTTGCAGAAGCTGTGCATATGGCATAGGTGGAGTTTCCAAATGACGGCTTGCCAGAGGACCCCGATTCTGATATCTTTTATACCCCTGCTGGTTCTGCTGCTGAGGCTGCTGCTGCTGGTATCGGGTTGACTCTTGAACACCCTTCATATCAAATGCAACATCGGTTTCTTGACCTTCAATGCATTGATTAACGCCCTCCTTATGCTTAGCCATTTTCTTTCTCAGATCTGCCCCAGGAATAGGCAACAGTTGTGGGCCTGTAGATTCTGACACCATGGAGTCCAGGATACGCTTCTGACCCACTGCAGCTTTAGCAACATCTGTCATCTTAGCATCGACTGAGACAGGAGCAATACGCACAGCTACGCCGCTCGGCGTGAATTCAATGTCGTGTGAGTCAATCAGGTCTTGGACATTGTGCTTAAAAGCATGGCAACCCTCGATGTCGTGTCCGAATGCCCCGGAATGAAACTCACATTGCTTACCGGCATCGTACCCATGAGGAAACGCTCTCGTTGGTGGTTCCAACGTTCTCTTCTCAACCAGATTAAACCTCAATAAAGTCTGCAAGAGCTCAGCATATGTCATAGGCGGCGCCTCAAATATTCTCTTTGGCTTTCCCTCCTGAATCTTCCGTTGAGCCGGATGCATCTCCTGTTGCTGCTGCTCAGGTTCCACATGCACAGGTGGCGCAAGCTTCTTCATTGCGGCTTCGAATAGTTGATCGTCTTCTTTCCTAAGCACATTCTTGACTACTTCCATGATCAAGCTCACTTGGGTCTTCAGCTGACTGTTCTCCTCTTTGAGAATCTTCTGCTCCAGACGCATCTCTTGCATGTCTCTCATCATCTGCCCCAGCTGGCTTTGGACTTCAATCAATTCAAACTGATTTTGTTCCATATCTCTGAAGGAGTTCCTGCAACAAACTGGGCGATGAGGAAATGAGACCCACGGTTCTGATGTACCTGTTAAATCATAATGCAATGCGGAAAGCAAACACACATTCATAGCGAGACAAAGAGAAACTCAAGCTATAAGCATACAGACAAACATCTCCCACACATGTATAACCAACAAAAGCAGCACGTAAGCACAAATGAGTATGAATACAATGACCCCAGCCAACAATCCTGGTGGTGGTCGGCAGACACTAGTGCACAAAAGCTAAACGGATTAAGCAGAGAAAACAGATGCGACACCCGGCGCAAAAACCTCTAGAAACTTCTCCCACACAACTGAACTCTCTGATTGACAATCTTCAGAGCACACACTTCCTGTGGAGTCTTCCATGACGTTATCTGACGAACCCACACAACTGGAGGATGGAAAATCATTAATCTGAACAAAACCCTGAGGAGTGATGCAAATACGGCTAGAGTCTAACAGATCCTGAACCTGGCTTCTAAGTACCTTACAATCATTGGTTGAATGCCCCTGTGCCCCAACATGGTACTCACAGTGGGCGCTGGCATCAAAACCTGGAGGATACGGTGGAATCACCGGCTTAGTCTCTTTCGGCACTATCAATCCACTTCTGACCAGATCTGGCAACAACTGACTGTACGACACCGGTAGCTGAGTAAACTGCCTTTCAGGTTTCCTCGGTCTCCGCGGGGCGTGCTGACGCGCTCGACGATAGGACGATTGTTGACTTGAAGTGTCTGAAAACTGATCCTGAGATGCTAGAGATTCTGAGGTGGCGTCATCTCCTTCCTCCCACTCTTCTTGAGAACTGATAACTGACTCAATCTTATCAACTGGGGAGTGAGGAACATCTCGAAACTTTCCACTCCTGAGTCCTCTCTCAACAATCTCTCCCAGTCTCATCAGGCCCACAAAGTTTGTGCAACTGAACAATTTGTCAAAATAATGGCCTTCCAGAGTACCCAAGAAGATGTCAACCAGCTCTCTTTCCGGGAGCGGTGGTTGAACACTAGCGGCTAATTCTTTCCATCTTCGCAAATATCCTCTGAACGATTCATTCTCCGCTTGAGATAATTCTTGCAGATCTACGAGACTAGGAGTCAAATCCAGGTTGTAATCGTACTGCTTCATGAAAGCTCTGGCTAAATCCACCCATGATCGAATCTGATTACTCTCTAACTGCACATACCACCTCAAGGATGCCCCAGTCAGGCTATACTGAAAGCAATGGATCATTAGTTGGTCATTTCGCACAAACGAAGTCATCCTTCGACAGAACATCATCAAATGCAGCTTCGGACAGCGATCTCCCGTGTACTTTTCGAATTCCGGCACTTTGAACTTGTACGGCAACACCAGATCAGGAACCAAACACATGGCCACAGCATCCAGGTTAACGGCATCTTTCGCTTCTAAGGCTTTTATACCTTCTTCCAATGCTTGGAGTCTTCTGTCCTGCTCATGAGCTCTTGGATCTACCATCCCGGCCATTGGAATATCTCTCCGGTAATTCATCACAGGGAAAGCAACACTTTGATTGTTAGCAGGAGGATAACGTTCATTTCGGGCAACAAACTGCTCCTGCCGATCTCGGTTCTGGACAGCAGGCTGTACAACTTGGTCTGCGGTAAGATTGTTCGCTTGCGGGAAGCCTTCCATAGAATCATACTGATGGTTGGACGCCATAGTAAACCCTGCCAAGGTGCTAGGAGCCTGGAAATTGCCTTCAGACATAGCTACCAATTACCTGTAACGGACTACACTGCTCGATTCTGCTCAACTCTGCTTCAGCCCCTCGGTCGTCTTCAACACTCCACTCTTGCCTCAAACAATTCCCGAGAATCACCCTCTGGTGAAAACAAAGGCTGGATAAGTGCTCTGACCTGCTAGAGAAATGCTATGCAACATGATTTATGCAAACAGAGATACAAAAATGCTAACGTGCATGTGTGCATTGGAGATATTTCCCCTCCAATTCCAGTGTCAGTGGTAGCAAGACGAGATAAACCATAAAGACAATATTTGGAAAAACCCTCATATATTTATTAGAATAACTGTCTTGTCAAGAGGTTACATAACTATGCTTCATACAGCTGATATGATAAGGAGGATCCCAGCCAACATGCCTGGTGGTGATCTCAACATACAGAATACAAGAGAAAAATCAAGTACGGGTACGGTTGCGGAAGTCCTCGACCATCTTCTTTGTCTCTGCATGATCCGGTTGATAAATCAAACCTTCTATCAGCCGATCCCTCTTCCTGACCGTCCCCTGGATGTCTCTGACAAAGTCTTCCCAAGCCTTATCATTGGCACTGCCCCCAGGTTTGGGTCTCTTGGCATCTGCTCTATGCTGGAAATCTTCCAAATTCTTCATGGCATCTGTCAGCTTGCGCTCGGCTTCGTATCGGCGGCAGGCTTCTTCTTCAAGCTCTTCAGTCTTCACTTTGACCTATTCTTCTAACTGAGCTACCTGCATCTTCAGCTCTTCTTCCCGCTCTTTGCGCTTGGTCATAGTGAGATCCCAGTGTTCTCTGAACTTGGCTAGCTTCGTGTAGGCCCTTTCCAGCTCTTGCTTCTTAGTGGCCAACACACTACTAACTGAGTCTACATCTAACTCCAGACGCTTCTTGGTTTCAGTCAATTCCAATAGCGTGGTCTTTAGATGTTTCAGAGTTTTAGCCTGTTGCTTGGAAAAGTATCCTGTTTCAATCTTTTCATGCCGAAGCTGGGCATTTTCCTGCTCTAAAGCCTCTTTAGCCTTCGCTAGCTCTTCTTTCTCCGCCATCAGCTGCTTGTAGACCTGAATGTCCACTGTGGTAGGCTCCTCCACCGGAGGAGGATGCAATGGATGAACCGCTGGATACGGCATAAGGAATTTCACAGCTCGCTCACGAATCCATTCCACATATGGGCCAGGAACTTGAGTATCCCCTCTGCTACCTGAAGGCTTCCCTCTCTTGTGCAAGTTCTTCCATGCCTTCTCGAGCTTGGTCAGCATTTCTTTCCCTATTGCCCCGGTGAGATACAGAGATTCCTGTATCTCCTCGGGCTTTGGCGCTCCCTGAGGTACGTACCCAAATTGCCTGATCAATAAGGAAGGGTTGTAGTTGACACACCCCTTCCTTCCCACTAAAGGAACATTCGGGAATCCTTCGCACCTGAGTATAACCTCAACTCCGAATACCTCTTCGTTGACCCATACCACATCCTCGGCAGTCAATCCCATCAAGCGCTCCGGCCATCCCAGAGAATCAATAGAGGTGACAAAAGGGCCTGACTTAGGCATATGACTGGTGAACCACCTGCATAGGAGAGGTACACAACAAGACACATTCCTTCCTCGCCGCTTTTCATTCTGGTAGTGAGTTGAATGGTGGATATCCCCCAGCAAAGTAGGAACTGGGTTCTTCGCAGCCAAAATATGGAAGGCATCTGAGTCAACAAAATCAGGAATGTTCGGGAACAACACGATGCCATAAACACATACAGCAAGGATGACGTCAAAAACACCCCAGCTACCCTTCTGGGCATATTCCCGAGCCTTCTCTACCAAGACATCCAACGGAAATCCCCATACGTCTCCTCTTCTGATCATCTTCCCAGACAGCTCAGACTCTTTCAAGCACAGGATGGCAGAAAGCTCAGCCAGATTAGGCTCAGCGTCCGTACGATAGAAAGGCATCTGCTCGCGGATCGGTATATCCAGAAGTGCAGAATACTCCTCCAGGGTAGGAGCTAAAACAAAGTCGGGAAATACGAAGCACCTGAGCTCCGCATCATAGAACTGTAACAGAGTATAGATGCCGCTGGTCTCGTAGGCAGATGGCTGATAAACGTAGGTCAGAATCCTCCCATATCTCTTTCTGAAGTCACCCATTACCCTCTTCTTAGCAATAGCAATCAATTCTAACAAAAGACTGATATCCGGAGACGGAAACTTGTAGGGCAATACTCTCTTCAGGGTTTCCATGTCTTGCTAGGAACAAACACCAGAACTGGAAGGGAAAGTATGTACCTGCAATACACACACGTTAGTTGAATGCAGATGGTAATGCAATGATGCAATATGATAAATAATGCAATCTGTGAACACAGGGGCTATGCTGTAGCCTGAAGAGGAATATCTCTGTGATCATGAACAGAAGACCACCACAGTCACCAGAACTTCAGGACACTAACTATCATCTGATACTCAAAATATCAATCCCCTGGTAGGAAATCCATCTGAACCTCTGTATCTGACGAGAAAACCATCTGATAATAGCATCAACCTCAGATAAGAAACCCATCTGACCCAGACAACACACCTGGAGATGAATCAAGAACACCATCTGATAAAGGCACTGAATCATGGTTTCTGAAGGCCAGTTTTCCTGCAATAACCCAATCCCCCTCACAGGTATGATCAACCTAATCCACGGACAAAGGCACGGCATCCTATGCGGTCATCAGCGTCACAGACTTTCATGAATGATGATACGATTCCCAGAAGGAGTGGCATCATCAAGTCATGAAGAGGCCTCACTTAGCTGACTTCCAAATGATCGGTCCCCAGAGTCGACAATCCTCACGTCTGGACTCCCCTCAGATCCTCAGGACCGGAAAGGAGCACCTCTGCAAGAATCTCGTCTGAGCGTAGATTTCGTAGGGAACTGTGCCTGCTCAGCAGACAGGTTCGTCTACTACTCTCCACAACTATATCTAGGTGCATACTCAAGCCCAGGTCCGGCTTCTCACTCACAGTAACCTCCCTTGCCCACAGCAATAATCACAATAATATAATGCTGGAAAAATAAATGCGGAAAGGTAAAGGTACAGAAAAGTAAAGTGCAGAAAAGTAAAACACAATATGCACAACACCCAACAAATAAACACCCAAGCGCTAGGATTGACTCGCGTAGGGGATGGGAAACGGTCCCAGCATAAGGGATGGGAAAAGTCCCTAGATGCTATAAGTCCCCAGCAGAGTCGCCAGCTGTTGCTACTGCGAAAATCGGCGCCGGCTTGACAGGAGAGTCGCCACCGTGCGTTATTTATCCCTCAGAGCGGGAAAGGAAACGCTCGAAGTAAACCTCGCAAAGACGGGAAAAGGTATGGTCATCGCAACCAAAACCTGGATTCGGGAGTCGGTTACGCAAGGGGAAGGTATTAGCACCCCTCACGTCCATCGTACTCGATGGGATCCACGCTTGATGTTTATAAGGAAAAGGGTCTGTTGATCTACCTACGCTAATGGTTGGTCTGAAAAGAAAAGAAAAGGACAGGACTCGACAGAACATACGATGTTCTGGGCCTACGTATTCCCTCGTGCAATGGGAAAGTCAGAGTCAACGTAGTTCGACTACCTACGTCTAAACGGGGAAAAGGTTGCTCGCCAGGACATCGCGTCCTGTGCCTACGTACTTCCACACAGCATGGAAGATCAGAGCAAACGTAGTTCGACTAACTACGGGTTATCTGGGCGCTCTCCCACAGCAGTGAGAAAACAAACTGATCTCAAAGGTTCGGGAACCTACAACTACGATCTGGTCTCAAATGCACTCGGGCAATAGAAAGGGATAACAATTAGTCGTTAGCGGGAAAGTCTCGATCGCACAGCCGCGAGAGAACAAAGGTTAGTCGTTAGTGTGCTCGCTAGGATATCGCATCCTATGCCTACATATCCTTGTCTGGCACGAGGAATCAGAGCAGCTGTAGTTCAGCTAACTACGGATCAAGCTACTCAAAAGCTCCTACTGAACAGAAAGGGAAAAAACACCCTAAACTATAGCTGGAAAAGGGGAATCTACCTACTGATATCATGCCTGGTTGACCATCCTAATGTCTATCATAACGACTCCGCAGCGGAGAAGTCATAGCTCCTAAGGGATCATGGCAACAGGACTAAACGACAAACAAGAAATACTGCAAAGCAAAGAAATAACGAAAATATGCATGAATGCAACAACTAAACAAACAAGGCACAAAGGCCGCAAACCACAGAGGTAAGGGAGCTCAGCTCTACCAAATACCAATAAGCAAAGCCACTCAATAATAAACAAGCAGAAGGAGGACCACCTCAACTTCTCATGCACACAAAGTCTACTTCTAAAATGCACTATCTCAGAACTATCTAGATGAACACCTAAGTCTAATGCAACATAACATCACACAAGTCAAACAATACGAAGAGAAGGCTAGCTAACCTGACAAACCTCTATCCTCAAAACAAGAACTACTCCTGGGCAAGGCCCCTAACAAAACTGAAGCAAACTCCTAATCTATTTCTAAACAAAACCCTATGCAACACCTTAAGCAAAGATCTAAGCAAAAACTCTAATCAAAACCCTAAGCAAGAGGAATCAATCCCAGTCTCCAAGCTTCAGAACAAGCTTACCAGAGAAAGGGAGCTAAGCAGACAAGCTCATAGTGCCTTCCTCGGGAAAGTACCAGGAGGTTACTACTCAGGAGTCATATCCTACGCGGCTCGACAACTGTGATCAGTTTACATTCCTCCTCAGGAGAAATTAAACTCACATGAAAGCTCCGGTATCACTGGATACTTGAGAAAACCTATATGCATTAAGGGAACTAAGTGAACAGACCCATAGGACCTTCCTCAGGAAAGTACTAGGAGGCTGACACTTAGGAATCGTATCCTACGTGGCTCAACAACTGTGATCAGTTTACATTCCTCCTCAGGAGAAACTAAACTCACAAGTTGGCTCCAACATCACTGGATACTTAAGAAATCCTAGATAAACTAGTGGAACTAAGTGAATAGACCCCTAGGACCTTCCTCAGGAAAGTACTAGGGGGCTTCCACTTAGGAATCGTACCCCATGTGGCTCAACAACATGTGATCAGTTTACATTCCTCCTCAGGAGAAATTAAACTCACAAGTTGGCTCCAACATCATTGGATACTTACGAAAGAGGTGAGGAGGAAGAATGAAAGTCATTCATAGTGCCTTCCTCAGGAAAGTACCATAAACTCCCTTCAAGCTTCAGGATCTCGAACCTCACAACCAGATAACAAGCTCCTAGACTAAGCCTCAATCCAATGCATCCTTGCAAGCTCCAACAGGACTTCAACCAGCTTCCATCCTCAAGAAGAACCCACAGGCCACCAAACCACAAGAAACTACCTCTGAAGTTCAACCACAGTTGAACTTCAAAGTCAGAAGTCATCAAGACTTCTCCTATCCTCAAGCTCAGACAAATCATATCAGAACATCCTACAAAAATCTATCAAAAACCTATGGGAAACCTACATGGCTCTATGACAACATACCAAAAAATCAGAACAAAATTCAATACCAGATGAAAGAACTAAAATCAGCAACACAGACATATCCACAAACCAATTATTCAATATCAAAACAATACAAAAAATGCAATTAAACTGAAAATGCATGATTAAGCTAATGTTTTTGCACTATAAAATTCTACATTGAATTACGAGTCTACAAAAAAAAGAACGGAATTATTTGACTAAACCTACTATTTTTTATGAATTTTCTAATAATATGCATAACCTAAAAAATATTATAAAAGTCAATTAAATGGAAAATATACCAAAAATATCAAACAAAAATAAAATGGCATTTTTATTTTTATACAATTTTCTAGACATTATTATAAAGTGGTAGAAAAAAGAAGAATTAAAAAATCAATTGTTTTTATTTTGTTATGAATTTTTCAAGAACAAGAAAATAATAAAAGAAATTAAAAAAACAAAATTGAAATAAAACTGGAGGGGGGGTGCTAACAGCGAGCTTCTAAGTTCATTCTGGCTGGGCCCTGAAGAGGGGTGGTGCGCATAGCAGGTTTTGCGCTGGCCCAATGACATCCAAAAAAACCATTAATAAAACAGAAAGAAAAACGCACAGGGGGGTGCAGCCTAGTAAGTTTTCCAGTTAATTCTCATTGGGCTTACGCCCAGGGGGGTGTTGATAGTGATAAGGGCCCTAGGCCCAGTTCCCATCATTCTGCCTCTCACACGCCAGGGGGGGGATTGAGTAACATGGGGGTTGCTTCAGTAAAACGTGTTTGGGCTTGGCCCAAACCCTAACCCTAACCTAAACCACAAAATCAATCCCCCTTCCAATACTCAGATCACTGTTCACTCAACCCTAAACCCTAGCCGTCGTCTTCCCTCATCTTCCTCACCCTATCTGAAACTCTCATATCCTTCTCAAGAACTCTCAGCCAACATCAAACACAGACCCAGCAACACCATCAATCTAAGCCTAACAATCCTAAATCAGCCTCAAACACATCATCAAACTCAGACCAAATCTCAGCATCATATATTCAAACCATGCATCAATTAATTCCTCAAAACCCTAGCCGTTCTATAAGTCAATGAAAACAACGCAATCTGAAGCTATAGAACATGCAACGAGTTTCAGAAAGCATACCTGAAGACGAATCTGGAGCGAACGGGAGATTCTGGAGCGAACTGGAGCGTATTGGCGAACGAAACTCCTTCAACGACGATCCAAGCTGTTAGCAGGAGAATTGGGGGTTGATGAACGCGTATGAAGAAGAAAAAGGGCCTGGAATGTTCTTGAGGAAGTTCGTTGAAGGATGTTTATTGAAGATGGAGAACAGCTTTCTTGATGGAGTTGTGGAGGAGATCAGAGACGATCTGGAGATTCTGGAAAAGAAATTGGAAGAAGACGTTCTTGAAGATTCTGAGAAACGTATGATGAAGGTACCATGAACCTTGATGATGGAATTCTGGCTGGAACTTGAGAGATCTTTGAAGATCCTGAAGGAGCTCGTCGAAGATGACGATTCTGGAACGTCTAGTTTTTCCGGCGAGATGCAAACGGAGGGGATCGGAGACGATCGGAGAAGAAAGGAGGAAAAAAAATGGATTTCTGGAGATTTCTAGTACTTGGGGTTTCCGGCGAAGAAGACGGTGGCCGGAGACGGTTGGACGGTGGCTCAGGGCGTCTGCATGGCCGCCGGTGGCTTCTCCGGCGAAACTCAGGTGGTGCCCTGTGGTGATGGCAGGTGGCAGAGTAGGTTATTGCATGGGTGGCACGTGGCTTAGGGAGAGAGAGAGAGATAGTCTGAGTGGGACGCGTGTGAGAGTGTGAGGGAGTCTGAGTGTGTGAGGTGGGGTCCTCCTGAAGCGCAACGTGGGGCCCTTTATATACTGCCAAGTGTCACTCCTTGGCCAAAACCTGGAAAAAAACGAATTGGACTGGAAAAAAGCTGAGATGGGCCTCCAAAAACTGCCTCCTGGGCCCACGAAAAATGACCAAAAAACCTGGAAAAAAAGCTGAATAAAAGAAATGATTAAATGAAAACTCAAGCTCAATTAGAAGCTAATCCAAGAATTAATCCTAATTAACTAATTAACACTACAATTAATTCTAACTAACATTAATCTATCCTAATTAATTCTAACAAATTCAATTAACTTCTAAACAAAAGATTAATCCTAATTAAATCTAAAACATGATTAAATCTAATTGACTCTATATTAATCCAAAAATTAAAACTCTACTAATAAAATCCTAATAATCTCTATTAAAATTCATACTATTATTCTAAAACATTATACCTAAAACTATTTATTTAATATTCTAGAAAAAATCTATATTAAAAGATTAAAACTATTAAAGCTATTTAAAACTATTAAAAAACCTATTAAATCCTAAAAAATGATTTAAAAGCTATTAAAAATCTATAAAATTCTATATTATTCTAAAAAATGATAAAACTATTTAAAATCTTATTTAAATTCCAGAAAAATCTATAAAGCCTATAAAAAAATCGCAAAAGGCTATTAAACCCTAAAAATGCAGACAAATGCAAATGACCCCCATAACAGAGTGCACGAGACCAGATCGAATCGAACAGAGAACCCCGGGCATCAGAATATCCCCAAAATTTACTATGTAAGCTGAAAATCACTGAGGAGCGCACAATTTCCCGAAAATAAAACCCGGGTGATCTGGACGGGATCTGCCATATCTGATAGACGAAAATCAAGCTGTAACCCTGATATCCTCCGTCTGTACACAAATATCATGCGTCTGATTTGCGAGTATGAATTTAAACCACGAGTCAGATAGGAGAATCGGTTGGTCAAATTTTAGGGTGCAACAGTAATGACCCCTTCATCATCCTTAACAGGGTCAACGATATCAAAGGCTCATGATGGTCATAGGAAGGAAGATCCGGATTCAATACGCAGGTCCGTTCGAAACACACTTGGTTTTCGTCTCAAAACATTTCTTCCCATTCTTCGTCTTATTTCTGGGTTTTGTTTTCTAGTTTTTGATTTCTATTTTTTTCGGTTAGTTTGGTTTGAAGGCTGTTGAGGGGATGACGATGAGAAAAAGATTGAATGGCGAATGGGTTTTTAATTATAAAGGAGGTAGGTTGAAGGAAAGGGCGAGTCAATGGGGTTTAACGAAGAAGATTTGAAAGAGGGTTCGAAGGTTCAAAAGGGTATAGTGATGAATGTAAATCTGAAAAGATTTGAAGGAAGTTGAATCATGAACAGAGGGAGTTTCGAAGAATGTGATGAAAGTGACGAAAATTTCGGAAGATTTGGTCCTTTTTTTTTTTAAAGCTCTCAAGTTATGGGGGTTGGGGGATTGAAGAAGAAAAAATGGGAGAAGAGCTTCTTCAAAGCAACCGGCGGCTAGGGTTTTTTGAGTGGCTATGTTTTCGGTTGGAGGCCCCCTCCAATCCTATTTTCAGAATCAAGTTTTATAGGGTTTAATGGATAATATCCCAAGCTGATGTTTGCTTCCCTCTTTGTTGTTTTGCAGGTCCCTTTTGGATATTTCAACAACTTTTTTTCTTTTTGAATTGTGAGTGGGTTGGTATTGTAATGGTTGTCTCTGCTGTTGCAGGTTTTTGTAGTGCTGGCTGCTACTGTTGTCCTTTTGTAGCAGGGGTGTGTGTTTTCTATCAAGTTACGGTACGATTCATTACAGGACCATACTTGTTGCTATTGATTTCATTGTGAATTACACTCACTGCAATATTTTTACTTTTTTTACTACTGTGAAACTTGTGGTCACACACTGCCCTGTTTTGACTTATTGATGGAATGATTAATCCCTCTCAATTTGGCTCTCATTTTTCTTGTAATAGTGAATTGTTGCTGCAAATTCGACTCTGGCCGAGAATCCTTGTTGTTACATTTATGATGTTCTTTGGAATTACCTATCATCTTGCCTCTCGTATCTTTACAAAGCCATGAACCCACAACCTTGGACAAGCTTCAACCGTGATCATTTCTCAAAGCATTGAAGACTTGTGAAATCAACCGTAAGAATTTGTTTAAGGTTTTGGGACAGTATGCATAATGCCAACTTCTGTGTAACTTTTCTTCGTACATAGCTCGACAAGAACGAAAGTGAAGCTCCAACATACTTGAAGAGAATTTGATCAGCTTCTTGATTGAATATCGAATGCAAACAAAGCTGCAATTTTTGGTTACAAAATGAAGGTTGGCTTGCTCGCTGCGAGAAGTGGATGTGCGGTATGTGACAGTTTATTGTGAGTTGTTGTTTATGATGCGTTTTGGAGTGAAAGAAAACGCGTCGTACATGTTGTTTGGCATTACTGCGACATGTTCTGCAGGTTGCGGTAACATAATTTTTTCTCAAAATTTTCAGTGTGTACGCGGCTCGGCATGTCGCAATGATATTGTTATTTTTCAATTGCAGGTTTGGAGGTGAGGTTTTGTGCTACACTGAGTTTGAGGTTTTCTCGCTGCATGAGTTTTTTGTTGTGAGTACGGATGAAGATTTTCAGTGCGAGATTCGCGTAACCGTCTGGTTTATTGCAACATGATCATCTTAGCAACTGATGTAAGTACTACATGTTATACGTATTGGTTTTGTTGTGATGCACTGTGTCTATCATATTTTACGAATCCTTGATGCTGTTGATTTTGTTTGCCTCTAACAGCCTTGAAACATCTCTACCAGATTCCGAAGCTCGAATGAACCTATGCTCTATATCCTTTATGCTGGAGAGAAAATCTTTGGCTCTATGAGTGATGAACTCTGAAGGATCCTCTCTTTCTGTGCACACATTGTTCACATCCATCTGCTTCTTCTCCTTCTTTGAACATGATTTTCCAACACCACCCTTTTCAGCCACATCAAGATTTATGTCTTCATCAGCGCTACCTGGTGTCGTTACCACCTCTAACTGTCTCACATTTCCATCAACCAATTGTTCACAACCTTCAACTCCCCTTGAAACAACCAAATGATCATCTGAACCAGGTTGAAACCACTGATCCCTGCAATCTCTAAACTCACTCCCATTCACAACTAACCTAAAGCTCTCACTATCCTCACTAGGATCAAAGAAATCCCAAGATGCACCTAGCTCAGGTGGAGGAGAAGGTGGAGGCATAGAAGAAACCACATTGGATTCATCATCCAAGTACTTGTTACCAAAAGCATCAATTGTAACAGTAACAGAACCACTACCACTTGATCTCATATAGCTAAGAGAAGGAGGAGGTGTTGAAAAAGGACTTTCATTATGCAAAGGTGAATCTGAAGCCTCAACCTCAGCAACATTCAACGGCGATGAAGGAGAAGGGTAACTAGTTTGAGAAGGCATTTTATCAGAAATCGATAAAGAAGACTCTACAAGCACCTCAGCTTCAGCATATCTTCTTAAAGCTATACCAACATTTCTAAGAGATTGAATGTAAGAAACATGTGAAGCAGCTAAATCATATCTAGAATCAATAGCCACCTTGATGAACCGTTTTCTTTCTTTACACATACATAAAGCTTCATTCTTTTCAGCTCTTGAGTTAGTAGCACCCATTTTCTAAATCACAGTACACCAATCATTCATAGAAAAGACTCAATTTTTAATAACCCCTTAAGATAGAAATGTGAACTTTATGATTCAGAGATAGTAAAACAAAAGAAAAATGGAGACCCAAGTTGCATGGTGAAGCAGTGAGTTTGAAAGTGAAAGAGGGTATTGTCGCTACTGCAAAAATCGGCGCCGGCTGAACAGAAGAGTCGCCACCGTGCGTTATTTATCCCAACGGAGGGAAAGGAAACGCTCGAGGTAAACCTACCGCAAAACGGGGAAAGGTATGGTCATCGCAACCAAAACCTGGGTTCGGGAGTCGGTTACGCAAGGGGAAGGTATTAGCACCCCTCACGTCCGTCGTACTCGACGGGATCCACACTTGTTTTCGGGTATGGATTGTTATTTCTATCTACTCTACAGGTCAGGGGTTAAAAGAAAATAAAATGACTCGACAAAGTATCGCACTTTATGCCTACGTATTCCCGTCTAGAACGAGAAATCAGAGTCAACGTAGTTCGCCTACCTACGGGAAAGGAGGGGAAGGTTGCTCGCTAGGATATCGCATCTTATGCCTACGTACTTTCATACAGCATGAAAGATCAGAGCAAACGTAGTTCGGGCCACGTACGACACAAGTCTGTTTTGATTGTTTTTATTTCTTCTGAAAAAGGGTTTTTCTAATTAACAGTCCAAGCGGACAAAATTGACGTTTTGATGAGTTCACATTCTTTTACGGAAGAAGTGTCTTTTATTGGGTTTGAAATCTTATTGTGTTTTTCTGTTTGTTTTGAGAAAGAAGAGACAGAACTCTAACCTACGGTTGAAAAGGGAATCAAACTAACCTAGTGTTATCATGCATGGGTTAAGACCTAATGTCTATCATGTTCCTCTCTTGCGCAGAGAGAAACAGAGATCCTAAGGGAATAGACGGAAACAGAAACAATAGCATATATACAATAAAGCAGTAAAATGCATGGATGCAGCAATACAAGCGAGGCAAGGGAGTCCCACTCAACCTCGAACCTAGAAAACAATAGGCAAAAGTGAACAGGATTCACTTTCAACCTAACAGGTTAAATAGCAAATAATACAGTCGGGGAAAACCAAACAATACATCAAGAAACAAAACAGCAAAAATAAACAGCCACAGCAGCTCTGCATCATCATCTGTCTTCAAGTCATCTCCAAACAGCTACAGGCTTCAAGCAAGCATCAATCTTTATCTTCACAGCCTTCAAGAAATGTCTTTATTATCAGTCTTCCATCTGCAATGGCTTTTCTTCAAGTCTCAATCTCCAAGAGGAATATCAGTCAACAAGATGGAATGAATGTTAAACAGTCAATTGCCTACCAAGGGTGGCTCATTACCTGCTAACATTATACAGACAATTTTCCCTCAAAAGTTCTATCTTTCAAATACATTCACTAATCCTTCCAAAGGAAGAAGGTGGATATTTGAAAGAGACTTTGAATCATAGGGAAAGAATGGAGGCAGATAAGACCTTCCATATTTGTGAATCAAGCTTTCTACTCTAGAGCTTTGCCTAGCTCCTAAATCCTATACTCCTCAACAGCTGCTAGCAAAGGATACTCCCCATCAACTCTGGAAGTTGGTCTTCAATCTCTTTGATCTCCAATGGCCTTCATCATCAAAGTCTTCAGCTCTCCCAATCCCCAAGCAAACCCAATACCCCACACAGACAAATGAAATAACCCTAGAGAGGGCACACCATACAGTCAAACAACTATAAGCAGTATACTAATAGTAATAGCAGAATAAGGGAAACCTAGTAATTTCTAAGGGATCTATCATCTACCCATAACCCCTATAGTCCCATACCCCAAAGATTCAAACTACCATTCCTAAAAGAAATGAGTTGCCACACTTATGTTATCTCCTAAACCCTAGTTTTGGTCATACTAATCACACCTAAACAAATCATCTAAAATTAAGTCCTAAAATCATGAATTAAATTTTATATACAAGATAAAGGTCTAAGCTAATCAACCTAAAAAGAATGGATCAAAAATGTTAAAGCATCTATTTAAACTAAAATCAACAAATTCATGCATTAAACTAAACATTATTTAATCCTATTTAAAAGAAAAATATGCTAAAAATACAAAATAAAATGAAATGCTAAATTTTTTTATGTGATAATTTTCTTAACAAAATTATGAACAATATTCAAAAACAACCAATTAAAAACATGCAATTTTCGATTTATAGTGATTTTTCAAAGAATTAAAAAAAATGAAGGGAATTAATGTGGATTAATTGGAAATGGGGTGCAACAAGCAATTAAAATCAGTTAAAAAAACAAGATGGGCCCAGACTGGGGGCGCGCATAGCAAGCGCGTCTGGGCCCAATGATCAGAAAACATAACAAAAAAACAAAAAGGGAAAAACGGTGCAAATTGCGAAAAACTTAGTTCAAATGGCATTGGGCTTGCGTTTGGGGGTGGGATTAGCATTGGAATTCAGGCCCATTGGTGCGTTTAAATGAAACGCTGAGTTTTGATGCTCAGAAGCATTCCCTCCAAATTTTAATTAAATCGTGGCCATACGATCAGACTTTTAGTCAACCAAGGAGACCACATCCAACGGTCCTCACATTTCTTCCCCAAATGGTTAGGGTTTTCAGCCATGGGAGCTCCATGCACGAGCTTATGGACCAGACCTTCCACCTTCTCATACGCCCTCAATTCTCCATGAAAACAAATTCTGTAAAGAGCAAAGTTGCTTTACTCCTTCCCCTCTGCACAGCCATGACCATAGGTTCCTCTAAAACTCAACCAAGAAACAAACCCGATAGGTAGAACAACTCGGTTCCACCATTTTCACCTGTTATCAACCATGCCAAACCTTGTTAATCTTTACCCTATCATGATCTACACATTATGCTGATTACTCTAAGCTATTTATCCAAGATTATCTTGCCATAAACTATGAGTTCTAAACCCTAACAGATTATGCACTCCAATGGCAACCTCCATGGATTGGTCTCAAATTCACCAAAATCAATCACCTAACTATGCCTAACCATTCTAACCTAATAACTCTCTATGATTCTAACTAATTCAAGAAATTCGAAGAGAAAACTAACCTGGTGTAAATGATGAAAACAGGTATAGAAATCCTTGGATCTGATGCTTGCAATGATTGGGAATTGATCAATAAGCTTGCTCCTGAGTTCTGTATGCAAAAGATCTTGCTCCAAGGTCTTGAATCTTGCAATCACAATGTTCTTGCTCCTTGGATGATGGAATTGGATAGCACGATTTCTTCTTCAATTCTACCAAATTCTGATGGAAATGTGATCTATGAAAGATATTGATGATGATCAAATCAAGAAATTTGGAAATTGATGGAGATTTGATGAAGTTTGAGAGGGTTTTGCAAAATGGAAGAATGATGTATAGCTATGTGTTTTGATCACAATGAATCACCAACCATGGCATGAAGTCTCTCAATGCAATATATAGATAATAATAGAAACCTCTAGAACTTTGTAGAACCTTCCCATGCACACTTTCCCTTGGATTTGGATTATGTAACTTCCTTTGTAAGTAACCAAGCATAACTTCTAAATCTTGAACCAAACTCAAAAATCCACTTTTTCCAATGTTCTTAAAACATTTTTCCAATCAAAATGACCTATAATTTCATCCCATTTGGCCAAATTATGAAAAATCTCAATTTTAGGTCATTTTTTATTCATTAAATTCACCAATTTTGAAACCTTGAGCTATGAGCCTTTCCAATCTTTCATGGTCACTTTTCTAGACTCAAAATGTCATTTGGAGCAAGTTTGATGTTGTGAAGTTTTTCATTTGAAGCCTCCTTGTATGAGTTTTGGGCATAGGCTTGAAATGACCTGTAATTCTCAAATGACCAAAATACTCTTTGCTTGCCAAGACCATAAGTAGAGTTCCACAAATCATATGAAGGCATACCATACCATTATAGAAAGCTAAGACAATGAGTAACAACTCTTATGTTGACCAGAAATTCATTTGAAATCTCCTTGATGGGTAAACGTAGCTTGGAAGACAAGTAACTTTCACAGACAAAATTTCAGATACCTCAGATGACCTGTAACTTGCAAGGACCATAACTTGAGTTCTATAAATCTCCTTGATGTCTTCCACCACTCAAATTAAAGGTATTGAGATCCTATACAAGTTTCATGTTGACCAAGGATCCATTTGAAGCTTGAATTTTGACTTATCTTGCTTGGAAGTTTGCCCTAAATCAGGGGATTTTACACAGAAACCCTAATTTAGAAACTCCTCTTCTTCTTGAATTCTCTTGATTTATTCTTGGCACATCACCATATCCTTATCTACATGTCAAATTATGAACCCCACATCTATCAAATAAACCTTAATGCCTTTCAATCAATCATTTGACCTAGGGTTGACCCAGGGTTGACCCAGATGAAACCCTAGTTGACTGTCTTCAACTGCAACTCTTGTGATCATATCAATGACTTGTCTCCTTCTCCAAATGACTTTCTAAGTCTTCCATGATGTCTACATACTCTCCATGCTCAGCTCAATTCACAGCTCACAACTTCTTTGATGATCCTCAGATACCCTCAGGATAGGAAATAGATTCAATGCTTGATCCACTGACTTCTCAGCTTTCAAATTCTTTCTGATGACTTGAATGAGATTGAATTAGAATAATAACCTCTTGATAGGCTCCTAGAGATGAGAATAGTAATTGGTCCCTTGTTGAATGACTTGCTATGCTATACTATGCAGATGATTAGACTATGTGCATGACTCTATATGCAAATGCTAATGCAATTGAAACATAAACCAAGTGAATAAGGTTGAGAAAATTTTAGGGTGCAACAGTTGCCCCTATTCAAGCGACTTGGACCCGATTGGGTGAAGAGCGAACGGCCTTCAAACATTCGAGGTACGAGACGATTGAATACTAAGAACCCGAAAATTTGCCAACCGCAGAAATAAACTGCACCACTGCTTGGGGAACAACACTCATCAACCGAATCTAACTGTCATGGCAACCAACCGATCCATTAGCGATCGTGCTGGGGATTATTTTCATCGGCCTGAAAAAGATTCTGTCATCGAAGAAATCTCAACTAAACTTGTCCACTTCAGGACTCCACCTGCTGTCAACCCGGAAAAATCTCGGCGACTTCGCTGGGGATAACTCGTCTGCCTTTCATCAGAAATAAATCGTCCACGTTAGGAGTAAACTCTTCCACGTTAGGAATAACACCGTCCACGTTAGGACTAAGACTTCGTCTGGATCTGTCCACGTCAGGACTAAACTTTCTAGGTTATGAATACATCGTCCACGTTAGGACTCACCTTTCCACGTAAGGAATATATCGCTTTTTTCCCACGTAAGGAATCAACTTCTTTCCACGTAAGGAAATACATCTATCTTTCCACGTAAGGAATACGTCTTCTCTTTCCACGTAAGGAAACCAACTCTTCTTTCCACGTAAGGAAACATCTCTTCTTTCCACGTAAGGAATAAAACTTCTGATTTGTCCACGTAAGGACTCACATTTTTCCACGTAAGGAATAAATCTTCTTTCCATCTTTCCACGTAAGGAATGTATCTTTTTTTCCACGTAAGGAATAAACTTGTCCACGTCAGGACTCACGTTTCGTCTTGATTTGTCCACGTCAGGACTCATATCTTCGACCCGCTGGGGAAATAAAATTTGTCCACGTCAGAACTCACATCTCGACCTGCTGAAGAAATAAAACTTGTCCACGTCAGGACTCATGCTTCACTAACACGAAGAGAGATAACCTTGTCCACGTTAGGACTTGCGCATCTTGTTATCACGAAGAACTAAAAACTTGTCCACGTCAGGACGCACATTTCACCATTACGAATAAAGATATCTGCTGGAAATAAATGGTCCACGTCAGGACACCAACACGAAGAGTAATCAACTTTGTCCACGTCAGGACTTCACATTCAACCAATACCGAGAAACCGAATCTGTCCACGTTAGGACTAGCACACATCGTCAATCTGAGGGAATAAATCTGTCCACGTCAGGACCCCCACTTCTCTAGCACGAAGAAAGCCCGTCAATAAATTGTCCACGTCAGGACTCATTTTTCCATTGGTCCCAAACCACAAACTTCTTAGCACTGACGTGACAGCGACTTTGAGGCGGACTCCACTGGGGATATTTGGAAACCAAACTACCGGACGCCTGTTCTGATAACCGGCGGCAGCCTCTGAAATTCTAATTCATGAAACCCTCTGGGGACGGAACGATTCTCTTGGGGAAAAATCAACTGACTCCGCTGGGGGAGAGTAACTGACCCTACTAGAAAGGGTAGACTGCCTGAATACAGCTCGCCAGTTGGAAACATTAATCTTCGGAGGCTAAACCACTCTGCTTGAGATAAGGGAATCCTTCTGGGGGACACCACATTGTCTGAATACATCCTACAATCTTGGAATCATCAAACTCTGCTAAGGATAAATGACTTTGCTGGAGAATGTCCTTTGGATAAGCTACGACTAGCTGGGGAATTTGATCTTTCTTCAGTGAGGAAAATTGTTATCTCGGGAGCGCGACCTGCGTGGGGAGCGAGTCTTTCGTTACGAGCTTCTGATTCATACTGCAATCTTTTGATCGTCCTCTTTATACGACTATAAACCCTGCAACCCCACAAACAAGACAAGACAAGTCTACACAACCAAATCTATTCAGGTGAGTGTTAGTGACATTATTTTCAGTTAATTCAAAGTTTTAGCAATCATTGGCAAGGGCCAGTGACGTTATACACATGCTAGTTTCATTAAACCTAGGCGTTTATCATGCACAAAACAGTAAAGAACCAGCATCAAATACTGAATGACATATTTTATTGATTGGGCCCCTGAATGGGCAGAGTTTTGTACACGGGATGTAACTCCTGAAAAGAGGAAGCTACGCACAGCAAATATACAAGTATGCACAAGGAGCATAAATATAATAACAAATCAAATTTGTACACATGTCGGCAACAGGATGCAGACGAACATCACGAATTGATCCTCCTATGACTCGCCCGACTCTAATGCTTTCCCGGTATTCACACTTCCGAAGAGATTGTATCTGATAATCGACCCCTCAGATATATTCTCCCGCACCAATGCTCATTGCAGTATCAAATTCGGACCACAGTCATTTGCTTTTCAAATCCCTAACTTTTGCGTGAACCGCCCTTTACGGGTTTTCAGTTCACCGGGATACCCTTTTTTGCCGAAGCCGCCTGTCGCTACTGCGAAAATCGGCGCCGGCTGAACAGAAGAGTCGCCACCGTGCGTTATTTATCCCAACGGAGGGAAAGGAAACGCTCGAGGTAAACCTACCGCAAAGACGGGAAAAGGTATGGTCATCGCAACCAAAACCTGGGTTCGGGAGTCGGTTACGCAAGGGGAAGGTATTAGCACCCCTCACGTCCGTCGTACTCGACGGGATCCACGCTTGTTTTCGGGTATGGATTGTTATTCTATCTACTCTATAGGGTTAAGGGTTAAAAAGAAAATAAAATGACTCGGCAAAGTATCGCACTTTATGCCTACGTATTCCCGTCTGGAACGAGAAATCAGAGTCAACGTAGTTCGCCTACCTACGGGAAAGGAGGGGAAAGTTGCTCGCTAGGATATCGCATCCTATGCCTACGTACTTCCATACAGCATGGAAGATCAGAGCAAACGTGGTTCGGGCCACGTACGACACAAGTCTGTTTTGATTGTTTTTATTCCTTCTGAAAAAGGATTTTTCTGATTATTGGTCCAAGCGGACAAAAATGACGTTTTGATGAGTTCACATTCTTTTACGGAAGAAGTGTCTTTTATTGTGTTTGAAATATTTATTGTGTTTTTCTGTTTGTTTTGAGAAGGAAGAGACAGAACTCTAACCTACGGTTGAAAAGGGAATCAAACTAACCTAATGTTATCATGCATGGGTTAAGACCTAGTGTCTATCATGTTCCTCTCTTGCACAGAGAGAAACAGAGATCCTAGGGGAATAGACGGAAACAGAAACAATAGCATATATACAATAAAGCAGTTAAATGCATGGATGCAACAATACAAGCGAGGCAAGGGAGTCCCACTCAACCTCGAACCTAGAAAACAATAGGCAAAAGTGAACAAAATTCACTTTCAACCTAACAGGTTAAACAGCAAACAATACAGTCAGGAAAAACCAAACAATACATCAAGAATCAAAAACAGCCAAGAAACAACAACAGCAGCTCTGCATCAGCATCTGTCTTCAAGTCATCTCCAAGCAGCTACAAGCTTCAAGTAATGCATCAATCTCCATCTCCACAGCCTTCAAGCAAGGTCTCTGTCATCAGTCTTCCATCTGCAATGGCTTTTCTTCAAGTCTCAACCTCCAAGATGAATGTCAGTCAACAAGATGAAATAAACGTTAAACAGTCAAATGCCTACCAAGGGTGGCTCATTAACTGTTAACATTGTACAGACAATTTTCTCTCAAAAGTTCTATCTTTCAAATACATTCGCTGATCCTTCCAAAGGAAGGAGGTGGATATTTGAAAGAGACTTTGAATCATAGAGAAAGGATGGGGGCAGACAAGGCCTTCCATGTTTGTGAATCAAGCTTTCTACTCTAGGGCTCTACTTAGCTCCTAAACCCTACAACCTTCAGCAGCTGCCAGCAAGATGCTCTCCACCAACTCTGGAAATTGGTCTTCAATCTCCTGGATCTCCAATGGACTTCATCATCACAGGTCTTCAGCTCTCCTCATCCCCAAACAAACCCAATACCCCACACAGATAAAGGAAATAACCCTAGAGAGGGCACACCACACAGTCAATCAAATACAGCAGTACACTGATAGAAATAGTAGAATAGGGGAAACCTAGTAATTTCTAAGGGATCTATTTACTACCCATAATCCCTATAGTCTCATACCCCAAAGATTCAATCTACAACTCCTAAGGGAAATGATTTAACTACACCTATGTTATCTCCTAAACCCTAGTTTTGATCATACTAATTACACCTAAACAAAACACCTAAAAATTAATCCTAAAAATATGAACTAAATTTTATATACAAGCTAAAGGTCTAAGCTAATCAACCTAAAAAGAATGAGTCAAAAATATTAAAGCATCTAATCAAACCAAAATTAACAATATCATGCATTAAACTAAACATTATTTACACCTATTCAAAAGAAAAATATACTAAAAATATGAAAATAAAATGAAATGCCATTTTTTTATGTGATAATTTTCTTGACAAAAATATGAAAAGGATGCAAAAACAACCAATGAAAAATATGCAATTTTCAATTATTTATGAATTTTCAAAGAATTAAAAAAATATGAAAGGAATTAATGGAATTAATTGGATTAGGGGTGCAGCAAGCAATTAAAATCAGTTGAAATGAAAGGATGGGCCCAGACTGGGGGGCGCGCATAGCAAGCGCGTCTGGGCCCAGTCAAACAGAAAACATGACAAAATAAAAAAAAGATGGAAACGGTGCATATAGCAATAAAATCAGTTAGAAATGAATTGGGCCTTGCGCCAGGGGGTGGTGTTAGCAAAGGAAACCTGAGCCCAATCTGAAGGTTTTAGTGAAACAGTGTGTTTCACCTTTTGAATTTCCCTCCGTATTTCAACTTCAAACCACGGCCATTGGATTGCAATCTGAGTCAAGTCAAACACCAAATCGTAGGGTCCTCCTTCATCTTCAACCTTGGGCAAACCCTAGAACCAGATAAACCTCCTCAAGCACGCACCTTCCATCGTTATGTTCTCCTTCAATCTTCCATGAAATCACACGATATAAAAACCAAAAGTGATCTACTTCTTCCCCTCTACACAGCCATGCCATTATCTTCTTCTAAAACTCACTCAAACCTCAAACCCGATAGACATAACAACTCAGTTCCACCATTTTCACCTGAGATCAATCCTGCCAAACCTTGCTAATCTTTACCCTAGCATGATCTACATCTTTCACTGATCATTTTAAGCTATATATCCAGGATTATCGTGCATTATTCTTGATGTTATAAACCCTAACAGATTTGGTACACCTATGGCAAACTTCATGAAACTTCCTCAAACTCACCTAAATTAATCATCTAACCTATCCTAACAGATCTAACCTAACAAATCTCTATGATTCTAACTAAATCAAGCAATTCGAATGAGAAACCAACCTGGTATAAATGATGAAAACAGGTGTATAAATCCTTGGATCTGATGCTTGCAATGATTGGAAATTGATCAACAAGCTTGTTCTTGAGTTCTGTATGCAAAAGATCCTGTTCAATCCTCTTGAATCTAGCAATTCCAACTTTCTTGCTCCTTGGATGATGAAGTTGGTAGCTCGAATCCTTGCTCAATTCAACCAAATCTTTGATGGAAATTGGATCTATGAATGATCTTGATGATGATGAGATGAAGAACCTTTGGAATTGATGGAGATTTTATGGAGTTTGAGATGCTTTTGCAAAATGGGAGATTGAAGTGTAACTTGGTATTATGAGCACAATGAATCACCAACCATGGCATGAAGCTATTCAATTCAATATATAGATGGAATTAGAAAGTCCTAGAACCTTGGAGAAACTTCCCATGCACACTTTCCTTGCATTTGGATTATGTAACTTCCTTTGTAAGTAACCAAGCATATCCTTCAAATCTTGAACCAAACTCAAAAATCCACTTTTGCCAATGTTCTTAAAACATTTTTTCCAATCAAAATGACCTATAATTTCATCCCATTTGGCCAAATTATGAAAAATCTCAATTTTAGGTCATTTTTCATTCATTAAATTCACCAAATTTGAAACCTTGAGCTATGAGCCTTTCCAATCTTTCATGGTCACTTTTCTAGACTCAAAATGTCATTTGGAGCAAGTTTGATGTTGTGAAGTTTTTCATTTGAAGCTTCCTTGTATGAGTTTTGGGCATAGGCTTGAAATGACCTGTAATTCACAGATGACCAAAATACCCTTTGCTTGACAAGACCATAAGTAAAGTTCCACAAATCATATGAAGGCATACAATACCATTATATAAAGCTAAGACAATAATGAACAACTCTTATGTTGACCAGAAATTCATTTGAAATCTCCTTGAGGGGTAAAAGTTGCTTGGAAGACAAGTAACTTTCACAGACAAAATTTCAGATACCTCAGATGACCTGTAACTTGCAAGGACCATAACTTGAGTTCTATAAATCTCCTTAATGTCTTCCACCACTCAAATTAAAGGTCTTGAGATCCTCTACAAGTTTCATGTTGGCCAAGGATCCATTTGAAGCTTGCATTTTGACTTAACTTGCTTGGAAATTTGACCTAAACTAGGGGATTTTACACAGAAACCCTAATTTAGAAACTCCTCTTCTCCTTGATTTCTCTAGATTTCTTCTTATCATATCACCATATCCTTATTTACATGTCAAATTATGAACCCCACATCTCTCCAATAGGCCTTAATGTCTTTCAATCAGTCAATTGACCTAGGGTTGACCTAGAGTTGACCCCAGATGAAACCCTAGTTGACTGTTTTCAACTGCAACTCTTGTGATCACATCAATGACTTGTCTCCTTCTCCAAATGACTTTCTAAGTCTTCTATGATGTCTATATACTCTCCATGCTCAATTCACAGCCCACAACTTCTTTGATGATCCTCAGATACCCTCAGATAGGAGATAGATTCCCTGCTTGATCCACTGACTTCTTAGACTTCAATTTCTTTCTGATGACTTGAATAAGATTGAATTTGAATAATAACCTCTTGATAGGCTCATAGAGATGAGAATAATGCTTGGTCCCTGTTGGGTGATTTGCTATGCTATACAGATGGTTAGGCTATGTACATGACTCTATATGCAAATGCTAATGCAATTGAAACATAAACCAAGTGAATTAGGTTGAGCAAATTTTAGGGTGCAACAGCTGCCCCTATTCAAGCGACTTGGACCCGATTGGGTGAAGAGCGAACGGCCTTCAAACATTCGAGGTACGAGACGGTTCAATACTAAGAACCCGGAAATTTGCCAACCGCAGAAATAAACTGCACCACTGCTTGGGGAACAACATTCATCAACTGAATCTAGCTGTTACGGCAACCAAGTGATCCATTAGCGACCGTGCCGGGGACTATTTTCATCAGCCTGAAAAAGATTCTATCATCAAAAAAACTTGTCCACGTTAGGACTCCTGTTTTGTCAACACAAAGAAACATCAACTAAAGCTTGTCCACGTCAGGACGCCACATGCCGTCAACCCGAAAAATCTCGACGACTTTGCTGGGGATGACTCGTCTGCATTTCATCAGAAATAAATCGTCCACGTTAGGAATAAACTCTTCCACGTTAGGAATAACACCGTCCACGTTAGGACTAAGACTTCGTCTGGATCTGCCCACGTCAGGACTAAACTTTCTAGGTTATGAATACATCGTACACGTTAGGACTCACCCTTCCACGTTAGGAATAAACTTCTTTCCATCTAAGGAATAACATTTTTCCACGTAAGGAAAATTCTCTTCTGGATCTGTCCACGTCAGGACTAAACTTTCTACGTCAGGAATAACTCTCTTCTGGATCTGTCCACGTCAGGACTAAACCTCGTCCACGTTAGGACCTACCTTTCCACGTAAGGAATACATCGTCCACGTCAGGACCCACTTTTCCACGTAAGGAATACATCGCTTTTTTCACGTAAGGAATGAACTTCTTTCCACGTTAGGAATCAATCTTTCCCCGTGAGGAATCACATTTTTCCACGTAAGGAATAACTCTCTTGATTTGTCCACGTATGGACTCCAATCTTTCCACGTAAGGAATACAATCTTTCCACGTAAGGAATCACATTTTTCCACGTAAGGAATAACTCTCTTGATTTTTCCACGTATGGACTCCAATCTTTCCACGTAAGGAATACAATCTTTCCACGTAAGGAATCACATCTTTCCACGTAAGGAAACCATCTTCGTACACGTAAGGAACACAATTTTTCCACATAAGGAAACCATCTTCGTCCACGTAAGGAATACAATTTCCACGTAAGGAATACCATCTTTCCACGTAAGGAACACAATTTTTCCACATAAGGAAACCATCTTCGTCCACGTAAGGAATACAATTTCCACGTAAGGAATACCATCTTTCCACGTAAGGAATACAATCTTCGTCCACGTCAGGAGTAAAATTTCCGCGTCAGGGATAAACTTCGTCCACGTTAGGACCCACCTCTCCACGTAAGGAATGCATCTTTCCACGTTAGGAATAACTCTTCTTTTCCACGTAAGGAATACGTCTTCTTTCCACGTAAGGAATCATATCTTTCCACGTAAGGAAACCATCTTCTTTCCACGTAAGGAAACCAACTCGTCTTGATCTGTCCACGTGAGGACTCCAATCTTGACTTGCTGAGGAAGTAGAACTTGTCCATGTCAGGACTCCCGCATCTTTGATCCGCTGGGGAAATAAAACCTTGTCCACGTCAGGACTCCCATTTCACTAACACGAAGAAAGATAAATTTGTCCACGTCAGGACTCGCGCATTTTATCATCACAAAAACTATAAACTTGTCCACGTCAGGACGCACATTTCACCATCACGAATAAAGATATCTGCTGGAAATAAATTGTCCATGTCAGGACACCAACACGAAGAGTAATCAATCTTGTCCACGTCAGGACTTCACCTTCAATCAATACGGAGAAATCAAATCTGTCCACGTTAGGACTAGCACATATCGTCAACTTGAGGAAATCAATCTGTCCATGTCAGGACTTCACATTCCATCAATTCTGAGAAGTCGAACCTGTCCACGTTAGGACTAACACCTCTTATCGGCCCGGGGAAATAAATATGTCCACGTTAGGACTAAACTTTCTAGCACGAAGAAAACTCGTCAATAAAATTGTCCACGTCAGGACTCATTTCTCCATTGGTCCTAACCCACAACCTTCTTAACACTAACGTGACAGCGACTTTGGGGCGGACTCCATTGGGGATATTTGAAAACCGAACTACCGGACGCCTGTTCTGATAACCGGCGGCAGCCTCTGAAATTATGATTTATGAAACCCTTTGATGACAAATAACTCTGCTTGGGGACAAGGAGAAATTCATCATGATAACTCTGTGGGGGAATATTGCCGAAACCGACGTTTTCGTTGAATGTCTCACGTCGAGATTTTGAATGTTTGGTAATTCATTTGAGCAAGAACTCCCTCCACCTGCAAGAGACACCATACTTGAAACCAACAATTAGCCAACCTGGTTTATGTTTCAAAATGCATGTGTTTGGCAATGATGAATGCTCCATTCGACATGGAAATGTTACGCGTCTTTATTTGGTAGATGCAAGTATGACACTATATACAAATGCAAATGCAGACTCGAACTGCTGGGATACAGAGACTGCTTCAGCAAAATAAATGCTGAAGACCATGCCGACTCCGCTGGGGATAGCCAGGTGCTCCAGAATTATTCCAGCAAAATAAATGCTGGAAAAGGGAAGTCAACCCTGCTGGGGATAGCATATGAGCCCGGTATGATCGAACTTCTGCTGAGGAATGAACGGATATCACACGGTATTCTGACAAAATAAATGCCAGGGCGCCCAACCAACTCTGACGGGGAGAGTCATAATCTTCGAGTTCCACTGGGAGGAAAGAGAACACTTGCTGCTGGAACGATTCTCTTGGGAAAATCAACTGACTCCACTAGGGGAGAGTAAATGATCCTGCGGGGAAAGGTAAACTGTCTGAATACAGCTCACAAATTGGAAATATTAATCTTCTGAGGCTGAACCACTCTGCTCGAGATGGGGGAATCCTTCTGGGGGACACCACACCGTATGAATACCGCCTATACTCTTGGAATCGCCAATTCTGCTGAGGATATACGACTTTGCTGGAGAATGCCCTTTTGCACAAGCCACGACTAGCTGGGGAATTCGATCCTTCTTCAGTGAGGAACAATGTTATCTCGGAAGCGTGGCCTGCGTGGGGATCGAATCTTTCATTATGAACTCCTGGTCCATACGGCAATTTTTTGATAGCCCACCTTCTCGGAACTCGGCTTCGGGGATACTAACATGCCCCAGTTTGTATTTTTGAACACTCCTTCTCGAAAGGAAATCCTAGTCAGGACTCTATCTTGAAATAGCTTGCCCCTGAATCTGCAACAATTTTGGAATGGACCCTACAGTCTTTGTATCCTGACGGCCAGACATGGACTGCTTCTACATTTCGAACCTCGAAGAGGTGTTTCAATAACCTAACTTTCGTGTTTTTTAGGGTGACCTGCCCCGGTCTCGCAATAATCCTTTGTCTCTGATTGACGGATTTGTGGAACAATGCCCATAACTACGAGAGATTTGCCAAATCTTGACCTGATTGCCCCAGATTTACTGATTCTAAGATGACTGACCCTACCGGAATTAATCGATATAGCTTGCCCCAGTTCACAAAACATTTGGGCATTCTGCATTTTATCTTGATCAGACCTTCCACTGTAGGAATCTTTCCTGTTACCATGCGCTTACTCGCAAGTAACACAGGTTGTTCTGCATAAAAGATATATTAAATGCAATGCATATGACAGTTTCAAAATCCAAGTCTGTTCACTGGAAAAAAATTTGCGACATGTAAGGAATCAATTATCAAAATGTCAATATGAAAGCTGGTAAGAGGAATCCTTTTAGGAGTCAGTTTCGATGCTATCTTTACCGACGTATGCTCTTGACCAAAACCTGTTTCAATTAGGACTTTTTCGGGTTGTAACGTGGTCAGGTTCACGGTTAACAAGGAAAGACACAGGCTCAAAGTTTATTTTAACCCACCCCTTCTCCATAATGTTCTCCAATCCTATGTTCAGCTAATTTGACTTCAGCATTCACCTATTAGAGGTGGAATGATAGGAGTGATGGTTCAGGATACCACACATTTTTTGAGTGACAGTCATTTGCTTTTCGTCTTTGGGTGCCTAGAGTCACACGACTTCGTCCTTTTCGAGGATATATTTTTTCTTTGACAATCCTTTTTGTCTTTCGTTTTTTCATTCCCTAACTTTTGCCTGGACTGAGTATCTTTTGAGATTCTTTTGATTTTCCAGTCCAGCGGGATGCCCCTATTTTTGCCTAAGTCATTTGTTTTCAAGTTTTGACTTAGCGGGCTTTTGATCCTTTTCGCTTTTCGTTTTTTTTTTTTGAACAAGTCGTGTGACACTGGTTTGTCTGACTTTTTGTGGAATAATGTGACTGTTTCACTCTTTCCATTTAACCCTTGTGGTTTTTTAGGCACGACCTCCAGAGGTGCGATTGATCCTTGTACGGACACTCCTTTCACGATTCGAACGCTTGGTCAAACCAACTGACACCTACCCTGCCCCGGGTTAAGATTTAGGGTTTTTCATTTTCAAAAAAGAAACTCCTACTACTGGGCTCAAAAGGGGTTATCAAGGGATTATCTTCCTTATATCTCTGGTGTTTATGGATCGAAACAATGCCTGTATCTCATCAACAAGTTTTTTATCCAAAAGCATACAATCGGAATATTATTCGTCATCTGTTTTCGTCATCCTCCTCGGATTCCTGCTAAAACAAGCATTAAGCATTAAGAAAGCAAAGAGTGAACACGACTGGATTAATTCAAAACATGCATATTCATTTCGTTTATCAATATCAATTGAAAAAACAACAAGTTTTAGAAGAGAAATTTGCAATTAAACAGAAAAGAAACTACAAATGCGAAGACATGAACAAGATAACATGAAAAATGTCGGTATCTCAAAACTGGACTTTTCTGCACCTTGTCTTATTGGCGAGTCAACCATCCTCAGAAACTATTATCAGGGGTAGTCTACTGCTGTCTCGATCTTCTTTCAACGGCCCGACCAAACCTGGGAAACTTTTTCATCACCCCGGCTTTCGCTTGTCTATGGCCTTGCCCCACCTTGGGGACCCTATCAGAGAAGTTAATAACCCTGCTGTCGATTAAATCTTGGACGTTATGCTTGAACGCGTGGCAACACTCAATATCATGTCCGGGAGCCCCGGAGTGGAATTCACAGTGTCTGCTTGCATCATACCCATACGGAGGAGTGCCTGTTATTGGCGCCAGAGTTCTCTTCTCCACCAAGTGCAAACCCAGTAGTGTCTGTAACAAATCTGCATACGTTGAAGGAGGCTTTTCAAACACCCTCCTTGGTTTCTTTCCCCGCATTCTTTGTTGAGCCGGATACTGGCATCTCGTATGCTGCTGGCTTTGCTCGGACGATTCCTTAGGCTCACGCGTTATCATCCTTAAGTTCAACCCTGGCATTGGCAACTGTTGTGGACATGGGGACTTAGCTTCCAGTGGCTCTGGGATATAACTCGATTCGTCTGCAACCTCTGGCGGAGAAATGGGAATATCAGTCCCTGAAACTTTTATACCCCCCGGTACAAACTCAATTGTTTTTTCATCCATCAAATCTTGAATCTTATGCTTAAAAGCTTTGCAGTTTGCAATGTTATGCCCCGGTGTGCCGGAGTGGAAGGCACAATGGGCGTTCAGGTCATAGTCTGGTGGCGGTCGCCCTGTCAGTGGAACCAAAATGCAGGGCTCAACCAGTTGAAGTTGGGACAAGAGTTGCACCAGCTGATCATAATCCACCGGGATCTCATCAAATACTCTGTTAGAAAACCTCATCCTCTTACCACACCTCCTTGAATTATCCTGAAAAATCCATTGCGACTGCTGACGAGGCGAATCCTGAGCTTCGAACCGTGGAGAGGGTCTCTTACGCCTATCATGCGTGGGTAATGGTTCTTCAGACCCCTGAGGAGCAAATAAGCCATCCGCGTCTTCAGACACTTGCCCTCCTTCTCTTCTGAGTACGTTCCTTAATATTTCAGCCATCAATCCTACCTGTGCCTTCAATCGGCAGTTCTCTTCTTCTAGCGTCTCTTGATTCGAGCACAACACTTGCATATCTTTCGTGAACTGCCCCAGCTGGCCTCGAACATCAATTAATTCCGCTTGAACCTGCTCGATGTTTATCCCCACAAGTTGGCGTTCGAGGCCTGGGAGAAAACCTTGATTCCCTTGCTGAGCAAAATCGGCAGCCCTATCATTAGCCCGTGCAATCAGAGGCTGTACCATATTCTGCAACTGTTCCTGACTCTTGGCCATAGCTTCCATTGCCTGTATGAACTGCATCATGTTGTCGCGCACCTCTTGCATCTCAGTCTGATCCTGACCCATGACTTCCTTACTGCTGTTTTTGGTTGAATGTCAGGGATTTCTTCGGTCACTAATCTTGGAGGACCTGGAAGATGCAGGAGGTGAGATACAATTTAATAATTACCTGTAATGCAATATGAATGGGAATGCAATGCAATATGTGTCTGTGCATTAGGGAATATCGTTCCCCGATTCTAGTGCGAATGTGCCAGTGCGGTGACAGCGCTAGTAGTACGGAGATCGGAGCTGAATCATAGAAAACGCCTCATATATTGTAGAGAAATCCATTAAGCCAAGAATACAATATCACTGAGTACAATAAGAAGGCATGACCTCAACCAACAATCCTGGTGATGGTCAGCACTACGCAAATAAAGCATCAATACATGAAATGGTCAAGTACACTCATAAGCATGGTACTCTTCTATTAACTTCTTGGTCTCGGGATGGCTTGGTCGGGTAAGCAGACCCTCGACAAGCTGGTTTCTTCTCTTGAGAACACGTCGCACGTCACCAGCGGTTTCTTCCCATGCCCCTTCTTCGAAGCGATCCTCTAGCTTCCGCTTCTGAGACATAGCTTCGTTCCTGCCTTCGATAGCTTTGTTCAGTGCATTCTGGAGACCATACCTGGTCATTACCTCTTCTTCATACTTCTTAATGCTAGCCTTCAACTGCTCTTCGAGGTCAGAGATTTGCTGCTTCAATTTATATTCCCTCTTTTTGTTGTTGGTCAGCGTAGCATTCCACGTCTTGTTACAAGAAAAGATTTCTCGGTGGGCGGCGTCGAGTGCTTTCTTTTTTGGACTCCAGCATGTCATGAGAGCTTCTGAACTCTTGCCCCAGACTTTCGCACTCCTTTTTCTCTTCACTCAACTCAGCCCCTAGTCTGTTTACCAATTCGATCTGCTGTTGGAAGGCATGCACAACCTTGTTTTTCTCACTGCGTATCTGAGTCAGCTCTTGCTCTAACCCTTCATTGATCTTTATTAAGGCTTCTTTTTCTTTCACAACTTGCTCGTAGGCCTCCCTAGTAACAGTAGTTGGTTCTTCCACCGGAATATAAATAGGGACTGGCGCAGCTGGAAATGGCATCCGCAACTGTTTTGCTCTCTCTTGAATCCAAACTCTGTATGGCGCATAAGCCTGACAATCATTCTTCCCTAACAGTGGCTTCCCTCTTCTGTTGATACGCGTCCATGCGTGCTGCAGTTTGGCTAGTAACTCTCCCTTCAAATCACCGGTGAAGTACAGAGATTCCTGCACTTCTTCCTCCTTTGGTGGGTTCTTCAGCGCGTATCCAAACTGGCGGACGAACAGAGATGGGTTGTAATTGATACACCCTTTTCTTCCTATCAAAGGAACATTAGGATACCCAGAACAACTGAAAATAAGCTCAGACCCCAACAAGTCTCGATCGAACCACTCAATGTCTTCAGAAGACAGCCTCATCAGACGCTCTGGCCAGCTAGCGGTGGTTGCACTATCCACAAAAGGTCCCTTCAGGGGAAGATGACTCTTAAACCACATGTTCAACAGCGGCGCACAACAGTAAACAGTTTTTCCCCTTCTGTTTTAATTTTTGTAGTGCAATGAATGATAGAAGTCTCCAATCAAAGTGGGCACCGGGTTGCCAGCAGCAAACAGATGGAAAGCGTCCAAGTCCACAAAATTGGGTAAGTTAGGAAACAGCACTATTCCGTAAATGCATAGAGCCAAGATAGCATTAAAGACCACCCAACATCCGTTCCTGGCGTACTCTTGAGCTTTGCCAACCAGAAAATCCAGGGAGAAACCTGGAACCCCTAGCCAAGAAGTCACTAACAGTTCAGCAGCGTTCATGTGCAAGGCCTTAGCTAAGTCCTCCAACTTGGGCTCAGCAGCAGAGTGAATGAAGGGAATCCCATTCTGCACTGGTAGCTCAGTAAACTCCACATACTCCTCAATGGTAGGCCTCAAAATAAAGTCAGCAAACGTGAAACATCTCAATGCAGGGTCATAGAATTGCATCAAGGTGTACAGCCCATTCATCTCAGCAGCAGTTGGCTTGCAGACTAATCTCAGCAATCTTCCATGGCTCATCCTGAAACTTCTCCTAACCTCCTCATCAGCAAGGGACATCAGACCAAGTAAGGGAGTAATGTCAGGTGTGGGCAACTTGTAGCAACTGTCTTCCTCAAACCAGCCATGATCAATAAGCAGAAGTCCGGGCACTAGAACCAGGGAATATGCAAATGCACCTGCAGCACAGACACACGTTAATGGGATGCAATGATAATGGGTATGCAAACAATGCAATGCAAGTACATGCAACAGGGACCAAATGTCGTGGCTGAAAAGCCTGAACCATATCAGAAAGTCTCAGATAGACCATCCAGAATTCCTCACACCCTGGTCTCAGATAGACCACAAAATAAGGCTCCAACACTGGTCTCTGATAGACCCTCATATCATAACTCTGACTAGTCTCTGACAGACCTCATGTCATAACTCCAACTGGTCTCTGACAGACCTCATAACTATCCCTAAATACCCAGGATCTCAGATCAGGAAATAACCGGTATCTGAAGGTCTAGTTACCTGCATAACCCCAAACCCTCTCACAGGTAGGTGTCCTAGCAACTGACAAAGGTATGGCATCCTATGCGGTCTTCGGCGTCACAGACTTTCAGGGTTGCTGATACGATTCCCAGAAGGAGTGGCATCATCAAATCCTGAAGAGGCCTCACTTAGCCAACTTCCAAATGATCGGCTCCCGGAGTCGACAATTCAGCTAACCAACAACCCCTTCGACCCAAAGGGTAGAAAAAGAAGTCAACCAGAAGAACCTCGTCCGAGTGTAGATTTCGTGAGACACTAATGCAAGCAAAGCCGGCACGCGCCCACTACTTTCTACTCTAGTTCTAGGTGCACTCAAGCCCAGGTCCGACTTCTCACTCAATCATAGAACCACCCGTCACACCCCAAATACAGCAATAATATCAATAATATAACGCTGAAAATAAATGACAAAAATATAAATCCAAAATCCTCGACAGGAAAACAAGCGCTAGGATTGACTCTCTCAAGGGACGTTGGATCCCAAATGCATAAGGACTATCGTAGTCCCTAGCAGCCAGGGGACGTTGGATCCCCAGCAGAGTCGCCAGCTGTCGCTACTGCGAAAATCGGCGCCGGCTGAACAGAAGAGTCGCCACCGTGCGTTATTTATCCCAACGGAGGGAAAGGAAACGCTCGAGGTAAACCTACCGCAAAGACGGGAAAAGGTATGGTCATCGCAACCAAAACCTGGGTTCGGGAGTCGGTTACGCAAGGGGAAGGTATTAGCACCCCTCACGTCCGTCGTACTCGACGGGATCCACGCTTGTTTTCGGGTATGGATTGTTATTCTATCTACTCTACAGGGTTAAGGGTTAAAAAGAAAAGAAAATGACTCGGCAAAGTATCGCACTTTATGCCTACGTATTCCCGTTTGGAACGAGAAATCAGAGTCAACGTAGTTCGCCTACCTACGGGAAAGGAGGGGAAGGTTGCTCGCTAGGATATCGCATCCTATGCCTACGTACTTCCATACAGCATGGAAGATCAGAGCAAATGTAGTTCGGGCCACGTACGACACAAGTCTGTTTTGATTGTTTTTATTCCTTCTGAAAAAGGGTTTTTCTGATTATTGGTCCAAGCGGACAAAAATGACGTTTTGATGAGTTCACATTCTTTTACGGAAGAAGTGTCTTTTATTGTGTTTGAAATATTTATTGTGTTTTTCTGTTTGTTTTGAGAAGGAAGAGACAGAACTCTAACCTACGGTTGAAAAGGGAATCAAACTAACCTAATGTTATCATGCATGGGTTAAGACCTAGTGTCTATCATGTTCCTCTCTTGCACAGAGAGAAACAGAGATCCTAGGGGAATAGACGGAAACAGAAACAATAGCATATATACAATAAAGCAGTAAAATGCATGGATGCAACAATACAAGCGAGGCAAGGGAGTCCCACTCAACCTCGAACCTAGAAAACAATAGGCAAAAGTGAACAGAATTCACTTTCAACCTAACAGGTTAAACAGCAAACAATACAGTCAGGAAAAACCAAACAATACATCAAGAATCAAAAACAGCCAAGAAACAACAACAGCAGCTCTGCATCAGCATCTGTCTTCAAGTCATCTCCAAGCAGCTACAAGCTTCAAGTAATGCATCAATCTCCATCTCCACAGCCTTCAAGCAAGGTCTCTTTCATCAGTCTTCCATCTGCAATGGCTTTTCTTCAAGTCTCAACCTCCAAGATGAATGTCAGTCAACAAGATGAAATAAACGTTAAACAGTCAAATGCCTACCAAGGGTGGCTCATTAACTGTTAACATTGTACAGACAATTTTCTCTCAAAAGTTCTATCTTTCAAATACATTCGCTGATCCTTCCAAAGGAAGGAGGTGGATATTTGAAAGAGACTTTGAATCATAGAGAAAGGATGGAGGCAGACAAGGCCTTCCATGTTTGTGAATCAAGCTTTCTACTCTAGGGCTCTGCTTAGCTCCTAAACCCTACAACCTTCAGCAGCTGCCAGCAAGATGCTCTCCACCAACTCTGGAAATTGGTCTTCAATCTCCTGGATCTCCAATGGACTTCATCATCACAGGTCTTCAGCTCTCCTCATCCCCCAAACAAACCCAATACCCCACACAGACAAAGGAAATAACCCTAGAGAGGGCACACCACACAGTCAATCAAATACAGCAGTACACTGATAGCAATAGTAGAATAGGGGAAACCTAGTAATTTCTAAGGGATCTATTAGCTACCCATAATCCCTATAGTCCCATACCCCAAAGATTCAATCTACAACTCCTAAGGGAAATGATTTAACTACACCTATGTTATCTCCTAAACCCTAGTTTTGATCATACTAATTACACCTAAACAAAACACCTAAAAATTAATCCTAAAAATATGAACTAAATTTTATATACAAGCTAAAGGTCTAAGCTAATCAACCTAAAAAGAATGAGTCAAAAATATTAAAGCATCTAATCAAACCAAAATTAACAATATCATGCATTAAACTAAACATTATTTACACCTATTCAAAAGAAAAATATACTAAAAATATGAAAATAAAATGAAATGCCATTTTTTTATGTGATAATTTTCTTGACAAAAATATGAAAAGGATGCAAAAACAACCAATGAAAAATATGCAATTTTCAATTATTTATGAATTTTCAAAGAATTAAAAAAATATGAAAGGAATTAATGGAATTAATTGGATTAGGGGTGCAGCAAGCAATTAAAATCAGTTGAAATGAAAGGATGGGCCCAGACTGGGGGGCGCGCATAGTAAGCGCGTCTGGGCCCAGTCAAACAGAAAACATGACAAAATAAAAAAAAGATGGAAACGGTGCATATAGCAATAAAATCAGTTAGAAATGAATTGGGCCTTGCGCCAGGGGGTGGTGTTAGCAAAGGAAACCTGAGCCCAATCTGAAGGTTTTAGTGAAACGGTGCGTTTCACCTTTTGAATTTCCCTCTGTATTTCAACTTCAAACCACGGCCATTGGATTGCAATCTGAGTCAAGTCAAACACCAAATCGTAGGGTCCTCCTTCATCTTCAACCTTGGGCAAACCCTAGAACCAGATAAACCTCCCCATGCACGCACCTTCCATCGTTCTGTTCTCCTTCAATCTTCCATGAAATCACACGATATAAAAACAAAAAGTTATCTACTTCTTCCCCTCTACACAGCCATGCCATTATCTTCTTCTAAAACTCACTCAAACCTCAAACCCGATAGACATAACAACTCGGTTCCACCATTTTCACCTGAGATCAATCCTGCCAAACCTTTCTAATCTTTACCCTAGCATGATCTACATCTTTCACTGATCATTTTAAGCTATATATCCAGGATTATCGTGCATTATTCTTGATGTTATAAACCCTAACAGATTTGGTACACCTATGGCAAACTTCATGAAACTTCCTCAAACTCACCTAAATTAATCATCTAACCTATCCTAACAGATCTAACCTAACAAATCTCTATGATTCTAACTAAATCAAGCAATTCGAATGAGAAACCAACCTGGTATAAATGATGAAAACAGGTGTATAAATCCTTGGATCTGATGCTTGCAATGATTGGAAATTGATCAACAAGCTTGTTCTTGAGTTCTGTATGCAAAAGATCCTGTTCAATCCTCTTGAATCTAGCAATTCCAACTTTCTTGCTCCTTGGATGATGAAGTTGGTAGCTCGAATCCTTGCTCAATTCAACCAAATCTTTGATGGAAATTGGATCTATGAATGATCTTGATGATGATGAGATGAAGAACCTTTGGAATTGATGGAGATTTTATGGAGTTTGAGATGCTTTTGCAAAATGGGAGATTGAAGTGTAACTTGGTATTATGAGCACAATGAATCACCAACCATGGCATGAAGCTATTCAATTCAATATATAGATGGAATTAGAAAGTCCTAGAACCTTGGAGAAACTTCCCATGCACACTTTCCTTGCATTTGGATTATGTAACTTCCTTTGTAAGTAACCAAGCATATCCTTCAAATCTTGAACCAAACTCAAAAATCCACTTTTGCCAATGTTCTTAAAACATTTTTTCCAAACAAAATGACCTATAATTTCATCCCATTTGGCCAAATTATGAAAAATCTCAATTTTAGGTCATTTTTCATTCATTAAATTCACCAAATTTGAAACCTTGAGCTATGAGCCTTTCCAATCTTTCATGGTCACTTTTCTAGACTCAAAATGTCATTTGGAGAAAGTTTGATGTTGTGAAGTTTTTCATTTGAAGCTTCCTTGTATGATTTTTGGGCATAGGCTTGAAATGACCTGTAATTCACAGATGACCAAAATACCCTTTGCTTGCCAAGACCATAAGTAGAGTTCCACAAATCATATGAAGCCATACCATACCATTATAGAAAGCTAAGACAATAAGGAACAACTCTTATGTTGACCAGAAATTCATTTGAAATCTCCTTGAGGGGTAAAAGTTGCTTGGAAGACAAGTAACTTTCACAGACAAAATTTCAGATACCTCAGATGACCTATAACTTGCAAGGACCATAACTTGAGTTCTATAAATCTCCTTAATGTCTTCCACAACTCAAATTAAAGTTCTTGAGATCCTCTACAAGTTTCATGTTGGCCAAGGATCCATTTGAAGCTTGCATTTTGACTTAACTTGCTTGGAAATTTGACCTAAACTAGGGGATTTTACACAGAAACCCTAATTTAGAAACTCCTCTTCTCCTTGATTTCTCTTGATTTCTTCTTAGCATATCACCATATCCTTATTTACATGTCAAATGATGAACCCCACATCTCTCCAATAGGCCTTAATGCCTTTCAATCAGTCAATTGACCTAGGGTTGACCTAGAGTTGACCCCAGATGAAACCCTAGTTGACTGTTTTCAACTGCAACTCTTGTGATCACATCAATGACTTGTCTCCTTCTCCAAATGACTTTCTAAGTCTTCTATGATATCTATATACTCTCCATGCTCAATTCACAGCCCACAACTTCTTTGATGATCCTCAGATACCCTCAGATAGGAGATAAATTCCCTGCTTGATCCACTGACTTCTTAGACTTCAATTTCTTTCTGATGACTTGAATAAGATTGAATTTGAATAATAACCTCTTGATAGGCTCATAGAGATGAGAATAATGCTTGGTCCCTGTTGGGTGATTTGCTATGCTATGTTATGCTATGCAGATGGTTAGGCTATGTACATGACTCTATATGCAAATGCTAATGCAATTGAAACATAAACCAAGTGAATTAGGTTGAGCAAATTTTAGGGTGCAACACCGCCCAGTGCAGGTTTTCAACTTCGCGGGTGTACATTTTTTCATTTTATCCCTAACTTTTGCCCGAACCTTTCATTCTGTTTTTGGTTCGCCAGGATGCCCCATTTTTGCCTGGACTCTCTTTTTTTTTCTGTCCAGCGGGTCCATTTCAAGCAAAGTATTTTGTAACTGCGTCCGAATTCACAGGCGACGTAAAGTCTTCACCGTCCATGGTGGTCAACAACAAAGCCCCTCCTGAAAAGACTTTTCTGACAACGTATGGCCCTTCGTAGTTGGGGGTCCACTTGCCCCTGTGATCTGCCTGCGGCGGGAGAATCCTTTTCAGCACAAGGTCGCCCGTCTGAAAGCTCCGAGGATGTATCTTCTTATCATATGCTTTCTTCATTCGGCTCTGGTACAAACGACCGTATGCTAGAGAAGCTAGCCTCTTCTCATCCATTAAACTCAACTGGTTCAACCTGTCTTTCACCCATTCTGCCTCGTCTAGTTGGACGTCTCGTAGTACTCTCAGAGAAGGAATCTCGACTTCCAGTGGTAGCACTGCTTCCATTCCGTATACCAACGAGAACGGGGTTGCCCCGGTTGATGTGCGTACCGTCGTACGATAACCGTGCAAAGCAAAAGGTAGCATCTCATGCCAATCCTTGTAGGTCGCCACCATCTTTTGAACGATCTTCTTTATATTCTTATTGGCCGCTTCAACAGCGCCATTCATCTTGGGTCGGTAAGGGGAGGAGTTGTGATGTTCGATCTTGAAATTCTGACAGAGCTCCTTCATCATTTTGTTATTCAGGTTTGAACCATTGTAAGTGATTATCCGCTCGGGGATTCCATATCTGCAAATGATATCTCTCTTGATGAATCTGGCCACCACCTGCTTGGTCACATTTGCGTAAGACGCCGCTTCCACCCACTTGGTGAAATAATCGATTGCTACTAGAATGAACCGGTGTCCGTTAGAAGCTGTCGGCTCGATCTTTCGAATCATATCAATTCCCCACATCGAGAACGGCCATGGTGATGACATCACATTTAGAGGACTCGGAGGCACATGGATCTTATCAGCATAGATTTGGCACTTGTGGCACTTCCTCGCAAACTTAAAACAATCAGTTTCCATAGTCAGCCAAAAATAACCTGCCCGCAGCAGCTTCCTCGTTATAGCATGCCCCCCAGCATGCGTACCAAAGGTACCCTCATGTATTTCTTCCATGAGCTTTTTTGCCTCTTTTTCGTCTACGCAACGTAACAGCACCAGGTCGTGATTTCTTCTGTACAAGACACCGTCCGGATTCAAGTAGAAATTACCCGCCAATCTCCTGAGAGTCTTCTGATCTTGACTGGATGCCCCAACCGGATACTCTTTGTTCTTCAGGAAATTAAGGATATCAAAATACCATGGTTTGTCGTCAGATGCTTCGTCAATAACAAATACGAAGGCAGGTCTGTCAAGTCGAGAGATAACAATGCTGGGAGCCTCGTTCCAGAAGTTGAATTTGTACATGGAAGACAATGTGGCCAGGGCGTCAGCCATCTGATTCTCCGCTCGCGGTACATGATGCAATTCAACCTTGTCAAAGAAAGGCAACAATCTCCTCGCATAATTCATGTAAGGTATCAAATTGGGATGACGTGTCTCCCATTCCCCTTTTATCTGATTCACCACCAGAGCTGAGTCTCCGTATACGTCCAGATTCTTGATTCGCAAATCAATGGCTTCTTCAAGCCCCATTATATAAGCTTCGTATTCGGCTTCATTATTGGTAACTGAAAAGGTCAATCGAGCAGTAAACGGGATGTGCGACCCGTGTGGGGTAGTGATGATTGCCCCTATTCCGCTACCGTAAGCGTTTACAGCTCCGTCAAAGATCAACTTCCATTTGGAACCCAATTCTGGTCCTTCGTCTGGCAACGGCTCTTCACAATCCTTCATCTTTAGGTACATGATATCCTCGTCAGGAAAATCAAACCTCATCGATTGGTAATCTTCAATAGGCTGCTCTGCCAAGTACTCAGACAGTACACTCCCCTTTATAGCCTTCTGCGAGACATACTGGATGTCATATTCAGTCAAGACCATCTGCCAACGGGCAATTCTCCCTGATAACGCCTGCTTTTCGAATACATATTTGATAGGGTCCATCTTCGAGATGAGCATGGTTGTATGATTCAGCATGTATTGCCTCAAACGTTTGGCGGCCCAAGCTAGCGCACAACACGTCTTCTCGAGCATTGAGTATCTGGACTCACAGTCAGTAAATTTCTTACTCAAGTAATAGATCGCATGCTCTTTTCTTCCTGTCTCGTTGTGTTGACCGAGAACACAACCCATGCTTCCCCCAAGAACTGTCAAATACATAATCAAGGGTCTCCCTGCCACTGGGGGTATCAAAACAGGAGGCTCCTGCAAATACTGCTTTATTTTATCGAACGCCTTTTGACAATTTTCGTTCCACGTTACAGCTTGGTCTTTTTTCAACAGCTTGAACAACGGTTCACACGTAGCTGTCAGGTGAGATATGAACCGAGCGATGTAGTTCAACCTCCCTAAGAACCCGCGCACCTCTTTCTCTGTTTTAGGCGTCGGCATCTCTTGTATCGCTTTTATTTTTGCAGGATCAACCTCTATTCCTTTTTCACTCACGATAAACCCCAGCAGTTTACCCGATCTCACCCCGGAGGTGCACTTGTTAGGGTTCAGTCTCAGCCTGAACTTCCTAAGCCTTTTGAATAACTTCAGCAGATTCACCAAATGCTCTTCCTCCGTCTGGGATTTGGCAATCATATTGTCAACATAAACCTCGATCTCCTTATGCATCATATCATGAAAAAGAGTCGTCATTGCACGCTGATACGTTGCCCCAGCATTCTTTAATCCGAAGGGCATCACTTTATAACAAAATGTTCCCCAAGGCGTTATGAAAGTAGTCTTCTCCAAGTCTTCTGGTGCCATTTTAATCTGATTATAGCCCGAGAAGCCATCCATGAAGGAGAATACGGAGAATTGAGCAGTGTTGTTAACTAGCACATCGATGTGAGGAAGCGGAAAATCATCTTTTGGGCTCGCTTTGTTTAAGTCACGGTAATCTACGCACATTCTCACTTTACCGTCTTTCTTTGGCACTGGTACAATGTTAGCGACCCACGAGGGATATTTTGTCACAGCCAGGAAACCAGCATCCCACTGTTTTTGAACCTCCTCTTTAATTTTCACTGCCATATCGGGTCTAGTTCTGCGAAGCTTCTGCTTGACCGGCGGGCATTCTTATTTCAACGGCAGACGGTGCACAACCATATCTGTATCGAGCCCTGGCATGTCTTCATACGACCAAGCGAACACATCACTATACTCTCTGAGCATTTCAACCAGTCTTCGCTTGACGTCGCTCTGCAACGCGGTTCCTATACGGATGTTCTTTTCAACCCCTTCCGACCCCAGGTTAATAATTTTGATGACCTCTTCATGAGGCAGAATGACGCGCTCTTCTTGTTTCACCAACCAAGACAATTCTTCGGGAACGTCACCATCTTCAACAATCTCTTCTTCGGCCTGAAATACCGGGTGCTCAAAGTCGGGACGAGTCATAGGTGGTTCAAGGATATCATCTGAAAATGTTGTCCTGCAAAAGGAATGGTTAAATGCTTCAAAATGCGTATAAAGCGAATAACCACGTTGCCATTTTATTGTAAAATACAAAACAAGAAAAACAGAGATCGCAATATTTGCACATGAAAACGCCTTTTATTTAATGATAAACACGCAATGTTCATAACAGCACAGCCCTAAGCAAATCATGATGCCCCGGGCAGGACACCAGATTGTTCAACAATTAAAAAACAAAGCATTACTGTTTAAGAGTCACAGGAACAATCTCCTGAATAGACCAGTTGCATAATCCTTATCCTGGCACGCTCGGCTGAATCCAGGCGTCCATATCGCAATCGCTGTCTCCTTCGTCAGACTCTAAAGCAGCGTTGATGGTCTCATGACATACTCCACTGGCAGTGATGGTTATTGATCCTCTGAAACGGGGTGCCCCCACAGCAGGTGTTGATGACGACGGTTGATATCCCAACCCAAACCGGTCCATCTTCACAGGAATATCCAGCACTTTGCCCCAGCACTTTGCCCCAGCCCTTTGTCTCACCAGTCTCTACTAGAGCTTGAGCTTCCTTATATGACGAGACGGCTATCTCTGACGCTTTACTCGGCTCGGGACCTTTGTCCTTGATGCGCAACCCTTCAAATGCCTGGCAGGGTGTTTCGTGAATCTCTCCATCGACCTCCACATACTTAAATGATGACAGATGGCTGACCAGGATGTCCTCTTCTCCGCAGACTGTAACCACGCTGTCTCCTACCATATATTTCAACTTTTGATGCAAGGTAGACGTGACTGCTCCAGCCCCATGGATCCAGGGTCGTCCAAGAAGGCAGCTATATGCAGGTTGGATGTCCATGATATAAAATTCGGTCGCAAAAACCTCCGGCCCCACCTGTAGAGGTAATGTTATAGATCCAAAAACTGTTCGTCGCGTCCCATCAAATGCCCTGACCACCAAGTCACTGGGCGTGCATAGGATTCCTCTGACATCTAGCTTCATCATCGCTTTATTGGGCAGCACATTTAAAGATGATCTGGTGTCTACCAGTACATGAGACATTACTGATCCTCTACACTCCACGGAGACGTGCAACGCCATATTATGCTCTCTCCCTTTCGGGGTCAAATCAAAGTCGGTAAAGCCCAAGCTATGGCCTGCATTCACATGTGCCAACACCCCCTCCAGCTGATTCACGGAAACATCTTGGGGTACGAAAGAAGTATCCAGGACTTTCAGCAATGCATTTCTGTGAGCTTCAGAACACAATAGCAACGACAGTATAGATATCTTTGACGGCGTCTGTTGCAGATGCTCAACAGTTTTATAATCGCTTTTACGAATCAAACGCATGAACTCTTCCACATCTTTCGATGCCGTTTCTTTGCCATTCCCCTGTACTGGGACATTCTCAATCATCTTTCCCTTTCCCTTCGCCAGTCTTTCAGCCTCTACCTCAGGCGATATGAAGATTCTTCCACTCCTTGTCATACCTCCGGTACCAACAACGTTGTCTACAGTCTCGGTTGGCTGCTTATTAACATCAATTTTTACTCCGTCACAATACACTTCCAACCCATATGACCATGGGACTGCCTTTGTGCTCTCGTACGGGATTGGTCCGGCCTTAGTGATAGTGATCGGTGGTCGCTGGGCCGGTGCCGTTATGGTGATCGTCTTCCGAGGAATCGTTACAGTGGCCACATCACTTTGCTTGTCTGCTAATGCCCCTGCAGGTTCTTCGATTGCTGCTCGGTCAAATTGCAATGTGCCGCCATCTATTAAAGCCTGAATACCTTTCTTTAAGTCATCACAACCCCCTGCTAGGGTCCAGCACTCTAAACAATACTCGTCGCACCCTGGATAGACACCCCCTTGCAATAATCGGCTCTTTATCTCGCTCAACGGCGTCTTTAAATCGTCGACATTCATAATCAAATTCAAACCCTCCTCAGTTAAAATGGCGTTTGCCCCATGATTGGGCATGGGCTTCTGCACTATGTTCGGACCCGCCGTTCCAAAATTGATAGCCTTACTATCCAATAGATCCTGCACAACATGCTTGAACGCATGGCAACCCTCTACATCGTGGCCCGGGGCCCCAGAGTGGAATTCACAGTGCCTGCTTGCATCATAACCATACGGAGGAGTTCCCGTTATAGGCGCCAGAGTTCTCTTCTCTACCAGGTTCAACCCTAATAACGTCTGTAACAAGTCTGCATACGTTGAAGGAGGCTTCTCAAAAACTCTCCTTGGTTTACCCCCCTGGAATCTGCGCTGGGCAGGCTGTGCCCCCTGTTGTGGCTGTTGTTGCTGTTGCTGTTGTTGTTGCTGAAATGGTTGTTGCTGAAACGGAATAGTAACACTCGCCACCTGCTGCGGCTGATTATACTGGTTTTGACCTCTGCCCCGGCCTCGACCTCGGCCTCCAAACACTGCGCTTGCATCTCCCTGACGGCGTCCACCAAAAGCCTTTCTATTACTGCCTGCTGAGGTAGATTCCTCAGCTTGGAATCTTCCTTGTTTAATGTTGCTTTCAATCTTTTCTCCCATCAGAATTAAGTCTGAGAAACTGCCCAAAGATGTGTGAAACAACTTGTCATAAAACATGCCGGTGAATGTTCCTATGAACATGTCATTCATTTCTTTGTCCTCTAGAGGAGGATGGACCCTAGCAGCCATGTCGCGCCATCTTTGCGCATACTCTTTAAAGCTCTCACCCTTCTTCTGAGACAACCCTTGCAATTGGACCCGGTTGGGTGCCAAGTCGCTGTTATACTTATAGTGAGCTACAAATGCCTCTGCCAGCTGCTTCCATGTCTTTATATGAGTTGGTTCCAATCCCATATACCACTTGAGGGAAGGACCAGACAAGCTATCTTGAAAGAAATGCATTAACATCCTCTCATCAGTTGAATACACCGACATCCTTCTGTAATATGACCGCACGTGCACTTTTGGGCAGGTGTCCCCCTTATACTTATCAAATGTGGGAGCTTTGAATTTGATTGGCACCCTCAATCCAGGCACTAGACCCATTGTTGACATGTCTAAGCCGACAACACTTTGATTCACGACCCCCCTCATCTGCTCCTCTAGCATTCTGATCCTCTGGGAGTCATCCACGGGCCCCTCGAATCCTCCACCGGAGAAAGCGTCCTCTTGCTGGTCTTCTTGCCAATTACCATTCCCAGCTCCATACCCATCGTATCCATTATTACGGCCAGCTCTGATCTGATTCATCACCGGGCCTCGCCCTCTGTTGCCGTACCCCTGAGCAACTCCAGCAGGTCCAAAAGCCATTAACCCAGCGCCATTTCCATTTCCGAATCCACCGTAACCCTGATTAGTCATACCATATCCGTCTTGCCCGAAGCCTTGAGTATTGAAACCGTACTTCCCCGCATTATCGAACCCCTGGTCATTGAAACCTACTCCAGCATTACCGAAGCCATTGCCTCCCATATTATCACCCAAGTTGACATCTCCAAGCCCAACATTGTTGACGATAGTCTCGTTCCCAATTCCAACGTTACCATTCCCAGCAGCAGTACCGTTGTTGACATTAACAGCAGGTATGTTGACTACAGGCGGAGCCACTGGTGTGGGAGTACCATCCCCATGAACAGTGTCGACTCGCACAGACTGATGATCCTCATTTCCATGCCCAGCATTCCTTGCCAATAGAGGCTGCACCATAGCTTGCAAATTCTCCTGCCCTTTTGCAATAGTCTCCATTGTCTGCATGAAGAGCGCCAGCTTCTCACGCATATCTTGCATCTCATTCTGCATTTGATCCATGATTCTTCGACAGTTGGTGCGAGTGGAGTATCGGTGTGGGCGCTGATCTTCAATCCTGAAAAGTCCTGGTACAGAGCAAAGAAATAAGATACCATCCAATAATCACCTGAAATGCAATATAAATATGAATGCAATGCAATGTGTGTCTGTGCATTAGGGAATGTCATTCCCCGGTTCTAGTGTGAATGTGCCAGTGCAGTGACAGTGCTAGCAATACGGTGATCGGAGCCGAATCATAGAAAGCCTCATATATTGCAAAGAAAACTGTTCAACCAAGAATACAAAACCACTGAGTACAATAAGAAGGCATGACCTCAACCAACAATCCTGGTGATGGTCAGCGCTATGCAAATAAAGCATCAATACATGAAATGATCAAGTACACTCATAAGCCTGATACTCTTCTAGTAACTTCCTGGTCTCTGGATGACTTGGTCGGGTAAGCAGACCCTCAACAAGTTGATTTCTTCTCTTGAGAACACGTCGCACGTCACCAGCGGTTTCCTCCCATGCCCCTTCTCCGAAGCGATCCTCTAGCTTCCGCTTCTGAGACACAGCTTCGTTCCTGCCTTCGATGGCCTTGTTCAATGCATTCTGGAGACTATACCTGGTCATCACTTCTTCTTCGTACTTCTTAATGCTAGCCTTCAACTGCTCTTCGAGGTCAGAAATTTGCTGCTTCAATTTATCCTCCCTCTTTTTATTGTTGGTTAGCGTAGCATTCCAAGTCTTGTTACAAGAAGAGATTTCTCGGTGAGCGGCATCGAGTGCTTTCTTTTTGGACTCCAGCATGTCATGAGAGCTTCTGAACTCTTGACCCAGACGTTCTCACTTCTTTTTCTCTTCAGTCAATTCAGCACCTAGTCTGTTTACTAGCTCGATCTGCTGCTGGAAGGCATGCACAACCTTGTTTTTCTCACTGCGTATCTGGGCTAGCTCTTGTTCTAACCCTTCATTGATCTTCATCAAGGCTTCCTTTTCTTTAACAACTTGCTCGTAGGCCTCCCTAGTAACAGTAGTTGGCTCTTCCACCGGAATATGAACAGGGATTGGTGCAGCTGGAAATGGCATCAGTAATTGTCTTGCTCTCTCCTGGATCCAAACTTGGTAGGGTGCATAAGCCTGACAATCATTCTTCCCCAACAGTGGCTTCCCTCTTCTGCTGATACGCATCCAGGCATGTTGAAGCTTGGCTAGTAACTCTCCATTCAAATCACCGGTGAAGTACAGAGATTCCTGTACTTCTTCCTCTTTAGGTGGGTTCTTCAACGCGTATCCGAACTGGCGAACGAACAGAGAAGGGTTGTAATTGATACACCCTTTTCTTCCTATCAACGGAACATTAGGGTACCCAGAACAACTGAAAATAAGCTCAGACCCCAACAAGTCTCGGTCAAACCACTCAATGTCTTCGGAAGATAGCCTCATCAGGCGCTCTGACCAACTAGTTGTAGTTGCATTATCCACAAAAGGTCCCTTCAGGGGAAGATGACTCTTAAACCACATGTTCAACAGCGGCGCACAACAGTAAACAGCCTTTCCCCTTCTGTTTTCATTTTTGTAGTGCAGTGAATGATAGAAGTCTTCAATCAAAGTGGGCACCGGGTTGCCAGCAGCAAACAGATGGAAAGCGTCCAAGTCCACAAAATTGGGTAAGTTGGGAAACAGCACTATTCCGTAGATACATAGAGCCAAGATAGCATTAAAGACTATCCGGCACCCATTCTTGGCATACTCTTGAGCTTTGCCAACCAGAAAATCAAGGGAAAAACCTGGAACCCCAAGCCAAGAAGTCATTAATAGTTCATCAGCGTTCATGTGCAAGGCCTTAGCTAAGTCCTCCAACTTGGGCTCAGCAGCAGAGTGAATAAAGGGAACCGTATTCTGTACTGGTAGCTCAGTAAACTCCACATACTCTTCAATGGTAGGCCCCAAGATAAAGTCAGCGAACGTGAAACATCTCAATGTCGGGTCATAGAATTGCATCAAGGTGTACAACCCATTCATCTCAACAGCAGTTGGCTTGCAGACTAATCTCAGCAATCTTCCATGACTCATTCTGAAACTTCTCCTAACCTCCTCATCAGCAAGAGACATCAGACCAAGTAAGGGAGTAATGTCAGGTGTAGGCAACTTGTACGCAATTGTCTTCCTCAAACCAGCCATGATCAATACTCAGAAGTCCGGGCACTAGAACCAGGGAATATGCAAATGCAAATGCAGCATAGACACACGTTAATGGGATGCAATGATAATGGGTATGCAAGCGATGCAATGCAAGTAACATGCAACAGGGACCAAATGTCGTGGCTGAGAAGCCTGAACCATATCAAAAAGTCTCAGATAGACTATCCAGAATTCCTCAAACCCTGGTCTCAGATAGACCTAAAACAAAGCTCCAACACTGGTCTCTGATAGACCCTCATATTATAACTCTGACTAGTCTCTGATAGACCTCAGATCATACCTCCAACTGGTCTCTGACAGACCCTATATCATACCTCCAACTGGTCTCTGACAGACCTCATAACTCTCCATAAATACCCAGGATCTTTGATCAAGAAATAAACCGGTATTTGAAGGTCTAGTTACCTGCATAACCCCAAACCCTCTCACAGGTGGATGTCCTAGTAACTGACAAAGGTATGGCATCCTATGCGGTCGTCGGCGTCACAGACTTTCAGGGTTGATGATACGATTCCCAGAAAGAGTGGCATCATCAAATCCTGAAGAGGCCTCACTTAGCCAACTTCCAAATGACCGGTTCCCGGAGTCGACAATTCAGCTAACCAACAACCCCTTCGACCCAAAGGGTAGAAAAAGAAGTCAACCAGAAGAACCTCGTCCGAGTGTAGATTTCGTGGGACACTAATTCAAGCAAAGCCGGCATGCGCCCACTAATTTCTACTCTAATTCTAGGTGCACTCAAGCACAGGTCCGACTTATCTCTCAATCATGGAACACCCGTCACACCCCACTACAGCAATAATAACAATAATATAACTGAAGGTAAATGACAAAAATATAAATCCATACAAAATCCCCGACGGGAAAACAAGCGCTAGGATTGACTCGCTTAAGGGACGTTGGATACCAAATGCATAAGGAACCATCGCAGTCCTTAGCAGCCAGGGGACGTTGGATCCCCAGCAGAGTCGCCAGCTGTCGCTACTGCGAAAATCGACGCCGGCTGAACAGAAGAGTCGCCACCGTGCGTTATTTATCCCAACGGAGGGAAAGGAAACGCTCGAGGTAAACCTACCGTAAAATGGGGAAAGGTATGGTCATCGCAACCAAAACCTGGGTTCGGGAGTCGGTTACGCAAGGGGAAGGTATTAGCACCCCTCACGTCCGTCGTACTCGACGGGATCCACGCTTGTTTTCGGGTATGGATTGTTATTTCTATCTACTCTACAGGTCAGGGGTTAAAAGAAAATAAAATGACTCGGCAAAGTATCGCACTTTATGCCTACGTATTCCCGTCTGGAACGAGAAATCAGAGTCAACGTAGTTCGCCTACCTACGGGAAAGGAGGGGAAGGTTGCTCGCTAGGATATCGCATCTTATGCCTACGTACTTTCATACAGCATGAAAGATCAGAGCAAACGTAGTTCGGGCCACGTACGACACAAGTCTGTTTTGATTGTTTTTATTTCTTCTGAAAAAGGGTTTTTCTAATTAACAGTCCAAGCGGACAAAATTGACGTTTTGATGAGTTCACATTCTTTTACGGAAGAAGTGTCTTTTATTGGGTTTGAAATCTTATTGTGTTTTTCTGTTTGTTTTGAGAAAGAAGAGACAGAACTCTAACCTACGGTTGAAAAGGGAATCAAACTAACCTAGTGTTATCATGCATGGGTTAAGACCTAATGTCTATCATGTTTCTCTCTTGCGCAGAAAGAAACAGAGATCCTAAGGGAATAGACGGAAACAGAAACAATAGCATATATACAATAAAGCAGTAAAATGCATGGATGCAGCAATACAAGCGAGGCAAGGGAGTCCCACCCAACCTCGAACCTAGAAAACAATAGGCAAAAGTGAACAGGATTCACTTTCAATCTAACAGGTTAAACAGCAAACAATACAGTCGGGGAAAACCAAACAATACATCAAGAAACAAAACAGCAAAAATAAACAGCCACAGCAGCTCTGCATCATCATCTGTCTTCAAGTCATCTCCAAACAGCTACAGGCTTCAAGCAAGCATCAATCTTTATCTTCACAGCCTTCAAGCAAGGTCTTTATTATCAGTCTTCCATCTGCAATGGCTTTTCTTCAAGTCTCAATCTCCAAGAGGAATATCAGTCAACAAGATGGAATGAATGTTAAACAGTCAATTGCCTACCAAGGGTGGCTCATTACCTGCTAACATTATACAGACAATTTTCCCTCAAAAGTTCTATCTTTCAAATACATTCACTAATCCTTCCAAAGGAAGGAGGTGGATATTTGAAAGAGACTTTGAATCATAGAGAAAGAATGGAGGCAGATAAGACCTTCCATATTTGTGAATCAAGTTTTCTACTCTAGAGCTCTGCCTAGCTCCTAAATCCTATACTCCTCAACAGCTGCTAGCAAAGGATACTCCCCATCAACTCTGGAAGTTGGTCTTCAATCTCTTTGATCTCCAATGGCCTTCATCATCAAAGTCTTCAGCTCTCCCAATCCCCAAGCAAACCCAATACCCCACACAGACAAATGAAATAACCCTAGAGAGAGCACACCACACAGTCAAACAACTATAAGCAGTATACTAATAGTAATAGCAGAATAAGGGAAACCTAGTAATTTCTAAGGGATCTATCATCTACCCATAACCCCTATAGTCCCATACCCCAAAGATTCAAACTACCATTCCTAAAAGAAATGAGTTGCCACACTTATGTTATCTCCTAAACCCTAGTTTTGGTCATACTAATCACACCTAAACAAATCATCTAAAATTAAGTCCTAAAATCATGAATTAAATTTTATATACAAGATAAAGGTCTAAGCTAATCAACCTAAAAAGAATGGATCAAAAATGTTAAAGCATCTATTTAAACTAAAATCAACAAATTCATGCATTAAACTAAACATTATTTAATCCTATTTAAAAGAAAAATATGCTAAAAATACAAAATAAAATGAAATGCTAAATTTTTTTATGTGATAATTTTCTTAACAAAATTATGAACAATATGAAAAAACAACCAATTAAAAACATGCAATTTTCGATTTATAGTGATTTTTCAAAGAATTAAAAAAAATGAAGGGAATTAATGTGGATTAATTGGAAATGGGGTGCAACAAGCAATTAAAATCAGTTAAAAAAACAAGATGGGCCCAGACTGGGGGCGCGCATAGCAAGCGCGTTTGGGCCCAATGATCAGAAAACATAACAAAAAAACAAAAAGGGAAAAACGGTGCAAATAGCGAAAACTTAGTTCAAATGGCATTGGGCTTGCGTTTGGGGGTGGGATTAGCATTGGAATTCAGGCCCATTGGTGCGTTTAAATGAAACGCTGAGTTTTGATGCTCAGAAGCATTTCCTACAAATTTCAATTAAATCGTGGCCATACGATCAGACTTTCAGTCAACCAAGGAGACCACATCCAACGGTCCTCACATTTCTTCCCCAAATGGTTAGGGTTTTCAGCCATGGGAGCTCCATGCACGAGCTTATGGACTAGACCTTCCACCTTCTCATACGCCCTCAATTCTCCATGAAAACAAATTCTGTAAAGAGCAAAGTTGCTCTACTCCTTCCCCTCTACACAGCCATGACCATAGGTTCCTCTAAAACTCAACCAAGAAACAAACCCGATAGGTAGAACAACTCGGTTCCACCATTTTCACCTGTTATCAACCATGCCAAACCTTGCTAATTTTTACCCTATCATGATCTACACATTATGCTGATTACTCTAAGCTATTTATCCAAGATTATCTTGCCATAAACTATGAGTTCTAAACCCTAACAGATTATGCACTCCAATGGCAACCTCCATGGATTGGTCTCAAATTCACCAAAATCAATCACCTAACTATGCCTAACCATTCTAACCTAATAACTCTCTATGATTCTAACTAATTCAAGCAATTCGAAGAGAAAACTAACCTGGTGTAAATGATGAAAACAGGTATAGAAATCCTTGGATCTGATGCTTGCAATGATTGGGAATTGATCAATAAGCTTGCTCCTGAGTTCTGTATGCAAAAGATCTTGCTCCAAGGTCTTGAATCTTGCAATCACAATGTTCTTGCTCCTTGGATGATGGAATTGGATAGCACGATTTCTTCTTCAATTCTACCAAATTCTGATGGAAATGTGATCTATGAAAGATATTGATGATGATCAAATCAAGAAATTTGGAAATTGATGGAGATTTGATGAAGTTTGAGAGGGTTTTGCAAAATGGAAGAATGATGTATAGCTATGTGTTTTGATCACAATGAATCACCAACCATGGCATGAAGTCTCTCAATGCAATATATAGATAAGAATAGAAACCTCTAGAACTTTGTAGAACCTTCCCATGCACACTTTCCCTTGGATTTGGATTATGTAACTTCCTTTGTAAGTAACCAAGCATAACTTCTAAATCTTGAACCAAACTCAAAAATCCACTTTTTCCAATGTTCTTAAAACATTTTTTCCAATCAAAATGACCTATAATTTCATCCCATTTGGCCAAATTATGAAAAATCTCAATTTTAGGTCATTTTTTATTCATTAAATTCACCAATTTTGAAACCTTGAGCTATGAGCCTTTCCAATCTTTCATGGTCACTTTTATAGACTCAAAATGTAATTTGGAGCAAGTTTGATGTTGTGAAGTTTTTCATTTGAAGCTTCCTTGTATGAGTTTTGGGCATAGGCTTGAAATGACCTGTAATTCTCAAATGACCAAAATACCCTTTTCTTGCCAAGACCATAAGTAGAGTTCCAAAAATCATATGAATTCATACCATACCATTATAGAAAGCTACGACAATGAGGAACAACTCTTATGTTAACCAGAAATTCATTTGAAATCTCCTTGATGGGTAAAAGTAGCTTGGAAGACAAGTAACTTTCACAGACAAAATTTCAGATACCTCAGATGACCTGTAATTTGCAAGGACCATAACTTGAGTTCTATAAATCTCCTTGATGTCTTCCACCACTCAAATTAAAGGTCTTGAGATCCTCTGCAAGTTTCATGTTGACCAAGGATCCATTTGAATCTTGAATTTTGACTTATCTTGCTTGGAAGTTTGCCCTAAATCAAGGGATTTTACACAGAAACCCTAATTTAGAAACTCCTCTTCTTCTTGAATTCTCTTGATTTCTTCTTGACACATCACCATATCCTTATCTACATGTCAAATGATGAACCCCACATCTATCAAATAGACCTTAATGCCTTTCAATCAATCATTTGACCTAGGGTTGACCCAGGGTTGACCCAGATGAAACCCTAGTTGACTGTCTTCAACTGCAACTCTTGTGATCATATCAATGACTTGTCTCCTTCTCCAAATGACTTTCTAAGTCTTCCATGATGTCTACATACTCTCCATGCTCAGCTCAATTCACAGCTCACAACTTCTTTAATGATCCTCAAATACCCTCAGGATAGGAGATAGATTCAATGCTTGATCCACTGGCTTCTCAGCTTTCAAATTCTTTCTGATGACTTGAATGAGATTGAATTAGAATAATAACCTCTTGATAGGCTCCTAGAGATGAGAATAGTAATTGGTCCCTTGTTGAATGACTTGCTATGTTATGCTATGCAGATGATTAGACTATGTGCATGACTCTATATGCAAATGCTAATGCAATTGAAACATAAACCAAGTGAATAAGGTTGAGCAAATTTTAGGGTGCAACAGGTATGCAGATAAAGGTTGGTAGGAAAGGGACATGACCCTTGTTAGAGACAGGTAAGAAGTACAACAGGAAGCAACGAAGGGTAGGTAAGAGTAATAAAATTGAAGGGATCAAGAGGAACCTGAAACTGTAGCAGTGTAGTTAATGTTGTTGGGTTGGAGAGAGTTTTGCAGAGGGTGTGTTTGGGTGGAGGTCAATAAATGGCCCCAGCAATACAAGCAACTGTGATGGTCTTCGCTTTGCATATGCCAGCGGTTCTACAGGAGGCTCAAACAACAAATTGTCGGTTGTAGTAAAAGGGCCTGCCGCAATAATCATTGATAACTCTCTCTGATTAGAAAGAAGTTCGGTTGGCTGATGCTTGTGTACAACCTTCTTAGTGTGTGGTTTGAGCTGCTGAGCTGAGTTGCGGAATCTGTCGGTAGCAGGGTAGTTGCTGGTGAGTGACCTTTCCTTTTTGAACAATTTTGTTCTTCAATTATGTGAGTCGCAATTGGAAATTGAAATGGCTTATACTATCTGCTGCAGGTCATGGCGTGTGGTTGTATCATTGATTGTGTGACCCGATAATTTGCGGTACAAGCATAAGGTCGATGTATGCGGAGACATATCATTGTATGTTGCCATGGCTTCTCTCATGTCATGTGTGTACACATCAAACAACAATAACTTGACACTTTGTTATGTTTTATCAATGCAGGTTCAGTATCTAATAGCCTGAATGAATGAGAATAATGTTTACGCCGAGTTTCTGAGCATCTCGAACAAGTCCTTCAGCGGTGGCGACGTCGTTTGAGACATCATCCGTGCAGGCAAACTGAAGAGCAGAAACAACAACTTTTCTTCCCTTGGTTTTCATGCTCTTTTTTGGTGTGATAGTAGGCTGGCTTTGTCATTCACATAATTCCCATTTTTCTTGTTTTGAAAATCTGCATGTACAGAGTAGTGTACCGTCTGTTGTGTGATGCGATAGTTGTTATAGCCTTTATTGAACTTTCTTTTGACTAACTTTTTCACATACCAAATGCCAAAATGACTGTCTTGTTATTTAATGCAGGTTATGGTCGAGCAACAAAGGCGACTTATGAAGTTTTATGCAGGTAACATGGATTAATTTGTGGAGTACAGGGCAGTGGCCTTGTGGCTCGGTTATCGCGACCTTTGCATCCACTCGTTATTAGCGCGGGGCTGCTGTCACTTTTGTACCATTTCCTGGTTTGCTCTTTTGTAAATTGTAATATGGGCTTGGTTTAATCATGTAATAGTTGTAAACTTGTATGATACGGGCTCCGTTTGTAGTTTGAGAAACAAAAACATTGGCTTGTAATTTATTTGGATATGTTCACATTCTTTTTGAACTTTTGAAATGAAATGGGCTTTCGACTATGTTTTAACCTTCTCCACAATAGTCTTTGAATGGGCTTCTCGTGAGAACAACCAATGAGAATGTGTTCTAAATCTTTGATCCAATGTATTTTTGTAATAATTTATTTACACAAAAAAACTGTGGACTTGAGACATCAAACAAAAGGTATTGACTAAGACTTTCCAGATTTTACTTTGCACAAAACTTTGTCTATAGAAACAACTAGATCCAAATGGTTATACACTCTGTCACCTGACAATACGCCATATTCTGGTAACTTAGACCACCCCGATGCCCTGAATTAGCATAAAACCTTGACTGAAAGTTCTAAACCTCGCCAATTGAATAAAGCATTTCCTGGTCTCAATCAAGAGACCAAATCCTCTCTGACCAATGACCCAGGTCAAAGTCACATAAACTTCCCCCAACACCTCGCCTTATTATCCTGATGGCCTCAAATGAACCTGAACTTGGGCAAAATAAAATAAAACAAAATAAAAGTCAAAGCGACATTTTTTGTATTTTTCCTGAGTCCTGGCTAGGGGCCGAGCATACAAAATGAAAGCTATATACAGGGTAGGACAAATTTGGGGTATGACAGATGCCCCTATCTAATTGACTTAAACCGAGTAAGATGAAATGCTGCGGCGTTCATTCTTTTGAGGTAGAAGACAATCAGATATAAAGAAGACCCTGAATTTGTCCGAAAAGGAAAGTAAATCCTGGGAATTGAAAATGATGGATGAGGTACCTCTGAGTAGACTGTGAATAATAAGCAAAAGGCCGTCATCACCAAAAGGATGATGGGATGAAACACACATAGCTACTACCACTAAAAGGATGGTAGAGCAAAACACAATCGCACAATCTGACATTAATGACTATGACAGACCCCCCACCAAAAAGATGACGGAGCGAAACACAAATAAACACATCGCACAATCTATCATTAATGACCATGATAGACCCCCCACCAAAAGGATGACGGAGCGAAACACAAATAAACACATCGCACAATCTATCATTAATGACCATGATAGACCCCCCACCAAAAGGATGACGGAGCGAAACACAAATAAACACATCGCACAATCTATCATTAATGACCATGATAGACCCCCCACCAAAAGGATGACGGAGCGAAACACAAATAAACACATCGCACAATCTATCATTAATGACCATGATAGACCCCCCACCAAAAGGATGACGGAGAGAAACACAAATAAACACATCGCACAATCTATCATTAATGACCATGATAGACCCCCCACCAAAAGGATGACGGAGCGAAACACGAATAAACACATCGCACAATCTATCATTAATGACCATGATAGACCCCCCACCAAAAGGATGATGGAGCGAAACACAAATAAACACATCGCACAATCTATCATTAATGACCATGATAGACCCCCCACCAAAAGGATGACGGAGCGAAACACAAATAAATACATCGCACAATCTATCATTAATGACCATGATAGACCCCCCACCAAAAGGATGACGGAGCGAAACACAAATAAACACATCGCACAATCTATCATTAATGACCATGATAGACCCCCCACCAAAAGGATGACGGAGCGAAACACAAATAAACACATCGCACAATCTATCATTAATGACCATGATAGACCCCCCACCAAAAGGATGACGGAGCGAAACACAAATAAACACATCGCACAATCTATCATTAATGACCATGATAGACCCCCCACCAAAAGGATGACGGAGCGAAACACAAATAAACACATCACATAATCTATCATTAATGACCATGATAGACCCCCCACCAAAAGGATGACGGAGTGAAACACAAATAAACACATCGCACAATCTATCATTAATGACCATGATAGACCCCCCACCAAAAGGATGACAGAGCGAAACACAAATAAACACATCGCACAATCTATCATTAATGACCATGATAGACCCCCCGCCAAAAGGATGACGGAGCGAAACACAACACACAGGTTGCTATCACCAAAAGGATGATAGGACAACACAGATTTGAAGTTTACCAACACCAAAAGGATGCAGGCTAGGTTGAACTGACGAAGTTCGACTATCACTAAAAGGATGATAGTAAGGCAATTGACAACGGTCACGCTTGCTGAATACAACTCAATGGGGGACCCCCCAAGAGGAAGATTGAATTGAGATGAGTCAACGGGGTACGCCCACCGTCTTTGTTTGGAGATCATAGTTTTGCTGAAATGATTTCATGGTTACGCCCATGAATTTTGAAGAGGATGCCCCTGACTGGGCTGAGTTTGTCTTGAAATGTCTTGTTTTGGTCAACAAAAGGTTGAACAACTTCATGAGAAACGCTCATGGTCTTGCTGAAGATGCCCCTGCTCGGGTTGGATCTTGCACTGAACTTCTTGGATTTGCTCAACAAAAGTTTGAACAGCTTAGTGGGAATGCCCACGGTCTTGAACGGTATGCCCCTGACTAGGCTGAATGTTGATTTGCATATCTGATCAACCACGCGGTTGAAATACGTCGTGGGAGACGCCCATGGTCTTTAAAAAATGCCCCTGACTGGGCTGAATCTTGCTTCGAACAACTTCGAATTTTGATGAGGGAAACCCACAATTGCAGAAGATTGCCTCTGACTGGGCTGATGATTGCTTTGAAGCTCTTGAAAATCGTGGGACAAACCCACCATCTTGCGGAAGATGCCCCTGACTGGGCTACCAATGGTCTTGGAAATCTTCGGGATTGATCCTGGACCTTGACTTGCATATATGAATGCTGGATGATAAATAATATTCCATATGAGTGGACGTGCAAATGCAAATGCTGACGCGCGGAGATGCAAGAATTGGGGAAGTATGATATGGTTAGGTATGCATATGATGCAAGATGCTTATGATAGAGAATGTAATGCGCGTGATGCATATGATTGCAGACGGGTAATTGAAAATGCGTGTGAAGACGCCAGCGTGGTGGACTTTGGGTAGTTGCCAATGCGGATTGGACTTCGGGTGGTGGGAGGGATTGACTTCCTCGACACGCTGTTCGTTGAAGACGTCACGATTGACATAGGCGAAGATACTCTATATGCCCCGAGTCTGGGTACTTTGTGGTATACTGTGAATTTGCTTCAGAGGAGGTTGCAGCTCTGCCTGATGATCGGGGCGACCTGGTCTTGCCCCAGTCTGAACTTGTTAATGATATGCCCCTGCTCGAGCTGTTGAGTGATTTGCCCCAGCCTGTGGGTTCTGAAGTAGTCTTGCTTCGTGTCGGCCACTGAAAATCAAGTTCCTCCTTGGTTGGACCTTGTTGAGATGTCCTTGAATACCTAGCACTGATTTGCAATTAAAATTGTACATTCATAAATGGTAATATTAATGCAAAGTTCAATGTAAGTTTTGAAAAAGTGTCTCATTTATTGAGGGGTCGTGAAAGTGTGAGACGAATGGACTGCTAGCCCAGATGTTGTGCTAATTTGATTGGTGCGAAAGATATAGCAAGCAAAATGACACCAATATTGATGATTAGAAATCATGTGAGGAGTCAGGTTACGCAACCTTGCGATAGTATGCTTTCAAAATAAACCTCGCCTCAATTAGGTCTTTCGAGGGTTGTAACGTGGTCTGGTTCACGGTTATGAAACAAAGGATGCTAGGCTCAAAGTATGATTTGTACCCACCCCTTCTTCCTGATAATCTCCATACCTACGCTCAGTTAATTTTGCACCTACTTGACGGTGTAAACTTGATGGTTTAAAGTTTGTCTGAAATGGCAGCCACCTTATTTTGATGGACGTCAGTGACCCTTTTGGATGGCCACTGAATCTTATTTTCTTTTTGTTGAGGGTTTCGGGGGCCTCTTTTGAATTTTTTGTTTTGATCCCTAACTTTTGCATGGGTTGATTTTGCTTGCCAGACCCATCGGGATTGCCTTGATTTTGCCTAAGTCCCCTTTGAGGTGTCTGACTTAGCAGGCTTTTGATGTTTTTGATTTTGTTGGAGAGTTGTGGCTGCCATGTATGGGTCCTTGATGAACCACTGTCTTCTGGATTTTGCTTTGTTGATTCGAGTGCGGGGTTGAATTAACTGAGCACTACCCTGCCCCAAGTTAAGTGTAAGGTTTGAATATCCGAAGGAAACTGCTACTTCTAGGCTTGAAGTGGTTTACTATGGATTAACTCTTTATATCTCTGGTGTATGGGGAATTGAAGCAATGCCTGTACATCATTGACGAGATTCAGTCTGAAAGCATACGATTTGCAATTATGGGTATCTCGTTTTCATCATCCTCCCTCAAATCAAGCTAAACAACAGTGAATAGAGTGGAGCGAATAAATGTGTCGGTGATAAGTAAAAAAACATGAGTGAATACGACATAACTAATTCAAAACATGCATAAACGATACATTAATGAAAACCAAATACGAATGGCAATTGTTCAAAGCATACAATCCTTAAATAAACAAAGACAAAACATAAGGAATGCGAAATATGAAATGGCAGCATGACGGCCTTCTTTGAGGAATGAACTTGACTGGAATCGTATGATGTTGGCACTAGTTGACTGGTGGCATCGGATTGTTGATGATATTTGGAGATTTCCCATTGAAGTTGATAGCATCCCTGTCGATCATGTCTTGAATTATGTGCTTGAAAGCCCTGCAGTCCTCAATGGTATGACCTGGAGCGCCCTTATGAAACTCACAGTGAGCATTTGCATCATAATCGGCAGGAATGACGGTTGGAGGAGCCAAATCTCTCGGAACAACAACTTTCTTCTCCATTAACTGAGCAAAGATTTTGGCATATGTCATTGGTAGACGATCAAAGACTCTATCTGGTCTCCATGTTCTTTGCGGACGCTGTGGGCGAGTACCTTGTCGTTGCTGAGTAGCTTGCATTTGTTGTTGCTGAGGAGGATATTGGTATCCTTGCTGATTGTAGGCTTGTTGCTGAGGAGCCTGTTGCCGTGGCATCTGAGCTTGCACTGCTTGAACAGCTGGCTGATAAGGCATTGGAGCATATTGTGCAGCAGCAACATATGGATATTGATAATAGGGAACTTGATAAGGCATAGGAGCAAGAGCTTGTTGAGAAGCTTGCCCTTTCTACAAAAAGATGGCATTTGTTTCGCCCTCTTTCTTCTTGTATCCGTTGAAAGGCTTCTTGGCAGTAGCCTGGCTGTTAGAACCTCCTGGGACCTTCCCGCTCTTCAGCCCTTCTTCAATTCTCTCACCGACGATCACCAAGTCAGAAAATCCAGCAGAGACACTACCGATCAACTTTTCGTAGTACTGGCCTTGCAAGGTACCCATGAAGATGTCAATCAATTCACGGTCAACAAGAGGTGGATGCACCCTTGCGACTAGCTCTCTCCATCGTTGCGCGTACTCCTTGAAGGATTCGCTATCCTTCTAAGTCATACTCTGAAGCTGAGTACGATTTGGAGCGAGATCGGTGTTGTACTTATACTGCTTGACAAATGCATCGGCTAGCTCGGCCCAGGTGCGCACACTATTACGTTCCAGCTGCATATACCATTCGAGTGATGCCCCAGACAGGCTGTCTTGGAAGCAATGGATCATGAGTTTTTCATCTCTGGCATAGGCAGTCATCTTGCGACAGTACATCTTCCAATGAATGTTTGGGCAACTGAGACCTTTGTACTTCGAAAATTCGGGCACCTTGAACTTGGGAGGAATGACAACATCAGGCACCAAACACAATTCCAAAGCACTGAAAGAATTTGAATTGTGCCCCTCCATGGCTCGAAGTTTCTCGGCTAGATTTCGGCACATCTTCATGGCTTCAGAATCCTGAGCAGCAAGAGGACTGGCAATAGGGATAGCAGCATGATAGTTCTGAACATCGTCATATTGATCCATCAGAGTATCTTCGATATGAGGAACTGGGATTTGCACAGCAGTAGGCTGGGCCTGCGGGATAACTCCAACAGTAACTCCAGGCGCAGGGATTGGCTGAGAAGTGTTTCCTTCGACTGCGTTGTTGAAGTTCAACGGCATCCCATGAGGATTTGGAATTGGAACTAAAGGGATGGCAGTAGACCCCTGTCCTTGGCCATTGTTGATGACAGCAGCGGCTTCACGCTGTTCTTCCTCTCTTCTGGCCGCGAGGATGGCTTCGAGGATCTGGTCGATCTTTCCTTTCATGGAATCCAACTCTTCCTTGAAGGCGACTTGCTCCTGTTGAATCTGCTCCATCATTCGTCTGGTATTGGCTCTAGTTGCGTATTAGTGTCGAGGAATCAGCTTGATTTACTGGAGAGCAAGGAACGAAGACATAAGATTCTGTTGGAGGACTGGAAATGCAAAATGCACAACATATGAAATGCAATGCGAATGATATGCAAGATGCAATGCAAGATACAAGATCCAGGATCCCAAGATCATAGTTCGAACAGCTCCTGAAGCTGGTAACTGTAAACATAATTCCTGCTCAAAGAACATTGACAGGTATGACCTATGCGGGAAGATCTAGACATTCTACCCATAAACCCACTTACGGGATGGTTTCTACGTTTGGTTCCCTGGATCACAGACACTAGTCGTATTAGCGTCACGCAACAGGCTGGTTGTATTACGACGATAATGACGATAAGGTCTCTCCTGAGCGGGGTCCTCGTGCTAGGCGCACAAGGAGCGAGTCCTTGGAGACTAACACTACACGACCACCAATATCGGAATTGGTGCTAACAAAAGGTTCCCAGAATCACGGACCCTTCATTAATCAAGTCGTGCAACAGGCTAGCTGTGTTACAACGAGATCTACGAATAGGTCTCCTCTGGAGGAGCTTTCATGCTAGGCACACAAGGAGTGAATCCTTGGTGACTAACACTACTCGACTACCAAATCTAAACTAAGTGTTCTCTCTGCTTTTACCAAAGCTCGGGCGTAGAGCCTTACTCATGATGTCATCCCAAGAACCAACAGGCAAGCGAGATAACAGGCACAAATAAAATCCACAAGAGAACAAATACAAGAAGAAAACAAATAAAAAACAAACACTTCTCACAAACCAAAAGATATGCTCGACTCTCTCCTTGCATGGAGCAAAAATGTCCCCAGCAGAGTCGCCACCGGTCGCACCTCGAAAAATCACGGAGACATTTCGGAGAACGCGACCCTCGCGCGAAAGGCGCGGAAATGCGGTTCGACAGAGTCGCCACCGAACTTTATTTTTCCCGAACAAATGGGAGAGGAAAATATCGAAAAACCTCTTAAAAACGAAATGGATAGGAACAGGGCTGTCGCAACCAAGTTCCGGGTTCGGGAGTCGGTTACGTGAGGGGAAGGTATTAGCACCCCTCACGTCCGTCGTACTCGACGAGAACCTCTTAAGGTAATTGTGGGGAGTGTTGTTTTAGGTTTACTTATTTTCTTCTCGTTGTTAAAGGTAGAATCGGTAGGTTAAAAGGTTAAAGACGCAAAGGAGAGATGGGTGGTTAGAGGATAGGGCACTCGCCAAGGATTGGGGCCCTTGTGCCTACGTATGCTCATCCAGACGAGAATGAGAAATCAGAGCGTCGTAGTTCGACTACGGGAAAGGTTGGGAGGAAACGGAAGATGGATAGAAGTATGGAATAGGGGAGAAAAAATGGAAGTGTGCTCGCCAAGATCATCGCAATCTTGTGCCTACGTATCTTACATTCAAACGAGAATGAAGAATCAGAGCAGTCGTAGTTCGTGGTAACAACCACGAAAAGGTGAGGTTGAATAGTTTGGAAGTTTGAGAGAGACGAAAGAGTGACTGACAAGCAACCCAAGAGCGCGCCTCAAGAGCTTGTCACTCAAGAATTCAAGGAATGCGAAACTCCAAGAACTCAATTCTTTCGGGAATTGACTGAATAAGTTGAAGATAAAGAGTTGGATGCTTTGAAATCGAAAGAATGAACTAATAACAACTCAAGGGCGCGCCTCGAGAGTTACTCATTCGAATATTCAAAGAATGCTAGATTCTAAAAATATCCCTCTTTCGTAAGTTTAAAAAAACGTATGTGAAAAGATCGAATCGAAAGATGGCATGCGAGGCCAAAAAGGAAGTTGTTTTAAACTGGCTCAACGACGTGTCGAGGATTTGATTGAAAATGAAACCGACTTGACGACGTGTCAAGGGTTAGGATTGTGAGAAACGATATAAGTCCCTGAGGGTTCTCCTAATATCGAAACCACGAGGAGTTGTGAATAAAATGTGGGTTGCGAATGCGGACGAGCATTCGACTTAGGAGAATGTTTGAAAATGATTGAATCTGAAAGAGTCGAAAGGTTGAGTGAATAACGACTCAAAGGGCGTGCCTCGAGGACTATTCACTCGAAAATTCAAGGAATGCTAGACTCCAAGAATCTCCTTCTTTCGGAGTTTTAATCGAGAAAATGTTGAGAAAATGCGTTTGAGAAAATCAAAAGATTGAATGAATAACAACTCAAGAGCGTGTCTCGAGAATTATTCACTCGAAGATCCAAGAAATGCTAGATTTCAAGAATCTCCTTCTTTTGGAGTTTTTTTCGAGAAAATGTTTAAAAGATAAATTGAAGCGAAAGTAACATAGTCTTGACTGAATTATCATCTATCAATAATTTGACCGATAATAATCATTAAAGTCATCATTGACTAGGGAATAAGAAAAAAGTGGATAAAAACGAAAATGAAAATTTTGAAAAAATTGGTCTCGGGCTTGTTATTATTTGTCAATAATTTGACAAATTATAACTCGGGGTATTGACCTAAAAAAGAGTGAAAGTGGAATAAAATTCCCAAATACAAAATGAGAAATAAATCCAACCTTAAAAGTAAAAAGTATTATAAATTCTAACATTAAAAAAAGAAAACAATATATAGATGTTAATTAATAATAAATTATATATATATATATATATATATTTACATAACAGTCCATTTTAAAACTAATATATAAAAAAATACGTATATATACAATCTGTTAAAAAAATAAAAGTAATAAAATAATAAAATAAATAAATAAAAATAAAATAAATGAAAAAGAAAAACAATGTTGAACGGTGTGTATGTCAAATGAAAGATCCGATAATGACCTTACCCACAAGTTATATTTTTTAAAACTAAAACGAAAAAACAGGATGTGGTAATGACCCCTTCATCATCCTTAACAGGGTCAACGATATCAAAGGCTCATGATGGTCATAGGAAGGAAGATTCGGATTCAATACGCAGGTCCGTTCGAAACACACTTGGTTTTCGTCTCAAAACATTTCTTCCCATTCTTCGTCTTATTTCTGGGTTTTGTTTTCTAGTTTTTGATTTCTGTTTTTTTTCGGTTAGTTTGGGTTGAAGGCTGTTGAGGGGATGACGATGAGAAAAAGATTGAATGGCGAATGGGTTTTTAATTATAAAGGAGGTAGGTTGAAGGAAAGGGCGAGTCGATGGGGTTTAACGAAGAAGATTTGAAAGAGGGTTCGAAGGTTCAAAAGGGTATAGTGATGAATGGAAATCTGAGAAGATTTGAAGGAAGTTGAATCATGAACAGAGGGAGTTTCGAAGAATGTGATGAAAGTGACGAAAATTTCGGAAGATTTGGTCCTTTTTTTTTTTGAAAGCTCTCAAGTTATGGGGGTTGGGGGATTGAAGAAGAAAAAATGGGAGAAGAGCTTCTTCAAAGCAACCGGCGGCTAGGGTTTTTTGAGTGGCTATGTTTTCGGTTGGAGGCCCCCTCCAATCCTCTTTTCAGAATCGAGTTTTATAGGGTTTAATGGATAATATCCCAAGCTGATATTTGCTTCCCTCTTTGTCGTTTTGCAGGTCCCTTTTGGATATTTCAACAACTTTTTTTCTTTTTGAATTGTGAGTGGGTTGGTATTGTAATGGTTGTCTCTGCTGTTGCAGGTTTTTGTAGTGCTGGCTGCTACTGTTGTCCTTTTGTAGCAGGGGTGTGTGTTTTCTATCAAGTTACGGTACGATTCATTACAGGACCATACTTGTTGCTATTGATTTCATTGTGAATTACACTCACTGCAATATTTTTACTTTTTTTACTACTGTGAAACTTGTGGTCACACACTGCCCTGTTTTGACTTATTGATGGAATGATTAATCCCTCTCAATTTGGCTCTCATTTTTCTTGTAACAGTGAATTGTTACTGCAAATTCGACTCTGGCCGAGAATCCTTGTTGTTACATTTATGATGTTCTTTGGAATTACCTATCATCTTACCTCTCGTATCTTTACAAAGCCATGAACCCACAACCTTGGACAAGCTTCAACCGTGATCATTTCTCAAAGCATTGAAGACTTGTGAAATCAACCGTAAGAATTTGTTTAAGGTTTTGGGACAGTATGCATAATGCCAACTTCTGTGTAACTTTTCTTCGTACATAGCTCGACAAGAACAAAAGCGAAGCTCCAACATACTTGAAGAGAATTTGATCAGCTTCTTGATTGAATATCGAATGCAAACAAAGCTGCAATTTTTGGTTACAAAATGAAGGTTGGCTTGCTCGCTGCGAGAAGTGGATGTGCGGTATGTGACAGTTTATTGTGAGTTGTTGTTTATGATGCGTTTTGGAGTGAAAGAAAACGCGTCGTACATGTTGTTTGGCATTACTGCGACATGTTCTGCAGGTTGCGGTAACATAATTTTTTCTCAAAATTTTCAGTGTGTACGCGGCTCGGCATGTCGCAATGATATTGTTATTTTTCAATTGCAGGTTTGGAGGTGAGGTTTTGTGCTACATTGAGTTTGAGGTTTTCTCGCTGCATGAGTTTTTTGTTGTGAGTACGGATGAAGATTTTCAGTGCGAGATTCGCGTAACCGTCTGGTTTATTGCAACATGATCATCTTAGCAACTGATGTAAGTACTACATGTTATACGTATTGGTTTTGTTGTGATGCACTGTATCTGTCATATTTTACGAATCCTTGATGCTGTTGATTTTGTTTGCCTCTAACAGCCTTGAAACATCTCTACCAGATTCCGAAGCTCGAATGAACTTATGCTCTATATCCTTTATGCTGGAGAGAAAATCTTTGGCTCTATGAGTGATGAACTCTGAAGGATCCTCTCTTTCTGTGCACACATTGTTCTCATCCATCTGCTTCTTCTCCTTCTTTAAACATGATTTTCCAACACCACCCTTTTCAGCCACATCAAGATTTATGTCTTCATCAGCGCTACCTGGTGCCGTTACCACCTCTAACTGTCTCACATTTCCATCAACCAATTGTTCACAACCTTTAACTCCCCTTGAAACAACCAAATGATCATCTGAACCAGGTTGAAACCACTGATCCTTGCAATCTCTAAACTCACTATTATTCACAACAAACCTAAAGCTCTCACTATCCTCACCAGGATCAAAGAAATCCCAAGATGCACCTAGCTCAGGTGGAGGAGAAGGTGGAGGCATAGAAGAAACCACATTGGATTCATCATCCAAGTACTTGTTACCAAAAGCATCAATTTTAACAGTAACAGAACCACTACCACTTGATCTCATGTAGCTAAGAGAAGGAGGAGGTGTTGAAAAAGGACTTTCATTATGCAAAGGTGAATCTGAAGCCTCAACCTCAGCAACATTAAACGGCGATGAAGGAGAAGGGTAACTAGTTTGAGAAGGCGTTTTATCAGAAATCGATAAAGAAGACTCTACAAGCACCTCAGCTTCAGCATATCTTCTTAAAGCTATACCAACATTTCTAAGAGATTGAATGTAAGAAACATGCAAAGCAGCTAAATCATATCTAGAATCAATAGCCACCTTGATGAACCGTTTTCTTTCTTTACACATACATAAAGCTTCATTCTTTTCAGCTCTTGAGTTAGTAGCACCCATTTTCTAAATCACAGTACTTCACCAATCATTCATAGAAAAGACTCAATTTTTAATAACCCCTTAAGATAGAAATGTGAACTTTATGATTCAGAGATAGTAAAACAAAAGAAAAACGGAGACCCAAGTTGCATGGTGAAGCAGTGAGTTTGAAAGTGAAAGAGGGTATGCAGATAAAGGTTGGTAGGAAAGGGACATGACCCTTGTTAGAGACAGGTAAGAAGTACAACAGGAAGCAACGAAGGGTAGGTAAGAGTAATAAAATTGAAGGGATCAAGAGGAACCTGAAACTGTAGCAGTGTAGTTAATGTTGTTGGGTTGGAGAGAGTTTTGCACAGGGTGTGTTTGGGTGGAGGTCAATAAATGGCCCCAGCAATACACGCAACTATGGTGGTCTTCGCTTTGCGTATGCCAGCGGTTCTACAGGAGGCTCAAACAGCAAATTGTCGGTTGTAGTAAAAGGGCCTGCCGCAATAATCATTGATAACTCTCTCTGATTAGAAAGAAGTTCGGTTGGCTGATGCTTGTGTACAACCTTCTTAGTGTGTGGTTTGAGCTGCTGAGCTGAGTTGCGGAATCTGCCGGTAGCAGGGTAGTTGCTGGTGAGTGACCTTTCCTTTTTGAACAATTTTGTTCTTCAATTATGTGAGTCGCAATTGGAAATTGAAATGGCTTATACTATCTGCTGCAGGTCATGGCGTGTGGTTGTATCATTGATTGCGTGACCCGGAAATTTGCGGTACAAGCATAAGGTCGATGTATGCGGAGACATATCATTGTATGTTGCCATGGCTTCTCTCATGTCATGTGTGTACACATCAAACAACAATAACTTGACACTTTGTTATGTTTTATCAATGCAGGTTCAGTATCTAATAGCCTGAATGAATGAGAATAATGTTTACGCCGAGTTTCTGAGCATCTCGAACAAGTCCTTTAGCGGTGGCGACGTCGTTTGAGACATCATCCGTGCAGGCAAACTGAAGAGCAGAAACAACAACTTTTCTTCCCTTGGTTTTCATGCTCTTTTTTTGTGTGATAGCAGGCTGGCTTTGTCATTCACATAATTCCCATTTTTCTTGTTTTGAAAATCTGCAGGTACAGAGCAGTGTACCGTCTGTTGTGTGATGCGATAGTTGTTATAGCCTTTATTGAACTTTCTTTTGACTAACTTTTTCACATACCAAATGCCAAAATGACTGTCTTGTTATTTAATTCCCATTGGCTTGTAATTTATTTGGATATGTTCACATTCTTTTTGAACTTTTGAAATGAAATGGGCTTTCGACTATGTTTTAACCTTCTCCACAATAGTCTTTGAATGGGCTTCTCGTGAGAACAACCAATGAGAATGTGTTCTAAATCTTTGATCCAATGTATTTTTGTAATAATTTATTTACACAAAAAAACTGTGGACTTGAGACATCAAACAAAAGGTATTGACTAAGACTTTCCAGAGTTTACTTTGCACAAAACATTGTCTATAGAAACAACTGGATCCAAATGGTTATACACTCTGACACCTGACAATACGCCATATTCTGGTAACTTAGACCACCCCGATGCCCTGAATTAGCATAACACCTTGATTGAAAGTTCTAAACCTCGCAAATTGAATAAAGCATTTTCTGGTCTCAATCAAGAGACCAAATCCTCTCTGACCAACGACCCAGGTCAAAGTCACATAAACTTCCCCCAACACCTCACCTTATTATCCTGATGGCCTCAAATGAACCTGAACTTGGGCAAAATAAAATAAAACAAAATAAAAGTCAAAGCGACATTTTTTGTATTTTTCCTGAGTCCTGGCTAGGGGCCGAGCATACAAAATGAAAGCTATATACAGGGTAGTTCAAATTTGGGGTATGACAGTATGAATTAAAAGTGTTGAGGGCTAATGAGGTCATTAAAAAGAATTGTGTAGAAAACCCTATGTGTATATTCTAAAAGGTGAGGGGAGTTAGGTTTAATCAAATTCTTAGAGAATTTGAGAAAGAGACAAGAGGAGAATCCTAGAAATAGGAGAGGAGAGGAAAACCATTGGAGAAGAGATTGTTTGCTAGAGTTCTAAGATAAGGAGGAGAATAGCTTTAAACAGGGCTTATGCATGAAGGGTGTGGTACATGAGTTCTTAACCTCTAATACACTACAAGAAAAACTGTATTTAGCTAGGGGTTTAACCCTTCACCAATGCAAAAAAAAACCCATCATAAAACATAAATTTGCGAGGGGATATGATCCCTAGCTAATCAAGGCATCGTAAATCAATGGCTAGAAGATAAACCTCTCGCAAAATTGGCTAGGGGATTACCTCCTCCAAATTGTAACTCGTAAAATTCAGTCTGCTACATTGCAACTAATGTGTGATTAAATCACTCGAGTGAAGAGTGAAAAATGAATCAATTGAAAAAGTAATTGAATCTTATTATCAAGATCGATTCTAACATCTAGCATCTAGAGCACTGGTTACGATTCTCGGGAAGCATATAACAATGACTTGTGAATTATAAGGTGAGAATGTGTCGAATGCAACATTCTCAAGCACTTCCTCTCAGCATGCTCCTTACCATATTCATAATGGTCCTATTCTTCCCCTCAGCAGTTCCATTTTTTTGTAGAGTGTAGGGTGACACCGCCTCATGCACAATCCCTTCTCTTTCGCATAATGCAACAAAATTAATAGAAACATACTTCCCACCACCACTAGTCCTTAGAGTTTTGAGCTTTTGACCACTTTGTCTCACCACAATAGATTTAAACTTTGTGAACACCTCAATCACATCCCTTTTTAACTTGATTATGTATGTCCATAATTTTATACTGAATTCATCTATGAATATGACAATATATTTGTTATCTCCAATAGAATCCACCTGAATAGGACCACACACATAAGAGTATATCATTTCATGAATAGCTTGAGAGTTTCTTCATGCATCCTTGTTGAAATCTTATTGTGTTACTTGGTCTGCACACATTCTTCGCATACTTCATATGGAATGTGAATATATGGTGTAACACCCCAAATTTGATTAATCAATTTAATTGAATTATTTAAATTTTTATTTAATCATTTTGTGTTTGGTGTGCCTTTAAAAGAATTTTGGTGATTATATGTGTTGTTGGGGTGTAATGGTACTGGTAGAGTGTGGTGAGAATACATAAGTTTATACTAATAATTAGAAAATAACTAGAATATAAGTATTTTTTAATTAATATTAAAAATAAATAAAAATAGAAATGTGTGGCTTTATAATAGAAATTGTTTAATTAATTATATAATAGGGAAAATAGGAGTTAGTAGAGAAATAAAGGGCAATGAGGATATTTAGTAGAATAAGTTTGGGGTAATAGTATGAATTAAAAGTGTTGAGGGCTAATGAGGTCATTAAAAAGAATTGTGTAGAAAACCCTATGTGTATATTCTAAAAGGTGAGGGGAGTTAGGTTTAATCAAATTCTTAGAGAATTTGAGAAAGAGACAAGAGGAGAATCCTAGAAATTTGAGAGGAGAGGAAAACCATTGGGGAAGATATTGTTTGCTAGAGTTCTAAGATAAGGGGGAGAATAGCTTTAAACAGGGCTTATGCATGAAGGGTGTGGTACATGAGTTCTTAACCTCTAATACACTACAAGAAAAACTGTATTTAGCTAGGGGTTTAACCCTTCACCAATGCAAAAAAAACCCATCATAAAACATAAATTTGCGAGGGGATATGATCCCTAGCTAATCAGGGCATCGTAAATCAATGGCTAGAAGATAAACCTCTCGCAAAATTGGCTAGGGGATTACCTCCTCCTAAATTGTAACTCGTAAAATTCAGTCTGCTACATTGCAAGCATAAGTGAAGACTAGTGGCACAGAGTGACACAAACATGTCAGGTAATTTTTTAGTTAAAGATTTACTTTTTATAAAAAAATCTATAGTTTTTTATAAATATATTTAACTCATATTTAGTATTTTCAAATAAATATATACTTTTTTTCTTACAAATTTACATACTTTATAACATATTTTAACTTACAAATTATATACTTGCATGATTGAATCCATATTTTCTATAAATATATTGCTAAAATATATTAATATTTTAAAATGTATATACTATCTGAATAAAAAGTGTATATTAATATATAACAAAACTATATTACAAATTATATACTTTATAAAAAGTGTATACTATCTAAATATATTACAAATTATATATTTTTATGATTTAATTCATACTTTTTAAATAAAAAGTGTATATTAATATATAATCTATTCTTTTATAAAAATATATAATGTGTTTTTAAAACTAATTTTATAAATATTCTTTTATAAAAATATTAAATATTTTCAAAATGAATATATACTTTTTTCTTACAAATTTACATATTTTATAAATATATATTAAATATAATCTATTTTTTATAAAATTTAATTCATATTTTCTATAAATATACTACATATTTTCTAAATAATATTAAAATATAAGCTGTTTTTTAAACAATATTTTCTATAAATATATAACGAAAATATATAAATATATATTATTGTTTATATTTATACGCTAAATAATATAAACAACATATACATATATTTATACTAAATAATATTAAAATATAATCTGTTTTTAAAAAATATTTTCTATAAATATATTACAAAAATATATAAACAATATTATTTTTATATTTATATATAAAATAATATGAACAATATATACATATATTTTTATACTAAATAATATAAGCAACACATATAAATAATATATACATATTTATATACTAAATATAAACAACAAAAACATATATACGCAGTTTTTTTCCAATTTTGTTCTAACAAATATTATAATATAAATCCTAAAAATTTAAGAAAAAATAATATTTTTGAAAAATGTATTACTAAAAAATATATATAAAATTTTAAATATATATATAAAAGAAAAAATATGTGTATCTTGTGAAATTTAACACTTTTGATGAAATTTAAAACTTTATATGAATAAATGTATACATGCAACACATAAAATAAAAAAATTTAATTAATAAAACTAAATTATAAATTCAAAGAAATTATAGTAAAACAATAATGTTTTCCTAATTTTACCTTGGTAAAATATTTGAAAGAAGAAGAAATGGATGTTTGATGGAAGTTGTTTTAATGAAAAATGAGAGAAGAAGAATGGTGGAAGAAAAATGAGAGAGCTGAAAAATGGGAGAGAGAATGTGTCTGGGAAAGAAGAAGGAACCTGAATTTATGGTATGCAACTAGTGAGGGGCTACGCTCACACATTTAAAGAGGATAACATTTGCAAGGGGGTACCCCTAGCGAATGTTGGCGTGTTGCAAATACATTTTATGTCACGTTGTACGCTTTAATAGCAGGAATAAATGCTTTTTATGACAATTTTGACTTTATCATTACAATTGGTGAGGGGTAGCCCCCTAGCTGAGTGCACATATAAAATTGGTGAGGGGTTATTCCCTCGCAAATGACAACCTTTGCCAACCCATTTTAGTGTTCTTTCCTTTTTGCGAGGATGACTCCTAACAACTTTCAATTTTAAAATTCAAAATTTTTCTCCATTTTTGCGAGAGGTCACCCCACGTTTTGATTTAAATATTTTTTATTTATATTTTGTGGATTGAGAGGGGTTTAACTCTAAGCAACTTTGTTTTTTTAGTGAGGAGGTTTACCCCTAGCAAATGCCCATAGCTATTAACAATTTTTCTTATAGTGATAGGGCATTGTGTTATTCGTGAAATTTTGAGTTCTATGATATTATCATGTTGTTTGGCTAAATTGATGTGTATTTTCATGTATAATTTGGTATGTGATTACTGTTTTGAAATTGTTAATATTTTCTACCATTGTCTAAGGTTTTAAGTTTCGGGGTAAATGTGAAAATATGAAAATACATGATTTTATTGATGTTAATTTGTGATAAATTGTGAATATGTGGTTTTAATCATTAGATAATTGTTGTATGTCAAATTCTGAGATTGAAGTTTCTTACTGAATCGAAATCGGAGATCCAGAATGACTTCTATTATGGAAAACATAGAAAAATAAATTCAGGGTATTTACTCGCAGATTCTGGGATAGCGACGAATTGACTGTGGGAAAAAACCCAGTTCTCATGACTTTCGCTATGCCTAACGAAAAATATCATAACTTAAGTTCCGTAACTCGGAACGAGACACAGTTCGAAGCATTGGAAAGCTAATGTGTAGTGCCATCTCATGGTGATTCCTTAAGAGGATGAATGCATACTTAATGATGTGAATATACTGTTTTACTTAAGATTTAATGTCGGTGGTTATGTTTCTAGCTACTGAGTTGAGTTTTACGTGTTGTGTTGTTGTGCGATTCATGTTAACTGTTGCTGGGAATGTTTTGGGTGACTTCAATTAATTAATTGCATGATTACACTGGGTTGTTGAGTGTTAATAATTGATTTATAAAATTATTTAATTTTCATAATTAAATTAAGAATGTTATTCGGTGTTGTTATGTGATTAACACGACAGATGATGTTTTGTACGCATAAATTTGGTTGTCTATGGTGTATGAATATTTGAGTTAATGTGATGTTTGTATATGAATATGCATAATTGTTGTTATGGTGGTAGTAGTTTGAAGGGGGAACTACATTGTTGTATGTTATTTATGTTTTGATATTGTTTATGGAACATTGTATGATTAACTATGATCATTGTGTTTGCACAACGAGTTGTTTAAATTGATGTGTATTTTGAAATATAATTCTATTGAGATGAATTATTAGCATGCTCGTGTCACACTGTTGATTGATAATGTGCATTTTTTGAGTTTAGTGTGACCTAATCCAGCGAGGGGACTACTTGAGTTGTCAATGCATTACGTTCGGATCAGATGAGAGGTCTTAACGTATTGACTTGATGATATGATCATGCATCATTAGAGTTGTTTTAAGAGGCATGTTTGCTAGTTCAGAAGAGGGGAGCAATGGCTTATCCTAAGCTCAGAAGAGGGGGTTGAACCTTAGAAGAGGGGGCTCATGGATTCATAAGAGGGGCGCGGTTCCAGAGAGAACCAAATATTGAGTTGGTACCACATGTATATGCATAGAGTTTCATAGTCGAGTTGCTTTGCATAATGAGTTATATGTATAATTGTTTGAGTTATGATTGATTAATGAATTTGGGTGTGAGATTGTGATGAGATATATTATAAATGGTATTGTGTAGAATATGTTGTATAGATATCCTACCTTGCAGTATATGCCTGTTATTATTATTTGTGATTTCTCACCCTTTTATTGTTGTGGTAGTCTGTGCTCCTCTTCAGAGTACATATAAGCAAGTAACTAAGTATTTGCTTAGAGTGGAAGGATGGTGAGAGGTTGTTTCTTCTTATTTTCCTTTATGCATTTAGTTTACGTGCTCTGATATGTAATACTGGGGGAAACGTTTGTGATTTATCTTCTGTTGTGCTGAGTAGAGAGTTAAAGTATACTCTTATGGTTGGTCTTTTAAGGTTTTGAAGAGATTGTATTTATGATTTTGTTAATGTTATAAAGTCTTTGAAATTAAACTATTTATTGATTGCATGCTTTGTTAATGAGAAATTCCGCTTCGATGGTACCATAAGTGAAGGTGAACATATGATGACACTCTAAGTGAAGGTGTTGATTGTTGTTTTATTTGATAAAGTGTTACAGGGCATGTATGTTTGAAAAGAGAATGTGTGACATTCTATTTGATTGTGTGAACACTATAATTTTATTATATAATCATGTGCGGGGGAAATAGGGTGTTACATATGGCAGTCCTGAAACCATGTTCTTTCTATTCAAGTTGTTGATATCTATGAAATTAAGATGACTAAGTATGCAGTGCCATACGCATTCACCCTTTCTTGCTGCAATTGCCAGACACTTGTGTTGTGACATCTAGTTTAATATTTAAGATTTTGTTCTGAGACATTGGTGCCTTCAAGATTTACTTGCCACTTTAGTCGAGTACTCTCATCATATTATCTTCGATCAACACTTTGTAATTCTTCTCGATCAATTGTCTTATGATGAGCAAGTTGCTTTTCATGTCTGATATGTACAATACATTGGAAATTAGTGATCGTTTCCATTTCTCCTCATAATCAGAACATCACCAATACCTTTAGCAACTAGGGTATTGTCATTTGCAAATTTCACCTTGTACTTCATATAGGGCCTGATGCTGACAAAACAATCTCTCATACCAGTCATGTGTGATGAGCACCCAAAGTCTAAGTACCATTGATCCTTGAATCTTTCTTCTTCTTTTGTTGTGACCATCAACAACACTTATTCTTATTTGTGTTTTGCAAGTCTTACATTACTATCTCAATTAATATTTTTTGTTTTCTGAGTAACCACTAACAAACTCACCATGTTTCTGACAATTGAAACACTAAATATGACTCTTATAAAGTTTCCTTCTACCACCTTTGTGATTGCTTTGGTTTTTGGAATGTCTCTGGTTCTATGGATTTCCTTCTTGTTGGCAACTCCTATCATTTTAATTGTTATAACCTCCTCTACCTTTGTTGTCGTTCCATATTCCTTTGCCTTTATTTTCTTTTGATGATTGTGCCTGCAGAGGTACATCACCTTTTGTTTTGCTTGTAGATCTTTCAACAATTCTTTATTCATGAGTTCAAGCATCCCTTGAAGCTTTTCTTTTGTCATGCTTGACAAATCCTTCGATTCTTCTATTGCTACAATCACATGATCAAATATTTGAAGCAATGGCCTTAAGTTCTTTGTGACTATCGATCTTGATGTCAACACTTTTCCATATATCTTGATTTTATTCACCATTCTTGTTACTTTAGTGAAGAAATCTAACACACTTTTACTTTCTTCCATCTGAAGTAACTCATACGTTCTTTTGTGAGTTTGTAACATCACTTCTTTCACCTTCTCAGCACCTCCAAAAGATTTCTCTAGGATGTCTCATCCTTCCTTCGATGAGTCTACATAACCAACTTTCTCAAAGTTTTTTTTGGATAAACATATTGATGGATTATAAAGAGAGCTTTATAATCTTTATTCTTTAAATCTTTATGTAAAACCTTTTGTTCATCCGTGGCATTCTCGCGAATTTGTGTTACTCTATTCTTCATAAGATCCCAAACGTCTTGATTGTAGAAGACATCATCCATATGCTTATATCAATTATCATAATTCTTGTAATTTAGATGGGAAGATTTGATGGAAAATGCCCATTCGAATGAGAAGTCATTGTTCTACGCTTTCCAAGAATCGCAACCAGCGCTCTAGATACCAGATGTTGGAATCGATTTTGATAGAATAAGATTCAATCGCTTTCTCAATTTATTCAAGATTTTTTTCCTCACTCTTCATTTGACTTATTCAACTACACCTTGATTGTAAGACGATTGTCTCGCACAATAATTTGAAAAAGAAATGAAATATGTTAAAAAGAAAAAGGGGAGAGAAGATAGAAAAATAAGATTTAAGAGAAGAAAAGAAAAATGTAGTTTTCGATTCTACTGAATACAAAGTTTCTTTCTGAGTTCACAACTGTGAATCTCATCGCTTATTACAAATGTATCGTACCTCCCTATTTAGAATGAGATTACTTGCATATCAAATAATCTCAAACTAAATAATTTCGACTAGTTATATTCGACTCTGTTGAATACATGCACCTCTATCTACTAAAAGCTATATTCAATTTTCTATCAAATACATGCAAAGTCAACTATTACAAACTATATTCGATCAATATTTTATCAAATTCATTTGACTTCGAGTCTGTTGAATTATGTATTAGATACATGTTTATAGAATGTATATATAACATACACAAACACAAATAATCTATTTTAAAATTTATATTAGTTAATCTTTTTTATAAATTTTGAAAAAATTATTAATCATTAATTCATTGCCCTGGACAATAAAAAAGTGTAATTTAGCTAAATATATACCCTTAATAAAAAAAAGAACAAGTATTCAAATGTCCGGTACGGTACTTGACAAGTCACGGCTGTGTTGTGTTGTGTTGTGTTGCTACAGAGATGCTGACGGCGCTTGCTCCTTATCCTTCCTCCACATTCCGACCAACATCCATTCGCTGCGCCAACGACCGTCAGGCTCTGTTTAACCGCATCGCTCCTGTCTATGATAACGTAAGCTGCTCTTCTCCTCTTCCTTGTCTCCTCTTCACTTCTCTTCCTCGCCTTTCTTTCTAACTTTTGTGCAGCTGAATGATTTGCTGAGCTTGGGCCAGCACCGGATTTGGAAGCGAATGGCAGTTTCCTGGACGGGGTACATATTCACTTCATTTCCTCAAAACATTACTACTATTTTTTATTTTTAATTTTATTGTTTTTATGTCAATTGTGAACAGAGCGAAAATGGGTGATAGTGTGTTGGATGTATGCTGTGGAAGTGGTGATTTAGCGTTTCTCTTGTCCAACAATGTTGCCTCCAATGGCAAGGTCTTTTCCCTCTGGTGAATTCATATTTTGGGGTTTTTAAGTATTCTACTCTTGCCTGAAAAGATGTTCGTAAAAACCATTTTTTCAAAATAGATTTGTTAACAAAATTATTACGGAAAATAACATCCGGGCTAATCTACAAACTGAATTGCAAGACACTTGAATTTGGGTGGCAGGTGATTGGTCTTGATTTCTCAAAAGAACAGCTAATGGTTGCCGCATCACGGTCATTTTCAAAGAACTGCTACAAGAATATTGAGTGAGCATGGGTAACTTTTGCAGTATGCTGACATTAGATTAGATAACAGTCTCAGTATTTTTAACTGATATAAATGCTCTTTCCTCATTTAATAATTCATTTTCTTAGATGTTCCTCGATATAAAGCTAAAATAGTGAAGAGAAATCTTGTGATCGTGATAATATAGTACAGATCTTAATCATTTGTTGCAACCTAGGTGGGTTCAAGGTGATGCTCTTGACTTGCCATTTGACGATGGTTGGTTTGATGCAGTCACTATGGGATATGGTCTTCGAAATGTTGTTGATAAGCGTAAAGCCATGCAGGAAATTTTACGTGTACTGAAGCCCGGTACCTGTTATATCTAACTCAATATATTTATCGGTATTTATGTAATATAAAATTTTACACGTGGAATGCTTTCTTTTCACTTCCAGGTTCTACGGTGTCTATCCTTGACTTCAATAAAAGCAATGAGCTGCTAACTTCTTCAATTACGGTATACCATTGCAATATTAATATTTCACACTGATTAAGTTTAGAGGAGAGTTAACTCTCCACATGTGTAAGTGAATCTTAAATCATTACATTAACAATTTTGATTAACCTGTATTCGTCTTTTTTTCCTGCTGGTGTGAACGGAAGGTCTAACCCTGAATTTTTTCCTCTGCTAGGAATGGATGATCGACAATATTGTTGTTCCTGTAGCTTCTGTTTATGGCCTTTCAGAAGACTACAAATATCTCAAGAGTTCCATAAGAGAATTTTTAACGGGTTTGTTTTCAATTTAATTTATCTGATCAAGCTTTTAATTGAACACGCTTTATTATAATTTTAATAGAGTTTTTATATTGTGTTATCTTATCTCTGTTTTCTCTGCACTTGTGAGGTAATGAGAAACCTACTTTGTGAATGGCGCTATAGGCTATAGCTACTTAGCTAGAAATATTGAGTACCGAAAAGTTCTTTTGAGCTATCGGTACTCTTAAGTAATTGATTATCAGTACTCTTATGTGATTCAGAGAGCTTGAGAGGAGAGTATCTCTTGCCAAAGAAGTAGCTCTCATGGAATGTGGCAAAGCCCTGTGCAAATGTAAATGCACTCATATGAAACCAAAACTAACATTTTTTTAATAATTTAATTTCACTGTTATTACTTTATAAGAGTGAAATGAGTTTTAATACAAACTTTGCTAAAACTGCTTCGGTCTTTGCCACGTGATATGCCTCTATTTCAATTCGTTTTATTCTGCATTGAAGGATGAGCAAGTGAAATTTGTACAGTTCATAGGCGTGTTTAGTAAGAGGAAAATGATTGGCAAAGACGAGGGGAAAATAAGCTATCATGTTTATTGATCTTAGAACCTTGTCATGTTTATCACATAATTTAATAATCCTCCTCTGATGCAGGGAAGGAATTGGAGAAACTTGCTTTAGAAGTAGGATTTTCGACTGCCCGACATTATGAGATCGGTGGTGGACTCATGGGGTGCTTGGTAGCTAAACATTAGATGAGATTTAGGGATCATCTTTGTGTATCAATAGAGATTCCCACCTCCCCTCTTTTTTCTGGTGTGGACTGTGTTCAGGCTATATAAATATAATTTATAAACTCTGCAGTTAATTCAAATACATTATTAACAAACAAACCGCAGCTCTCTTACTGCCCAACGTTCTATTGTTAATTAATTATATTTGCAAAGTTTGAAGGAAATGCTCTCCAATCATGTTTTCATCTTACTTCTTAGTTTCTTTCTTAAATAGCGGTGCTGTCATGATTGTTCAAAATTCCAAACTAGTTCATAGTGCTGTCATGATTGTTCAAAATTCCAAACTAGTAACTATGAACTTCTGCATATCAGATTAATCTAAATTATATAATATGTGTATCATGGAACTATACAGTTTACATTATTTTCTTCCCACAATTGTATTAGAAAGTTTGCTTTAACAATTAACATCTCCTTTAGCCTGAAGTATACATTTGAAATAGTAACTGATCCATGCATTGTTAGCAACCTTCAGTGTCATAGTTCCTAGCTAAGCCAATTTACTTGCGGCGCGATAGACATGCTGTGTGTAGTGGTTTTCTCTGCATTCTCATGGTCATCTGGGATAGAAAGAGCTATGAGACATAGTAGCAATTGAATCAGTTGCATTGGGGAGGTAAAATGCGTCACCACTTGTGTCATGGAGTTCCATAGTATTCTCATCTATGAAGGGCGGATTCGAGGGAGCAACAAGAGGCTCCTCACTCTTGGTTAGCATCTGTAATGCCTTTGACATAGTTGGTCGCAATGAAGGGACCTCTTGAGTGCATAGAAGTCCTATGTGAACCACTCTTAAAAGCTCATTCTTAACATCACTACTATTGCGGTCATCGTGCAACTCTATATTTGGATCAAATAGTTCTTCGGAAGCGCCTGACTGAAAATGCTTCCATGCCTGATGTTGCAAGAATGAAAGTCAGATAAAAGAGAAAGAGCTCCATAATTGAACAACAATCAGAACAAAGCAGCAAAGGAATCTGCAACTGACCACTATAACTAAGCTGTCTGAATATTCTAATGCTTTGCTCCTGTTGTTCTGTCTTCCTGTAACTATCTCTAGCAGTAACACTCCGAAACTATATACGTCCGCTTTTTCTGTTAATTGACCATGAGCTAGATACTCTGGAGCCATATACCCCCTGCAGGTCCAGGAATAAACTAGTACATGACTATTTCATATATAATACACTTTCCTTTTTTGCAATAGTAGTTTACTTTTTTTCAAAACTTTTAGTATTTACGAAACAAACACAATACTTACAAAGTTCCTGCAATAGCTGTACTTATGTGGCTTTTGTCTTCTTGAAAGGACCTGGCCAAACCAAAATCGGCAATTTTAGCTCGAAGCTTTGAGTCCAATAGGATGTTGCTGGCTTTTATATCTCTATGAATTATCCTGATTTTGGAGTTCTCATGCAGGTAAACTAATCCTTCAGCTGTCCCAATAATTATTTCATTTCTCTTTCCCCATTTTAGCTCTCTGCCCTTGTTTTTATCTGTCATGCAAAAGAAACTTTATATTTAGTTCAGATTATGTTAAATTGATAATCACTTAAACAAACATGAATTAATTGTCTAAATTACTACACGGGTTCAGAAAAATACCAAAAATGAAGCGATCGAGACTTCTGTTGTGCATATATTCGTAAACAAGCAGACTTTCAGGTCCTGAACAACTGCATCCTAATAGTCTAACTAGATTCTTGTGTTCAACACCGCTAATTATGTTGACTTCGTTGTAGAAATCTGCTGCTCTGTGTCTGTTGTTGAAATATAACCTCTTGATAGCAATCTCTCTTCCATCAGGTAGAACTCCCTGCAATAACAAAATTATTAAGAACAGCTTGACATGAATTAATCTCTACTCATTTTATATATATGTCTTCAGATAAGAGAAATACTTTATAAACCGTTCCGAATCCGCCATGCCCTAACTTGTTATTGTCATTAAAAGATTCAGTAGCTTTTTCCAATGTAGAGTACTTGAAATTCAAGCTTTTTTCCTGGAGAGTCTTTGCTAACTTTTCTGCATCATTTGATCCTGGAGACCAGAATGACCATTCGAATCAGTAATCATTCTTAATGTAATCATGAACAAATAGCGATAAGCTATTACGTTAAATACCTCTTCTTTTCCTTTGAATGTATCTTTGTTTCCAGATATAAGCTCCTATAATCACTCCAACCACTGCAACGATCACCGAACTGACTACTGCAACAACTATTACTAGAAGATTACCTGCACAAGTCAAGATTTTCTCAATGCAGGAAGCTGCATCCTAGCATTTTTTTGTAGTCCACTAAAAAAATGTTACGAACTAAAATTTATTTACCTCGTGAGTTTGTATTTTCCACTTCCTTGTTGAGAAAATCAGTGTCGGAGTACCTCATGAAGCATCCGGTATTGAGTGCCCGTCCTTCTGAGGAAGGCAGGCATCCCAATATCGACGACGATGCATGCTCGAGACATGCTTTGCAAGACTGAGAGTTTAAATTCCTCCAACAATCAGCTAGAACATAAGCAGATTCATTTGCTGCTCCTGATACAACAACTTTCCCTCTGGCATAGCCTTTATTTTTCTCTGCATCTTGAACTGCTCTCAACACTGCTTGCTTCGCCGCTGCTCGAAAATCGGAGTTCTTAGTTGTGTTCCCGCACACAGCTCTATCTCCAGGTCCTTTATACTCGTTAAAGAAACTATAATTCTCAGACCTCATGAAACAACCATCGAGGTAAATGCGGCCAGAGTTATAAGGAAAGCACTGTGGAAGAACAGTGCGTGCCTCGGCATAACACAACACACAATCAAGTAATGAAAGATCTCCATAGCATTGTGCTAGGCCATAGTTGGTATCAGGTCCTGTCCCTGTAACTGCTGTGCCGAAACCTGTACTACTCATCTGCTCGTTGATCCTTACCATAGTTGCGACAAAATTTGGAACGAAGATGGTTGTGTTGTGCTCTAGTTGAGAACCGCATGTTATCAGAACTGTCTTGGCTCTTGATTCTGCCATTACAGTTTGTGATAGTAATGCAAACGTGATGAGAAGGTGTGTGAGACATTGAGAGGAAATGAGAGGGATTGCTTTCTTCATTTTCTGGATGATACAATCTGAATCAGTTTCAAATCTATGGGTAAACACCACATTTTTCACATTACATTTTTCAATTTTTGTTTGTTTAATTGACTTAAATAATAAAGATTATGAGAACAGATAAATAACAGGCAACAACACAACCGATAAACGAGCGACAAGCAAATGGGTATAATCCTATTTCATTATCTATATACTTTTATAGATATTTTAGGAGATAGCATTGCAACATAGAGTTTCTGGAATATAGACTTCTCTAAGAGTGGCTTTTTAATATTTTATTTATAAAACATAGATTTTATAGTAATACTAAATAGGGAAGAAATCTAGTATTTTATTAAACTTTATGGAAACTAATAAAGTTTATATATGGACCACATCGATATCAAACACTCCTGCAATATTTTAATGAAGTTTAATTAAATATTCGAAGAAGACTTTTTTAACATTTTCAATACACTTTTTTAAACGTTCATTAATAACAAGATAAATAGAAAATATCTCTATTAAATTAAATGGAATTAATAAAAAACTGGTAAACCTACCGCATTTATTATCCAAGAGAATAGGCACCACAAACATCATACTCATCATCATCATAAATGATAATTAAATGATACTACCTCCGTTTTATAAAAGTGTTATAAAAAGTGTGCTTTTTTTTTTCATGTTTCATAAAAATACTTCTGTGTTTGTCTAACAAGTCCTGAGTTTTTAATTTGTAACAACTAACAATCACACAGCAACAAACCTTGTCGTTGTATATACTTTTTTTTTCCTTACGCAGACATATAGTAGCAGTTCAACTTGAAAATTTTGAAAGAGAATCAAATATATTTGTAATAAGAGAGTACTTGCTAAAGATGCATACAGTTCTTAGTTCTTACCTTACTTGTGCCTTGCTCTGAGAAACCACTGAGAATTGAATACTATTCTGAAACCTTCGATGTCGTGTGTTTTGGTTGTAGTGAAGAAGAGACAGAGAGAGAAGAAAGGATCATGGTGTGTTTGTATGTGTATAAGGTGGACTTTGAAAGTGTTTGTTTCTTCTCCGTTGAAAAACTGAATATGAAATTATGAGACTTGTTGACTTAGTCCAAACTACTCTATTATGTCGTATATCTCTTCAATTTGCTATTTTGTCCTATATCTTCAATTTTCTAACTTATTACACACGCCATATATATATATATATATATATATATATATATATATATATATATATATATATATATATATATATATATATATATATATATATATATATATATATATTACGATTAAAAATTTAAAGATTAATTGTTATGCACTGTTGGGTAAAAAATTTAATACTGTCGATGTATCAAAATCATCCGTTGATATTACTTTTCTAGTTAAAATTAAAATCAAATTGTTCAAACAAATTAACGGTTGTGATTTATTGATAGTGTAAAAAATTTTTACACCGTCAGTGTATATCAATTATATTAAAAAATATTATTATTATTATTATTATTATTATTATTATTATTATTATTATTATTATTATTATTATTATTATTATTATTATTATTATTATTATTATTATTATTATTATTATTATTATTATTATTATTTAATAGTTACATAATGATGTGAGTTTAAGGCTATGTTTGGATAATTTAAAAATAACGGAGCGGAACGGAATATGATGGAGTGGAATGGAATGGAACCTAATATAAATTTCATTCCACTGTTTGGATATTTTACAACGGAACGGAACTAATATCTCATTCCACTGTTTGAGAATTGGAGGGAGCGGAACGCATTATAACTTTTTTATTTCATTTTTACCTTTTGCTACAATATTGATAGATCCAACATTCTCACACTAAAATAATATATAAGTAATCATAGAAAAATATCAACTTAACACTTGAAAGAAATTAAAACATATAGTAATAAATTAAAATGTTCATAAATGAAACATGGTTATTGTAACTTGAAATTGCAAAGACCAAGTGCACAAGTTTTGATCAACACCATACTGAGTATTCATAGTAATTCATAAACAAAATCAAGTTTTGCTAAAATTAAATGATAAATATATGTCTATAGTAGATAATGATATCAAGTCTTGCTAATAAAAAAGACAAATATTGATCCATAATAGATAATAACTCTCTTCTTTAAACATTCCACAAAACCTGCAAAAATAAAATAAAATAAATTACGCAAATATTTCATTCGTTAAAGATAAAAAAAAAAATACTCAAAAGTGATAAATAAATATGTTACCATTATCAAAAAGGGTAGTTTGGAACAATGAGATGTAACATTTTCTTCCGCCGATTGGAATTCCATTAAAAGCTTTCAATGCATCAGCATTCTTAACAAGGTACATGTATACAAGAGGCAAAGAACTTGGTTCAACCCCAATCTCGACCAATTCAGCCCAAATATCTCCACCATTAGCATTTTTACTCTGTTTGACCAGCTCCATGGAATTCATTTCAAACACATCAACCATTTTTTTAAAAGTTTTAGAAATCTCAATCATGCTTGTATCATCTTCAATAACCTTCTTTACTCGCTTCTTAGCCCTAGATGATGATACATCTTGAGAATTGGTAATGGAAGGCCTTGTAGGAGAATTGTTGGAATGATGTTCATCATCATCAAATCCCTCCAAAATAACTTCATTGGTTTCAACTAAGTGGTTTATTTCTTCGATGGTTGTGTCATGACTTTTTTCAACATTTGCAGCCTTTTTTGCTCTCATTTCAGCAGTTGTACCTTCATGCTCTCCTGTTGCTCGATCTTTTCCAAAAAGTTTGGCCAATTTATCATAAAATAATATTGGTTTGTTTTTTCATTCAACAGCTTTGGGTTTTGCCTACACAAAAAATAAACGAAATAATGCATCACTTAAAAACTTTTTAATGAGTGAACTCAAATAAAACTAATCATCGAGTAAGTGTATAAAACAATTATAGTAAATAATACCTCAATTAGCTTGTTCCAAACTTCATTTTCGGCAATCCACATATTTGTTGTTGAATCCCATCCAAACCCACTCAAGCCATTCTAGAAAAGGTCATAACAAGAATTGAACTTTGTTTTAATGTGTTTCATGTGATATTTTATTTTTTCTTTGGTAATTGGTTTGTCCGGAAAGTGAGTCTTCAATTCTTTAAGAATGTTATCCATAACGCTTGTTGTCATACTATTACCATTTTTATTTCCCAACGTTTGTTGATGCAAATATGCATCAAGCAAAACTTCATTCATGGCAGTTGTCCAATTGCATGTTTCTAGACTTTTGAGTTTCCTCGGCCTCTTTAAACTTGCTTCCATGTCTATTATTAAAAAATACAATGAAGAATATAATAACTTATGCACAAATTCAAATGTAAAGGTTCATCATACACTAAAAATCATTCCACAAATTACAAATAAAAAATTCAATTCAAATAAAATTCTTCAAAACATTATTCATAAGAGTAACAAATCATTAAGAATAATTTTAATAATCTAGCCACATAGAACCTGCAACATTATCTCTAATTGGCTCTCCGCTAATCATATCATCGTTTTCTTCTTTATGATCTTGATGACCCTCTTGAACATCTCTTTCGTTTGCAAGCTCATCTTGCACCTCATCAATTAGAGTTTGATTGAGGTCTTCACCCATCAAATAGTTGTGTAAAATGCAACAAGCAAGGATGATTTTATTTTGAGTTTTAATACTAAATGTAGGCTTTGTTGCAGTTTGTAAAATTGGAAATCTTTTCTTCAACACTCCAAATGCACATTCAATAGACATTCGTAATGACGAATGTTGATGGTTGAATAACTCACGAGGGTTTCGAGGTGGATTTCTAGAGTATTCTTGTAAGTGGTATTGTTCTCCCCTATACGGTGCAATGAGACATGCTTTTAAAGGAAATTCCGCATCACCCAGATAATATTTTCCTAAAAAAAATAATGAGTCCATTAGTTTAGCTAATCTAAATACTTATACAAATATTTTTTATTACTTTTTATTACCTTGTGGAACTTTAAGACGGTGTGCACGTGCCAACACACTCTTAATTATTCTTGAGTCAGAAGCAGTTCCTTCCCATCCAACCAAGACATATGTAAATTTCAAGTCAAATGAGCATGCAGCTAACACATTTTGTGTGGGATAATCTTTTCTACCACGGTATCTAGGTGCGAGTTCTATTGGAACTTTAACACGCACATGCGTGCAATCAATTGCTCCAATACAATCCTGGCATTAAATTTATATATTAAAAGTGTACAAGAAAACTAATCAATTGTTTTAAATTTTGTTTTAAAAATTTGTTTACCTTAAAATACGGTATAATCTATGGCTGTTAAGTATCTGCGGAGGCACTTGTGTTCCATCAGGTTGTTTTAAAAATTTTCCCTCCACCTCTATCAAAGCATCTAGCACTCTATGAAAATGACGACTAACAGTTTCACCGGAGCGTCTAAAAAAGAAGGACATCACACGGTTTCTAACATTATGTCCTACTATATGAAGAAATTTTGCTACTTGTTCTTTGATAGACGCTCTTCGTGTATGTGTAAGTCCATCTTGATCTTGTAATAAAGTGCACAAGTTTAAGAAAGCTTTGGGACCCATACGAATGATATCATAACATCGCTCACTTCCTACAATATGTTTCATCAACTCATTTCTAACTTTCTCTCTTTGCTTTGTGATTCTATAAGGTATTTGAGATCTTCTACGCTTGTTTTTTTAGCAAACATATTAGAACAATAATGAAAGATACTTGAAGAATCATCATTTGAACCAATTTCATATACTTGATTCTTATGTATTCGTTAGCCATGTATAACAAATTAAACAGTAAAATTTACTCTAATTATAAATCCATATACAAATAAATAAAATTAAAATATTTATAACAAATAAAATAAATCATATCAAAATCAGAACAAATAGATTAAGAATTTTTAAAACAAATCAAATATATAATTTCAATCCCAAATTAATTAAGAATCTTTATAGCAAATCAAAACTTATGTTACTAATAATTATTTTTCTATTATACTACATAATATTATTAGCCTATTTTATGTTACAATAACTAATTTTAGTTTTTCTCTATACATAATAAGAATACAATCAACGTGAATAGTAGTGAAAAGCAACAGGAACAGTAGTTTTGCAACAAATCTAATTTTTACTTTTGTTCTTAATAAAAAGTTAATTTAACATGCAAAACACTATAAAGCAACATAAATCATAATTTTAGGTTTTGTTTTTAGTAACTATACCTAATTTCTAAAAAATGAAAAAGACATGAACATGAAGATAAATCAAGATATTTAATTTAATAGAGCACACATATAAAAACAGGTAAAAAAATGAGAAGAAATATGATGTACCTTGTTAGGGTAGAAGAAAGATAGACTCTTTGCAAGCAAGAAGAAGACATGTGAAGGAGAAAAGTTGCAGTGAATGAATAGAAAAATATCACGTTGATTGAAATAAGGAATAGGAACGGTTAATAATAAAAGTGAAAATTTGGAGGATAAAATTGTAATTGTTTTATTAATTGATTCCATTCCATTGGATACACCCCAATTTGGGGGGAATGAAAAATGGGCCAAAATAGTGGTATTGGATGAAATGTGTTCCATCATACTCCATTCCATTCCATTCAATTTTTGTAAATCCAAATAATGGAACATAACTCCACTCCACTCCATTCCATCCCTTTCCATCAATCCAAACAGACCCAAGATACTCAATTTAAATATGATTCTGAAGAAGCATGTAGAAAGCTCACATTAAAAAGAGCAAACATGTTCAATTATAAACCTAATATGAAGACAGTTTGACATTCATGCACCCAGGCCCGACCCTTGCCCGACCCTTTACAAATGCATGCTTTGCTACAGCATCCAGGCCTGCACCACCGTCTACCACCAGTTACATTGATGTCGATGGAGACTTAACAAAACGAAGCGGCACGACAATGCTATTTAGTTAGTTATTCAGTGATAAGTTTATTTATATATTTTATTTTTGTTTATTTGAAGAGTTTGACTGTTTGAGAATTGAAAGAGAGTGAGATTGATTCAGATGCATAGAAAATAAATGAAACTGAGAGAGTTGGATGATTACAGAGAACAGGATTATTCTTGGGTCAGGACAACTAGACTTACACAATCAAGTGCCTAAAAAAGATTGGGCCTTCAAAATTTTGAGTGATGGAATTTGTAAATTAAATAGTAATATGACTATATATATACATTATATTGAAAATTTAATATATATTACATCTACAAGATTGGAGTCGCGTGCTTGAAATTTGACTCTAGTATTTATAATTTTAAATACCTTTTTTAATAAGTTGTTAAAAAATCACGTCAAATAGAAACCCAACAACTACATTTTAGCACTTTTTTATGACATATTACTTCAGTTGAGCTTAAAACCGAGGGATAAAGTGTTTAGAGGACGCGCCTTCGAATCCTTGCAACTATATTTTATCACCTTTTATTTTTTTAAAATTTTTTTATGACCTATTACCTCGGTTTTGCTGGAAACAAAGGGGTATGTTAGAACACAGATTGATTCTTAATATATCTCAATGTTTTGATGATAACAATAATGAAATTTTGGATGGAGAAAATATATATACTCTAATTTTGTTCAAGTGTTTTTGTTCAGATAACATAATAAATATTCCTCTGAACGAAATATTCCTCTGAACGTTAAGCTACAACATACAGAAGACTCTGAGTGTTTGGTAAAAAGCGAAGCTACAGAAGACTCTAAGCGTTTGGTAAAAAGAGAAGCTACAAAAGACTCTGAGCGTTTGGTAAAAAGCTAAGCTACAGAAGGCTCTGAGCGTAGAGTATAAAGCGAAGATTTAGAAAACTCTGAGCATACTTAACTCAACGCTTCAACTGGAGAGACTCTAAGAATCAAAACACGTAAGGCTCTGAAACATTAGTAACAAAGTGATACATCTGGATGAACAACTTGTTAAAACAATCACGCTAGCACTAAGTTGCAAAACTCTGAAAGTGAGTTACTTTGATAAGAAGAAAATGGAACATCATCAGAACTCTGGAAGTGAGTTACTCTGATAAGAAGAAAATGGAACATTATCAGAACTCTGGAAGTGAGTTGCTCTGATAAGAAGAAAATGGAACATCATCAGAGGATCTGATGCAGGAAATATTTTCATATTCGTTCACTTAAAAAGATGTTGATCAAGATAGATCCGTTGCCAAACTCATTGTCTACATCCAACGATACTATTCCTCTTTTGTGTATAGGACAGGATTTCAGAACAAAAAGGATATCTCTGAACATTCCTCTTTTGTGTATGTGCACGCTATTTGAGAAATGGGTGTGAAGTATTTAAACAAGTCGTCAACAGCAAATTCAAAAGCGAGAGAGAGCATCATTCTACAAAGAACATTCAACTTTTGCTGAAAAGAAAATAGAAAGTTTCATTGGTCTTAATTTGTGTAAAATCACTGTTGTGAAAAAGCTTTTCTAAGAAGCACTTAAACACACTTTATTGTATTACTTTGTAAAAGATCCTTGAGAGACCAAGTTGTGGTCAGTATTCTTGAGAAGACTAAGACAAGTTTGTTTTAGTGAAAAGATTGTAATCAGTTTTTGATTATTGTATTAAGTCCTCTTTTGAAAGAGGCGAAATCACCTTGGCCTGGTGGACTGGAGTAGTTTGAGTTCAAATGAACCAGTATAAAAATACCTGTTATTTTTATTGCCTTATTTGTTTTTAAAAACCCTTATTCAACCCCCCTTCTCAGTGTTTTCCTACCTTCAGTTGGCATCAGAGCACGGTTCTGAGTGCTATCACTTAACAGTGACAGAGAAAAGATCCGGTTGGAAAACTCTTTGATTTACTATGGCTGAATCTTCAAACAACGTGAACGCTGGGTTGAACAACAAATATGAAGAGAAAGACAAAATCAGCACAAAAGCTTCCTATGTTTGACGGAGAAAAATTTGATTACTAGAAGGACAGAATCAAAAGCTTATTTCTTGGCTATGATGCTGATCTCTGGGATATAGTCATTGATGGATACACTCACCTCACTAATGGTGAAGGTAAAAAGATTGATAGAAAATCAATGACTGATCAACAAAAGAAAGACTTCAGGAATCACCACAAGGCAAGGAAAATTCTTCTGAACGCTATATCTCATACTGAATATGAGAAAATCACCAATAGAGATACAACACATGACATGTTTGAGTCCTTGAAGATGAAGCATGAGGGAAACCCGCAGGTGAAAGAAACGAAGGCTCTAGCGCTGGTTCAGAAGTATGAAACTTTCAAGATGGAGGAAGATGAATCTGTGGAAACCATGTTTTCTAGATTTCATATTCTTACTGCTGAATTGAAGGTTCTTGACAAAGGCTACTCCACTTCTGATCATGTAAAGAAGATAGTCAAAAGTTTACCAAAGAGGTAGAGACCTATGGTCACAACGTTAAAGCTCTCAAAAGATCTGAACAAAATCACTCTGGAGGAACTCATCAGTTCTTTAAGAAGCCATGAGATAGAACTTGAAGAAGATGAGCCTCAGAAGAAAGGTAAGTCCATAGCTTTAAAATCTAACATAAAATCTGAAACTAAAGCTTTTTAGGTACTAGAAGAAAGCTCTGGAGATTCTTCATCAGATGAAGACGAACTATCTTTACTATCCAGAAGAATAAATCAACTCTGGAAGCACAAGCAAAAGAAGTTCAGAAAATTTAAAAGACCAGAACACTGTGGAGAATCCTTTGGTCACAGAAGATCTAGCCAAAAGGAAGTAGTGTGATATGAATGCAAAGATCCAGGACACTACAAGAATGATTGTCCCAAACTTCAAAAGGATAAACCCAAGAAGAAGTTTGAGAAGAAAAAGAAAGTCCTGATGGCTACTTGGAATGACTCAGATTCTTCTGAAGCCTCGTCAGAGTCTGAAGACGAATGTGAAAACGTTGCACTAATGGCCGACATAGAGGAGCATGAAGAATCATCTAAATCAGGATCAAAATCAGATTCAGAAGAGGTATTTGCTGATCTCACCAGAGCTGAGTTAATTGAAAGCTTATCTGAAATATGTGAAAACTATAGTAAGATCAGACTCAAATACAAGAAGCTGCAAAGCATTCTTGCATCTGAGACTGATCAGCTGAAATCAGAAATTGCTAAGCTGAAAGAAAATAATTTTCAAATTAAAATTGAATTGAAAAAAGCTCAACAAAAATCTGAAACAGATACTACGTCTAGCTCAAAAAAAAATTTAGAAGAGTATGACCATAGTTTTCAAAGGTTCTTGTCCAGAAGCATAGTCAAAAGCAAAATGGCTTCTATGATCTATGGTGTGAGCATGAACAATAGAAAAGGGATTGGATATGAATCATCTTCTGGGAAGGAATCAAATTCAAAACTTGTTGATGAGTTAATTATCAATTATACTCCTCTGTATTCTCATTTTAAATTTGGTCACTCACATGACATAAAGTACACACGTTCAGATCAGAACACCACAATTTTTAATAAACCTAAGCTGCGTCAGAACACAACTGCTTTTAATGGGCAGAAGTTCAGGCAGAACTTCAGAACAACTAACTCCAGAGGACCCAAAAAGATATGGGTACCTAAGGATAAAATAATATATGTTGCAGATGTCCTTAGCAGCAAGGTTGAGACACCAGTCCTAGTACCTGGACTCTAGATGCTCACGACACATGACAGAAAGAAGGTATATGTTCCAAAGTCTGGAACTTAGATCTGGTGGAGATGTGAAGTTTGGAGGAAACCAAAAGGGCAAGATCATTGGCTCTGGAACAGTTGGTAATGATAACCTCCCTTCTATCTCAAATGTTCTGCTTGTAGAAGGATTAACTCATAACTTGTTGTCCATAAGTCAATTAAGTGACAATGGTTATGATATTATCTTTAATAAAAAATGTTGCAAAGCTGTTAGTCAGAAAGATGGATCAATCCTCTTTAATGGTAAAAGAAAGAACAAAATTTATAAAATAAAACTTTTAGAATTGAAAAGTCAAAATGTTAAATGTCTTATGTCTGTTAATGATGAGCAATGGGTCTGGCATGGAAGACCGGGACATGTTAGCATGAGACGTATATCTCATATTAACAAGCTCAATCTGGTCAGAGGACTTCCTAAGTTGAAGTTCAACTCAGATGCTCTTTGTGAAGCATGTCAAAAAGGCAAAATTTCAAAATCCACTTTCAAACCAAAGAATGTTGTTTCTACTTCTATACCATTAGAGCTTTTACACATTGATCTGTTTGGACCAGTGAAAACTGCATCCATCAGAGGCAAGAAGTATGGGCTTGTCATCGTTGATGACTACAACAGATGGACATGGGTAAAATTCCTAAAGCACAAGGATGAGTCTCACTCTGTATTTTTTGATTTCTGCAATCAAGTCCAAAATGAAAAGAAATTTAATATTGTCAAAGTCAGAAGTGATCATGGTGGTGATTTTGAAAATAAATTTTTTGAAAAATATTTTAAAGAAAATGGCATTGCACATGATTTCTCTTGTCCTAGAACTCCTCAACATAATGGAGTTGTAGAACGAAAGAATAGAACATTGCAAGAAATGGCTAGAACCATGATCAATGAGAAAAATATGGCTAAACATTTTTGGGTAGAAGCAATAAATACAGCGTGCTATATTCAGAATAGAGTCTCTGTAAGACCTCTTCTGGAGAAGACTTCTTATGAATTGTGGAGGAATAGAAAGCCCAACATTTCATATTTCCATCCTTTTGGATGTATTTGTTTTATTCTGAACACTAAAGATAATCTGAACAAATTTGACTCTAAAGCACAAAAGTGTTTTATGCTTGGATATTCTGAACGCTCAAAAGGCTATAGAGTATACAATACTGAAACACAGATTATGGAAGAATCAATTCATGTCAGATTTGATGATAAGCTTGGCAATCAAAAGCTAAAGCAGTCTGAAATTTTTGCAGATCGAGAAGTTCTTCTCACAGACTCTAAAGAATCAGAGGCAAACAAAGTTCCAGCTAAAGAACCAGAAGCAACTCCAGATGCCACTCCATTAGCTGCTCATCTGGACAACTTAACTATTTCTGAAGAACCAACTCTGAAAGGATCCTCCAGAATCAAATCTTCTCATCCAAAGGAGATGATTATTGGAAAGAAGGATGATCCCACAAGAACAAGACCCTTCCTCAAATCCTCTAGGACATCATTGTTTAGTCTGATGTCAATTATTGAACCTACCTCCGTGGATGAAGCTCTGCAAGACAACGATTGGATACTTGCTATGCAAGAGGAGTTGAATCAATTCACAAGAAATGATGTCTGGGATCTGGTTCCAAGACCAAGAGGATTCAACATTATTAGAACAAAATGGGTCTACAGAAATAAGTTAAATGAGCAAGGAGAAGTCATAAAAAATAAAGCTAGACTTATTGCTCAAGACTACAATCAGCAAGAAGGTATTGACTACATAGAGACATATGCTCCTGTGGCAAGGTTAGAATCCATACACTTGCTAATTTCTTTTGTTGGACATAATAACATCACTCTGTATCAGATGGATGTTAAAAGTGCTTTCTTAAATGGTTTAATAGAAGAAGAAGTATATGTTCATCAACCTCCTGGATTTTAAAATGAAAGATTTCCAGAGCACGTTTTTAAATTAAAGAAATCACTCTATAGCCTAAAACAAGCTCCCAGAGCTTGGTTACAAAGACTGAGTAATTTTCTTCTGGAAAATAATTGTAAGAACACATAATGTTTCTTAGTAATATCTCTATGTTTTGATGATAACTCTTATGAAATTTTGTATTAAAGAATTATATACTCTAAAATTTGTTCATGAATATTTGCTGCAGATGTCAAAGTATATATATCTAAGAGCAAATTAATCTGAACATGGAACTATGGAAGGCTCTGAAGAGTCAGAATCATCTTATAAAAGAATCTGAATGCTGTCTGCAGAAGGATCTGAAGCAGAAGCTACAGAAGAATCTGAAGCAGAAGCTGCAGAAGGATCTGAAGCAGAAGACACTGAAAGATCTGAAGACTCTGAAGCATTGAAGATCTTTGTATGAGAGTTAAGAAGCACAATTTTTCAGAAGACTCTGAGAGTACTACACGCTGCATGTACTGAGGATCTGAGTCATAAAACTCTGCTCTGATAGAACTACACGCTAAAGCACACTTGCTGCATTACTCTGATTCAGCAAACTCTGATGGGCATCCAAGACTCTGTTCATGCAGACTCTGATGTTTACTTTGCTGAAGTGAAATACTTGTTGAAGAAGAATTCAAAGTTATATCCGTTGATTTGGCTCAACGACTCTTTCCTCTTTCATGCTTGACACTAGAACACAGACCAAAAGCATTTCTCTGTGCATTCTACTTCCAGGAAAGGTCATGTGATGTGAAGACAAAAAGTTTCAGGCCTTTTTAGTACATAGTCTCCAACGTCAAGACTTTGTGGACTACTGTGCATATAAAAGCAAGTCTTCCTCATCTTCTTCAGTTGACGAATCTTTTGATAGAAACTCTTACAAGCTCTCATAAAATATTCTAATTCTCTTTGCTGAGTTTATTCTTTTGTTCTTAATATTAAGTGAAAAATCACTCTTGTGATAAAGCTTGTTAGAAGCATTTAAACACTTGTATTTATCTTACATTTCATTATAATAGTTCCTTGAGAAGATCCAGTTGGGATCAGTAGTTCTTGAGAAGACTAAGAACAGCTGCTCTTAGTGATTGCTATTGTAATCAGTTGATTAATAGTGGATTAAGTCCTTGTTTGAGAAAGGAAAATCACTCTTGATAGGGTGGACTGGAGTAATTAAGTTTAACGAACCAGGATAAAAATCTTTGTGTTTTTATTGCTAGAAGTTTTTATAAATACTTATTCAACCCCCCCCCCCCCCCTGTAACGCCCCATATTACTTTTAGGATTACCGACTGACCCCACAAACCAACACGGGTCTTTTCAGCATACTTTGTCCTCAATCACACGCTTTCCGGGAAACTTCCCAGAAGGTCACCCATCCCAGAATTGCTCCAAGTCAAGCACGCTTAACTGTGGAGTTCTTATGAACGGGCTACCGAAAAGAAGATGCATCTTGTTGGTATAGGTAGTACCAATTCATCCTTATAAGCCTTCATTCAACCATGCAGTCTCATACCTGCATAGCCTCAGGATCCCTCTCATTCGGATGTGAATTCGGTTTTCCCCTAGAAGTTGCTAGGAGTGTCCCATTGTCATGCCTCATGACACCGACAACCACTCCCTCGCCCACGGGTGTTACATGTAACCACCGTCCTCTTTCACCTCAGGTGTTACATGCCCACCAACTTCCGCTTGGTTCGTCCCCGAACCACATCGTACTGGGAGAGGTATGGCTCTGATACCATTTGTAACGCCCCATATTGCTTTTAGGATTACCGACTGACCCCACAAACCAACACGGGTCTTTTCAGCATACTTTGTCCTCAATCACACGCTTTCCGGGAAACTTCCCAGAAGGTCACCCATCCCAGAATTGCTCCAAGTCAAGCACGCTTAACTGTGGAGTTCTTATGAACGGGCTACCGAAAAGAAGATGCATCTTGTTGGTATAGGTAGTACCAATTCATCCTTATAAGCCTTCATTCAACCATGCAGTCTCATACCTGCATAGCCTCAGGATCCCTCTCATTCGGATGTGAATTCGGTTTTCCCCTAGAAGTTGCTAGGAGTGTCCCATTGTCATGCCTCATGACACCGACAACCACTCCCTCGCCCACGGGTGTTACATGTAACCACCGTCCTCTTTCACCTCAGGTGTTACACCCCCCCCCCCCCTTCTATGTATTTTCTCACCTTCAGTTGGCATCAGAGCTCCGGTTCTGTGTGTGCTACCACTTCACAGTTGTTGCACCCCAAATTTGTCCTACCTTTACATAGTTTCTAGTGCCACTTTATTTTGAATGAATAAAATGGCACAATTGGCATTATTTAATTATTATTTTCGTATTTTATTTAAATTATTTTTTAAAAAATATTATTTTTTTCACTTTTTTCCATATTATTCATAAAAACATCAAAAAATCATAAAGTTAAAAATATTAGAAAAGATTTTATTCTTTTAAGTTTGTTTTAGTTTGTTTTTTTAGTTTTGACTAATTATTTAAGTTGGGCTTTAAAATAAGCATTAGGTTAGAGTTAACCCTAATTTGTTACCTATATAAACATGAGTTGCATTTGATAAAAGGAGAAGGAGACAAAAGAAAAAACGGCGGTCGTTCTCACGATTTATCAGAAGAGGGAAGATTTTTGAAAAAACCTTCAAAGCTTCATCACCGGCGGAATCACCAACAAACCGTAACTCGTAAGATTTCATCAATATCACATTTGGTTTCTGTTATTCTTTTTTTTTTTATAGGAAAAAGAGAAGATTATGGCGAAGCGAGGAAGAAGAAGATGCAAGAATAGCCATGCAAAAGAAAAAGAAAAAGCTTCAAAACTTCATCAATGAGGGAGCCGCCACCGCTACGAATCCCCCTTTTATTTCCAATTTTCTTCCTCCTATTCTTGTTATTTATTTTGTTATTATTATATTATTATTAGTATTTTATTATTGCTGTGGTATATAATTTTCATAATGCAGGTTAATGAAAACTGTTAAAATAAAAATATTTCTAATTGTTAATCTCATTAACTTAGTTTACTTAAGTTAATTAAAATATAAAAAAAAAATTAAACCATTTTTTAAGCTAAAATCATAAAATTAAAATTAAACCTTGTTTTTAAAATTAAGACTCATATTTAAAACTTAAAATTAAAAATAATTCTTAAAAATAAATTTTAAAAAAACATTTTTTAACTTTAAAAAATAAAACATTTTGTTGCTTTAAAATTTAAAACATTGTTTAAACATTAAAATTAAAACATTTTACAAAAATTAAAACTAACTTTTTTTCATCAAAAACCTTAAAATTAAATCATTTTTTTAATCAAATTAAAACTAATTTTTAAATAAAAACATTAAAATCAAATTAAGTTCTCCTTTTAAATGCAAAAATTAGTTCTTCCCTTTAAATGAAATTCAAAAAAATAAAGTTTTTGATTTAACCGCTTCATTTTCGTCTAACCCTCATTAGTTTGATCGTTGCAGCTCCTCAATATTTCATTTGTTCGTACTATTTTTTTGTTTCATGGATGTAATTTATGCGAGGCCATGATCGCAATTATTTTTATTTTTGCATTTGTTTTTGGGATTTGTAATTTACGCGAGTGATCGTCGCGATGCTTCTTTTACCGCTTTCTTTATTTTTCCGCATTTTAATTCGGTCGTACGATATTTTGTCTGTTTGCATGTTTTTACCGTTAGGATTTCCTCCGAAGGAATTAGGATTAACAGCCGTCGAGTCAATAACCCTAGTTTCAACCATTTCAAAACCCTAATTAGCTTAGGTGTCCGGCCGTGGACGAAAATGCCCTTTACCCTAGAATTAGGTCAAAGAGTCGCCGTACTCTGTTTTAGGGTTTCCCGCCGTGGAATATTTAATTTAACCCTAATTTCAATTAACAATTTCAACATAGAAATAGGAGTTTCAAGACTCCACGTAGGCGCTTCCCTATGAACGCTTACTCCCCAATGAAACCTTGACCACAGTCAAGACGTTTCTAACCTCCCTTTCGAGGGGAACTACGATTACTCTGATTCCATTCCCTATCCAGGATACGTAGGCACAAGACGTGACGTCTTGCCGAGTAAACTTAGGACTAACCCTTAGGTCTTTAGGTCACTCTATCCCTTAGCAATATATTTCAAACAGATAATAAAATAAAAAAAGCATACAATAAACAAAAGGTTCCTGTAGAGTACTACAGAAGTTTAGGGTGCTAGTACCTTCCCTAAGCTTAACCAACCCCTTACCTAGATCTCTCCCCGCATTGTCTTTACGATGCAAAATTAGGTTTTCCTCTTTTGACATTTTCCTTCGGATAAATCAAAGAGCGGTTGTGAACTAAAGATGCGATTCAAATTAATTAATAATTTGATATCATATTCTAACCGCAACAGAAGATGGCGACTTCACTGGGGACCCTCCTAATTTTTAAGGGTTACCCCTATTTTATTTATTGTATGATATTTTATTAATTATTTTTATATATCATTGTACCTTGTGGAGATACCTGTTATTGTGAGATAAGTCCTAACCCGGACTTGAGTGACCTTATTATAGGAAGGTGAGATATTCGACGAGGCTTGCCGGGAGTGAGTCCCGACCAAGTCAACTCGAGAATCACCGCTCAGTTGAGACCCTTTCGAAAATGGTTCGGTTGATCGAGTGCAGTCGTGAAAACTTTTACTATTTTCAATTGGAGTCTGTGATACTGGGGACCGTAGTACCTTAACACCATCTTGGCCTTATATAAGACGTATTGCGGGAACTATGTGAGAGTAGTCCTACAATAGTTGCTACGCGATACTACACTCAAAAGAGGTTCTCTTGAGAATATTATCGACCTCCGAGTCAGTTGGAAAGTTGATAATATCCGAAGGATGGACTGATGACTTTGGGCACCTCTTTAGAACCTTGTTCTGCAGGTACAACTACCCCATAATACATACCTTTGGGGAAGGGTAGACCTTAACTTCATTCATTGTTCCTCTAACCTAGGACTTTGTTGTTTGTGTGTATTTGTGCATGGCATTCATAAAACATCATTCCTAGTTTCAAGGAATTCAACAGTCCTTTGCGAATTCAAAAGTCTTATATTTCAAATTTTAAAATTGTTTCCAACTTTCCTAAAAAAGAAATGTTTGCAATCGACCGTTGAAGTTCTTGAAACTATTGCATTGCATTAGCATCACATTTTTGTATTGCATTTTTCCCCCGGTTTCTCATTCTCGGTTCTCTCGTCTTCCAGTGTACCTTTGAGTCGTCAAGCTGATTCCTCGACACAGATATCAGACCAGAGCTAACTATAGACATAAGATGTCAGAGCAAGAGACATATAATGCAGAGATCCGAATGGAAATCGATGAGTTGAAGTCAGACATGACTAAGCTCACTGAAATGCTTCAAATACTGATTGTTAGAGGGCAACCAGCTCAGACTCCTCAACGCCCAATTATCAGACAAAACCATAAATGGAACATAAGCCACTTTGATCCTATTCCCATGACTTACACCAGGCTATATCTTGACTTGGTTCGACGAGGACTGATCACCATAAAAGCTTCGCCACCTCCTCCTAATCCCCCTCCGGTTGGGTTCATGACCGATCTCCCTTGTACTTTTCATGAGGGTGCCCCAGGCCACGACTTGGAACATTGTTTTGCGTTGAAGGCTAGAGTGCGTGAATTGGTTAGAACCAGAATACTTGATTTTACAGACGGTCATCCGAATGTTCAGAAGGATCCCTTGCCAGTGCATCAGAAATGAAGTTTTATCACTAGGCCTTTTATTCCTTGTTGTTTGCATTTTTCTTATTTCGTATTAGTTGTTTGCTTTCAAATTATGTTTGTACTTTTACATTAATGAAATGAGCATTGCGACTTTTGATTCAATTCATTTTTCCTACTATTTGCATCTTTATGCTTTATTTTCAAATATTTACTTTCTGTCCAATTTTTTTGATATGCTAAGATTGGAGGGAGGATGATGATAACGTTATACCCATAATTGATGTCAGTATGCTTTCAATGAATCCTTATTGATGATGTGAGGCATTGTTTCAACTCCCAAACACTGGAGAGATAAGGAAGTTATCCCCTTGTCACCCCCTTCGAGCCTAGAAGTTGGAGTTCCTTTCTTTAAAAAAAAAAAAAACCCGCAATTTTAACCTGGGGATGGGTAGTTCTCAGTTAACTCGGTTATGTGTTCATGCAATATACCTTTCATATAAAGGTCGCACTTACAATTTTCCTTCACACACAACAAACAAGTGTCGAAGACTATTTTTAAGTCCAAAACACCGATGATGGTTCACCGTAATCATTAAACCAGGCAGTCATGTTTCAAAAAAAAAGTCAAAAGAAAAAGCCCGCTAAGTCAAAACCTATGAAGGAGACTTAGGCAAAACTGGGGCATCCCGCTGACTGTAAAACAGTTCAGGCAAAATTTAGGGATAATACAAAGATGAGTTTTAAATCTTTACCCTGAAAATCCTCAATGTCAAAATGACCAAATATCATAAGGAAGTAGTGGCTGCTTTTCATAGGTCCATTGACTTCTGAACCATCATTGCTACCATCAGTGCAATTCCTAACCTATAGGAACCTGAATGCATAATAGGAGTTAACTGAGCGTAGGACTGGAGATCATCATATAGATTGGGTGGGTATAAATAAATTTTGAGCCTTTATCCTTTGTTTCATAAACCGTGAACCAGGCCACGTTACAACCCTCAAAAGACCTAATTGAAGCAAGGTTATTTTGAAAGCATGCTACAACAAGGTTGCGTAAGCTGACTCCTAAAGATCTTTGTGAATCATTTATTTTGGTTGTATACCTGTATTAAACTTTGAGCGTCCTGGACCGCCGCGTTCTAATCGATGACTCATTTATTTTTCATCTTTCAAAAATAATTTTGATTTCAAAAGTTGCATGAACTTTGCATTACCATGTTTGTATGAATATACTTTGTTTGCAAACTGGCTTTCCTCTAAGGAATTTTTAAATAATGAGAAACTTGGTCAAGTGATCTTATCAGGGGCAAGTTCCTTTTACATCCTGTCAAAGAATCAGTTCAAGATTTGTTCAAGACAAGATCTTCTCAGATTTGGTTTATCCAAAGGTTTTTTTTCCAAGACTCACACTGGGGCAAACCTTCCGAGGGTACAATAAAACAGTCATTTTCAGAATCAGACAAGCTGAAGCAATTATCAGTTCATCTGTAATGGACAATTTAATCTGGGGCAGTTTACTTGAAAGATCTCCAAGCAGCTCTTCATCCTTCCTACAAAGACTATCATCTTATACAGTTTAGCAGAATGTCAGTGATGTATGGGTTGAGGAATCAGTCTTCCAGTCTTGTTATCTCATCATAAGAGTCGAGCCTTGTCGTCGACATCTGTATTTGCATTTGATCATATGTCATAGCATAATTCTTGTACATGTGCATATCATGGGTGTTTTATCCCCATTTGCATTCTTCTCCCGAGGTCGTGTTTTACCCGCGTCTTACCTCGTGGACGAATTCCAATCTACCTGGCATCATGGGTGTTTTATCCCCATTTTCTTCTTCTCCCGAGGTCGTGTTTTACCCGTGTCTTACCTCGTGGACGAAGTCCAATTTACTTGGCATCATGGGTTCTTTATCCCCATTTGCATTTTTCTCCCCGAGGTCGTGTTTTATCCGCGTCTTACCTTGTGGACGAATTTATTTACTTGGCATCATGGGTGTTTTATCCCCATTTGCTTTTTCTCCCCAAGGTCGTGCTTTACCCGCGTCTTACCTTGTGGACAAATTTATTTACTTGGCATCATGGGTGCTTTATCCCCATTTGCATTTTTCTCCCCGAGGTCGTGTTTTATCCGCGTCTTACCTTGTGGACGAATTTAGTTACTTGGCAGCATGGGTGTTTTATCCCCATTTGCTTTTTTTCTCCCCGAGGTCGTGTTTTATCCGCGTCTTACCTTGTGGACAAAGTCCAGTTTACTTGGCACCCATCGACTATTTCATGTCATGTCTATCTGACGTTCTTCCAGATACGACGTGTCTCCTTTTCGATGTTCTTCCGAAATGTTCTGATGTTTGTCTCTCCCTATATGTTTTCCGGTGAGTCCTGAAGATCCCGCTCGATCTCTTCAAGGAATGTCCCGAAAACTCTAGCGTCTATCGTTTACCGGGTCCTGCCTCCGTGTGGATCCTATGTTACCTTGTCACCACCGCGTGTCTTCTTCCCCAGTGCAATTCTTCGCTGCGCTGTCCCCTATGACGTCGTGTCGTCTGCATCCTTGCATTCATCATTCCATCATACGCATCATATTAGATTCATGGCATTGTCAGCATTATAGTTCGTGTTATTTTGTCCATATCATTGCATATCACTGCATCTAGGGGCCAAATTTCCGGTTATCTGTATTTAAATCCCTTTCACCGCGATTTCTCGAGTCTCCGCTGCTCAAATCATCCGGTGAAGCTATTTAAATAGGGGCATCTGTTGCACCCCAAATTTGTCCTACCTTTACATAGTTTCTAGTGCCACTTTATTTTGAATGAATAAAATGACACAATTGGCAAGAGACTGTGTGTAAGGAGTTGTGAGTGTGAGAGGTTGAGAGTTCGAATCCCACCTTCTTCACTTTTTGTTTTTCTTTTATTTTTATTCTAACTTTTCTATTTTTATAAAAAAAAATAACAAAATAGTTTTTTTTTATTATTTAATTATTATTTTCGTATTTTATTTAAATTATTTTTTAAAAAATATTATTTTTTCACTTTTTTCCATATTATTCATAAAAACATCAAAAAATCATAAAGTTAAAAATATTAGAAAAGATTTTATTCTTTTAAGTTTGTTTTAGTTTGTTTTTTTAGTTTTGACTAATTATTTAAGTTGGGCTTTAAAATAAGCATTAGGTTAGAGTTAACCCTAATTTGTTACCTATATAAACATGAGTTGCATTTGATAAAAGGAGAAGGAGACAAAAGAAAAAACGGCGGCCGTTCTCACGATTTATGAGAAGAGGGAAGATTTTTGAAAAAACCTTCAAAGCTTCATCACCGGCGGAATCACCAACAAACCGTAACTCGTAAGATTTCATCAATATCACATTTGGTTTCTGTTATTCTTTTTTTTTTTATAGGAAAAAGAGAAGATTATGGCGAAGCGAGGAAGAAGAAGATGCAAGAATAGCCATGCAAAATAAAAAGAAAAAGCTTCAAAACTTCATCAATGAGGGAGCCGCCACCGCTACGAATCCCCCTTTTATTTCCAATTTTCTTCCTCCTATTCTTGTTATTTATTTTGTTATTATTATATTGTTATTAGTATTTTATTATTGCTGTGGTATATAATTTTCATAATGCAGGTTAATGAAAACTGTTAAAATAAAAATATTTCTAATTGTTAATCTCATTAACTTAGTTTACTTAAGTTAATTAAAATATAAAAAAAAATTAAACCATTTTTTAAGCTAAAATCATAAAATTAAAATTAAACCTTGTTTTTAAAATTAAGACTCATATTTAAAACTTAAAATTAAAAATAATTCTTAAAAATAAATTTTAAAAAAACATTTTTTAACTTTAAAAAATAAAACATTTTGTTGCTTTAAAATTTAAAACATTGTTTAAACATTAAAATTAAAACATTTTACAAAAATTAAAACTAACTTTTTTTCATCAAAAACCTTAAAATTAAATCATTTTTTTAATCAAATTAAAACTAATTTTTAAATAAAAACATTAAAATCAAATTAAGTTCTCCTTTTAAATGCAAAAATTAGTTCTTCCCTTTAAATGAAATTCAAAAAAATAAAGTTTTTGATTTAACCGCTTCATTTTCGTCTAACCCTCATTAGTTTGATCGTTGCAGCTCCTCAATATTTCATTTGTTCGTACTATTTTTTTGTTTCATGGATGTAATTTATGCGAGGCCATGATCGCAATTATTTTTATTTTTGCATTTGTTTTTGGGATTTGTAATTTACGCGAGTGATCGTCGCGATGCTTCTTTTACCGCTTTCTTTATTTTTCCGCATTTTAATTCGGTCGTACGATATTTTGTCTGTTTGCATGTTTTTACCGTTAGGATTTCCTCCGAAGGAATTAGGATTAACAGCCGTCGAGTCAATAACCCTAGTTTCAACCATTTCAAAACCCTAACTAGCTTAGGTGTCCGGCCGTGGACGAAAATGCCCTTTACCCTAGCATTAGGTCAAAGAGTCGCCGTACTCTGTTTTAGGGTTTCCTGCCGTGGAATATTTAATTTAAACCTAATTTCAATTAACAATTTCAATGTAGAAATAGGAGTTTCAAGACTCCACGTAGGCGCTTCCCTATGAACGCTTACTCCCCAATGAAACCTTGACCACAGTCAAGACGTTTCTAACCTCCCTTTCGAGGGGAACTACGATTACTCTGATTCCATTCCCTATCCAGGATACGTAGGCACAAGACGTGACGTCTTGCCGAGTAAACTTAGGACTAACCCTTAGGTCTTTAGGTCACTCTATCCCTTAGCAATATATTTCAAACAGATAATAAAATAAAAAAAGCATACAATAAACAAAAGGTTCCTGTAGAGTACTACAGAAGTTTAGGGTGCTAGTACCTTCCCTAAGCTTAACCAACCCCTTACCTAGATCTCTCCCCGCATTGTCTTTACGATGCAAAATTAGGTTTTCCTCTTTTGACCTTTTCCTTCGGATAAATCAAAGAGCGGTTGTGAACTAAAGATGCGATTCAAATTAATTAATAATTTGATATCATATTCTAACCGCAACAACAGTGACAGAAAAGATCCAGTGAGAAAAACTTTGATATATATTTAGTTGTTACTATGGCTGATACTTCAATATCTAACATTAACAACAAATATGAAGAAAGGGATAGAATCAGCATTAAACCCCCTATGTTTGATGGGGAGAAATGTGATTATTGGAAGGACAGAATAGAAAGTTTCTTCCTGGGCTATGATGCTGATTTATGGGATTTGGTCATAGATGGGTATGTTCATCCCATTGATGGGAATGGTAATAAAATAGAAAGAAAATCTATGACTGAAGTTCAAAAGAAGGAATTCAGAAATCATCACAAGGCTAGAACTATATTGTTAAATGCAATATCTCATACTGAGTATGAGAAGCTCACAAATAGAGAAACTGCATGTGATATTTTTGAATCTCTAAAGATGACTCATGAGGGAAACTCTCAAGTGAAGGAAACAAATGCTCTGGATCTAATTCAGAAGTATGAAGCTTTCAAGATGGAAGAAGCTGAATCTGTTGAAGCCATGTTCTCTAGATTTCAAATACTTACATATGGACTAAAGGTTCTGGATAAAGGTTACTCTACTGTTGATCACGTGAAGAAGATCATCAGAAGCTTACCCACCAGATGGAGAACTATGGTGACTGCGCTGAAAATGGCTAAAGATCTGAACCAGATCTCCTTGGAGGAACTAATCAGCTCACCGAGGAGTCATGAAATTGAACTTGAGGAAGATGAGCCTCAAAAGAAAGGTAAGTCAATTGCCTTAAAATCTAAGAAACCTGCTAAAGCATTGCAGGTAATAGAGGAAAGCTCTGAAGAATCCTCATCTGAAGATGAAGATGAATTATCCATGTTGTCCAAAAGAATAAACAAACTCTGGAAGCATAAAGGAAAGAAGTTTAGAAACTTCAGGAAGCCTGACCAAAGAAAAGAACCTTCTGGACACAGAAGATCTAGCAAAAAGGAGGTTGTCTGCTACGAATGTAAAGAACCTGGGCATTACAAAAATGAATGTCCAAAGATTTTGAAAGAAAAGCCTAAAAGAAAATTTGATAAGAAAAAGAAGGTTCTAATGGCAACCTGGGATGATTCAGATACATCTGAATCTGAATCTGAGTCAGAAGAGGAATGTGCCAACGTAGCATTGATGGCAGACATAGAAGATCAGGAGGAAGGAATTTCAGGATCTGAATCTGACTCTGAATCTGACTCTGACACTGAAGAGGTAATGGCTAAACTCACTAAAGATGAACTTAGCAAAGTGTTATCAGAAGTTCTGAAGAGCTATAACAATATTAAGCTCAAATACAAGGAGCCTCAAAGCAATCATGTATCTGAGAATAATATTCTCAAATCAGAAGTGGCTGAGCTAAATGAAAAGAACTTAAAAATGAAAAATGATTTTGAATTAGCTCAACAAGACTCTGATTCTGAAACTGAGTCTGAATGCAAAAATATTTTGGAAAAATATGACTACAGCTTTCAGAAGTTTCTTGCTAAAAGCATAGACAGAAGCAAAATGGCTTCTATGATCTATGGAGTTAGCAGAAATAACAGAAAAGGAATTGGATATAAATCTTCCTCTAGAAAGGATTTAAATCCAAAACCTATTGATAAAATTATCATCAAAAATACTCCTTTATATTCTCATTTTAAATTTGGTCACTTGAATGATATTAAACACACTCGTTCTGAAAAGAACATTCATGTGTTTAAATCTAAGGCTAGTCAGAATAAACCTTATGTTGAAAAATAGAAGTTTAGACGAACCTTCAGAACAACTAACCCAAAAGGACCCAAGAAGATCTGGGTACCTAAGAGTAAAATAATTCCTGTTGCAGATGTTCTTAGCAGCAAGGTCAGGACGCCAGTCATGGTACCTGGACTCTGGATGCTTGCGACATATGACGGGAGAAAGGTCTATGTTTCAAAGTCTAGAGCTTAGATCTGGAGGTGACGTGAAATTTGGAGGGAATCAGAAGGGCAAGATCATTGGATCTGGCACTATTGGAAATGGTAACCTTCCCTCTATTACTAATGTTTTACTTGTAGAAGGATTAAAGCATAATCTATTGTCCATAAGTCAATTAAGTGAAAATGGTTATGACATAATCTTTAATCAAAAATGTTGTAAAGCTATTAGTCAAAAGGATGGCTCAATCTTATTTAGTGGAAAGAGGAAGAACAACATCTATAAAATAAATCTTTCAGAACTTAAGGTCCAGAACGTTAAATGCCTCTTGTCTGTTAATGAGGAGCAATGGGTCTGGCACAGAAGATTGGGGCATATTAATATGAGACGTATATCTCAGATTAATAAACTTAATCTTGTCAGAGGACTTCCTACGTTGAAGTTCACCTCAGATGCTCTTTGTGAAGCATGTCAAAAAGAGAAGTTTTCAAAATCCTCTTTTAAATCAAAAAATGTTGTTTCTACTTCCATACCATTAGAATTAATTCATATTGATCTGTTTGGACCAGTGAAAACTGCATTCATCAGAGGCAAGAAGAATGGATTAGTCATTGTTGATGACTATAGTAGATGGACATGGGTAAAGTTCTTAAAACACAAGGATGAGTCACATTCTGTGTTCTTTGACTTCTGCAAACAAGTCCAAAATGAAAAAGATTTTAAAATAATTAAAGTCAGAAGTGATCATGGTGGCGAATTTGAAAACAAATATTTTGAAAAATATTTTAATGAAAATGGCATTGCTCATGATTTCTCCTGCCCTAGAACTCCACAACAAAATGAAGTTGTAGAGAGGAAAAATAGAACTCTGCAAGAAATGGCCAGAACCATGATCAACGAGACTAATCTGGCAAAGCACTTTTGGGCAGAAGCAATAAACACAGCGTGTTACATTCAGAACAGAGTGTCTGTAGGACCTCTTCTGGAAAAGACTCCCTATGAATTGTGGAGGAACAGAAAGCCCAACATTGCTTATTTTCATTCTTTTGGATGTATTTGTTATATGTTGAACACTAAAGAGAATCTTAGCAAGGTTGATTCTAAAGCACAGAAGTGTTTCATGCTTGGATATTCTGAACGCTCTAAAGGATACAGAGTATACAATACTGAAACACAGATTGTGGAGGAATCTATACATGTTAGATTTGATGATAAGCTTGGCATTGAAAAGCCAAAGCAGTTTGAAAGTTCTGCAGATAGAGAAGTAGTCTTCACAGACTCTGAAGGCTCAGAGGCAGAAAAAGCTAAAATAAAGGAACCAGAAGCAACGTCAGATGCAATTACTTTAGCTTCTCAAATGGACAACTTGAACATTTCTGAAAATTCAATTGTCAAAGGATCATCTTCTAGAATCAAGGCCTCTCACCCAGAGGATGTGATCATTGGGAAGAAAAATGATCCAATCAGAACAAGATCATTTCTCAGGTCATCTGAAGCGTCATTATTTGGGTTGGTGTCAGTTATTGAGCCAACTTCTGTGGATGAGGCTCTGCAAGACAATAACTGGGTAATTGCCATGCAAGAAGAGCTTAATCAGTTCACAAGAAATGACGTCTGGGATCTGGTTCCAAGACCTAAAGGATTCAACATAATTGGAACCAAATGGGTATTCAGAAACAAGTTGAATGAAAAAGGAGAAGTTGAAAGAAATAAAGCAAGGCTTGTTGCTCAAGGGTACAGTCAACAAGAAGGTATTGATTACACTGAAACTCATGCTCCAGTAGCAAGGTTAGAATCTATACGCCTTCTTATTTCATTTGATGCACAATATAACATCACTCTTTATCAGATGGATGTTAAGAGTGCCTTCTTAAATGGTATTATAGAAGAAGAAGTTTATGTCCATCAACCTCCTGGTTTTGAAAGTGATAAATTTCCAGATCATGTTTTCAAACTCAAAAAATCTCTTTATGGTTTGAAACAAGCTCCCAGAGCTTGGTATGAAAGATTAAGTAATTTTCTTCTAGAAAAGAACTTTATCAGAGGAAAAGTAGACACAACTCTCTTCTGTAAAACATTTAAGAAAGATCTTTTAATTTGTCAAATATATGTGGATGATATTATATTTGGATCTACAAATGTTATGCTGGGAAAGGAGTTTGCTTAATGTATGCAGGCTGAATTTGAGATGAGCATGATGGGAGAATTGAGATTCTTTTTGGGAATTCAAGTCAACCAGACTCCATATTGCACTTACATTCATCAGACCAAATATCTTAAAGAGCTTCTGAAGAAGTTTAACATGACTGATAGTAAGATGGCAAAGACTCCTATGCATCCAACAAGTACTCTTGGTAAGGAAGAGGTAAGTAAGAAAGTAGATCAGAAACTCTACAGAGGTATGATAGGATCTCTTCTCTACTTAACTGCTTCTAGACCTGACATTTTGTTCAGTGTATGCTTGTGTGCAAGATTCCAATCAGATCCTAGAGAATCTCACTTAACTGATGTTAAGAGGATTCTAAGGTATCTGAAAGGTACTACTAACGTGGATCTGTGTTACAGAAGATCTGATGAATATATATTAGTTGGATTCTGTGATGCTGACTATGTTGGAGACAAAGTAGAGCGTAAAAGTACTTCTGGAAGCTGTCAGTTCCTTGGAAGTCATCTGATCTCATGGTACAGCAAGAAGCAACCCACAATTGCACTTTCCACAACAGAGGTAGAATACATTGCTGCTGCTGGATGTAGCATGCAGATGCTCTAGATGAAAAGTCAGTTAGAAGACTATCAGATCTTTGAGAGTAATGTATCTATCTTCTGTGATAATACTTCTGATATATATTTGTCTAAAAATCCAATTTTACACTCTAAGGCAAAACATATAAATATTAAGCATCATTTCATCAGAGACTATGTTCAGAAGGGTATTATAAACTTAGCCTTTGTTGATTCAGATCATCAATGGGCTGATATTTTTACAAAACCCCTTGCTGAAGATAGGTTCAAGTTTATTCTGAAAAATATTGGTATGGCTTTTTGTCCAGAATAATATTTGTCAGAGGCAAACTTCTCAGATGCAAAATGTTTAATGCTCTGAAGTATTTCATCTGTCAATCTATTCATTTTCTTGAATTAATTTATTTGTGTAAATATGAACTAACAATGCTCAGAGGATCTGAATGTTGGCTAACGTTTCATTTCTCAAGAGATTTCAGAAGCACATGCAAGCAAACACGTGTAGCTCAGAAACTGGAAAGGTAGAGTGCCCTTTACTGAATTAACGTTTGAGGTACTGCTTTGAAAATCTGATTTTTCTTGATTTTCCCCCCATCTTTCAGAATCATAAATGTTGTGCAATGATGTTTTTACTTTTTCATTTAATGTTATGTGAAGCGTGCTTATGTGACTGTCTGTGTGCCTGATTTTATCTATAAATACCACAAATCACACCATTTCACACTTTTCACCTCACGAACCTTTTATGCATTTCTGTCTTCTCTTTGCTCTTCATTTAAACCCTAAACCTAAAACCTCTCACTCAAGAACAACAATGGCATTTTTTTCATCAACATCTGCCCAGCTGCAATCAACCACTGCTGTTTCTTCTCCTAATGCTGAAGCGTACAAGGAACCTGTGAGAACCCTTCTCACTCCAACTGTAGATCTGGAAGTTCTGAGTGAATGCTTTGTAGATTTTGATTCCATTGAAGAAAATGGGTTTAATCTTTCTTCAACTATTCAAACTCAGAGTTGGAAAAAGTATTTTGACAGGCTTATGGGTCCTGTTTATCCAACTTTGGTGAAAGAATTCTGGATACATGCTCAGGTGTGCCCTAAATTCATCCATTCTTTTGTCCTTGGAAAGGAGATTGTGATTACTGAGAAGCTGATCAGACAACTTATTGGGTACTCTGAAACTGATGGTGAAACCAGCCTATAATCTGCTCGTGTGGATCTTGCTGATGTGTTTCAAGAAGTTAGTATTTTTGGGGAACCAACTAGCAAAGTAAGGGAACTGAAGCCAGTCTACAAGATCTGGGCCAAGATTTTCATGAGTTCCATCTTTCACAGAAAATCATCAAATTCTCCAGATTATGTCAGTGCTGAACAACTCTACTTCATGTTCTGTATGAGCAAGGGAAAGAAGGTGGACTTACCTTATCTTCTGTTTAGTCACCTTCTGAATCATATAAAGGAAACAAGAGAAGAAGTAAGAGTCAAAACTGGAAAAGTTAGGAATTGGATTCCTATGGGAAGACTGATATCAGACATTCTAATAGAGAATGGTCTTGTGAAACATCTGTATGATGTTGGGGTGACAGAGGATCTGTCCTTTGTCATAGGTTCTGTCATTAATGGCAATACTCTGAAGAGGATGAAGGTCATCACAGAGCTTGCCAGCAAACCTAAGAAAATTGATACTAAGGATGTCAGCAACAGAAGGATTCCTGTTGAAGATTTTCCAATGTTCAGTGCTAACGAACCAAGGGAGATCATCTTATCCTACATAGCTGATTGTTTGTTAAATGGTGTTCCTCTGCCTGTTAACATCGTCCAGAAGGAAGGAGAAGTTCTGCCTAATCTTCTTAGAGAAAGGCGTTCAAAGAAGATTGCTGAAGAAGGATCTGAGGCTCAGCCTAAGAGAAATGCCTCTGAAGCTGCCGCTAAGCCTCAGAAGGTAAAGAAAGTGAAACCAACTCCTCCAGAAGCAAGTCTGGAAGACATTAGAGAAACTATCAAACAGGTATTAACATCTGATCAAATACCAACCATTCACTCTCCATTACCTTCACATCCTCCATCACCTTCTAGACCACAATCATCTGTACCACCATCATCTGGGATTCATTCATCTGAACCCTCTCCATCTCAACCTACACATTCTCAACCATCTTGTGTACAAACTCCATTTGAACCACCTCAACCAGAAACACAACCAGAACATCAACAACCATAACAACCTCAACCAGAACCTCAACCACAACAACAACCTCAACCAGAACCTCAACCACAACAATAACCACAACCACAACAACAACCACAACCACAACAACAACCACAACCACAAGAACATCAATCTCAACCTATTTCATCTGAACCTCCCCAACCAACACCATCTGAGCAACCCTCAATAATAGAACCATCGTTACTTGTTCCAGAACCCTCTATCTTTCACTCATCCAATGACATTCTTGATTTGGAACCACTTGCAACCATGGTTGTCTTGTCATCCACCTCATGCCACTCCACTGAATCATCTGATTCTGAATCAGAAATTCACTCACCCTCCTGTTTACACATTCCTGATCCATTCAAACCTACATTTTCTGACCTATCAGCATCTGACCAAATCAATCGTAGACTTTCACTTCTCTCCAAATTCAACCTCTCAGATTTTCAACCTTCATCATCTGAAGCTGAAACTTCAACAACTCCTACACCTCAACTCACCATACCACAACCATCCGAACCTCAACCATCTGCACCTCAACCATCTGAACAACCACCATCTGATCCAACACCTCCTGATACCACTTGTGAACAACCTCAGCCAAATGTTGAATCTGCCGAAAAAGTGACTCTTGAGGAATACCTTTACCCCATTCCTAGATCAGATGTTGATAAACTGTTTGAGAATTTCAAAAAGGAAGTTCGTATGGGGATTGCACGTGTGGAAGAAGAGTGTTTGTTCAGTATAGATCCTGTTAAGTATGTGATGAAGATGCTAAGGCAAAGTTTGCTGAATTGGTCAGACAGACTCTGATGAGCATTCCCAAACCACCAGTGCTGCTTCTGGAAGCTGCTCCTGCTGAAGACTCTCCATCTGAAGATGTTGCATCTGATATGGACATTGATGCGTCTGAATCTGAAGTGAAGACTGACAATTCAGAACTTGTGAAAGAGGTTAAGGAAATCAAGTCCTGGATGATCAAACAAGAACAAACCACTGAAGAGATTAAGACTTGGATGACCAAGAAAGAAGAGTCTACTGCAAAGATCACAGATCTTCTGACCCTGATTGCATCTTGCCAACCTTAGTTTCTTTTCATGTTTTTTGCACTGTTGTTTGCATCTGTTTTCTTTTGCTTGTTTTTTTATCATCTGTTATGTGAACCATCTGAATGAATGACAATGTTTGTTTTGCTTTTCTTCTGTTATCTTTTCTGTCTTTACACATCTTTTTGATTATGACAAAAAGGGGGAGAAAAAGAATCTGATTGTTCAATCCATAAGCAAATACTAAAACGAAATTCAGACATATTATTAACTATCTTTGAATTTAAGTCTTTCAGATTCTATTGCTTCATCTGACAAAATAAGTTCATTGAAGTTATCCTGAGAATTACCCAACCAGACTCTGATTCTAAACGAAAAACCAGACTCTGTGTTTGAAAGAAGTCATCAGACTCTGATTCTGAAATACACTCAAGCAAAAAGGGAAGTATTCTTTTCCTTTAGAGTATTCATTTCAGGGGGAGATTCTTAATCTCAGGGGGAGTTATAATTATTGCTTTTTTATTGAACAAAATTTCTCATGTTTTGTCATCATCAAAAAGGGGGAGATTGTAAGAACACATATTGTTTCTTAATAATATCTCTATGTTTTGATGATAACTCTTATGAAATTTTGTATTAAAGAATTATATACTCTAAAATTTGTTCATGAATATTTGCTGCAGATGTCAAAGTATATATATCTAAGAGCAAATTAATCTGAACATGGAACTATGGAAGGCTCTGAAGATTCAGAATCATCTTATAAAAGAATCTGAATGCTGTCTGCAGAAGGATCTAAAGCAGAAGCTACAGAAGAATCTGAAGCAGAAGCTGCAGAAGGATCTGAAGCAGAACACACTGAAAGATCTGAAGACTCTGAAGCATTGAAGATCTTTGTATGAGAGTTAAGAAGCACAATTTTTCAGAAGACTCTGAGAGTACTACACGCTGCATGTACTGAGGATCTGAGTCATAAAACTCTGCTCTGATAGAACTACACGCTAAAGCGCACGTGCTGCATTACTCTAATTCAGCAAACTCTGATGGGCATCTAAGACTCTGTTCACGCAGACTCTGATGTTTACTTTGCTGAAGTGAAATACTTGTTGAAGAAGAATTCAAAGTTATATCCGTTGATTTGGCTCAACGACTCTTTCCTCTTTCATGCTTGACACTAGAACACAGACCAAAAGCATTTCTCTGTGCATTCTACTTCCAGGAAAGGTCATGTGATGTGAAGACAAAAAGGTTCAGGCCTTTTCAGTACACAGCCTCCAACGTCAAGACTTTGTGGACTACTGTGCATATAAAAGCAAGTCTTCCTCATCTTCTTCAGTTGACGAATCTTTTGATAGAAACTCTTACAAGCTCATAAAATATTCTAATTCTCTTTGCTGAGTTTATTCTTTTGTTCTTAATATTAAGTGAAAAATCACTCTTGTGATAAAGCTTGTTAGAAGCATTCAAACACTTGTATTTATCTTACATTTCATTGTAATAGTTCCTTGAGAAGATCCAGTTGGGATCAGTAGTTCTTGAGAAGACTAAGAACATTTGCTCTTAGTGATTGCTATTGTAATCAGTTGATTAATAGTGGATTAAGTTCTTGTTTGAGAAAGGCAAATCACTCTTGATAGGGTGGACTGGAGTAGTTAAGTTTAACGAACCAGGATAAAAATCTTTGTGTTTTTATTGCTAGAAGTTTTTATAAATACTTATTCAACCCCCCCTTCTAAGTATTTTCTCACCTTCAATAATTTTATCAGAGGAAAGGTTGATACCACTCTTTTTCATAAATAAATTAAGGAAGATATCTTAATCTGTCAGATTTATGTTGATGATATTATTTTTGGAACCACAAATATTTCACTTGGAAAGGAGTTTTCTAAGTCTATGCAGGCAGAGTTTGAAATGAGCATGATGGGAGAGCTAAGATTCTTTCTGGGCATTCAAGTTAATCAAACTCCAGAAGGCACCTACATACATCAGACAAAGTATGTGAAGGAGCTTCTGAAGAAGTTTAATCTGACAGAGAGTAAGCCAGCTAAGACTCCCATGCATCCAACTTGCACTCTGGGAAAAGAAGAGGTAAGTAAAAAGGTAGATCAGAAGCTGTACAGAGGTATGATTGGCTCTCTTCTGTATTTGACTGCTTCTAGGCCTGACATTCTCTTCAGTGTATGTTTATGTGCTAGGTTCCAATCAGATCCTAGAGAATCTCACTTAACTGCTGTTAAGAGAATTCTGAGGTATCTGAAAGGTACAACTAACGTGGGTCTGTGTTACAGAAGATCTGATGAATATAAATTAGTAGGCTTTTGTGACGCTGATTTTGCTGGAGATAGAGTTGAACGCAAAAGCACCTCTGGAAGCTGCTAGTTTCTGGGAGGCAATCTGATCTCGTGGTACAGCAAGAAGCAACCCACTATAGCACTCTCAACTACAGAGGCATAATATATTGTTGCTGCTGGTTGTAGTACCCAGATGCTCTAGATGAAGAGTCAGTTGGAGGACTACCAAATACATGAGAGTAATATTCCTATCTTCTGTGACAATACTTCTGCAATTTGTCTTTCTAAAAATCCAATTTTACATTCAAAGGCAAAACATATAGAGATTAAACACCACTTCATCAGAGACTATATTTAGAAAGGGATATTAAGTTTAAATTTTGTTGATACAGACCATCAATTGGCTGATATTTTTACAAAACCCCTCTCTGAAGATAGATTTAAATTTATTCTGAAAAATATTAGTATGGACTTTTTCCAGAATAAAATCTTTATTCAGAATTAAATTTATTCAGATGAAAAGTGTTTAAAGTCTATACTCTGAAGTATTGCATCTGAATTTTTTTAAGTTACTTTATTTTTGTGAAAATCTGAGTTAACAAGCTTCAGAGGATCTGAGCGTTAGTTAAAGATTCATTTCCTAAAAGAGCTTCAGAGGCACACCACATCAAACACGTGTCACTTCTAATATGAATTTTGAAAATGATTGAGTGTACACAAAGCTGAGGCGCCGTTTCAGGTACTGTTTGAATCATTGAAATTCTCTTTTTCCCCCCACTTTGTCAAATCACATTTAATGCGTTAAATCATTTTTTTAATTTATGTTTCTCTTTGTGCCCTAATACATATTCCACGCTGTAACACATTTCACACTTTCATTATCTCACACACCTTATGCATTTTACTCTTCTTCATTGTTTAATTTTCAAATACAAAATTAAAAGAATCTCCAGTCATCTCAAAAGTTCTTCTTCAATGGCTACCTCATCTTCATCACATCAACACTTGGTTTCTACAATGGTTGGGTCGTCTTCATCACAAATGGGTAATGAAGCATACAAAGAACCAGAACACACACTTCTTACACCAGTGAACAAACTAGAGGTACTCTGTGAGTTTATGGTTGATTTTGGCTGTATGGCAAAAAATGGGTTTGATCTTTGTTCAACGGTTAACTTTCAAGGATGGGTAAAATACTTTGATCGGTTGGTTAGTCCAGTTTTTCCCCAACTGGTAAAGGAATTATGGATTCATGCCTAAGTTTACCCTAAATTTATTTCTTCATCTGTTTTGGGTAAAACTATCGTCATCATTGAGGAAATGATTCACCAACTTATTGGCTATGAAGAAGAGGGTATTGTGAATACCTCAGTGGGACGTGTGAATATGAATGAAGTGTACAACGAGGTGTTTATTTCTGGGCTACCATCCAACAAAATAAAGTATCTGAAGACCCATTACAAGATTTGGGCCAAGATATTTTTGGGTTGTATCCATCATCGCAAGGCTTCAACTTCTCCAGATTACATCAATACATATCAAATGTATATTTTGTATTGTCTAGGGAATAATATCAAGGTGGATCTTCCACACCTGCTGTTTGTTCATCTGTGGAGTCATGTCAAGATGTCCAGAGAAATCATTCGCACCAAACACCAAAAAATCAGAGATTGGATTCCCATGGGAAGGTTAATTTCTAATATCCTCATTGAAAATGGTTTGGTATCTTATCTGAAAGATGCTGGTCAGACAGATGAACTAGTTCCTATTCTTGGGAAGCCTCTGGATGGCAAGAGTCTTCAGAGAATGAAGTTGGTAGAAAAACTTCAATCTAATCCAGTTCAGATTGACTCTGATGTTGTGCGCAGTAGGAGGGTACCAGTGGAAGATTTTCCACTCTTCACTGCAGAGGAGCCAAAGGAAGCTCTCCTCGCTTATATTGCTTCCTGTATGGTAGATGACACTCCTATGCCAGCTGATCTGCTGCTACGTGCTTCTCGACCTGCTCTAGAGCTGATTATGAGGAAGAAACGCAAGAAGAGCAAGGTCTCTGAAGAAGGTCTCTCAGAGAAACATTCTGACCACTCTAAGAGGAAGGCTCTTCCAAGAAGTCCTCAAAGCGTTCCAAGCATTCAGGTAATCCCTATGTTGTTTTATCTCCTGTTTTGGAAACTGTAACAGAAGAACCAACATCTCAACCCCCTCTCTCTTCTGAACCTATTATTTCTTCTAAACTTATTATTACATCTGAACCTATTATCACATCTCAACCCCTCTCACATCTGAACCTATTATTTCATTTGAACCTATTATTTCATCTGAACCTATTATTTCTTCTGAACCTTTTATCACATCTGACTCCTCATCTAACCAATCAGATGCTACATCCCCTCCACATAACTCCCCAAACCACCCTCTTGAGTTTTCTTCTCCCACTCCCTTTCCCTCTCATTCTCCAGATAAACCTTCATCCTCTTATAAACCTTCATTCCTTGATGCCCTTAAGACACCCTTATTCGAGGCCTACCTTAAGCCCAAACCCAGACCCAATGTTGGTAATCTGTTATCTAGTTTTGAAACGATGGTGCAGATGTGGTTTTCTACTATAAGGGAGAAATGCCTCACTAGCATGAATCCTCGTGACTCTGAAGAGATCTGGACTGCCTTCAGAAGGAGATTCACCTTTGTGACTATGAATCTTCAGGATGCTTGCTCTGCAGATGCGCAAGAGAGAGTTTCTGAAGCTATAAAGCTTGCTCAACTCAGTATCAGTAGAACTCCTATTCTTTGTCTGGAAAACACACTTGTAGAGGTTGTGTGTTCCTCATCTGAGAAATATGTTGCACCTCAGATTGGTGAAGGTCCTCATGCTGAAGAAGTTACCTCAGAGGCTCTTGTTGATGAAGAGATTCCTGACTCTGGTCAGCCCTCTGCTCTGGAATTAGGGAATGCACCTTCTTCATTGGTTGTTCAGAATTCAACAGATTTGAGGAAAGAAAATGAAGATATTTGCTCAGCAAGAGGCTACTAACAGCAAGATAAAATCTTGGATGATCAAGCAAGAGAAAACTACGGCAGAGATTCAGGAGTGGACGGTCAAACAGGAAGAATCCACTACTGAAATCAAGACATGGATGGCCAAACAAGAAGCTTCAACTTCTGAGATGACGGGGCTTCTTAAGCTTTTAACTTCTCGTTTATATTAATTGTTTGTTAGTTTGTGCTCATCTGTGAATTTGCCTGTTTTATTTCTTTTCTAAGTCCCTAAATGCATCTGTGACTATTTTATTTTACATCTGATTTTATCTTATATTTTTTTTCTATTTTTCTTGCTCTGAAATTTTTTTGTCTTAAATGATTTTCTAAAATCACTTTTTGATATGACAAAAAAGGGGGAGAAAATGGAAATTTTGAATTGTTCACATAAACAGATACTGAATGGAAACTCACACATGTTAAAACTAAATAATCATGAATTCTGTGTTTTTCAGTGTTCCAGAGCTAAAGTTACTCATCTGACAATATTTATATAATTAACTCTAAACAAGGTCTGAGATAGTCCACAAGCTTGCTCTGACTCTGGAAAGAATACAAGTGCCGAAAGGGAAGTTTTAATTTTTTCTAGCAGTATTCATTTCAGGGGGAGATATATATTTTAATTTTAAATAAAATTTCATTTAGTTTTTGTCATCATCAAAAAGGGGAAGATTGTTAGAACATAGATTGGTTCTTAATATATCTCAATGTTTTGATGATAACAATAATGAAATTTTGGATGGAGAAAATATATATACTCTAATTTTGTTCAAGTGTTTTTGTTTTAGATAACATAATAAATATTCCTCTGAATGGAATATTCCTCTGAACGTTAAGCTACAACATACAGAAGACTCTGAGCGTTTGGTAAAAAGCGAAGCTACAATAGACTCTGAGGGTTTGGTAAAAAGCGAAGCTACAGAAGATTCTGAGCATTTGGTAAAAACTAAGCTACATAAGGCTCTGAGCTTAGAGTATAAAGCGAAGATTCAGAAAACTATGAGCGTATTAAACTCAACGCTACAACTGCAGAGGCTCTAAGAATCAAAACACGTAAGGCTCTAAAAAGTTAGTAACAAAGTGATACATCTGGATGAACAGCTTGTTAAAACAATCACGTTAGCACTAAGTTGCAGAACTCTAGAAGTGAGTTACTTTGATAAGAAGAAAATGGAATATCATAAGAACTCTGGAAGTGAGTGTTGCACCCCAAAATTTGACCAACCGGTTCCCACATCTGGTTTATGTTTCGACTCATTTTTGCATTCGCATTCGCATACCGCATACATTGCATTTTTCAGTCATATTGGTTTTATCAGGAGTACAACCCTGTCTTCGCATTTCAGACGTTTCAGACCGGTTCGGATAGGCGGAGTCCTATTTTTGGGAAGTTGTGCTCTTCCCGGTGTTTTCAGCTTGCGCTGTTATTTTGGAGGGCATCTCGGTGTCCGGGTTTTGCCGCCTACTTTGATTTGGTCTCGCGTTATCTTTTAATTGAATTAATTACCGTTATAGCTTTTTCTAGATTTTAAATAGATTTATTGTTTTTAGAGTATTAATAAGTTTATTTGTTTTTAGAATAATATAGCTTGTTTAGATATATAGTTTTAATATTCATTTCCGGTAATTAACTGTAGCTTTAGTTCATTAACTGAGTTTAGTTTCACTTTCGTTTTATTCACTAGTCATTAATATTGTTCAGCTTTTAATCATTCCCTTAATAGTCATTAATTGAAGTTGCTTAGCTTAATTTCGTCCAATTAATTGCATTAGTTCATTTAATTCAAGTCTTAGTCAGTTAATGGGCCAGGTGTAGTTTGGGGGCCCAGTATTCGATGCCACTTGTCCAACATATAAAGTGCCACCGCCCTCTCTTTCTTCACCAGGGTTTTTGCCATTTGTCCATTTTTTCTCTCTCACCAGAGTTTGCCAACACATCAGTTTCCACCTCATTCCCCACTCACTCTCTTTCCACTCTGCATGGATGACACCTCACAACCCACTACCCCACTTCCCAGCCACTTGGCACGCTCTCCCCTCAGCATTGTGCCGCGCGTACCACACCACCAACCTCTCCCGCCGGCCATGCAACCACCACCGGAGAACCGTAACTGCTCGTCGGACCGCCGCAACCGTCGCCGGAAAACACAAAATTCATAACAACTTCGTCATTTCTTCCCAAATCCTCACCAGAAACTCATCGTGTTCTTCATCAACCTCTATCAATTTCCACCGGAAAACGCATATTCGCCGGAAACTTCATCATGTTCATGCTGATGTTCGTCCAGTTCCCAGAAATCATTAGATCCTCAAGAGTTTCATCTTGTTCGTGAAGACCGTCAAGAACATTCATCCGATTCTTCATCAGATGTTCATGTAATCTCCAGAATTTTCATCCAAATCATCCACCTGCAACAATATTCTTCATCAGATTCTCCATCAACACTTTCATCCATGTTCATTTGTTTCCATGGATCCATATTCAAGAATTCATCACAGCCATAACCGTTTTCATCGGATCCAAAAGTCTTTTCCAGATCTGACTTCATATCAATTCCACTGAATCTTCATCAAATGTTCATCGTACTTCCTTTACTTTGCCAGATCTTGATCCACCCGTTCGTAACAACCTTCATATGCCACTTGAATTAAATCTGGATCTGAACTTCAAACATCCAAGAATCACCATCGTCACCACGAAACTATATTCTCCAGATTTGTATCAAGATCAAGGTTCGTCAGAAACATGAACCAAATCCAGATCCACGTTCGTTCCTTCATAACCTTCGAACAACTTTTTATATTTGAACTCGTATCATCAAACACCTTCATTTTTTCATCAAGATTCAAGGTCACAATCGACATGGCATCCCGGTCTCGTTTAAGTTAGTTTGTTTTCCATCTGGTTGAGTTTCGTAACAGGATGAGAAAAGAAAGAGAGCGTGAGATCTGAGGAAGAATGTTTGAGAAGGGAAAGTGTTTGAAGGGAGCAAAACGGCGACGAAGGAAGGAGGTATCTGGTTTCGTTTTGATTCGAAGCAAGATGAGACGGTGAGGATGAACAGTGAGGCCGACGGTGCAAGCTGAGAGAAGGTGAGAATTAGGGTTCCCTCTGGCAGAGAATGAGGAAGACTTGGGTTCTTTGGGTCTTGCATGGAGGGGCAATGGGCCTTTCCTTGGCCCAATTCTGTTTTGGGATACGTACCCCCGCTTCCAACCATCACCCCCGTTTCCCCGGTTTTTTGGTTGTTGTTCACGTTGGGCTAGGCCCAACTGATTTCCTAGCTGTACTCCCTTTTTCCATTTGCACCCCTCCCTGCATTTTATTTTTTTCTTAATACTTTTGTATTGTATGTTTTTAATTGTAATGCTTTAGGATTAGTTTAATATTAGTTAGAATATTTTAATCCTATAATAGATGTTCTTAGAATATAGTTTTAGTTTTAATATCTTTTAGGGAGATTTATATTTTCTTTTAGGAAATTAGTATATTTCTTTTAAAGAGATTTAGGATTTAGTTTAATTTCTTTTAAAGGATAGAATTGGTTTTAGTTTAATTTCTTTTAGGAATTTAGTTTTAATATTCTTTTAGGATTTATAGTTCCTTTTCCTTAGAATATTTTAGGATATAGTTTCCATTAGGGATTTATTTTACGTTTCTAGATGTAGAATTAACGTCCACTTGTTAGGGGACTTTTTCATTGTTGTTTCTTTTGTAGGAAAAAGAAGAAGAAAATATCCAAGAAGACCGTCATCCAGCATCAAAACAAAAGCATCAAAGAAAATCATAAAGAAGACGAAGCTTGCGCATACAAGACGAAGACCAACGGAACCATTTCCGTTCAACATTAATTTCTATTCCATTGTTTTGCAGTTCCTCCGCAACCGTCGAGTGTTGCGAGATCGTTAGATACGTAGGAAATGGTTGCGGGAGGGTCTCTCTCACGTAACCTGGATGTTTAGCGTAGCACCCTTTGGGTGATATGCGACGCACTCGCTCCTACGTTTAGGATTCCGCGTGTGCGTCCCGTTTCGAACCTTTTTCTCTTGCTTTCGTGCAATCGAGACTGTTTCCCCGTTTTAGCTGTAGTAGGCTGAACTACAGCTGCTCTGATTTCTCATATCGAATGAGAATATGTAGGCATAGGATGCGATATCCTAGCGAGCACACTAACAACTAACGCCTGTTATCCCTTTCTCTTGCCCTTGCGCATTTGAGACTAGACCGTAGTTCTAAGTTCCGTAGGTTCCCGCACCTTTCAAAACAACTTAGTCTCTCACTCCTGTGTGATCGAGAATGCCCTTTGACTACCCGTAGTTAGCCTGAACTATGTTTTCTCTGATCTTTCATGCTGTATGAAAGTACGTAGGCATAGGATGCCGTATCCTAGCGAGCAACCTTCCCACCTTTATCCGTAGTTAGCCGAACTACGTAGACTCTTACTTTCCCATTGCACGAGGGAATACGTAGGCATAGAGCGGCGAAGCTCTATCGAGTCTCTTTTCTTTCTTTTTGTCCCTTGACCTTTAGTGTAGATAGAGTAACAATCCCTTAGACAGAAAACAAGCGTGGATCCCGTCGAGTACGGCGAACGTGAGGGGTGCTAATACCTTCCCCTTACGTAATCGACTCCCGAATCCAGGAATTTGGTTGCGATGACCATTCCTTTCCCGTTTTGCATTAGGTTTACTCTGAGTGTTTCCTTTCCCTCCTTTGGGATAAATAACGCACGGTGGCGACTCTTCTGTCATAGCCGGCGCCGATTTTCGCAGTAGCGACAGTGAGTTACTTTGATAAGAAGAAAATGGAACATCATCAGAACTCTGGAAGTGAGTTACTCTGATAAGAAGAAAATGGAACATCATTAGAACTCTGGAAGTGAGTTACTCTGATAAGAAGAAAATGGAACATCATCAGAGGATCTGTTGCCAAACTCATTGTCTACATCCAAACTCATTAATAGATCTGAAATATTTCCATATTCGTTCACTTAAAAAGATGCTGATCAAGATAGATCTGTTGCCAAACTCATTGTCTACATCCAACGGTACTATTCCTCTTTTGTGTATGGGACAGGATTTCAGAACAAAAAGGATATCTCTGAACATTCCTCTTTTGTGTATGTGTATGCTATTTGAGAAATGGGTGTGAAGTATTTAAACAATTCTTCAACAGCAAATTCAAAAGCGAGAGAAAGCATCATTTTACAAAGAACATTCAACTTTTGCTGAAAAGAAAATAGAAAATTTCATTGATCTTAATTTGTGTAAAATCACTGTTGTGAAAAAGCTTTTATAAGAAGCACTTAAACACACTTTATTGTATTACTTTGTAAAAGATCCTTGAGAGACCAAGTTGTGGTCAGTATTCTTGAGAAGACTAAGACAAGTTTGTTTTAGTGAAAAGATTGTAATCAATTTTTTATTATTGTATTAAGTCCTCTTTTGAAAGAGGCGAAATCACCTTGGCCGGGTGGACTGGAGTAGTTTGAGTTCAAACGAACCAGTATAAAAATACCTGTTATTTTTATTGCCTTATTTATTTTTGAAAACCCTTATTCAACCCCCCCCCCCCCCTTCTTAGTGTTTTCCTACCTTCAGGGTAAAGTAGCGTTTTATTTTTATTTTTTTAACTTATGATCAATTTGATAAAAAAAATTAAGTGATGAATTTTTGTCGTCTATTTATAAAGTAATAATGGTCAAGACATTGTCAACTCATCAATCAACATGAAACATTAGTGATCTGCGTGAAACTCTCACTAGTCAATCAAAACGTAAATGCCACAACTATGCATCTTGAAATGTTTTAGAGCTTAAATCGCAGCAGAACCATTCTCCTTCCTCTTTTCTCATTTTTCTCAAAACCTCTTTAAACTCTCTCAATTCCCCCCCCCCCCCCCCCCCATCACCAAGTCCAAAGTCAAAAGAACTTAATTCAACACCAGAAACATCATCCAACACTAAAGTAAAGGTGAAATTGTAAAAAAATTTCATGTTTTGAGTAGTTTTTGAGTTTTTGTGTAAATGTTTAGAAATTGATGATTAAGGTAGGAAATGAGTAGAAAATTGATGATTGATAGTTTAGACATAGTGTACAACATGATAGTTTCCTGAAAATGATTATCAATGCAATATTTTTTGTATTTCCTTGTCTGTATTGTCGCCATTGACAAAGCTTCTGAGTTGCAGAAAATTTTGAAAATGCATCTCCTGAATTTTTTGTTTTATTTTTCCAGCGACTGGAGATGCATCTCTAGAATTGTCTCAGTATTTTTTTTGCTTTTCATGCTTGCGGCATTGTTTGCTTGCACTAATTGTCTGGTTTACTTTAATTTATTAGCATAATAGTTGATAGACAAGATAGACTGAGGCACGTTAGGGTTGCACAACACGCATCAGTGTGGCGAGAGAAGACTCAGTAGGTTTCAGAGGCTACTGATCCCTCTGGCCATGTAGAGTCATCTACTTCTAGGGCATGTGCTCCTCTTCATGCTTATCCATCTTCTTATTTGCATAGGAGTCCAAGTTCACCTACCGACGCATCACTCCCCCATCCTCCCGCAGGTGACAATTTTTCCCTATTCAGGCATCTGAGGTACCCATTTCACCACTGCCACCTCCTACTACTGATATTGTAGGTGCTTCTGAGCTTGTGCCACATCCTATTGCTGATGTTGCTGATCCAGTGTCACCTCCAAAAAGTGAGGTTGTTGTAGATGCTGAGCTAGATTACTGCCTCTATACTCAAACCATACATCCAGGCATATCTAAGATGAAGAGATAACATTAGTTGGGTTTATTATTTTTTATTTACGTTAATTTTAATTGACAAATTTCTGACACTTATTTTTATTTTTTTCAGGAGCGTGATCTGCAGAAGTTTATTAACCACGGGCAAAAGATTACTGGCTTGCCTCAGCCGAATGAGGATTGGTTTTAGGCATTGATGTCCTTATCTGACCGGAAGAACTGTTGCATGACCAGTATTATTATGGTTAACAACGAGATGCTTAATGCATTCGTGGAGAAATAACACTCGAAGACCTCGTCATTTATGAAGGTGTGAGAAAACACAATAAATGAGGGTTTGAATTGAGTTTTCAAAAAAGAAAACTTTTTGTGAAACTCAAACAAAGATCACAAATAAACTAACAAGAGAGAAAGACACACAATATATTTTGGTTCACTTGAAAACTATCAAGCTAATCCAGTCCATCCGCCAAGGTGATTTCGCCTTATACACAAGGACTTAATCCACTATAATCAACTAATTACACTGCACTAGCAACTGCTGGTGACTAACAATGAAAATACTTAATGTCTCTTCTTAAGGATTCTGACCTAACTGGTCCCTTAAGGAATCACAAACAACCGTTTGAACAAAAATGTTTACATAAATTGCTTTTACACAAACAGATATAAACATTATTAATAGCTCAAATGACGTAAAGAAAACTTATACAGTATGAACAATGTTCTTTCTTTGTATTGTGGTGCTTCAATACTGTTGCTTCAATTCTTCATAGTTCATCATCATTTGTCATTTTTTATTCAAGTAATCAAGTCCTTATATAGCCAAAAAAAGATCCATTTAAGGGTAGATCAGGAATATCTTTTAGATAGATGGCGACTTGAAATAATGTCGTTACGCAGGGATGAAAATCGTACACAAAAATTGTCATTTGTACCACCAAATCAGGGTAGTGGAATAGAGCGCGTTTGATATGTACTATGTACTATTTCCCTCGTAATCGTTTGATGTTATCTTCTGCACATCAGAGGTTTCTGAATAGAGATGATTGAAGCATCAATAGAAAAGTTGATCAATGGGTCTTTAGAGTTTTGAGTCTTCAAAACTTGTTCACCAGAACCTTTTCTTCAGAGTCTTAAGCACTCAGTATTTAGTAACTTAAGTCTTCAGAGTCTTCAGAATGTTGTTCAGCAGAACTTTGTCTTCGGAGTCTTCAGCAATTAATCTTTAGAAACTCAATTTTTCAGAGTCTTCAGAACTTTGTTCAGCAGAACCTTGTCTTCAGAGTCTTCAAATCATTGTTCAGCAGAACTTTGCCTTCAAAGTCTTCAACACTTAATCTTTAGAAACTCAAGTCTTCAGAGTCTTCAGAACTTTGTTAAACAAAACCTAGTCTTCAGAGTCTTCAGCACTTAGTCTTCAGAAGTAAGACATCAGAGTCACACTCATAACTAGAATCTAAGAGAACATTGTAGCAACAACATATTGTCTTCTTAGAATCTTTCTGAATGTGAGTAGATCAGAAGTATACTTGCTTCTATGACGCATAATCGATTTTGGTCAGATCAGATTGATTATCTTATCAGACTTAGGATACCAGAGCATGATTATAAAGATCTTGTTAGATCCAAAATAACAGAGCTTGATTATAGTGGTAATGATTGGTTAAATCAGAGCCTGATTGCCAAGATATCAATTTTGTTCTTGAAAAACATTCTAAGAAAAATTGTGTGCAATTAAAATGTTAGAATGTCCGAGCTATGATTCAGAGACAAGATATTTTTATCAAAATAATTTTCCATTAATATACTCCCCCTTTTTGTCATAATCAAAAAGGTAAATAATGGTTAGTTCAATCATTTGGAGTATTGGGTTTAATTCAAGAGAAACTAGGTAAATTAAAATTAATACTTCTCCCTTTTGTTTGCAATCATAAAAGAATGCAATAAGATGTAACAAAAGTAATAAAAGATAATTTTTCATTGCTTAAAAACGCCAGAGGCACGGGTACATGAGAAGAAAAAACAGAACAACCACTAACAAACAACTGATAGACAAACAAGCAAAACGATTATTTCCTTTGTAATTTTCAACGCTTTCACCATCTTCCTTACACTCAATAGCTTGAGAGATGATAGTGGGGTTGATCCTAATGCGAAAACCAGAGACAATAGATAGAATATTATAAACATCAGACTCAAATTGAAAAACGCGAGCATTGGCCCAAAATTCCTTTTCAAGTTCTGGATAGATGAGTCCATAGAGAATTTCAAGGTAATTATACCAGCTCTGGTAGATGATATCTGTGAGAATATTGGAAAGAAAATTTTTAATTAGAGCTTTGAAATTAATAGTGTATTCTTTTAGAAGATCTAAATCAGAGATTTCTCCCTTGATGGTTTTAGATGACATGGTGGAAGAGGAAGAAAAGAAAAAAAAGGAGGGAAGGAAAAACAAGTTGAAGGACTGATGAAGAGAAATGAGGAGGAGTATGATATATATATATATATATATATATATATATATATATATATATATATATATATATATATATATATATATATATATATATATATATATATATATATATATATATATATATATATATATATATATATATATATATATATATATATATATATATATATATATATATAAAAGAGATGTATCAGCAATAAATAACAGTTAAGTAAAGATGAATATGAAACGAAAATTCATCATTTCTAAGACAAATGATGTAGAGCAATTGTAGGGTGAGAGACAAAGTTATCAAGGAACGAGAAAAGAGTGTAGCAGTTTCTAAGAGATCACAGATTAGGTATATGTTATTGAAATCTTGACATCAGTCAATAAAGATGAATAAATGTATATTTAAAAATGAAAGGAAGGAATCTGACAAGGAATAAAGGTTAAGAAAGAAGTGCTTAGTTACAAGAAAATTTTTGTCTTAAAAACATCTTAATGAATCCGCACTAATAAGGGAAGGCGTAAAGATTTAATCTATTCTCAAGAAATTTACCAAAACCAATGCGTTAAATCATGATTACGACAATAATAGGGAGATAGGAAATAATTACTTGAAACCTAGTCTCGCAAAATCACAACGCTTGAGGTATCTCTTCAAAAGTAAGATATGATTTGATTTTGGACAAGTGTCACAATAAAATCATAGCCGTCTGTTCAAGAGAACACGTTTTATATTCCCAAAGTCAAGAATACCAAGAGGTATATGACTAGACAAGTTTCTGATCAAGATATCTTCTAACATGTAGAAGTATCGTCAATCAGAAGGACATTAAATAAAAGAGAAACAATCTGCTTAACGTTAGAATCTTATCTCATAAATTATGGTGAATTGATACATCAAATTTCATCTACTCATTTTGGACACGGTTTTATAAATAAATTTTCTAGAATGAATACAAATATATCCTCAGTAAGGGGTTTTATGAAAACATCAGCCCACTGGTGATCTGTATCCAAAAATTTTAATTAAAAAACACCCTTCTGAACATAGTCACGTAAAAAGTGATGTTTTATTTCAATATGTTTAGCCCTATAATTTAAGATAGGATTATTGGATAAATAAATAGCAGAAGTATTATTACAGAAGATAAGAATGTTACTCTCATGTATCTAGAAATATTCTAGTTGATTCTTCATCCAGAGTATCTGAGTGTTGTATAATGATGTTGAGATATATTCTACTTCTGCAGTTGAAAGTGTAATAGTTTATTGTCTTTTACTAGCCCAAGAGACGAGGTTGTTACCCAGAAACTAACAGTTGTTACCCAAGAACTAATAGTTTCCAGAAGTACTTTTCCTTTCTAATTTGTCTCAAGCATAATCTGCACCACAATAACCAGAAAGCTTGTACTCTGATGTTTTCTTATACATCAAGCCAAGTTTAGTTATTCCTTTTAGATACCTTAGGATTCTCTTAGCAGTTGTTAAGTGAGTTTCTCTTGGATCTGATTGGAAACGAGCACAAAGACATACACTGAAAGAATATCTGGATGAGAAGCATTTAGATACAGAAGAGAGCATATCATACCATGATATAGCTTTTAATAAACCTTTTTACTTACTTCTTTCTCCAGAATGCATGTACGATGCATAGGAGTCTTTGCAGGTTTACTATCTGACATATTAAACTTCTTCAGAAGTTCTCTTGCATACTTGCTCTGATGAGTGTACGTTCCTTCTAGACGTTGATCAATTTGGATTCCCAGAAATAATTTGAGTTCTCCTATTAGACTCATTTCAAATTCTTCCTGCATTAACTTAGAAAATTCCTTGCACAAGGAAGTATTAGCAGAGCCAAATATAATATCATCAACGTAAATTTGCACAACCAGAATGTCATTTTAAAGGTTTTGCAAAAGAGTGTTGTATTAATTTTTCCTCTGGTAAAGTCATTTTCCAAAAGAAGGTTACCTAGCCTTTCATACCAAGCTCTGGGAGCCTATTTCAGACCATATAACAATTTTTTAAGTTTGAAAACGAAATATGGGTTTTCAGAACTTTCAAAACCAGGAGGTTGGTGCACATACACTTCTTCTAAAATATACCCATTTAAAAATGCACTTTTTACATCCATTTGATATAAAGTGATGTCATGATTAACATCAAAGGAAATTAAGAGACGAATAGATTATAACCTGGCAACTAGTGGAAAGATTTTTGTATAGTCTATCCCTTCTTACTGACTATAACCTTGTGCTACCAGTCGTGCTTTTTTCTTACGATCTCACCTTTTTCATCAAGCTTGTTTCTGAATACCAATTTTGTTCAAATGATGTGGACACCTTTTGGTTTCTGAACAAGATCCCAAAAATCGTTTCTGGTAAATTGATTCAGCTCTTCTTGCATGGCCAGAATCCACTCATTCTCTACAAGAGCTTCATCAATTGATGTTGGCTCTGTCAGAGACACCAAACCTAGAAGAGTTTCTTCAGAAGGTTTAAACGATGAATGAGTTCTGACTAGATCAACTTTGTCTCCCAAAATCAATTCTTCAGAATGATAAGTCTTTAGTTTGTTCTTCTTCTGATGAGATAGACTATTCGTTGTTTCTGGTAAGATTGTATCTGATTCTGTAGTTTCTGCATCTTTGTCTCCTTCTTTAGAATCTTCCTCCTTGGATTCTGATGAGGTAATCTTCAAATATACAAACATTTCAACTAGGTTTGACTTTTCAAGGTCAAACTTATCATCAAATCTGATATGAATTGATTCCTCAATAATTCATGTTTCTTTGTTATAGATTATGTAGCCTTTAGAGTGGTATAGTATCCTAACAATAAACACTTTTGAGCTTTGGAGTCAAACTTGCCAAGATTCTCTTTAGTGTTTGTCGCACCTCAAAAAATCACAGAGACATTTCGGAGAATTAATCCTCGCGCGAAAGGCGCAGAAATGCGGTTCGACAGAGTCGCCACCGAACTTTATTTTTCCCGAATAAATGGGAGAGGAAAATATCGAGAAAACCTCTTAAAACGAAAGGGATAGGAACAGGGCTGTCGCAACCAAGTTCCGGGTTCGGGAGTCAGTTACGTGAGGGGAAGGTATTAGCACCCCTCACGTCCGTCGTACTCGACGGGAACCTCTTAAGGTATTTGTGGAGAGTGTTGTTTAGGTTTACTTGTTTACTTCTCGTTGATAAAGGTGAATTGGCAGGATAAAAGGATAAAGATGCTAGGGGAAAGATGGGTGGTTAGAAGATAGGGTGCTCGCCAAGGATTGGGGCCCTTGTGCCTACGTATGCTCATTTGGACAAGAATGAGAAATCAGAGCGTCGTAGTTCGACTACGGGAAAGGTTGGGAAAGTGTGGATGGAATAATGGAAAAAGGTAGAAGTGTGCTCGCCAAGATCATCGCAATCTTGTGCCTACGTATCTTATATTCAAGCATGAATAAAGAATCAGAGCATCCGTAGTTCGTGGTAACGACCACGAAAAGAAGAGGTTGAATGGGTTGGAAGTTTAGGTTGAGGAATGAAAGAGTGACCGACAAGTAACCCAAGAGCATGCCTCAAGAGCTTGTCACTCAAGAATTCAAGGAATGCGAGATTCCAAGAACTCAATTTCTTTCGGAAGTTGGGTTGAAGAAAAAGCGTTGGATGTTTTGAAATCGAAAGAATGAACTAATAACAATTCAAGGGCACGCCTCGAGAGTTACTCATTCGGATATTCAAAGAATGCTAGATTCTAAGAATTATCCCTCTTTCGTAGGTTTAAGAAAAAAAATGTTTGTAGAAAGAGTGAATCGAAAATGGAATGCGAGGCAAAACGAAGTTAGTTTGAAAATGGCTCGACGACGAGTCGAGGATTTGCTTGAGGATGGAACCGACTTGGCGACGTGTCAAGGGTTAGATGGTGAGAAACGATATTAGTCCCTAAGGGTGCCCTTAATATCGAAACTACGAGGAATTGTGAAGTGTGTGCGAAATGTTGACGGTTGCGAATGCGGACGAGCACTCGACTTAGGAGAATGACGAAAATGTTTGAAAAAGGTTGAAATATTGAGTGAATAATAACTCAAGAGCGTGCCTTAAGACTTATTCACTCGAAGATCCAAGGAATGCTAGATTCCAAGAACCTCCTTCTTTCGGAGTTTGAATCAAGATGTTTTTTTTTAAAATAAGTCGAAAGATTGAATGAATAATAACTCAAGAGCGTGCCTTGAGAATTATTCACTCGGAGATCCAAGGAATGCTAGACTCCAAGAATCTCCTTCTTGTCGCTACTGCGAAAATCGGCGCCGGCTATGACAGAAGAGTCGCCACCGTGCGTTATTTATCCCAACGGAGGGAAAGGAAATGCTCAGAGAAAACCTAACGCAAAAGGGAAAAGGAATGGTCATCACAACCAAATTCCTGGATTCGGGAGTCGATTACGCAAGGGGAAGGTATTAGCACCCCTCACATCCGCCGTACTCGACGGGATCCACGCTTGTTTTCTAGTACGGATTGTTATTCTATCTATTCTACAGGTCTGGGGACAAAAGAAAAGAAAAAGAGAAAAGAGACTCGATAGAGCTTCGCCGCTCTATGCCTACATATTCCCTCGTGCAATGGGAAAGTCAGAGTCTACGTAGTTCGGCTAACTACGGATAAAGGTGAAGGTTTCTCGCTAGGATACGGCATCCTATGCCTACGTACTTTCATACAGCATGAAAGATCAGAGCAAACGTAGTTCGGACTACGGAAGACACAAGCTTGTCTGACTGTTTTTATTACCTTATGAAAGGGTTTTTTCTTGATTAAGAGTCCAAGCGGACAAAAATGACACTTTGATGTTTGTTTTGAATCTTTTACGAAAGAAGTGTTTTTTTAGTCTGTTTGCAATCTCTGACGCACTAGAGACTATGATTTGAGAGTTACTACGTCGCGTGTCACCCAAAGGGTACCACACTAAGCAGTCAAACTACTGGAAAGAAGCTCTCCAGCAACCCTTTCTCAAATAGCTTAAGGCTCGTAATGTACGACATCGATTAACCTTATTACTGTATTTTTGAGTTGTTTTGAGATAAGAAGAGAAAGAAGCTCTAAAAAGCCTAGGGTTGAAAAGGGAATAAAAACTAACCTAATGTTGTCATGCATGGATAAGAATCCTAATGTCTGTCATAATTCCCTCCTGCACAGAGGAAATCAGAGATCCTAGGGCATAAACATAAAAGAAAGCAAGCAAATACAGTAAAATGCATGCAATGCAGCAATACAAGCGAGGCAAGGGAGTCTCACTCAACCTCGAACCTGGGAAAACAACAGGCAAAGTGAATCAACATTCACTTCAAACCTAGGGGGCAAGCTAAACAAGCCAACAAACAATACAGATAAACAAAAAAACCACAGCAGAGGAGGAAGCTCAAGCAGCAACACCAAACTCCTACAACAAACAGCACAGACAACAGCTCCGACAGCAACAACTGATTAAACAGCAAAAAGTTGACAGCAACAACCTTCATCTGCATGAATAGATCCCATCTTCAAATTCCTTCAATCTTCAACAAGCACCAAGCTTCAGCAAGCTACCAGCTTCAACAAACACAAACTCCTAGCTTCAACAAGCTCAAACTTCATTCCTGACAAGCTTCAACAAGCAACCTCCAAAGGAGAATCATTCAACAAGATCAAGTTGAAGTGTTAAGAAACCCAATGACAACCAAGGGAAGCCATTAAGCTCTTAACATTGTAATAGAAAAGTACCCTCAAAGTTCTACTCCTAAAGCATGCCACTCATCCCTCCAAGGGAGATATGTGACTTCTTTAAAAGGACTTTATGTCATTGAATTGAATGGAGATGAACAATATACTCCACGTTTGAAGAAAGAAACAAAACTAGTCTAATGCTCTCCCTAAAACCCTAGTTTTCCTAAGCTCCTGACAAGCACTCCACAAGATGAGAAAATCTTCAACTCCAAGCTTCTTCAAGCACTCCAAAGCATCTTCAATTGGTCTTCATCTTCATCCAAGCACAAGAGCAACACCACCCTAATCTAAGGGGAACTATTGAATTAAACTAGCCAAGTTAGTTCATTAGAAACACCTAGAAGTTAGTCCTAAAACTAAATCTAATTAAAATACCAAAAGTGATTGTAAAATCCTATAAAAAATTCTAAGGGTTCCTAAACCTCTTAAGAATCACTCCATACAAAAACCAGGGGGTTAACCATTCATTAGGACCTAAAACTATGCCCTAAATCTAAGGGTACTATCCTAAAACCCTAAAATTACAACACCTAATGTTCAATGTTCAAAATAGCATAAAATTCTCTCACAAAATTATGAGAAAATTACTAGGGGTACATGCATATCTAAGTTAACTAGTCCAAAAAGAACCACTCCAAAAATCCACACCAATCATCCATACTAAAATCAGCAAGAAAGCAATACCAACCATATTCAAAATAACATGAACTAAACTTCAAAAAAATGCAATTAAATTCCTAAATGCATGAATTAATTATTTTTTAATCCTATTAAAATCTACACTCTCTAAAGAGTCAGGGGAAAAAAATCTCACCTAAATTGCTTAATTTTTCTATTTGTTATGAATTTAATCCTAAACTATATGCAAAAATGTAAAAATAAAAGAAAAACAATGAAAATTAATAAAAGCGCGTTGCAAATAGCAATTAAACCATGTTATTCCTCCAGACTGGGCCCAAAGGGGGGTGTGGTTAGCATATCTGACTAAGCCCAAAACAAAATTAAAACATAATCAGAAAATGAAATGAAAATGGAAAAACCTTGTGACGAATAACAATGTTTTCTCGTTCATATTTCAACTTGGGCCAAATATGGGGTGTGAAGAGCAAGGATCCCTTAAGCCCACCCAATAGCGTTTAATGAAACGCAGAGTTTTGATAAAACTCAAACTCTTCAGGATTTCAAACAAAACGTGGCCCTTGGATGCTAGTCTGAGTCAAGGTCAAACCTAGATCTAACGATCCTGGCTCATCGTCCCCAAATGATTTTGAATGTGGGAGGGAAAACTCAGACGGTGGCATGAGCTTTGCGCCACCGTCTTCTCCGGAGTGGCATATCCAAAAGTGCATCAATCAGGCCAACTAAATACCCTATCTCACTTGAAATTCTCTCCTGATCACGAATATAACCTCCAAATTCATTGATTCTATCCCTAACTCCAAATCCGATCCAAAGTTCAGAAATTCATCCAACTCTTGATTGACTCAAAACCTAAATTAAAGCTCCTAAACTCATCTACATGCTTCACTGATCAAATCTTGCTATCTAAACAAGATTACAACCTCAAGGATCAAGAGATATGAGCTTCAACAGAACATGGCATCACTCTTAAAATGTCACGAATTGCTCAATTCTTGTGCTGAAATCCACCTAAGCATCATCACTAACCTAACCATACATCAAAACCTAAGCAATTCACTACCAATTATGCTGAAATTTGAAGAATGCAAACCTGGTAAAAATGGATGAACAGATGATGAATTCCTTCGAATCAAGCTCCAATTCTTTCCAGAATAAATCAAGAACACTTCCCCAAGCTTCTGAAACAAGCAATTTGCAATGAATCCACCTCTATCTCAAAATCCGATTCTTGATGCACTTGAGAAATTTTCAGTTGCTCTCTTTGGTTCCTTGCTCAATTCTTCCCAAAAAATGATCTGAATCAGTTGCAAATGTTATATAGAATGTGTTGGAAACCTCTAGAAACTTCTGTAATCATCTAAATGAGAATTTCAATTTCTCATTTTCCTTCAAAATCTCATGTGTGACAGTCACCAATTGCTCTGTTCTTGGCCTTGATTTCACTTGAAATTCTCCCCTCATGACATTTTGAATTGAATGGGAATGATATCTTCCTTGTTTTTGATGCAAAGGTATGTAATTCAAATGTTGCTTCCATCTTAAGTAATAAAAGAGAACCATGTGAAATTGGCCTCAAATCCAAAATGTGGTAATGTCATCATCTTTAAAATGCCTTTTCTGATCAAAATGACATATAACTTTACATTATTTGGCCACATCTCAATTTTCCCCAATTTTTGCCTTTTAATCACTTTAATTTCTTCCTTTTCAAAATTTCTCAAACCAACTTCTCCTATGAGCCATTTTCAAAGCCTCCTTGATGCATTTTCAAGGTTAAAACCCTATTTTGAGCAACTTTCTAGTTGAACAATTCTCCATTTGAAGCTTGCAAGTTGGAGATTTTGGCCCATGCTCACAAATGACCTATAATCACCAATACCCAAAATACCCCTGGCTTGCAAAGATCATATCTTGAGTTCTACAAATCATATCAAGGACTTCTAGTACTCTATGGAAAGATAAGATCAAGATATACAACTCTTATTTTGGCCAAGAATCCATTTGAAAACTCCTTGAAAGGAAAAAGTTGCTTGGAAATCAAGTGACTTTCACAGATAAACTTCAGTGTCATCTGATGACTTGTAACTTGCGAGGACCATAACTTGAGTTCTATAAATCCCCTTGAGGACTTATAGTACTCAAATTAAAGGTATTGAGATTCTATACAAGTTTAATGTTGGCCAAGAATCCATTTGAAACTTGTATTTTGACTTATGTGGCTTTGAAGTTAGGCACTAAATAGGGGATTTTACACTGAAACCCTAATTTAGCAACTTCCCACATTCTTGATTCTTCTTTGCTTGATCTTGGCACAACACCACACATGTATCAACATACCAATCCATGAATCCCATGACCTCAAAGTAGGCTTTGATGTTCTCCAATTTGCATAATTGACCTAGGATTGACCCAGATGAAACCCTAGTTGACTGCCCTCCAACTGTGGCTCTTGTACTTGAATCAATGACTTGTCTCAACTTCAATATGGACCTCTAGGCACTCCATGAGGTCCATGCACACCTCAAGTTCACATTCCATGTTTCACATCCCACTGATGATTCCCAATATTCCTCAAGATAGGAGCAAAACCCACATGTAGGCACTCAAACTTCTCAAGACTTCAAATCACTTCTTGATGGCTTGGATGACTTCTCATACTTGGATAACACCTCTTGCTAGGCTCTTCTCTTGATAGACACCCTTGATCCCTTGTTGGAGGCATGCTATGCTATGATATGCAAATGATTAAACTATACACATGATGTAACTATGCAAATGAAATGCAATGAAACATAAATCAGGCAAGAAAAGGTTGAGCAAATTTTAGGGTGCAACAGCTGCCCCTATTCAAACGGCTTGGACCCGACTGGGTGAAGAACGAACGACCTTCAACCAATCGAGGTACGAGACGGTTGAATACCAAGAAACCCGAAAATTTTCCAACCGCAGAAATAAACTGCACAACTGCTTGGGGAGCAACATCCCCTATCTGAATCTGGTCGTTACAGCAACAACTGGTCAAACGCCTGATAATAACTCTGATTTCAACTTCAACCACCCATGTAACGCCACAGGTACTGAACAATTTTTGCAAAAACACCTCTGTCCACAACAGGACTAACCTTGTCAACACAAGAAAAGAAACAAATTCGTCAACACGAATAGAGATTCTGTCGTCACAGGAGTAACCTTGTCCACATCTGGACCAAAATTTCGTCAAATCACGAACAAATATAAATCTGTCCACGTCAGGACTCACATTTCGTCAACCCGAAGAAACCTCAATAACATAGGAATAGAACTTTGTCCACGTCAGGACTCCATATTCCGTCAACACGGATCCCGGCGACTTCGCTGGGGATGAGTTGTCCGCATCTCGTCAACATAAGGAGATCCTATCAACATAGGAATAAATTGTCCATGTTAGGAATAAATTGTCCATGTTAGGAATAAATTGTCCACGTTAGGAATAAATTGTCCATGTTAGGAATAAATTGTCCACGTCAGGACTCACATCTCGTCAACACGAAGGAAGGTAACTTGATTTGTCCACTAAAGGACTCACATCTCGTCAGCACGAGAAAATCCTATCAACATAGGAGTAAATTGTCCACGTCAGAACACTGTTTCGTCAACACGAAGAAAGATCAATTTGTCCACGTCAGGACTCGCGCATCTCATCAGCACGAGGAACTATAAAACTTGTCCATGCCAGGACTCGCATTTCGCCAATACGAAGAAAGATATCTGCTGGGGATAAATGGTCCACGTCAGGATACCATTTCGTCAACACGAAGAGTAATCAATTTGTCCACGTCAGGACTTCACATTCCGTCAACACGGAGAAATCACATATGCCCACGTTAGGACTAGCACATCTCGTCAACACGAGGAAATAAATCTGTCCACGTTAGGACACCCACTTCACCAGCACGAAGAAATCCCGTCAATACAGGAATAAATTGTCCACGTCAGGACTCATATCTCGTCAACACGAGGCACTCCTATCAACATAGGCAATGAAACTCTGGCAATTTCCGTGGAAATACTTCTGTCAACCAGTAGGAAAATACATTCGTTCATCCATACGGGAAGATACCCTGAATACGGTTTCTCTGCTTATCTCTGCAGTAGCTAACTCCATTGGTCCCAACCCATAAACCTTCTAGCGCTGACGTGACAGCGACTTTGAGGCGGACTCTACTAGGGATATTTGGAAACCAACTGCCGGACGCCTGTTCCGATAACCGGCGGCAGCTTCTGAAATTTTGATTCATGAAACCCTTTGATGCGAATGTAACAGCAAATTTGAAGAAAATAATCCACTGGCCGGATAAGAGAAACTTCAACAAGCAACTCTGGCGGGGAAAATAAGAGAAATTTAAACAAATAACTCTGCTCGGGGACAAAGAGAAACTTAACCAAGTAACTCTGTGGGGAAAATAGTAAGATGAACTGTATCATCACACGTCTCACGGCGAGACCTCGAATACCCGGTAATAGATCTGAGCTAGAACTCCATACTCCTGCTGAGAAAACACGCCTGAAAGCAAAAGGTTAACCAACCTGATTTATGTTTCAAAATGCGTATGTTTGAAAATGGCATAATGCTCCGTACGACACGGAAATGCTACGCGTTTGAGTAGATGCAAATATGGCGATATATGCAAATGCAAATGCAGGCTCAAGCTGTCGGGGCCACTCTGATAATTGTGTCTCAACAACATGAATGCTGAGGATAAAGCCAACTCCGCTGGGGAGAACAAGTATCATAAGGTATTCCGGTAAAATAAATACCGGAAACACAACCAACTCTGTCGGGGAGAGATTAAACATCAATTTCCACTGGGAGGAAAGAACAAACACCCTGCTGGTGAACAAACTTAGCTGGGAAAGAAGCGACACTTCTGGGCAAAGCACATGTCTGGGCACAGTTTACACATTTAGAGTCTAGGACTCTGCTGGGGACAATCATCCAGACGGAGGCAAGACGACCTGTGGGGAGCAAGAAAACCATCCTTCGCGGATATAACCTTCGAACCAACAACTTGGTTAACTATTGCGGGAGTCTCCCATGCTAGAGATTGAACATGCACATCTTCGATTCGCTGAGGAGCGCACCCTCTGCAGGGGACATTGATTTTGACTTGCTGGGGTTAATCCTATGGACGGCTTTCCATGAGGACACTCTCCTGGGGAAAATAATTCCCTCCTTCGGGAAGGGATAAATGTCATTTCAACTCTCTGGGGATAAACTGCGACTAGCTGAGGAATGACATAAACTGAAGTCAGGTCTTACGTCAAGCGACCTTGGCTGGGGAATACAATTCCTGACCGTTTGCTCCAAAGGTAAGAACCCTGCAAAACACAAACGAGACAAAACAGGCCTATACAACAGAATCTATCCGGGTTAGCATCTGTGACGTTACCTCAGTCAATTCGAAGTTTTAGCAATTATTGGCAAGGGCCAGCAAGATTACGTAAGTGCAAGTTTATCAACAACATCGGCGTCTTTCACAAACAAAACAGTAAAGAACAAGCATCGAGTACTGAATAACATGTTTTATTGATAACGGGCCTCTGACTAGGAAAAGTTTTGTACACTGGATGCAACTCCTGAAAAGAGGAAGTTACGCATAAACACACATAAATATATGCACAAGAAGCATAAAGAAAATACAAAACAATATTTGTATCCATGTTGGCAACGTGGCACAGACAAACACCATGAGCTGATCCTCCTATGACTCGCCTGACTCTGCGCTTTCCCGGTACTCAATCTTCGGAAGAGATTGTTTTTTTGGATAGACGGCCCCCAGGTACTCCCAAACCACTAAGCAATGTTGTATCAAATCCGGACCGCAGTCATTTGCTTTTTCAATCCCTAACTTTTGCGTGAACCGCCCTTTGCGGGTTTTCAATTCACCGGGATACCCTTTTTTGCCGAAGTCGCCCTTTTCAGGTTTTCGACTTCGTGGGTGTACATCTTTTCAATTTTATCCCTAACTTTTGCCCGAACCTTTTATTCATTTTTTATGGTTCGTCGGGATGCCCCATTTTTTCCTGGACTCTCTTTTTACTGTCCAGCGGGTCACTTTCAAGCAAAGTATTTTTTAACTGCGTCCGAATTCATAGGAGACGTAAAGTCCTCACCATCCATGGTGGATAGTAACAAGGCTCCTCCAGAGAAGACTTTTCTGATGACATATGGACCCTCGTAATTGGGAGTCCATTTGCCCCTGTGATCCGATTGTGGTGGGAGAATCTTTTTCAACACAAGATCGCCCGTCTGAAAGCTTCGAGGGCATACCTTCTTATTATAAGCTTTCTTCATCCGGCTCTGATACAGCCGACCATATGTGAGAGAAGCCAGTCTCTTCTCATCCATTAAACTGAGCCGGTTCAGTCTATCTTTAATCAATTCTGCCTCGTCGAGTTGGACATCACGTAAAACCCTCAGGGAAGGAATCTCGACCTCCAACGGTAACACCGCCTCCATCCCGTATACCAATGAGAAAGGGGTTGCCCCGGTTGATGTGCGTACCGTCGTACAATAACCGTGCAAAGCGAAAGGTAGCATCTCGTGCCAGTCCTTATACGTCACAACCATCTTCTGAACAATCTTCTTTATGTTCTTATTGGCCGCTTTCACAACACCATTCATCTTGGGCCGGTAAGGAGAAGAGTTGTGATGCTCAATCTTAAAATTCTGACACAGCTCTTTCATCATTTTGTTATTCAAATTTGAACTGTTGTCGGTGATAATCCGCTCAGGGATTCCATATCTGTAGATGATATCTCGTTTGATAAATATGGCTACCATTTGTTTGGTGACATTGGCATATGATGCTGCTTCCACCCATTTGGTGAAGTAATCGATTGCTACCAAAATGAACCGGTGTCCGTTTGATGCCGTGGGCTCGATCTTGCCGATCATGTCGATTCCCCACATTGAGAAAGGCCACGGTGATGACATCACATTCAGAGGGCTTGGAGGCACATGGATTTTGTCCGCATAAATCTGGCATTTATGACATCTCTTTGCAAACTTGAAACAATCTGTTTCCATAGTCAGCCAATAATAACCTGCCCGCAGCAGTTTTCTCATCATTGCATGTCCACTAGCATGTGTACCAAATGTACCCTCATGTATCTCTTTCATGAGCAACCTCGCCTCTTTCTCATCTACACAGCGTAGCAACACCAAGTCGTGGTTTCTTTTGTACAGGACACCGTCCGGGTTCAGATAGAAATTGCCAGCCAATCTCCTGAGAGTCTTCTGATCTCGATTGGATGCCCCAGCCGGATACTCCTTGTTCTTCAGGAAATTCTGGATATTGAAATACCATGGTTTACCATCGGGAGCCTCGTCAATGGCAAATATGAATGCAGGCCTATCGAGCCGAGAGATAACAATCCGGGGAGCCTCGTTCCAGAAGTTAACTTTATACATTGAAGACAATGTTGCTAGGGCGTCAGCCATTTGATTTTCTGCTCGTGGCACGTGATGTAATTCCACCTTGTCAAAGAAAGGCAACAATCTCCTTGCATAGTTCATATAGGGTATCAAATTGGGCTGACGTGTCTCCCATTCTCCTTTAATCTGATTCACCACTAGAGCTGAGTCTCCGTATACATCCAGGTTCTTAATTCTCAAATCAATGGCTTCTTCCAGACCCATGATGCAAGCCTCATATTCAGCCTCGTTATTGGTAACAGGAAAGGTCAATCGGGCGGTAAATGGGATGTGCGACCCATGAGGAGTAGTGATAATTGCACCTATTCCGCTACCATAGGAATTTACAGCTCCGTCAAATATCAACTGCCATTTGGAACCCAACTCTGGTCCTTCGTCCGGCAACGGTTCTTCACAATCTTTCATTTTCAGGTACACGATATCCTCGTCAGGAAAATCAAACCTCATCGATTGGTAGTCCTCAACCGGCTGCTCAGCAAGGTACTCTGACAGAATGCTACCTTTAATAGCCTTTTGCGAGACATATTGGATATCGTATTCTGTTAACACCATCTGCCATCGGGCAATTCTTCCGGAGAATGCTTGCTTCTTAAACACATATTTGATTGGATCCATCTTTGAAATTAGCATGGTTGTATGATTCAGCATGTATTGCCTCAAACGTTTGGCAGCCCAGGCTAGCGCGCAACACGTCTTCTCGAGCATTGAGTATCTGGACTCACAGTCGGTAAACTTCTTACTTAAATAGTAGATCGCATGCTCTTTACGTCCGGCCTCGTCGTGTTGACCGAGAACACAACCCATACTTTCCTCAAGAACCGTCAAATACATAATCAAAGGTCTCCCGGCCACTGGGGGTATCAAAACAGGAGGTTCCTACAAGTATTATTTTATCTTGTCGAACGCCTTTTGACAATTTTCATTCCAGGTCAACACCTGATCCTTTTTTAACAACTTGAATAATGACTCGCATGTCGCAGTTAGGTGAGATATGAACCGAGCAATGTAGTTCAACCTCCCTAAAAACCCACACACTTCTTTTTCTATTTCAGGCGTTGGCATTTCTTGTATAGCTTTTATCTTTGCAGGATCAACCTCTATTCCCTTTTCGCTCACAATAAACCCCAGCAGTTTACCCGATCTCACCCCAAAGGTGCACTTGTTAGGGTTCAGTCTCAACTTGAACTTCCTAAGTCTTTTGAACAGTTTCAGCAGATTAACCAAATGCTCCTCCTCCGTCTGAGATTTGGCAATCATATCATCAATATAAACCTCGATCTCTTTGTGCATCATGTCATGAAAGAGAGTCATCATAGCACGTTGATATGTTGCCCCAGCGTTCTTCAGTCCGAAGGGCATCACTTTGTAGTAAAATGTTCCCCAGGGAGTAATGAAGGTAGTCTTGTCCATATCTTCTGGTGCCATTTTGATCTGATTATAGCCTGAGAAGCCATCCATGAAGGAGAATACGGAGAACTGAGCAGTGTTATCAACCAGCACATCAATGTGAGGAAGTGGAAAGTCGTCTTTCGAGCTCGCCCTATTCAAGTCACGATAGTCTACACACATTCGCACTTTACCGTCTTTCTTCGGCACTGGTACTATATTAGCGACCCATGACGGATAAGTTGTAACGGCTAGGAAACCAGCATCCCACTGTTTTTGAACTTCCTCTTTGATTTTCACAGCCATGTCTGGTCTGGTTCTTCTGAGTTTCTGTTTAACAGGCGGACATTCCTCTTGCAACGGCATACGGTGCACAACCATGTCCGTATCTAACCCAGGCATATCCTCGTACGACCAAGCAAATATATCACTATACTCTCGCAGTATCTCAATCAGCCTTTGCTTGATGTCGCTCTGGAGCGCATCCCCTATACGGATATTTCTCACAACTTCTTCCGACCCCAAGTTGATAATCTCAATTTCCTCCTGATGAGGCAGAATGATTCTCTCTTCCTGTTTCAACAAACGAGTCAGCTCCTCTGGCAAGTCGCTATCCTTAACAATCTCTTCCTCTGCTTGGAATACCGGGTGCTCGAAGTCGAAACGATTCATAGGCGGTTCGTAGGAGATGTCATCAGAAATATTAGTCCTGCAAAGGAAATGGTTAAATGCTTCAAAACGCAGACAAAGCAAATAACCACGTTGCCATTTATTGTTAAAGTAAAAAACAAGAACAACAGGGATCACAATATTTGTTTATGAAAAACGCCTTTATTTCATGATTAAAACAGTGCAATACACATAATCAAGTAGCCCTAAAGTAAAATCACTATGCCCCGGGTAGGACATAAGATTATTCAACAATTGACAAAACAAATCATTACTGTTTAAGAGTCACTGGGACAGTTTCCCGGATGGACCAGTTGCAGAGACTTTGTCCTGGAACACTTGGCTTGATCCACGCGTCCATATCGCAGTCACTATCTCCGTCTTCAGCATCGGAAACAGCGTTGATTGTCTCAAAGCACACCCCGCTTGGCATAATCGTTATCAGTCCTTTGAACCTGGGCGCTCCTGAAGACGACGCTGACGACGTCGGTTGATACCCTAGCCCAAACTTGTCATTCTTCACGGGAATCTCCAATACCTGCCCCCAACCTTTAGTCTCACCAGTCTGCACTAAAGCTTGAGCTTCCTTGTAGGATGACACTGCCACCTCTGGCATTTTGCTGGTACCCTGAGCTTTGTCTTTAATTCGCAACCCTTCGAAGGCTTGACAAGGTGTCTCGTGTATTTCTCCGTCGACCTCAACATATCTGAACGATGACAGGTGACTGACCAAAATGTCCTCCTCCCCACAAACGGTAACAACACTATCACCCACCATGTACTTCAACTTCTAATGCAATGTGGACGTTACGGCCCCTGCAGCGTGGATCCATGGGCACCCAAGAAGGCAGCTATAAGCTGGATGGATATCCATGATGTAGAATTCGGTATCAAAAATTTCTGGCCCCACCTGAAGCGGTAATGTTATTGACCCAAACACTGATCTTTTCGTCCCGTCGAACACCCTCACAACCAAATCGCTGGGCGTGCAAATAATTCCCCGTATATCCAATTTCATCATGGCTTTCTTAGGCAATACGTTCAACGACGATCCAGTATCCACCAATACATGCGACATGGCGGTGCCCCGACATTCCACCGATATATGCAAAGCCATGTTGTGCTCTCGACCCCTGGGTGTTAGATCAAAATCTGTGAAACCCAGGCTATGTCCAGCATTGACATGTGCCATTACCCCCTCTAACCGATTTACAAAAACTTCTTGAGGCACAAATGACGTATCCAGAATCTTTAGCAAGGCGTTCCGGTGGGCCTCAGAACATAACAACAACGACAAGATAGAAATCTTTGACGGCGTCTGATGTAGGTGTTCAACAATTTTGTAGTCGCTTTTGTGAATCAGTCTCATGAACTCCTCTACGTCCTTGAGTGAAGTATCCTTTTCTTTCGACTGAGTAGGCCCGCTTTCATTTACTTTGGCTTTGCCCTTGGCCAATCTCTCTGCTTCTACTTCAGGTGAGATAAAGATCCTTCTGCTACGGGTCATGCCCCCCGTTCCAACGACATTATCAACAGCCCCAGCTGGCTGGCTATTCACCACAATCTTTTCGCCGTTGCAATATGCTTCTAATCCGTATGTCCACGGGACAGCTTTCATACTCTCGAAGGGAACAGGCCCTGCTTTGGTAATCGTAATAGTTGGCCGCTGGGCGGGCGCCGTTATCGTTATAGTCTTCCTCGGGATCGTCACCGTTGCAATATCATTCTGCTTATCCCATAATGCCTCCACAGGCTTCTCAACCGCAGTTTGATCAAATTGCAAGGTCCATTCGTCGATCATGGCATGAATGTCGTGCTTCAAATCATTACAACCCTCAGGCTGGGTCCAACACTCTAAACAGTATTCATCACAACCAGGGAATACTCACCCTCTGAGCAACCTGCTTTTCACCTCACTCAATGGCGTCTTCAGTTCGTTAACATCCATCAACAAGTTCAAATTTTCTTCCGTCAAGATGGCATTTGCCCCATGATTAGGCATAGGCTGTTGTACAATATTAGGCCCCACCTGGCCAAAGTTGATGGCTTTACTGTCCATTAAGTCTTGAACTTTATGCTTGAAAGCATGACAAGATTCTACATCATGTCCGGGCGCCCCGGAATGGAATTCGCAATGCTTATTAGCGTCATACCCATAAGGAAGTACCGGTCCTGTAGGCGGTTCCAATGTTCTTTTCTCAACCAAATTCAAACCCAACAGTGTCTGAAGAAGCTCTGCATAGGTCGACGGAGGCTTATCAAATACCCTCTTCGGCTTTGCATTCTGAAACCTTCTCAGACCCTAATTCTGCCTTTGCTGCTGCTGTGGTTGTTGTTGCTGTTGTTGTTGTTGAGGTATTGGAATAGTAACACTGGCTATTTGTTGAGGTTGAATGTACTGATTTCTACCTCTGCCCCGACCTCTGCCACCAAATACAGCGCTTGTATCACTCTGTCGTCTTCCGCCGAACGCTTTTCTCGCACCCCCAGCTGGAGTAGATTCGCCTGCCTGAATCTTCCCAATTTTAATTCCATTTTCGATCCTTTCTCCCATAAGGATCATATCGGAGAAGCTACCCATCGAAACATTGAGCAACTTGTCATAGTACATTCCTGTAAATGTCCCCACAAACATGTCATTCATCTCTCTTTCAACCAAAGGAGGGTGCACCCGAGCTGCCATATCGCGCCATCGTTGCGCGTACTCTTTGAAACTTTCACCACTTTTCTTCGACAGACTCTGCAACTGAACTCTGTTTGGCGCCAAATCGCTGTTATATTTGTAATGCATAATGAAAGCATCGGCCAACTGCTTCCAGCTTCTAATCTGAGTGGGCTCCAGTCCCATGTACCATTCTAATGATGGTCCCTATAAGCTATCCTGAAAGAAATGCATGAGCATCCTTTCATCATTGGAATATGCAGACATCCTTCTATAATAAGAACGTACATGGACCTTTGGGCAGGTATCCCCTTTGTATTTGTCGAATGTTAGAGCCTTGAATTTTAATGGCACCCTCAGCCCTGGTACCAACCCCATAGTAGTCATATCTAACCCAGCGGAGTTCTGATCAACCACACCTTTCATCTGCTCTTCTAGCATTCTGATCCTCTGAACAGGGTCAATGGGGCCCTCAGGTCCCATACCTCTTCCCGAAAAAGCGTCGTCCTGGTGATCCATATTCCAGTCATTGCCATACCCATCGTAACCCATGTTGCGGCCAAATCCTTGCTGATTGAACACAGGACCCTGTCCTCGGTTGCTGAACCCTAGATTGACCCCAGCGGGTCCAAAACCATTGTTGAAAGGAAATGCTCCAGCGCCGTTGTTATTCACATTACCGAATCCACCATTACCGTGGCCATACCCCTGATTGTTGCCGTAACCGTCATTACCAAAGCCTTGATTGTTGAACCCGAAGTTCTCGTCCTGATTGACATTGCCATACCCATTGTTTCCAAAGTCATCCTTGTCACCAACTTCTTGATTGGCATCCCCAGTGTTGCCATTGTTGTTAACAACATGCCCATCACCACCATTTCCAGTATTGACATTACCAGCGCCAGCACCTGCACCAGTACCAGTGTTTCCGTTGACAGTCACAACAGGTGGAGTAACTACCGGTACCTCATCCTCCCGGCGAGGAGTTCCAACAGAATTGTGGTCAGTATTGCCATTTCCGTTTGTCCACGTCAGCAGTGGCTGCACCAAGGTCTGAAGATTCTCCTGGCCCTTGGCCATACTCTCCATAGCTTGCATGAACAGGGTGAGCTTCTCACGGATTTCCTGCATCTCAACTTGAACTTGATCCATTGCTTTCTTACAGTTGTTTCTGGTTGAGTAGCGGTGGATTCTTTGGTCGTCAATCCTGAAAAACCTGTGAGATGCAGGAGATAAGATACAGATTCAACAAGTAACGGGAAATGCAAAATGAACATGCAGATGCAATATGTGTCTGTGTGTTAGGGAAATCAACCCCTGACTCTAGTGCCAAAGTGCTAGTGCAGTGACAATGCTAAGAAGCTTGGATTCATCCATGGAGAAAACATCTCATATATTGCTGAAAAGATCCCAACAAGGTAGAAATACAATATCACTGAGTGTTCAATAACAAGAAGGCATGACCTCAACCAACAATCCTGGTGATGGCCAGCACAATGCAAATAAAGCATAAACAACAGTGCATAAGGTAATCAAGTGCGTCCATATGCCCGATACTCCTCTAATAATTTCTTAGTCTTGGTGTGATCCGGCTGAGAAAGCAACCCTTCAACGAGCGAGTCTCTTTGCCTGATAACACGCTGGAGATCCCCAATGGATTCCTCCCAAGCACCCTCTCCAAAGCACTCCTCCAGCTTCCGCTTCTGGGATGCAGACTCTTTCTTACGCTTGACAACTTTGTTCAACGAATTCTGAATGTTGTATCTCCGCATAACCTCTTCTTCAAACCTTTTCTGGCTAGCTTTCAACTGATCTTCCAGTTCAGAGATCTGCTGCTTCAGTTTGTCTTATCTTTCTTTGTTATTTGCCAGTGTAGCATTCCAGGCTTTGTTGAATGTGGAGATCTCCCGGTAGGCTATATCAAGTGCTTTCTTCTTAGACTCCAGCATATCAAGGGAGCTCTTGAAATCTATCCCAAACGTTCACGCTTCTTTCGTTGTTCAGTCAGTTCTGTGCCTAACTGGTTCACTAGCTTTGTTTGCTGCTCGAAGGAATATACGACTTCATTCCTTTCGCTCCTGAGTTGCACTAGCTCTTCTTCCAACTTCTCGTTGGCTTTCATCAGCTCTTCTTTCTCCTTCACAACCTGCTCATACCTCTCAATAGGTACAGTAGTTGGCTCCTCAACCATGAGGGGAGCAGGAGGTAATACTGCAGGAAACGGCATCAGCGCCTGCTTTGCCCTATCTTGGATCCAGACCTTGTACGGAGATAGGCTTGACAATCATTCTTACCCAACAACGGCTTACCCTTCTTGCGGATTTTATTCCAAGCATGTCGAAGCTTGGATAATGTTGCGGTGGAAATAGGATCACAAACTATTAATGAGTTTGAATCGCAATTCAATTCACAACCGCTCTTTGATTTATCCGAAGGAAAAGGTCAAAAGAGGGAAAACCTATTTTGCATTGTAAACACAATGCGGGGAAAGGTCTAGGGTTCGGGGGTTGGTTAAATTTAGGGAAGGTATTAGCACCCTAAACTTCTATAGTACTCTACAGGAACCTTTTGTTCAAATGTTTACTATTTGCTTTATTTATTTGCTTAAGGTATATGTACAAAAGGATTAAAAGTGAGAAAAGAGACCTAAGGGGTTAATTCTAAGTTTACTCGGCAAGACATCGCATCTTGTGCCTACGTATCCTTACGGGAGTGGAATTAGAGTAATCGTAGTTCCCCTCAAAAGGGAGGTTAGAGACTTCTTAACTGTGGTCAATGTCTCAAGGGGAATAAACGTATCTTAGGGACACGCTTACATGGAGTGTAGAAACTCCAAATCTCTACGTTGAATTGTTAAGTTGTAATTAGGGTTAGGTTAGGGATGCCACGGCGGGAAACCCTAAAATGAGCGCGGCGGCTCTTTGACCTAATGCTAGGGGTAAAATGGTAACTTTGTCTGCGGCGAGACATTTATGGAAAATTAGGGTTTGTAAAGGTGTAAGGGTTGAAGGTGAGGACTATTGACACGGCGGTCAAACGGCTAGACCTAATTCCTTCGGAGGAGTGAGATTATTGGTAAAGACGCGATAAACATACAATGACAGAACATAAAGTGCGGAAAGATAAATGCGACAATTGTCTCGCAAAATTACATCCCGTAAGCAGTTACAAATATGATAATTGAATATTTAAACTGAAAATAAAATCAATTGAACTTAGTCAGCTGCAAAAAACCAAAACAAACCGAGACCGTTATTATACGGGGTTAGACAAAAAATTAGACGGGAATGTTAGGAATTTAAGTAGAAAATTATAATTAACGAAACAAGAAAGAAAAAAAAATTAGAAATTTGGATCTTAAAAATGAGGATGTTAGCGAAAAATTAATAAACAATAAAAATTGATACGCAATGAAGATGATGATAATATACAAGTGATAATGGAATATGAAATAGCAACGATGATGTCAGATTATGTACAAATATAAAAATAAATACAAAAATAAATAAATAAATATTAGTGAACAGGTTCATGGATAATCAAGAATATTGTTAGGAATGAAGGATGAAAATTGGAATTGACAATAATTAGAAGTTTAAGTGATGAATGTTTTGAGACAGTGAGAATTTAGGTAATTAGAAAAGAGTTAGAAGGGAATTAGGTTTTTTTTGGGTGAAATTTAGAAGAGTTAGAGTTTTTTATGTGATTAAGAAAAAGAAAATAGATTAAAAGTTAGAATTAAAAGTTAGCAAAAAAATTAGAACTTCGAAATTTGGTTTTTAAAAAAAAGGTTAGAAAATAAAAATAAAAGTTTGAAAATAAAAGAGAAAAGGTTAGAATTTTAATAAAAAAAGAGTTAGAATGTTAGAATTTTAATTAAGAAAAAATGGTAGAAATTTTGAAAAAAGATATAAAAAGATTAGAAATTAAAAAAAAAAGAAGAGTTAGTTACTTTTGATGAAGACTGTAAGAGTTTTTGATGCTTGTCGATCCCCTGTTTTGTTGCTCCTGAGGGTCCTTTTATACTTGATTTTTTTAAATCTTTTTCAATCTCAGATTTGATTTGAATATCTCAATCTTTCTTAATCTCTGATTTGATTTGAATGAATTTTTATGATGATTTCAGATTTGATTCAATGATGGTGATGTTGATATTTAGATCTGATTTTCTTATGACGATGATATGATTTGATTGATTTGATTTTGCTCCATCTGTGATTTATTGTGATTGGATTTGATTAAAAAAATGTTGGGATTTAAATTTAAAAAGTTAGCAAAGAAAATAAGAGTTTCAAGTTAAATAAAAATTAGAATTTTAAGTTTAAAAAAAATGAGTTAGAATTTTAAAATAAAAAACATTTGAATGTTGATTTTAAAAAATGTTAGAATTATTTTGAAAACTGTTAGAATTTAATTTTAAAAGGAATTTAGATCTTAATTTTAAAAAAAGAAAATAAAATGGCATTAGAATTTAATTTTAAAAGGAATTTAGAATTTTAATTTGAAAAAGGATGGTGTCGAAAAAGATTTAGATTTAATTTTAAAAAAAAAGGATAGATTTAATTTTAAAAAAAAGGTTAGATTTAATTTTTAAAATAGTTAGAAAAAAAGATTTAATTTTAAAAAGAAGTTAGAGAAAAAAAAGATTTAATTTTATAAAAGTTAGAAAAAAAGATTTAATTTTTTTAAAAAAGTTAGAAAAAAAGATTTAACTTTATAAAAGTTAGAAAAAAATATTTAACTTTAAAAAAGTTAGAAAAAGATTTGATTTTTTTAAAAAATTTAGAAAAAAAGATTTAACTTTAAAAAAGGAGTTAGAAAAAAAAGATTTAATTTTAAAAAGGTAATAGAATTTGATTAAAAAAATGTGTTAGAAATTAATTTAAAAAAGGTTATAAAAAAAATTTACTCTTAAAGAAAAGAAAAAAAAAAGTTAAATTTTAATCTAAATCCTAAAAGTTAGTAAGAAGAGCTTAAAATGATTTAAATAAATAAACTAAATAGAAAAAAAAAAGTTAATAAAAAAACATTTGTAAAGTTATAAAAAAAGTTTAATTAAATTATTATTAGTTAAAAAAACAAGATCTAAAAAAAAGGTTAATTTATTAAGTTAATAAGAATTTAAAATAAAAATAAAAAACAAAGGGTAAAATTTGGGGTATTACAGTTGCCCCTATTTAAATAACTACACCGGATGATTTGAGTGGCGGAGACTCGAGGAATCATGGTGGAGGGATTTAAATATAGATAACCGAAAATTTTGCCCTTATATGTGGCGATATGCAATGCTATAGACAAAACGAGAACAGACTAATGCAGACGATGCCATGAATATGATATGATGCGTATGCTGGAATGATGAATGCGAAAATGCTGACGAATACGACGACACAGGGACAGACGCTACGAGAAGAACACACTGGGGAAAACGACGCGCTGGGACACAGCACCACACTGGGGAATTCTAAAATGATGGTCAACTGGTGCGAACACGACCAATTGTCATTTTAGAAACGAGATTCTCAAATGGAGATGGCACCTATGAGATGACCTCCATCGGGGAACCTAAAGGTAAATCTGGATCATGTACGACTGCAAGATTGATCACAGAACGCTGGAGCATTGAGCAAAGAATAACATCCAAGCTTTTGTAAACTATCTCTCGTGACAAGATCAAACGGACTGTTCGGAAATCCGTAGCAAATATACAGGGTAAAAACCGGCTGTATGCCAAAATAAATGGACTTTAGGAATAAGATCCTTAAATGGAGATGGCACCTATGAGATGACCTCCACTTGGGAATGTATAATAATAACTGGATCTACACGGTCGCAAGATCGATTACAGACAGCTGGAGCATTGAGCAAAGAATAACATCCAAGCTTCTGTAAACTATCCTTCGTGACAGGATCAAACGGACTTTTCGGAACTCCGTATCAAATATACAGGGTAAAGACCGGCTGTATGCCAAAATAAATGGACTTTAATGGGAAATGCCCTGATAAGCTTCTCGAGGGAGAACTGTCACTTATCGTTGGAAGGGACTTATGTGCCAAAATGGATAAGCACTCCAATAAAGAGGCTGCTGCTTATCTGATGAATAAATCTTCTCGCATTTAAGGTCGGCGCCTGGAATACGATTCTGATTCTTCTCTTACTGAAGGATAAATAAACTTCTTCATGCTTCAAGATCGTGCTCTCCTGAACATGAAAAGGGTAAACTGAACTTCCTCATACTTCAGAATCGTGCTCTCCTGAATATGATTCGGCTAAAGGATAAATGAAAATCTTCATACTTCAGAATCGTGCTCTCCTGAATATGAAAAGGGCTAACTGAACTTCCTCATACTTCAGAATCGTGCTCTCCTGAATATGATTCGGCTCTTTCTTGTAAATGAAATTCTTCATACTTCAGAATCGTGCTCTCCTGAATATGAAAAAGGCTAATTGAACTTCCTCATAACTCAGAATCGTGCTCTCCTGAATATGATTCGGCTCTTTCTTGTAAATGAAATTCTTCATACTTCAGAATCGTGCTCTCCTGAATATGAAAAGGGCTAATTGAACTTCCTCATAACTTCAGAATCGTGCTCTCCTGAATATGATTCCGCTCCTTCTTTTACTAAAGGGTAAATGAACTTCTTCATAATTCAGAATCGTGCTCTCCTGAATATGATTCCGCTCAAACCTCCCCGTACTTCAAGATCGTGCTCTCCTGAATACGATTTGGTTCAAACCTCCCATACTTCAAGACGACAGGTAAATGGAAGCCCAACTGCTCCATGGAGATGGCCATTTGCTGCGAGTCATAACGAAGATAGGATCGGCTTCTTAGGTGAGAAATGTTGCATACCGATGTTGTAAGATGTAAAGTGTTGTACCGATGTTGTAACATGTAGGATTGTAAAGCGTTGTACTGATAGATTTTCCAGGCGTGAATTGGCGTGTATCTGTAAATGATTGTAGTTGAAGATAGTGCAAAATAAATGCACGTCCGGGTACAGTGATAAACTTCTCAAGCAAGATAGTCGCGTATCTGTCGTGGTATGGTGAAAACCTTCAGAAGGTGCAAAATAAATGCACGTCCGGTTGGGCTCGACGACCGACATGACTGAGATTCAATCTAGGATCGAGCTAGAAAGAAGACTGGTAATCAAGACTCCATCGAGGGAATGATCTCGGAGGGTAAATATCTTATCCTGGTGAGGAAAGATAGCTGAAGTAACCGTCATCCACGAGGATCGAGCTCTGTGGGGAAACTGGAAACAAGTAAGTATTTTATGCTTAGGGCTGACAATCTATTTGGAGAGAATGGGCAAACCCCAGTTACCCGGCGGTAACAACCAATGATGGAGAGACACAATGAACCTGTGAACGCTAATGCATATGTTAATGTGAATGTATGTTAAGGTCTATGTATGTAGTTAAATATGCAGGATGTTATGAAATGAGTATTTATGAGTATGCGAAATGAATATGTAATGAATATGTAATGAATATGTAATGAAATAGGCATGTGATGCTTATGCCCTTGCGTATGCTGACGAAACAGACTAGAGACGGGACGAGAGATGAAATAAACATCTCGACGGAGATACCCTGCATTCTCTGCAACCAATACGTCAATCATGGGTAAGAAAGATCAATGGTAGAACCAAATCTGGTTTTAAAGTTCTGAATTCTCTGGGGAGAAGGTAATCTGCTTGGGTGCACAGTATCACGTCTTCGCATGGGGAGAAGAAAACCTGAGGGACACTTTCGAGTTACCCAAGAAAAAGTTGTCAGCTTATAGTCTCGCTGGGGACTGTGATGAGGCAATAGTTTAGGAGCCTGTTGCAACACTGAGATTTACTGGGGAACGAAGGCCGCCGTGAGTAAAATCCATCGGGTGCATGAAGAAAAGTTGTGAAACCACATGGTTTTGATCTTGAAGGATCTTGTAGTAGTCGCCATTTGTTTCCTTTAAAAACATGGTGCCCCAGGATACTTGCGTTGTGAGGTAGGGTCATCTCAAGAGGATTTTATAGAGAACACCGAGTCCGGTTGCCCCATTGTTCTCAAACTCTTTGAGAGATTTGTCAGGTCTCGACGTAACTGGCACAAATTAATCGTGTTACGACGAAATCTTTGGGAAATAGCTCTTAAGAATGTCAGACTCGCGTTGGTAAGCGAATTGGGAAACTGCCTGCCTCTGTTCAGCAGGATCTTCAAGTTCCACGGGTTATGTCCATATGTAAATCTCTAAGATATCAAGCAAAGTTGTCATGCCTGAAATGCCTATCCTGAGCTTGTCAATGTACACATATGTTTGTCTTGAATTTTTTTTTTGAAAAACATATCGCAATAACTTGTGACCGAAATCACTAGTCAGGATATAAGTTTTAATTATAATGCCAACATGAATTTTTTCTGAGCATAGCTCGTAGGAGTCAGGAAACATGATCTTGTCGAGTATGCTTTCAACCGAAGTCCTACTTCAATTAGGTCTTTTAAAGGTTGTATCGTGGCTCGGCTCACGGTTTAAGAAACAAAGGATGTAGGCTCAAAGTTATATTTATACCCACCCCTTCTTCGTGATGTTCTCCAATCCTAATTCAGTTAACCGGATACGAATGCCCATATCTCAAGCGGATTTGCTATGATCGAGAACTTATCAAGGCTTTGGACATGGCAGTCACTCACCTATTTCTAATGGCGATTGGTCACACGATTTTGTTCTTTATAAGGATTCAAAAAACTAATGGTTTATTGCTCTTATTCCCTAACTTTTGCCTGGACAGCGTCTATTGATTTGACTTTGGAGTCCAGCGGGATGCCCCAGTTTTGCCTAAGTCTCCTTCATAGGTTTTGACTTAGCGGGCTCTTATTTTTTGAATATTCTTTTATGCACAAGTCGTGTAAATCTCTTGAAAGGCTCGTGACTGCCCCACTCCTTAGATAACTGAGGGATAGTCATTGTATTGGACTTCTTAAGATGTTAAGGATAAATTCTCGAAGGTTTGCTCTTCCTTTTGAGGACCTAAGCGCTCGATCGGCTTAACTGAGACCTACCCTGCCCCAGGTTGAGATGAGGGTTCTTAAAAAAAAAACTCCTACTTCAAGGCTCAAAGAGGTTAACTAGGGATTAACATCCTTATATCTCCAGTGTTTGGGATTTGAAACAATGCCTTACATCATCAGCAGGTTTTAATTGAAAGCATACGACAAGAAATCTGCCGTTTTGGGTTCGTCATCCTCCCCCCAATTCTCCATTAGAACAAGAGATCGGGTAAAGTTGGCATTATAATTTATGAAAAATATATTTTGAATGAGTGAAACAAATGGACTTATTCAAGACAAACATATGCGTTGCATTAATTAATCAAAGATAAACAAGTTCATACATGCTAAATATGCTTAATCAAAGAGAAATACATATAAATAAACAAATGAACTGTCGGAAAAATCCTTCTAAATGTTTATGAAATCTTGCATCCAAGAGTAACAGTTTCCTTTGGCGGAGCCTCAATGGAACGGACGTCTGGTTTATGATTACTGTGAGTCGTCATGGCTTGCCCCAGTTACGCTGGTCACATCTTCAACAGTTTTCAGTCGTTGCTTCAAAATAACTTTCCCAGATTCTTTGTTGATCCCGGTCATATCATCTTGAGGGTTACTGAAATGAAGCGGGCTAGGCCTTTGAATAATTACTGGATTCGACTGATTTGCCACAGGAGTAGCATGCTTTGCAGAATTCGAACCCGACAAGTGAGGGACCCTGAGAGGAGTCTCGGTCTTCAGCTGAGCATCGCCAAAAGACAACTTCTTCGCTTCTAGCAAATTTCTGACGACTTTCTTAAGAGCGTAGCAATTCTCCAGATCATGGCCGGGCGCACCCTCATGAAATAAACAACGAGCGGTAGCGTTGTAACTTGCAGGAAATGGATTAGGTGGAGGACCCAAAGCACGGGTGGTAATCAGACCTTGCTGTACCAAATGGGGGTATAACTCAGTGAAAGTCATCGGAATTGGAGGACAAGGCTTATACTGACTCTTACGGGGATAAGGAACCTGATCCTGTGATTGCTGGTGAACAGGAGTGTTGGGCACTCGTTGACTGTCGACAGGAACTTGCATAGGCGAATAACCGGAAGGTTGTTGATAAACTGGTGCCTGATATACCGGAGCTGACTGTACAGGCTGGCATGCAGGAAACTGCTGATCCAAAGGAGGTGCAACAATAGCTACATAGGGTTGTTGAACATATAGAAACGGATAACCTTGAACATAACTCTGCTGATATTGTAAAGGTTGAGGAGTAGCCTTTTTGCGGTTCTTTGAACGTGTAGGTCCTTTACCATGGTCGGAGTTAGGAGTTTTGCACTTTGGAGGGGTAGCTCGTCGAACTGGTCGAGCACTGGGAGGCACCAAACCGGATTGAAGACCGTGAGGAGGTACATTCTCGACAGTAACAGCTGGTTGAGGTTCCATAACGGTATTAGTCTTAGAAACAACAGTAGACTGAGCATCCACCTTCACACTAAGAGCTCGTAACATCTCCAAAATCTGCCCTACACTTCCTCGAAGATCTTCGAATTCATGGCTGACACGGTTGATCTCTTGGTTTTGATCTTCCATTCTTTTGAAGGGTCGTATTGATGCAGAGAACTCAGGGTGACAAAACTGGAGGGTGAGAGAACCGAGTATGAGAAATTGGGAGACACATGCAATGCAAAAGTATGATGCTAAAATGTGAATGCAAATGAAGATTTCATGGAATTCAAACATTTACGAATGTCGTGGGGTACCAAGGAAATCTTTTTCTTGTTTTTTCATTTTATTTTTTTTATTTATTTATGGTATCCCGCGATATCCATAAATGATATTTGAACTCCATGAAATACAATGCAATGAGATGCTTTATGGATGCAATGCATGAAAACACACAAAGTCCTAGGTTAAAGGAATGTGAGCGGAGTCAAGGTCTACCCATCCCAAAAGGAGTGTACTATAGGTTAGTTGTACCTGCCGAACAAGGTTCTACAAAGTGCCCAAAGTCATCAGCCCATCTTTCGGATATTATCAACCTTCCGACTGACTCGGGGGTGAATAATATTCTCAAGAGAACCTCTTTTGAGTGTAGTATCGCGTAGCAGCCGTTGTGAGATTACTCCCACATAGCTCCCGCACTACGTCCTAAATAAGGCCGAGGTGGTGTAAAGGTACTACGGTTCCCAATATCACAGACTCCAATCGACCATGGAAAAAGTTTTCGCGATTACTCGTTCAACCGAACCATTTTCGAAAAGGTCTCAACTGAGCGGTGATTCTCGAATCAGCTTGGTCGGGATTCAACTCCCTATAAGCCTCATCGAATATATCCCCATCCTATAATAATGTCACTAGTCCGGGCGTAGGACTTATCTCACAACACAAGGAACAGTCCCAAATCAGAGCACAAATATATACATGCAAATGAATAGTAAAACAGATAGTAATAAATATGAACAAGTTAGGGATAACCCTCAAAAGTTTAAGAGTCCCCAGTGAAGTCGCCATTTTCTGTTGCGGTGGAAATAGGATCACAAACTATTAATGAGTTTGAATCGCAATTCAATTCACAACCGCTCTTTGATTTATCCGAAGGAAAAGGTCAAAAGAGGGAAAACCTATTTTGCATTGTAAACACAATGCGGGGAAAGGTCTAGGGTTCGGGGGTTGGTTAAATTTAGGGAAGGTATTAGCACCCTAAACTTCTATAGTACTCTACAGGAACCTTTTGTTCAAATGTTTACTATTTGCTTTATTTATTTGCTTAAGGTATATGTACAAAAGGATTAAAAGTGAGAAAAGAGACCTAAGGGGTTAATTCTAAGTTTACTCGGCAAGACATCGCATCTTGTGCCTACGTATCCTTACGGGAGTGGAATTAGAGTAATCGTAGTTCCCCTCAAAAGGGAGGTTAGAGACTTCTTAACTGTGGTCAAGGTCTCAAGGGGAATAAACGTATCTTAGGGACACGCTTACATGGAGTGTAGAAACTCCAAATCTCTACGTTGAATTGTTAAGTTGTAATTAGGGTTAGGTTAGGGATGCCACGGCGGGAAACCCTAAAATGAGCGCGGCGGCTCTTTGACCTAATGCTAGGGGTAAAATGGTAACTTTGTCTGCGGCGAGACATTTATGGAAAATTAGGGTTTGTAAAGGTGTAAGGGTTGAAGGTGAGGACTATTGACACGGCGGTCAAACGGCTAGACCTAATTCCTTCGGAGGAGTGAGATTATTGGTAAAGACGCGATAAACATACAATGGCAGAACATAAAGTGCGGAAAGATAAATGCGACAATTGTCTCGCAAAATTACATCCCGTAAGCAGTTACAAATATGATAATTGAATATTTAAACTGAAAATAAAATCAATTGAACTTAGTCAGCTGCAAAAAACCAAAACAAACCGAGACCGTTATTATACGGGGTTAGACAAAAAATTAGACGGGAATGTTAGGAATTTAAGTAGAAAATTATAATTAACGAAACAAGAAAGAAAAAAAATTAGAAATTTGGATCTTAAAAATGAGGATGTTAGCGAAAAATTAATAAACAATAAAAATTGATACGCAATGAAGATGATGATAATATACAAGTGATAATGGAATATGAAATAGCAACGATGATGTCAGATTATGTACAAATATAAAAATAAATACAAAAATAAATAAATAAATATTAGTGAACAGGTTCATGGATAATCAAGAATATTGTTAGGAATGAAGGATGAAAATTGGAATTGACAATAATTAGAAGTTTAAGTGATGAATGTTTTGAGACGGTGAGAATTTAGGTAATTAGAAAAGAGTTAGAAGGGAATTAGGTTTTTTTTGGGTGAAATTTAGAAGAGTTAGAGTTTTTTATGTGATTAAGAAAAAGAAAATAGATTAAAAGTTAGAATTAAAAGTTAGCAAAAAAATTAGAACTTCGAAATTTGGTTTTAAAAAAAAAGGTTAGAAAATAAAAATAAAAGTTTGAAAATAAAAGAGAAAAGGTTAGAATTTTAATAAAAAAAGAGTTAGAATGTTAGAATTTTAATTAAGAAAAAATGGTAGAAATTTTGAAAAAAGATATAAAAAGATTAGAAATTAAAAAAAAAAGAAGAGTTAGTTACTTTTGATGAAGACTGTAAGAGTTTTTGATGCTTGTCGATCCCCTGTTTTGTTGCTCCTGAGGGTCCTTTTATACTTGATTTTTTTAAATCTTTTTCAATCTCAGATTTGATTTGAATATCTCAATCTTTTTTAATCTCTGATTTGATTTGAATGAATTTTTATGATGATTTCAGATTTGATTCAATGATGGTGATGTTGATATTTAGATCTGATTTTCTTATGACGATGATATGATCTGATTGATTTGATTTTGCTCCATCTGTGATTTATTGTGATTGGATTTGATTAAAAAAATGTTGGGATTTAAATTTAAAAAGTTAGCAAAGAAAATAAGAGTTTCAAGTTAAATAAAAATTAGAATTTTAAGTTTAAAAAAAATGAGTTAGAATTTTAAAATAAAAAACATTTGAATGTTGATTTTAAAAAATGTTAGAATTATTTTGAAAACTGTTAGAATTTAATTTTAAAAGGAATTTAGATCTTAATTTTAAAAAAAGAAAATAAAATGGCATTAGAATTTAATTTTAAAAGGAATTTAGAATTTTAATTTGAAAAAGGATGGTGTCGAAAAAGATTTAGATTTAATTTTAAAAAAAAAGGATAGATTTAATTTTAAAAAAAAGGTTAGATTTAATTTTTAAAATAGTTAGAAAAAAAGATTTAATTTTAAAAAGAAGTTAGAGAAAAAAAAGATTTAATTTTATAAAAGTTAGAAAAAAAGATTTAATTTTTTTAAAAAAGTTAGAAAAAAAGATTTAACTTTATAAAAGTTAGAAAAAAATATTTAACTTTAAAAAAGTTAGAAAAAGATTTGATTTTTTTAAAAAATTTAGAAAAAAAGATTTAACTTTAAAAAAGGAGTTAGAAAAAAAAGATTTAATTTTAAAAAGGTAATAGAATTTGATTAAAAAAATGTGTTAGAAATTAATTTAAAAAAGGTTATAAAAAAAATTTACTCTTAAAGAAAAGAAAAAAAAAAGTTAAATTTTAATCTAAATCCTAAAAGTTAGTAAGAAGAGCTTAAAATGATTTAAATAAATAAACTAAATAGAAAAAAAAAAGTTAATAAAAAAACATTTGTAAAGTTATAAAAAAAGTTTAATTAAATTATTATTAGTTAAAAAAACAAGATCTAAAAAAAAAGGTTAATTTATTAAGTTAATAAGAATTTAAAATAAAAATAAAAAACAAAGGGTAAAATTTGGGGTATTACAGATAACAATTCTCCCTTCAGATCACCTGTGAAGTACAAAGATTCCTGCACTTCCTCCTCTTTTGGCGGGCTTCTCAAAGCATAACCGAATTGCCTGATCAACAATGACGGGTTGTAATTAATGCACCCTTTCCTCCCAATCAGAGGAACGTTAGGATATCCTGTGCAGCTGTAGATAATCTCAGATCCCAGTAAATTCCTATCAAACCAGACAACATCTTCTAAAGAAAGCCCCATCAGACGCTCAGACCAATTCACCGTAGCTGCAGACTCAGCAAAGATACCCTTCTTGGGCAGGTGACTATCAAACCACATATACAACAAAGGCACACAACAAGAGACGTTCTTGCCCCGCCTATTCTTATTCTTATAATGTAGAAAATGATAGAAATCCCCAATCAGTGTAGGTACAGGATTGCCTGAAGCAAATATATGGAATGTATCCAAATCAACAAAGTCAAGCATATTAGGGAACAGTACAATGCCATAGATACACAAACCAAGGATAGCATTAAATATAATCCCACAGCCACTCTTGGTATAATCTTGTGCTTTCCCAACCAAGAACTTGAGAGAAAAACCGAAAACTCCATTCCACGAGGTTATCAGCAACTCTGAGGAGTCTAAATGCAAAGCAACAGCCAAATCCTCCAGCTTGGGCTCAGCACCCATATGAATGAAGGGTACCCTGTTCTGAATGGTTAACTCCAAGATCTCAACATATTCCTCCATGGTCGGAGCCAGAATGAAGTCAGGGAAAGTAAAACACCTCAGCGGGGGATCATAGAACTGCACCAGTGCGTACAATCCGTTCAGCTCATACGTGGATGGTTTACAAACCAACCTAAGCAGTTTCCCATAACTATTCCTGAAGCTTCTCTTCACATCATCATCAGCTAAGGATAGCAAGCCAAGCAAAGAAGAAACATCTGGAGTAGGCAACTTGTAAGCCACAGTCTTCTTCAGAGTATCCATAATAGCAGACAGAAATCCGGGCAACTAGAATCAGAGGGTATGAAATGCACCCGCAGCACAGACACATGTTAATGATATGCAAAATGCGTATGCAATAATACAATATGCAAACATGCAACAGGGATCAAGTGATATATTGCTGAAGAGATCCATCCACAATATCTGTCTCAACAGACCCACAATACTGCTCAAACCTGGTCTCAACAGACCTATAACAATGCTCCACTTTGGTCTCAACAGACCCAATAACACTGTCCTGATGAAGAACCCCAAATAACCACACATACTGATCCAATATGAAGAAAACCGGGTAGTCTGGAGGTCAAGTTTCCTGCATGCCCCAATCCCTCTCACAGGTAGGTGTCCTATCAACTGACACAAGGTACGACATCTTATGCGGTCGTCGGTGTCACAGACTTTCAAGACTGATGATACGATACCCAGAAGGTGTGGCATCATCATATCCTGAAGAGGCCTCACTTAGCCAACTTCCAATTGATCGGTCCCCAGAGTCGACAATCCAACTAACCAACAACCCCCTCAACCCAAAGGGTTGAAAAAGAAGTCAACCAGAAGAACCTCGTCTGAGCGTGGATTTCATGAGACACTAGTACATGCAAAGCATGCACGCGCCCACTACTTTCCACAACTAATTCTAGGTGCACTCAAGCCCAGGTCCGGCTTATATCTCAACCTGACCCCCTACCCAGCATAACAATAATAATATAATGCTGAAAGTAAATACAGAAAAGTAAATCCATACAAAACCCACGACGGGAAAACAAGCACTAGGACTAACTCGCATAGGGAACCGTTGGAGTCCCCAGCAGAGTCTCCAGTTGTCGCTACTGCAAAAATCAGCGCCGGCTATGACAGAAGAGTCGCCACCGTGCGTTATTTATCCCAACGGAGGGAAAGGAAACGCTCAGAGAAAACCTAACGCAAAAGGGAAAAGGAATGGTCATCGCAACCAAATTCCTGGATTCGGGAGTCGATTACGCAAGGGGAAGGTATTAGCACCCCTCACGTCTGCCGTACTCGACGGGATCCACGCTTGTTTTCTAGTACGGATTGTTATTCTATCTATTCTACAGGTCTGGGGACAAAAGGAAAGAAAAAGAGAAAAGAGACTCGATAGAGCTTCGCCGCTCTATGCCTACGTATTCCCTCGTGCAATGGGAAAGTCAGAGTCTACGTAGTTTGGCTAACTACGGATGAAGGTGAAGGTTGCTCGCTAGGATACGGCATCCTATGCCTACGTACTTTCATACAGCATGAAAGATCAGAGCAAACGTAGTTCGGACTACGGAAGACACAAGCTTGTCTGACTGTTTTTATTACCTTATGAAAGGGTTTTTTCTTGATTAAGAGTCCAAGCGGACAAAAATGACACTTTGATGTTTGTTTTGAATCTATTACGAAAGAAGAGTTTTTTTAGTCTGTTTGCAATCTCTGACACACTAGAGACTATGATTTGAGAGTGACTACGTCGCATGTCACCCAAAGGGTACCACACTAAGCATTCAGACTACTGGAAAGAAGCTCTCCAGCAACCCTTTCTCAAATAGCTTAAGGCTCGTAACGTACGACATCGATTAACCTTATTACTGTATTTTTGAGTTGTTTTGAGATAAGAAGAGAAAGAAGCTCTAAAAAGCCTAGGGTTAAAAAGGGAATAAAAACTAACCTAATGTTGTCATGCATGGATAAGAATCCTAATGTCTGTCATAATTCCCTCCTGCACAGAGGAAATCAGAGATCCTAAGGGATAAACAGGAAAGAAAGCAAGCAAATACAGTAAAATGCATGCAATGCAGCAATACAAGCGAGGCAAGGGAGTCCCACTCAACCTCAAACCTGGGAAAACAATAGGCAAAGTGAATCAACATTCACTTCAAACCTAGGGGGCAAGCTAAACAAGCCAACAAACAATACAGATAAACAAAAAAACCACAGCAGAGGAGGAAGCTCAAGCAGCAACACCAAACTCCTACAGCAAACAACACAGACAACAGCTCTGACAACAACAACTGATTAAACAGCAAAAAGTTGACAGCAACAACCTTCACCTGCATGAATAGATCCCATCTTCAAATTCCTTCAATCTTCAACAAGCACCAAGCTTCAGCAAGCTACCAGCTTCAACAAACACAAACTCCTAGCTTCAACAAGCTCAAAATTCATTCCTAACAAGCTTTAACAAGCAACCTCCAAAGGAGAATCATTCAACAAGATCAAGTTTAAGTGTTAAGAAACCCAATGACAACCAAGGGAAGCCATTAAGCTCTTAACACTGTAATAGAAAAGTACCCTCAAAGTTCTACTCCTAAAGCATGCCACTCATCTCTCCAAGGGAGAGATGTGACTTCTTTAAAAGGACTTTATGTCATTGGATTGAATGGAGATGAACAATATACTCCATGTTTGAAGAAAGAAACAAAACTAGTCTAATGCTCTCCCTAAAACCCTAGTTTTCCTAAGCTCCTGACAAGCACTCCACAAGATGAGAAAATCTTCAACTCCAAGCTTCTTCAAGCACTCCAAATCATATTCAATTGGTCTTCATCAAAGCACAAGAGCAACACCACCCTAATCTAAGGGGAACTATTGAATTAAACTAACCAAGTTAGTTCATCAGAAACACCTAGAAGTTAGTCCTAAAACTAAATCTAATTAAAATACCAAAAGTGATTGTAAAATCCTATAAAAAATTCTAAGGGTTCCTAAACCTCTTAAGAATCACTCCATACAAAAACCAGGGGGTTAACCATTCATTATGACCTAAAACTATGCCCTAAATCTAAGGGTACTATCCTAAAACCCTAAAATTACAACACCTAATGTTCAATGTTCAAACTAGCATAAAATTCTCTCACAAAATTATGAGAAAATTACTAGGGGTACATGCATATCTAAGCTAACTAGTCCAAAAAGAACCACTCCAAAAATCCACACCAATCATCCATACTAAAATCAGCAAGAAAGCAATACCAACCATATTCAAAATAACATGAACTAAACTTCAAAAAAATGCAATTAAATTCCTAAATGCATGAATTAATTATTTTTTTAATCCTATTAAAATATACACTCTCTAAAGAGTCAGGGGAAAAAAATCTCACCTAAATTGCTTAATTTTTCTATTTGTCATGAATTTAATCCTAAACTATATGCAAAAATGTAAAAATAAAAGAAAAACAATGAAAATTAATAAAAGCGCGTTGCAAATAGCAATTAAACCATGTTATTCCTCCAGACTGGGCCCAAAGGGGGGTGTGGTTAGCATATCTGACTAAGCCCAAAACAAAATTAAAACATAATCAGAAAATGAAATGAAAATGGAAAAACCTTGTGACGAATAGCAATGTTTTCTCGTTCATATTTCAACTTGGGCCAAACATGGGGTGTGAAGAGCAAGGATCCCTTAAGCCCACCCAATAGCGTTTAATGAAACGCAGAGTTTTGATAAAACTCAAACTCTTCAGGATTTCAAACAAAACGTGGCCCTTGGATGCTAGTCTGAGTCAAGGTCAAACCTAGATCTAACAATCCTGGCTCATCGTCCCCAAATGATTTTGAATGTGGGAGGGAAAACTCAAACGGTGGCCTGAGCTTTGCGCCACCGTCTTCTCCGGTGTGGCATATCCAAAAGTGCATCAATCAGGCCAACTAAATACCCTATCTCACTTGAAATTCTCTCCTGATCACGAATATAACCTCCAAATTCATTGATTCTATCCCTAGCTCCAAATCCGATCCAAAGTTCAGAAATCCATCCAACTCTTGATTGACTCAAAACCTAAAATTAAAGCTCCTAAACTCATCTACATGCTTCACTGATCAAATCTTGCTATCTAAACAAGATTACAACCTCAAGGATCAAGAGATATGAGCTTCAACAGAACATGGCATCACTCTTAAAATGTCACGAATTGCTCAATTCTTGTGCTGAAATCCACCTAAGCATCATCACTAACCTAACCATACATCAAAACCTAAGCAATTCACTACCAATTATGCTGAAATTTGAAGAATGCAAACCTGGTAAAAATGGATGAACAGATGATGAATTCCTTCGAATCAAGCTCCAATTCTTTCCAAAATCAATCAAGAACACTTCCCCAAGCTTCTGAAACAAGCAATTTGAAATGAATCCACCTCTATCTCAAAATCTGATTCTTGATGCACTTGAGAAATTTTCAGTTGCTCTCTTTGGTTCCTTGCTCAATTCTTCCCAAAAAATGATCTGAATCAGTTGCAAATGTTATATAGAATGTGTTGGAAACCTCTAGAAACTTCTGTAATCATCTAAATAAGAATTTCAATTTCTCATTTTCCTTCAAAATGTCATGTGTGGCAGTCACCAATTTCTCTGTTCTTGGCCTTGATTTCACTTGAAATTCTCCCCTCATGACATTTTGAATTGAATGGGAATGATATCTTCCTTGTTTTTGATCCAAAGGTATGTAATTCAAATGTTGCTTCCATCTTAAGTAACAAAAGAGAACCATGTGAAATTGGCCTCAAATCCAAAATTTGGTAATGTCATCATCTTTAAAATGCCTTTTCTGATCAAAATGACATATAACTTTGCATTATTTGGCCACATCTCAATTTCCCCCAATTTTTGCCTTTTAATCACTTTAATTTCTTCCTTTTCAAAATTTCTCAAACCAACTTCTCCTATGAGCCATTTCAAAGCCTCCTTAATGCATGGTCAAGGTTAAAACCATATTTTGAGCAACTTTATAGTTGAACAATTCTCCATTTGAAGCTTGCAAGTTGGAGATTTTGGCCCATGCTCACAAATGACCTATAATCACCAATACCCAAAATACCCCTGGCTTGCAAAGATCATATCTTGAGTTATACAAATCCTATCAAGGACTTATAGTACTCTATGGAAAGATAAGATCAAGATATACAACTCTAATGTTGGCCAAGAATCCATTTGAAAATTCCTTGAAGGGAAAAAGTTGCTTGGAAGTCAAGTGACTTTCACAGATAAATTTCAGTGTCATCTGATTACCTGTAACTTGCAAGGACCATAACTTGAGTTCTATAAATCCCCTTGAGGACTTCTAGTATTCAAATTAAAGGTATTGAGATTCTATACAAGTTTAATGTTGGCCAGGAATCCATTTGAAATTTGTATTTTGACTTATGTGGCTTTGAAGTTAGGCACTAAACAGAGGATTTTACACTGAAACCCTAATTTAGCAACTTCCCACATTCTTGATTCTTCTTTGCTTGATCTTGGCACAACACCACACATGTATCAACATACCAATAAATGAATCCCATGACCTCAAAGTAGGCTTTGATGCTCTCCAATTTGCACAATTGACCTATGATTGACCCAGATGAAACCCTAGTTGACTGCCCTCCAACTGTGGCTCTTGTACTTGAATCAATGACTTGTCTCAACTTCAATATGGCCCTCTAGGCACTCCATGAGATCCATACACACCTCAAGTTCACATTCCATGTTTCACATCCCACTGATGATTCCCAATATTCCTCAAGATAGGAGCAAAACCCACATGTAGGCACTCAAACTTCTCAAGACTTCAAATCACTTCTTGATGGCTTGGATGACTTCTCATACTTGGATAACACCTCTTGCTAGACTCTTCTCTTGATACACACCCTTGATCCCTTGTTGGAGGCATGCTATGCTATGATATGCAAATGATTAAACTATGCACATGATGTAACTATGCAAATGAAATGCAATGAAACATAAATCAAACAAGAAAAGGTTGAGCAAATTTTGGGGTGCAACACTTCTTTCAGAGTTTTAATTGAGAAAATATGTCGAGAAAATGATTTGGAATTGAATCGAGGGTATGAAAAGGGTTTGTGATATGATATGACAATAATAATATGTCAAGATAATATAATAAATATTCACAACAATATTTAATGAAAATTAAAGTTATTAATTAGTTTAGTGAATCGAATCGGGACACGAAGGAATGGGATCTTGTCTTAATCGCAAACATAATGCCGATTAATCGAAGGTAGCCTATCCTGATCCCAAAGTACGGAAAATGACCCCAATGGCCATTCACTATAGATTTGAAATTGAGAAGGTTATCAACTTCGATACACGTCGCTTACGAATAAAAGACTTCATCAATCTAAATAAAATCGAAAGAAAATCGAAAGAGGAAAGTGGTCTCGGATCCTTTGTTTCACGCCAATAATTTGACGGTTAAACATTGGTAATCTCGTCATCGACCAAAAAGAGGAAAATGGAATAAAAAGCCCCATTAGAAATAAAATCTAACTTCTAAAAGAAAACATTAAGATACTCCAATATTATAAAATAATATATAGCAAAAACTCTAAAAGAATATATGAAAATAAAACTAATATATAATATAAATTAAAAAATCTAGAAAATATAAACTATAACTAATATTATATAACTTATTTGTAAAATATATTACAAATAAATAAATAAAGAAGAAACCAAACAGAATGGGGTGTATGACTAAAACGAACTATGGACTAAGTGCATATCATCCCATGCCAAAAACAAGAGTGGACAAAAAAAACTACTAGGCAATACGGGCTTCAGACATAGTCTTCATCAACCCAAAGGCAAAGTGGTTCTTCATAAAAAAAACATGATTAAGAAGACCTAAAAAAACGGGCTGAGCCCATGACCCGTTTCTTCTCAAAACACAAGTCAAACAACTTGATTTGGGAATGGCAACATCAATAGCCTACTTGAAACGAACGAAAAACATGTCCGCAGAGAGAAAAAAAAATCAGATCCACGTATTCGACTCCCTCCTTCATTGAACTCACCCTTTCGATCCGGTCTTGCTCAAAGTCTCTCTCTTCCTCTTACTCCATTCTATTCGTCTATGCTTCTCTCTCTGTTTACGTTAAAGAATGATTTTAGGTTGAAGTTAGGTGGCTATTGTTGCGATTCGAAGGAAGGAGAAATAAGTTGAAGGGATTCGAAGTTGGAAGGAAGGTTGAAGAAGAAGATTAGGGTTAATGTTGAAGGTTTATTGGAGAAGGTGGATGGCTTGGGGTTGTAACGTTATTGTGAATGAAGAGAAAGTTGAAGTGTTTGATCGATTTGAAATAGATTTTTTTTCTCTCGAAAAAGAGTTCATGGGGTTTTCGGTTTGTTGATTTTTATTGTGGGAGAGAGGTTAACAGAGTTTCTTGGGTTTAACAGAGTTGAAGGTTAAAGATGAGGTGGGTTTAGGGATTAGAAAACAAGCAGAGTTTTAAGGTTGACGGGGTGGAAAATGCTTTGAGGTTTGTTTGTTTGGATTGTTTGAAGGTGAAGATTTGGAAATGGGTTTGAAGATTGTTGAGGGGTTGGCGATAGCAGAGAAGATTTTTGCAGCTGGTATTTTCGTTCCCCCTGCCTTGAGAGCTGATCAAGAAAGTCTCGTATATGGTACCTCCTATCCCCCTTCCTTGAGTTTTTTTTGTCCTGTTGTTGATGTTGAGTCGCTTTCAGGTGCAGGATGTCTGGTGCATCTTTGGTTATGCAGTCCTGGTTGAATTGTACATTTTGTAATAGATTCCAATTTGGAGTAACAGTTTTGGCATTTAGCACAGGGCATGCTGTTTGTGCAGGCTTGTTGTAGGCGGACAGTGATGCAGTCTGAAGATGTAGCAGGCTCCTTTTTTTATACATTGCAGGAACTGGTTTTGTGGAAAGGAAATAGGCATAGCAGGCTCCTTTTCTCTTGTGTTTATTATGATATTGATCATGTCTTGTTTTGTTTTTTATATTCTTACTGATATAACGACTTTGGTGCAGCTGTGAACCTGCGTTTTATCACCTCTGCGAGGGATTTGCGGAATTTCGGTGATGGTAATATGAGATGCGCAGATCTCGCCTTTACGCGTGAGGGGCATCTACATCAAAGCGTTAATATACATGCGGCATATTTGGTTTCTGTTTTTATGCAGGTTGCACCATTGCCGAAACGGTTTTGTGAGGCGTGCGCTGTACGACTGGATTATGGGGTCGGATTGGCCTGAACGGATAGAAAAATGGCAGCTACTGAATCATGTATGAGAGCATAATATCAAGAAGGGTGTATTAACGTATGGTTTTTTCGTTTCCAATTTTGATAGCTGGCCTTATTTTTGAATCTAAGTGGAATTTGTTCTTTCTAATGCAGGTCCGTATTGTGGTTTGTTGGTTGGTACATGGCACTGTATGATTCGAGACGCAGACGGCTCTTCTTCGTACAAGTCTTATTGCTGTAGGCGCGTTATGGTTGTGCGTGTCGAAGGAGATCACGAGGTTTGCACAATTTTGATACGCTGCAGAATGATTTTTTATTTCCGTAATTCATGAAAACGGTTGATGCTAAATGTTTTTCTTTTGCATTTCAATTTCATTGTGCAGGCTTTGAATTACAATATTGTGAGTCATGGAATGGGCGATTCATTGTATACATGAAGTGTTGCTATCATCATCAATTTTGTAGTCATACGTTCTTCACACATAAGAGGCCCCCACGTCATGATAGCTTTGTGCAGCCCATTCAAAGTAGTTTAGGAGTAGGATTTTTACCACTGTGGACTTGGTGTTATTTGAAACTTGATTAAATGATCTTTGAAATGAGCCTTTATCCTTTTCAATGGGCTCCAAAAGGCTAATGGGCTTCTGCCCCTTTTTGGATGTGTATCTCTCTTTTGTAATGAATTTACCAAATTCTTCATATGGTTTGTGATTTGTTCACGAAAAAGTAGCTCCAAATCATGGCATATCTCTAAAATTTGGCTTGGAGATAAGAGCAAGACTTGATAATTAATTGATTGCATTGTAGAGAAACTTTGCATAATAGTCCACATTTTGGAATGCCATTTAACTAATCGCAATCTCACTGCTTCACAAATTAAAATTCACATCATAACTCGATGCAATTCTTCAAGCCTTGAACATATGCCAAACTTTACGCTAATTAATTCAATCCTGACTTTCAATAAGTTTTGAACTTAAATTGAAGAATACTTGAAGCAAAAGCAACTCAACTAGCAATCCACTTGAAATGTCGCCTAAAACGAAACTGAGATAAGATCTGAGATTAGTTAGACCAAATCCTTAAAATAACTCACACCATATGGCTCAAACCGATGTTTAACTATATGGTTTAGAATCCACTTGATCATATCTCAATTGTTCGACCACAAGTACATAGGCTCATCATTCCTTCAACATACTCTACAAATGCTTTGTGATCACATTAAACATCACCATAACGAACCCCATGACCTGAGAAGTCTCTAGATAATCATGGCGTCAGGCCAAATGATCATCTTAGAGAACAATCACCAAACATCGTCATTATTCATGACAAGAAAAGTAAGAAGGGTAGGACAAATTTAGGGAATGACAGATGCCCCTATCTAATTGACTTAGACCGAATAAGCTGAACTGCTGCAGCGTTCATTTTTTCGGAGTAGAAGACAATTAGATATGAAGAAGACCCTGAATTTGTCCAAAAAGAAAAGGAATGCCCGAGAATTGAAATGCTGGATAAGGTATACCTCTGAGTAAACTGTAAATAACTGGCAAAAGGTCACCATCACCAAAAGGATGATGGGACGAAACACACACGGCTACTATCACCAAAAAAGATGATAGAATAAACACCCACAAATGATATCGCAAAATCTGACATCAATCCAGATGATAGACCCCCCCACCAAAAGGATGACGGAGCGAAACACACGCAAACAATATCGCACAATCTGACACCAATCCAAATGACAGACCCCCCACCAAAAGGATGACGGAGTGAAACACAAACATAAATAAATAAATATCGCACAATCTATCACCAATCCAAGTGACAGACCCCCCACCAAAAGGATGACGGAGCGAAACACAAACATAAATAAATAAATATCGCATAATCTATCACCAATCCAAGTGACAGCCCCCACCAAAAGGATGACGGAGCGAAACATAAACATAAATAAATAAATATCGCACAATCTATCACCAATCCAAGTGACAGACCCCCCACCAAAACGATGACGGAGCGAAACATAAACATAAATAAATATCGCACAACCTATCACCAATCCAAGTGACAGACCCCCCACCAAAAGGATGACGGAGCGAAACACAAACAAACACTATCGCACAATTTATCACCAATCCAAGTGACAGACCCCCCACCAAAAGGATGACGGAGCGAAACACAAACATAAATAAATATCGCTCAACCTATCACCAATCCAAGTGACAGACCCCCCACCAAAAGGATGACGGAGCGAAACACAAACAAACACTATCGCACAATCTGACACCAATCCAAGTGACAGACCCCCACCGAAAGGATGACGGAGCGAAACACACACACAAACAATATCGCACAATCTGACACCAATCTAGATGACAGACCCTCCACCAAAAGGATGACGGAGCGAAACACACACACAAACAATATCGCACAATCTGACACCAATCCAGATGACAGACCCCCCACCAAAAGGATGATGGAGCGAAACTCACACCAACAATATCGCACAATCTATCACCAATCCAAGTGACAGACCCCCCACCAAAAGGATGACGGAGCGAAACACAAACCAACAATATCGCACAATCTATCACCAATCCAAGTGACAGACCTCCCACCAAAAGGATGACGGAGCGAAACACAAATAAACACTATCGCACAATCTATCACCAATCCAAGTGACAGACCCCCATCAAAAGGGTGACGGAGCGAAACACACACCGACCACTACCAACAAAAGGATGATAGGACAAACACTATCGCATAATCTGACACCAATCCAAGTGACAGACCCCCCACAAAAAGGACGACGGAGCGAAACTCACACAAAACAATATCGCACAATCTATCATTAATGACTATGACGGACCCCCCACCAAAAGGATGACGGAGCGAAACACACACCAAACACTATCGCACAATCTATCACCAATCCAAGTGACAGACCCCTCACTAAAAGGATGACGGAGCGAAACACAAATAAAAATCGCGCAATCTATCATTAATGACTATGATAGACCCCCCACCAAAAGGATGACGGAGCGAAATACACACACACAGGTTGTTATCACCAAAAGGATGATAGAACAACAAAAATTGAAGGTTACCAACACCAAAAGGATGCAGGCTAGGTTGAACTGACGAGGTTCGACTATCACCAAAAGGATGATAGTAAGGCAATTGACAACGGTCACACTTGCTGGATACAACTCATTGGGGAACACCCAAGAGGAAGATTGGATTGAAATGAAACAACGGGGTACGCCCACCGTCTTGCTTAGAGATCATAATTTTGTTGAAATGATTTCATGGTTACGCCCATGAATTCTGAAGAAGATGCCCCTGATTGGGCTGAATTTTGCTTTGAATATCCTTTGAATTTTGTGGGAGAAACCCACAATTACAGAAGATTGCCCCTGACTGGGCTGATGATTGCTTTGAAGTTCTTGAAATTTATGGGAGAAACCCATAGTCTTGCGGAGAATCCCCATGACTGGGCTAATAACGGTCTTGGAAATCTTTGAAATTAATCCTGGACCTTGACTTACATATGTGGATGCTGAATGATAATGATGTTCCATAACGAATGGAAGTGCAAATGCAAATGTTAACGCGCGGAGATGCAAGAGTCGGGGAAGTATGATATGGTTTGAGTATGCATATGATGCAAGATGCTTATGATAGTGAATGCAATACGTATGATGCACATGATTGCAGACGGGTAATTGGAAATGCAGGAGGGAGACGCCAGTATGGTGGACTTTGGTAGTTGCCAATACGGATTGGACTTCGGGTGGTGGGAGGGGTTGACTTCCTCGACACACAGTTTGCTGAATACGCTATGATTGAAGCAGACAAAGATGCTCTGGATGCTGCAAGTCTGGGTACTTGGTGGTTGTGAATTTGCTTCAGAGAAGGTTGTAGCTCTGCTTGATGATTAGGATAATCTTGACTTGCCCTAGTCTGAACATGATAATGGTCTGCCTCAGATTAACCTGTTTTGAAGTTGACGTTGAACTTGGATGACTTAAGATGGCTTGCCCCAGCTTGAGCTATTGAGTGGTTTGCCCTAACCTGTGGGTTTTGAAGTAATATTGTCTCGTGTACGCCACTAAAAGTCAAGTTTCTTCTTGATTGCCTTTTGTTCAAATGTCTCAGAATATCTAGCACTGATTTGCAATTAAAATTGTACATTCACAAATGGTAATATTAATGCAAAGTTCGATGCAAGTTTCGAAAAAAGTGTCATTTATTGAGTGTCGTGATGTTGTGAAACAAATGGACTGTTAGTCCAAACGTGGTGCTAATTTGATTGGTGTAAAAAAATATAGCAAGGATAATGACACCAACGCTGATGATTAGTAATCATGTGAGGAGTCAGGTTACGCAACCTTGCAAAAGTATGCTTTCAGAATAAACCTCGCCTCAATTAGGTCCTTCGAGGGTTGTAACATGGTCTGGTTCACAGTTATGAAACAAAGGATATTAGGCTCAAAGTATGATTTGTACCCACCCCTTCTTCTTAATGATCTTCAGTCCTACGTTCAGTTAATTCTGCACTTGTCTTGACAGTATAAGCTTAATGATTCAAGGTTTGCTCGACATGGCAGTCACCTTATTTTAATGGATATCAGTGACCCTATTTGAATGGCCACTGAATCTTATTTTGTTTTTGTTGAGGGTTTCGGGGTCCTCTTTTGCTTTTGTTTTTGTTGATCCCTAACTTTTGCATGGATTGACTTTGCTTGTCAGATCTATCGGGATTGCCTTGATTTTTCCTAAGTCCCCTCTAAGGTGTTTGACTTAGCAGGCTTTTGATTTTTTGAATTTTGGGAAGTTTGTGACTGCCATGTCATGGGTCTTTGATGAACAGTCGTCTTCTGTATTTTGCTTGTTGATTCGAGTGCGGGGTTGAATTGACTGAACACTACCCTGCCCCGGGTTGAATGTAAAGGGTTTGAATATCCGAAGGGAACTGCTACTTCTAGGCTCGAAGTGGTTTACTAGGGATTAACACCTTATATCTCTAGTGTTTGGGGAATTGAAGCAATGCATGTACATCATTGACGAAATTCTGTCTGAAAGCATACGGTTTGCAATTATGGGAATCTCGTTTTCATCATCCTCCCTCAAATCATGCTAAACAATAGTAGATGGAGTGAAGTGCATAAATGTGTCAGTGATAAGTGAAAAAAATGAGTGAATACGACATAACTAATTCAAAACATGCATGAACAATACATTAATGAAAACCAAATACGAATGGCAATTGTTCAAAGCATACAATACTTAAACAAACAAAGACAAATATAAGAAAATGCTAAAGATGAAATGGCAACACGACTGCCTTCTTCGAGAAATGAACTTTGACTTGACTGGATTCGATTGGAATGACACTATTTGACCGGCGGCATTGGATTGTTGATGACGTTTGGAGACTTCCCATTAAAGTTGATAGCATCCTTGTCGATCATGTCTTGGATCTTGTGCTTGAAAGCCCTGCAGTCCTCAATGGTGTGATCTGGAGCGCCCTTATGAAACTCACAATGAGCATTTGCATCGTAGTCGGCAGGAATGACAATTGGGGGAGCCAAATCTCTTGGAACAATAGCCTTTTTCTCCATCAACTGAGCAAAGATACTAGCATATGTCATTGGTAGGCGATCAAAGACTCTATCTGGCTTCCATGTCCTCTGCTGACGCTGTTGGCGAGCACCTTGTTGTTGTTGAGCAGCTTGCATCTGCTGTTGCTGAGGAGGATACTGATATCCTTGTTGGTTGTAGGCTTGTTACTGAGGAGCCTGTTGCTGTGGCATCTGAGCTTGAACTGCTTGAACAGCTGGCTGATAAGGCATTGAAGCATATTGCGCAGCAGCAACATACGGATACTGATAATAGGGAACTTGATAAGGCATAGGAGCGGGAGCTTGTTGAGAAGCTTGCCCTTTCTGCAAAGAGATGGCATTTGTTTCGCCCTCTTTCTTCTTGTATCAGTTGAAAGGCTTCTTGGCATTGGTTTGGCTATTAGAACTTCACGGGATCTTTCCACTCTTCAGCCCTTCTTCAATTCTCTCACCAACGATCACCAAGTCAGAGAATCCAGCAGAGACACTACCGATCAGCTTTTCGTAGTACTGGCCTTGTAAAGTACCCATGAAGATGTCAATTAGTTCACGGTCAACAAGAGGTGGATGCACCCTTGCGGATAGCTCTCTCCATCGTTGCGTGTACTCCTTGAAGGATTTGTTATCCTTCTGAGTCATACTCTGAAGTTGAGTACGATTCGGAGCAAGATCGGTGTTATACTTATACTTCTTGACAAATGCATCGGCTAGCTCGGCCCAAGTGCGCACACTGTTACGTTCCAGCTGCATATACCATTCGAGTGACGCCCCAGACAAACTGTCTTGGAAGCAATGAATCATGAGCTTTTCATCTCTGGCATAGGCAGCCATCTTGCGACAATACATCTTTAGATGAATGTTTGAGCAACTGAGACCTTTGTACTTCGAAAATTCCGGCACTTTGAACTTGGGAGGAATGACAACATTAGGCACCAAGCATAATTCCAAAGCACTGAAAGAATTTGAACTGTGCCCCTCCATGGCTCGGAGTTTCTCGGCTAGATCTCGGCACATCTTCATAGCTTCTGAATCCCGAGCAGCAACAGGACTGGAAATGGGGATAGCAGCATGATAGTTCTAAACGTCGTCATAATGATCCATCAGAGTATCTTCGGTATGGGGAGCTGGGATCTGCACGACAGTAGGTTGGGCCTGCGGGATAACTCCAACAGTAACTCCAGGCGCTGGGATTGGCTGAGAAGTGTTTCCTTCAGCTGCGTTATTGAAGTTCAACGGCATCCCATGAGGATTTGGAATTGGAACCAAAGGGATGGCAGTAGACCCTTGTCCTTGACCATTGTTGTTGGCGATGGCAGCAGCTTCACGTTGTTCTTCCTCTCTTCTGGCCGTGAAGATGGCTTCGAGGATCTGGTCAATCTTTCCTTTGATGGAGTCCAACTCTTCCCTGAAGGCAACTTGCTCTTGTTGAATATGTTCCATCATTCGTCTTGTATTGGCTCTAGTCGCGTACTGGTGTCGAGGAATCAGCTTGATTTGCTGGAGAGGAAGGAAGGAGACATAAGATTCTGCTGAAGGATTGGAAATGCAAAATGCACAACATATGAGATGCAATGCAAATGATATGCAAGATGCAATGCAATATACAAGATCCAGGATCACATTTTCATAGTTCAAACAACTCCTGAAGCTGGTAACTGAAACGGGTAAGTAACCACAGTTTCCGACCAAAGAAACCTGACAGGTAAGCCCTATACGGGAAGATCTAAACACTTTACCCATAAACCCACTCACAGGATGGTTTCTATGTTTGGTTCCCAGGATCACGGACACTAATCGTATTAGCGTCATGCAACAGGCTGGCTGTATTACGATGATAATGATGATAAGGTCTCTCCTGAGCGGAGTCCTCATGCTAGGCCCACAATGAGCAAGTCCTTGGAGACTAACACTACAGGACCACCATTATTGGAACTGGTGCTAAAAAAGGTTCCCAGAATCATGGACTCTTCATGAATCAAATCGTGCAACAGGCTAGCTGTGTTACAACAAGATCTACGAATAGGTATCCTCTGGAAGAGCTTTCATGCTAGGCCCATAAGGAGAAATTCCTCGGAGACTAACACTACTCGACTACCAATTCTAAACTATGTGTTCTCTCTGCTTTTACCAAAGCTCGGGCGTAGAGCTTTACTCATGATGTCATCCTAAGAACCAACAAGCGACCAAGATAACAAGCACAAATAAAATCCATAAGAGAACAAATACATAAACAAAAAAGAAAAAACAAATAAAAACAACACTCCTCATAAAACCAAAAGATAGGCTCGACTCTCTCTTTGCATGGAGCAAATTTCCCCAGCAGAGTCGCCAGCTGTCGCACCTCGAAAAATCACGGAGACATTTCGGAGAAACGACCCTCGCGCGAAAGGCGCGGAAATGCGGTTCGACAGAGTCGCCACTGAACTTTATTTTTCCCGAATAAACGGGAGAGGAAAATATCGAGGAAACCTCTTAAAATGAAAGGGATAGGAACAGGGTTGTCACAACCAAGTTCCGAGTTCGGGAGTCGGTTACGTGAGGGGAAGGTATTAGCACCCCTCACGTCTGTCGTACTCGACGGGAACCTCTTAAGGTATTTGTGGAAAGTGTTGTTTAGGTTTACTTGTTTTCTTCTCGTTGATAAAGGTGAATCGGTAGGATAAAAGGATAAAGACGCTAGGGGAAAGATGGGTGGTTAGAAGATAGGGTGCTCGCCAAGGATTGGGGCCCTTGTGCCTACGTATGCTCATTCGGACAAGAATGAGAAATCAGAGCGTCGTAGTTCGACTACGGGAAAGGTTGGGAAAGTATGGATGGAATAATGGAAAAAGGTAGAAGTGTGCTCGCCAAGATCATCACAATCTTGTGCCTACATATCTTATATTCAAGAATGAATAAAGAATCAGAGCGTCCGTATTTCGTGGTAACGACCATGAAAAGATGAGGTTGAATGGGTTGGAAGTTTAGGTTGAGGAACGAAAGAGTGACCGACAAGCAACCCAAGAGCGTGCCTCAAGAGCTTGTCACTCAAGAATTCAAGGAATGCGAGATTCCAAGAACTCAATTTCTTTCGGAAGTTGGGTTGAAGAAAAAGCGTTGGATGTTTTGAAATCGAAAGAATGAACTAATAACAATTCAAGGGCACGCCTCGAGAGTTACTCATTCGGATATTCAAAGAATGCTAGATTCTAAGAATTATCCCTCTTTCGTAGGTTTAAGAAAAAAAACGTTTGTAGAAAGAGTGAATCGAAAATGGAATGCGAGGCAAAACGAAGTTAGTTTGAAAATGGCTCGACGACGAGTCGAGGATTTGCTTGAGGATGGAACCGACTTGACGACGTGTCAAGGGTTAGATGGTGAGAAACGATGTTAGTCCCTAAGGGTGCCCTTAATATCGAAACTACGAGGAATTGTGAAGTGTGTGTGAAACGTTGACGGTTGCGAATGCGGACGAGCACTCGACTTAGGAGAATGGCGAAATTATTTGAAAAAGGTTGAAAGATTGAGTGAATAATAACTCAAGAGCGTGCCTCAAGAATTATTCACTCGAAGATCCAAGGAATGCTAGATTCCAAGAACCTCCTTCTTTAGGAGTTTGAATCGAGATGTTTTTTTTAAAAATAAGTCGAAAGATTGAATGAATAATAACTCAAGAGCGTGCCTCGAGAATTATTCACTCGGAGATCCAAGGAATGCTAGACTCCAAGAACCTCCTTCTTTCGGAGTTTTAATTGAGAAAATATGTCGAGAAAATGATTTGGAATTGAATCGAGGGTATGAAAAGGGTTTTTGATATGATATGACAATAATAATATGTCAAGATAATATAATAAATATTCATAACAATATTTAATGAAAATTAAAGTTATTAATTAGTTTAGTGAATCGAATCGGGACACAAAGGAATGGGATCTCATCTTAATCGCAAACATAATGCCGATTAATCGAAGGTAGCCTATCCCGATCCCAAAGTACGGAAAATGACCCCAATGGTCATTCACTATAGATTTGAAATTGAGAAGGTTATCAACTTCGATACGCGACGCTTACGAATAAAAGACTTCATCAATCTAAATAAAATCGAAATAAAATCAAAAGAGGAAAGTGGTCTCGGATCCTTTGTTTCACGCCAATAATTTGACGGTTAAACGTTGGTAATCTCGTCATCGACCGAAAAGAGGAAAATGGAATAAAAAGCCCCATTAGAAATAAAATCTAACTTCTAAAAGAAAACATTAAGATACTCCAATATTATAAAATAATATATAGCAAAAACTCTAAAAGAATATATGAAAATAAAACTAATATATAATATAAATTAAAAAATCTAGAAAATATAAACTATAACTAATATTATATAACTTATTTGTAAAATATATTACAAAAAAAAAATTAATTAATTAATTAATTAAGAAGAAACAAAACAGAATGGGGTGTATGACTAAAACGAACTATGGACTAAGTGCATATCATCCCATGCCAAAAACGAGAGTGGACAAAAAAACTACCAGGCAATACGGGCTTCAGACATAGTCTTCATCAACCCAAAGGCAAAGTGGTTCTTCATAAAAAAAAACATGATTAAGAAGACCTAAAAAATCGGGCTGAGCCCATGACCCGTTTCTTCTCAAAACACAAGTCAAACAACTTGATTTGGGAATGGCAACATCAATAGCCTACTTGAAACGAACGAAAAACATGTCCGCAGAGAGAAAAAAAATCAGATCCACGTATTCGACTCCCTCCTTCATTGAACGCACCCTTTCGATTCGGTCTTGCTCAAAGTCTCTCTCTTCCTCTTACTCCATTCTATTCGTCTATGCTTCTCTCTCTGTTTACGTTAAAGAATGATTTTAGGTTGAAGTTAGGTGGCTATTGTTGCGATTCGAAGGAAGGAGAAATAAGTTGAAGGGATTCGAAGTTGGAAGGAAGGTTGAAGAAGAAGATTAGGGTTAATGTTGAAGGTTGATTGGAGAAGGTGGATGGCTTGGGGGTTGTAATGTTATTGTGAATGAAGAGAAAGTTGAAGTGTTTGGTCGGTTTGAAATAGATTTTTTTTCTCTCGAAAAAGAGTTCATGGGGTTTTCGGTTTGTTGATTTTTATTGTGGGAGAGAGGTTAACAGAGTTTCTTGGGTTTAACAGAGTTGAAGGTTAAAGATGAGGTGGGTTTAGGGATTAGAAAACAAGCAGAGTTTTAAGGTTGACGGGGTGGAGAATGCTTCGAGGTTTGTGTGTTTGGATTATTTGAAGGTGAAGATTTGGAAATGGGTTTGAAGATTGTTGAGGGGTTGGCGATAGCAGAGAAGATTTTTGCAGCTGGTATTTTCGTTCCCCCTGCCATGAGAGCTGATCAAGAAAGTCTCGTATATGGTACCTCCTATCCTCCTTCCTTGAGTTTTTTTGTCCTGTTGTTGATGTTGAGTCGCTTTCAGGTGCAGGATGTCTGGTGCATCTTTGGTTATGCAGTCCTGGTTGAATTGTACATTTTGTAACAGATTCCAATTTGGAGTAACAGTTTTGGCATTTAGCACAGGGCATGCTGTTTGTGCAGGTTTGTTGTAGGCCGACAGTGATGCAGTCTGAAGATGTAGCAGGCTCCTTTTTTTATACATTGCAGGAACTGGTTTTGTGGAAAGGAAATAGGCATAGCAGGCTCCTTTTCTCTTGTGTTTATTATGATATTGATCCTGTCTTATTTTGTTTTTTTTATATTCTTACTGATATAGCAACTTTGGTGCAGCTGTGAACCTGCGTTTTATCACCTCTGCGAGGGATTTGCGGAATTTTGGTGATGGTAATATGAGATACGCAAATCTCGCCTTTACGCGTGAGGGGCATCTACATCAAAACGTTAATATACATGCGGCATATTTGGTTTCTGTTTTTATGCAGGTTGCACCATTGTCGAAACGGTTTTGTGAGGCGTGCGTTGTACGACTGGATTATGGGGTCGGATTGGCCTGAACGGATAGAAAAATGGCAGCTACTGAATCATGTATGAGAGCATAATATCAAGAAGGATGCATTAACGTATGGTTTTTTTGTTTCTAATTTTGATAGCTGGCCTTATTTTTGAATCTAAGTGGAATTTGTTCTTTCTAATGCAGGTCTGTATTGTGGTTTGTTGGTTGGTACATGGTGCTGTATGATTCGAGACACAGACGGCTCTTCTTCTTACAAGTCTTATTGCTGTAGGCGCGTTATGGTTGTGCGTGTCGAAGGAGATCACAAGGTTTGCATAATTTTGATACGCTGCAGAATGATTTTTTATTTCCGTAATTCATGAAAAAGGTTGATGGTAAATGTTTTTCTTTTGCATTTCAATTTCATTGTGCAGGCTTTAAATTACAATATTGTAGTCATGGAATGGGCGATTCATTGTATACATGAAGTGTTGCTATAATCATCAATTTTGTAGTCATATGTTCTTCACACATAAGAGGCCCCCACGTCATGATAGCTTTGTGCATCCCGTTCAAAGTAGTTTAGGAGTAGGATTTGTACCACTATGGACTTGGTGTATATTGAAACTTGATTAAATGATCTTTGAAATGAGCCTTTATCCTTTTCAATGGGCTCCAAAAGGCTAATGGGCTTCTGCCCCTTTTTGGATGTGTATCTGTTGCACCCCAAAATTTGACCAACAATTATTTATTCATTGAGTATTTGAAAGTTGATACTTTCATCAGACAGTTCAAGAGATCCTCAGAGGAGTGGGTTGAAACAAGGGTTGTGTGCTTCATAGCTTGAGAGTTGTGGGTGCTCCTCAGATGATTCTGAGACTTTGAGAATGAACTTGATGTTTTGATAAAGCCTATGAGATGTCTTGATAGCCATCATGAAGCCCAGAGAGGTCATTGTGCGAGAGTTCAGAGGATTCAACCATGAATCGTAGAATTAGGGTTTTGACTGGGTCAACCCTAGGATAACTGGAGATTTGGAGAAGGTTGAGACCTAATCCAAGGGCCATGAGATCATGGAATGATGCATAGAGGTGTTATAAAGATGATTCCTAGACCAACTCATCATGATTGAGGAGTTTGAGAAGTTTTGAGTTAGGGTTCCTAAGGATTGTCAGTGAAAAAACCCTAATTTGATCCCTATCTTCCAGGCAGTTTTAGCTCTAGATGTGATTGATATCTCATCTTCCCCACAACATGAATGTTGTAGAACTTGTTCTAAGCTTTAATTTTAGTGGTGGAAGTCCTTGATAGGAGTTGCAGAGCTCAAGTTATGGTTTTGACAAATTACAGGTCAGCAGAGGTGTGTGAATCTGGGTCCTTGAAAGTCACCCAACTTGCAGACAACTTTTGCCCTAGTAGGATGGTTCCTATGATTTCTTTGTCAACATAAATGTTGAAGGGCATCTTCTTAGCTTTAATTTGAGTGGTAGAAGTCCTTGATAGGATTTGTGGAACTCAACTTATGGTTTGAACAAGACAGGGGTATTTTGGTCATTTGTCAGTTATAGGTCATTTTTAAGCAAATGTCATATCTCCTATTTCCAAGCCTCAAATGGAAAAACTCAAAACATGAAAGTTGTTCAAAATGTGATTTTAAGTCTAGAAAGAAGGTCATGAATTGTTGAAAAAGCTTTTAGCATGGATATTTTAAAATGGTCAAAATGACTTGAAAAAGGCTTATAAGTTAAAAAAGTTGAAATTGGATTTTGGTTTGAGAGATCTACAAATCCAAAATGGGGCATATGATAGATGATTTTTATTGGAAACAACATTTTGGAAACAATGGTTTATCCACATTTTTGAGTTTAGGCTTAAAAATTGGACTTCCTTTGTAAATTTGTTTCTTGCACTTTAAGGTACCATGAGAAATTGTTTGCCAAAGCCTTAATTTTGCATAAAATGCCTTGTTCTCACATGTATATCTCATATAAGGGTATTTTGAAGACTTATCATGAGTTTTATGAGATTTACTAAAAATAGTATTTTTGAATTTCTCATTACGTGAGAAGTTCTAGAACTTCCTTGGAAGCTTCTCATATGTTCTAGATCTTTCCTTTTATTTCCATAAATACCCAAAGGTGAGATCATGCCATGGTTGGTGATTCTAGTTGCTTGCAAACCATACTTTCATCTCATAAATCCAAAATTGCATTTTGATTCCCATCTCTCCCAAACTCCATTGTTTGTGCTAGCTATCATCATCATCATCATTCTCCATTGTTGTGGATTGAAAAGCAAGAAAAATGCACCTCAAATCGTGGCTGGATCATGAGTTCTTCTCCATCACTCCAAGTGGCGTGAAGCTTCGAATTGGCATTTTCAGGAGGTGTAAACACGATTTCTCTTCACCAGCATCATCACCATCATCCAAGGATCAATTGGCACAAGTGGCAAGGGCTGAAACAAGGGATAGCAACCATCACCATATCCATTTGGTAAGAATACGTTTTGATTCCAATCACCAAGATTAGCCATTGTTAGGGTCAATTGTTAAGTTATATGAGATAGAGACAAGCTAGGGATCATTTATGATGAGTTTAGGACCATTTCATGGAGTTTCAAAATATGACATCAATTCTTGGTTGATCAAGAAAGCTTGAGATATGAGGTTTTAATACATGTATCATAGTTTAGTATACTCATGGAAGCAAGAGGAACACATTGGTATCTTTATTTTCAAGGTTGGTTAGAGTTGAAAAGTAAGGTTTCATGGTGGTACCCGTGCCTTGTTGTTGTCGGTTTGAAGGCTAGAGAGAGATTCAAGAGAAACTAAAACCATGGTTGTGTAGAGGGCGAGAAGAGGATCAGTTTTGTTTTTTATTTCATGTGATTTCATGGAGTAATGAATGAGATAGAGTCCATGGAAGTTGCATGCATGGAATAAAAAATTCTGAATTTTAGGGTTTTGGTTGGAGAAGATGAACATGCACCATTGGATTGGAATGGAAACTTTGACTTGACTTTGATCTTGCGGCCTAGATTTTATTAAACTTCAAAAAATCATAACAAAATAAAAAATGCATATTTTTTAATGAGACTTTTTTTCCCATTTTTAATTTTCGGTCTAGAAAAATATAAAAATATAAAATAGCCATTTTATTTCAGTTTTATATTTTTTGTGCATTTTTACTTTTAATTGCTTTTTTTAAATTCCTTTAGTTGGTATGCTGACTTGTAGAATTTAATTAGGATAGTTCCCTTAGGCTTTTTGAGCCATTCTTTTTGGCATAGTTAGATGATGAATCATAGTATTCCCTGGATTTATTACTAGATTTTTAGATTAATATTTGATTAGTTTAGTTGAATTGAACTTAGGATAGTCTAATTAGGGTTTTAGGTTGTATATATGAACTTGAACATTTTGTTTTGGGGTTTTTTAGTACAATTTAGCATATGGGGAATATATGGGACTTAAGGGTAGTTAAGTAGGATCCCCTAGAATTTATATTAGGAATTAATATAATAATACTATTTTTAGTTGATTTTTGAATTGAATGATGGTTGGTGTGGCCTTTAGGGCAGGTTTTGTTAGTTTGCTTTGCTTTGGGGTATTCCTTTGATTGGAGGAGCTTGGCATCTCATTGTGGGGCTTAGTGGAGCATACTAGAGGATTGGAGGAGGCATGGATTGAAGGCCTGGTTTAGGAGCTTGTTCCCTGTCCGTGAGGTTTGAGATCCTGAAGCTTGAAGGAAGTTCATGGTACTTTCCTGAGGAAGGCACTATGAATGACTTTCATTCTTTCTTCTCACCTCTTTCTTAAGTATCCAATGATGTTGGAGCCAACTTGTGAGTTTAGTTTCTCCTGAGGAGGAATGTAAACTGATCACATGTTGTTGAGCCACATGGGATACAACTCCTAAGTGGAAGCCTCCTAGTACTTTCCTGAGGAAGGTCCTATGGGTCTATTCACTTAGTTCCATTAGTTCATCTAGGATTTCTCAAGTATCCAATGATGTTGGAGCCAACTTGTGAGTTTAATTTCTCCTGAGGAGGAATGTAAACTGATCACAGTTGTTGAGCCATATAGGATACAACTCCTAAGTGGAAGCCTCCTAGTACTTTCCTGAGGAAGGCCCTACGAGTCTATTCACTTAGTTCCACTAGTTCAGATAGGATTTCCTAAATATCCAGTGATGTTGGAGTCTGCTTGTGAGTTTAATTTCTCCTGAGGAGGAATGTAAACTGATCACAGTGGTTGAGCCACATAGGGTATGACTCCTGAGTATACACCTCCTAGTGCTTTCCTGAGGAAGACACTATGGGTCTGCTTACTTGGCTCCCTTTCTTTAGTAAGCTTGTTCTGAAGCTTGAAGACTGGGATTGTTTTCTTGTGGTTAGGTTTTGCTTTAGGGCTTTGATTAGATTTGATCAGGATTCTGTGTTAGGGTTAAGATTAGAGAATAGATGATTCTTTCTCAAGTGTGTTTGTTTGCCTGATGGCACTTCATTTCTTTTATCTGGTTATTGCTTGATAGCATGTTGCTTATCTTCAGTATGATTACTGTTATTTCATGTCTGGCTTGAGGTCGAGACGAGCTTGTGGAGGCTGAAGCCCCACACACATTTCCTCCCTCACTTGCATTGCATGCATTTTACTGTTAAAGCTGATGCTTTTGTCTGTTTTGGTGTATCATTGACATGATCCCTTAGGACTCTCATTTCCTCTGATGAGGACTTGATGATAGACTTTTAGGTTGAAACCTATGCATGACAACATCTAGGAGTTCCCTGTTCAAACCTCAACCATAGGATGAATCCATGGCATGATAACAGTAGGACTTGATAGTCTCCCTCCTAGTTGGGCCTGTTCTCTTCTCATCTCGAAGCAGTTTAAGATACAGTAATCATGAATGATTTCTTTCGTACGTTACGAGCCTTAAGCCATCTGAGGATGGATGTTTAGTATGGTACCCTTTGGGTGACATGCGACGCATTCACTCTCAGGTCATAGTCTCTAGTGCGGTCGAGATCGCAAACAATAAAAAACATTTCTTTCAGGAGATAATCCGTAGTTTCCCGAACTACGTTTGCTCTGATCTTTCATACCAGATGAAAGTACGTAGGCATAGGATGCGATATCCTAGCGAGCAACCTTTCCCCCGTAATCCCCCGTAGTTAGCCGAACTACGTTGACTCTGATTTCTCGTTCCAGACGGGAATACGTAGACATAAAGCGCGACGCTTTGCCGAGTCATTTTTCTTTTCTTTTTCAGCCAGCCTTGATAGGTAGATAGATTATAACCAACCCGTCCAAGTAAACAAACAAGCGAGGATCCCGTCGAGTACGACGGACGTGAGGGGTGCTAATACCTTCCCCTTGCGTAACCGACTCCCGAACCCAGACAATGGTTGCGATGACCTTGTCTTACCCTTTTTCGTCAGGTTTTTCCGATCGTTTCCTTTCCCGCTCTGAGGGATAAATAACGAAAGGTGGCGACTCTTCTGTTTTGCCGGCACCTTATTTTCGCGCAAGCGACAGTATCTCTCTTTTGTAATGAATTTACCAAATTCTTCATATGGTTTGCGATTTGTTCACGAAAAAGTAGCTCCAAATCATGGCATATCTCTAAAATTTGGCTTGGAGATAAGAGCAAGACTTGATAATTAATTGATTGCATTGTAGAGAAACTTTGCATAATAGTCCACCTTTTGGAATGTCATTTAACTAATCGCAATCTCACTGCTTCCCAAATTAAAATTCACATCATAACTCGATGCAATTCTTCAAGCCTTGAACATATGCCAAACTTTACGCTAATTAATTCAATCTTGACTTTCAATAAGTTTTGAACTTAAATTGAAGAATACTTGAAGCAAAAGCAACTCAACTAGTAATCCACTTGAAATGTCGCCTAAAACGAAACTGAGATAAGATCTAAGATTAGTTAGACCAAAGCCTTAAAATAACTCACACCATATGGCTCAAACCGATGTTTAACTATATGGTTTAGAATCCACTTGATCATATCTCAATTGTTCGACCACAAGTACATAGGCTCATCATTCCTTCAACATACTCTACAAATGCTTTGTGATCACATTAAACATCACCATAACGAACCCCATGACCTGAGAAGTCTCTAGATAATCATGGCGTCAGGCCAAATGATCATCTTAGAGAACAATCACCAAACATCACCATTATTCATGACAATAAAAGTAAGAAGGGTAGGACAAATTTAGGGTATGACAGTGTTCAACATAAAACAAATACATCCAAAAGGATGAAAATAAGAGACGTTGGATTTTCTATTCTTCCATAATTTATAGGGATTTTTACCCATAATAGGTCTGATAGAAATCATGTTCTGAATATAACATGTTGTATTTACTGCCTCTGCCCAGAAGTGTTTATCCATGTCAGTTTCTTAGATCATGGTACAAGTCATTTCTTGCAAAGTCCTATTCTTCCTTTCCATTACTCCATTCTGTTGTGGAGTCCTGGGACAGGAGAAATCATGTGAAATACCATGGGAATAAAAAAGATTCTCAAATTCTCCACCATGATCACTTCTAACTCAGACTATTTTACAATCTTTTTCTGCTTGCACTTGTGAGCAAAAGGTAGAGAACATAGAATGTGACTTATCCTTGTGTCTCAAGAATTTTACCCATGTCCAACGACTATAGTCATCAACCATAACTAATCCATACTTCTTTCTACTGATTGAGGTAGTTTTCACTGGTCCAAACAAATCAATGTGTAGAAGTTCTAACGGTCGAGAGGTGGACTCAACATTTTTCGCTTTGAAGGAAGTTTTGGAGAACTTTCCTTTTTGACATGCTTCACAAAGAGCATCTGAATACTTCAGATTTGGTAAGCCTCTGACAAGTTCAAGCTTATTTAGCTGAGAAATCTTCCTCATGCTAGCATGGCCCAAACGTCTATGCCATATCCATTGCTCCTCATTAACAAACATTAAGCATTTGATATTCTATTCACAGGGATCAGAAAGTCTAATCTTGTAAATGTTGTTTTTCCTTTTTCCGATAAAAAAGATTGATCCATCTTTGTGACTGACAGCCTTACAGGACTTCTGATTAAAATTATATCATAACCATTATCACTAAGTTGACTAATTGAAAATAATTTATGCATCAAACCATCTGTTGCACCCTAAAATTTGCCCACCAGTTTTCTAACTTTGACTAGCTTTTGTTTCGTTCACATCTGCATATCATTTAGGTCGCATTTTGCCCGTGTTATCAGCCGGATTGAATTTATCAGAATTTTATCCGCTTAGCTCGCGTTTCAGGCGATTCAAATCATTCAAATGAGAAGTTCAGTTTTGAAATCGGGCGAAAGTCGCTCTCCTCTTGGTAATTCAATCCATGTCGATAATATTTGCGCATCTCGGTGCTCGCCTATTTTTCATAGCATTTTTTTGCATTTTTGTTGCTATTTTTGTCTTATTTAATTATTTAGAATAGTTTTTATTTTATATTTAATTATGTAGAAAATGTTTTAAATAGGAATAGATGTTTTATTTTTAATATAGATTTTATTGGTTAGATTTTTTTAATTAATTTTTAGAATATAGTTTAATTTGATTTTATTAGGTATTTTCTAGAATTTAACCTTTTAGTTGTTTTTTTAATAGATTATTAATTAGTTTTATTTAGAATTTTAAATGGTTTAAGTTATTTTATTTTTAAATAGAAAATAGGAAATAGAAATTAGAATAGGATTTTTATTAAGTTTTTATTATTTGAAATTGATTTTGTTTTTTAGTTTGGAATTAATAGGATTAATTTTTATTTTATTATTAATAGTCAGATTTATTAAGTGTTTAGATTAGAAGTTAATTAATTGTATAGGTCATTAGAATTATTTCTTTAATTTAAGTCAGCTTTAATTGATTCAGCTTTATTAGCACATTAATATTCAGTTTTCAGCATCTCATTAACTCATTTAATCATCATCAGATTTTTAATCAGCATTTAAGTTTTCGTTTTATCATTAACCAAAGCCAGGGCCACGTGTCATCTTTTTATAAATACGTCTACTATTCATCTTCTTGGACCTGGAGCAACCCTAACCCCAAGAACCCTAAGCCAAGACCTAGCCGGCCCTGTCTCCTTCCTCCCCTACCTCCACCATCATCTTCAACGCCTCTTCATCCGTAAATCTCACTGAAACCTCAAACTTCACCTTCTAAAAACCCAGAAGTTTCATCTTTCCCAAATGAACAATAACCCCCTTCTGTTACCTACCCAAAAATAACTCCAGACCAACTCAAAATCACCAGAAATTTCTGAAAACCATGAATAACTTGACTCCATTTTCATCTCCATCTTCAACGAGCTCATCTCCAACTCACATTCACAACAACTCAATCGAAACCCATAAACACGCCCAGAAAAACCTTCTTCAACCTTACTTTCATCATTTCCAGATCTTCCAAACAACCACAATCAAAACCTCCTTCGAAAACCCACCATTCAAACACTTCAATCTTCTTTGAACTTCACCGTCAAACCCAACCATTGTCCACTTGACCCCCGTCGACTAACCGTGCGAAACCCATTTTCCAGAGAACTCAAACCCTTCACAACTCCATCGAGATCTAAAACCCTTACCTTCAAACCCAGAAATTCAATCAACTTAACAAACTCTAACCATCAACATCAACATCATTTTTCACATCACCATTCAACTACCATGAAAACCAGATGAAACACCCATCTCGCCTTCAAATCGAACAACCCATTTTCAGACAACCCACTTCATCTTTGTTAACCTTACAGTTAAACACATTTTAACACAACCCACTCCTAAATCACTCACAAAACCAAAACCACCGTCAACAACGATTTTCAATAGCATCCAACCTCACCACGACCATAACCTTTCAGAACCCCTACACAATACCCACCGAAAACCCATCCTCAAGAAAATCATACCCAAACTCATTTGACAAAACTAGAATCGGAATTGGAAGGAGAGTTGATTTTGAGTGAAGCGGAGAAAAAACATGTTGGACAGAAAGTGTTAGAACACAGATTGGTTCTTAATAATAACTCTTTGTTTTGATGATAACTGTTAGGAAATTTATATTCAAGAATTATATACTCTAAAATTTGTTTGAGAGTTTTACTGCAGATTGAAATAATATTAACTCTCTAGAAACAAATCTGTTTTGAATACAAGAAATTATCCTGACTCTGAAGCGCCAGATGCAACTTACAGAAGAATCTGATTGCTCCTTACAGAAGATCCTGAGCGTAATCTCCAGAAGTATCTGAAGCAAGAAGCTCCAGAACATTCTGAGTCAGAAGCATCTGAAGATAATCAGAAGCATCTGAAGATAGTCAGAAGCATCTGAAGCTGAAGCATCTGAAGCATAGAAGAATATTGATTGAAGAGTTTCTCAAAGCATTAGTCTACAGAAGTTTCTGAAAGTACCAACGCTGCCAAGTACTGAAGTTCTGTGTCAAATATGCTCTGATGTTCAACACGCTGAAAGCACACCTGCTGCAGAAGACTCTGATACAGCATAGTTCTGAATCTCATTAGAAGACTCTGATCCATTCAGACTCTGAAGAACTTGCTAAAAACTGAAGAAGAAGTATTCAAGAATATATCCGTTGGAGCTATTCAACGTCTCTTTCCTCATTTGTGCTAGACACACTTACACAGACAAAAAGGATTTTTCTGTGTCATCTACTTCTAGGAAAGGTCACTTGATGTGAAGACAAAAAGGCTCAGACCTTTTGGGACTCTCTTTTCAACGGTCAGCTTCATTGGATCAGCTTCCTATAAAAGGAGAACTTCACCACATTCTTCAGTGACACAAAATTTTCTAAAAAGAAATCATTATTATTCTAAGCTCTCATTCATCCTTATTCTTCTTAGAATTTATTGTACTTAAACTTAAGAGAAAAATCACTGTTGTGATAAAAGCTTTATAGAAGCATTAATACTCTTGTATTTAATTTACATTGATTGTAAAGGTTTTTCCTTAAGAGGATTCAGTTGGAATCAGTAGCTCTTGAGAAGACTAAGAACTGTTGTTCTTAGGTGTTACTATTGTAATCAGTTTGATTTAATAGTGGATTAAGTCCTTGATGAGAAAGGTAAATCACTCTAGGAAGGGTGGACTGAAGTAGTTGTTTAAACGAACCAGGATAAAAATAATTGTGTGATTATTTTTCAAGTCTTAATATTTCATACTTATTCAACCCCCCTTCTAAGTATTATCTCACCTTCAGTTGGCATCAGAGCTCCGGTTCTGAGTGTGCTACCACTTAACAGTGTCAGTAAAGATCCAGAGAGAAATACTTTGATATATATTTACTTGTTACCATGGCTGATAATTCAATGTCCAATATTAACAATAAATATGAAGAGAGGGATATGATCAGCACCAAACCCCCAATGTTTGATGGGGAGAAATTTGACTACTGGAAAGACAGAATTGAGAGTTTTTTCCTAGGATATGATGCTGATCTATGAGGTCTTGTCAAAGATGGATATGTACATCCCACAGATGGGGATGGCAAAAAGATTGACAGAAAATCTATGACAGATGCTCAGAAGAAAGACTTCAGAAATCACCATAAAGCCAGGACCATATTACTGAATGCTATTTCACATACAGAGTATGAGAAAATTACAAACAGGGAGACTGCTTTTGATATGTTTGAATCCCTAAAAATGACTCATGAGGGAAATTCTCAAGTTAAGGAGACAAAAGCTCTGGCTCTGATCCAGAAGTATGAGGCTTTCAAAATGGAAGACTCTGAATCTGTTGAAGCCATGTTCTCCAGATTTCAGATACTCACTGCTGGGCTGAAAGTTCTGGACAAGGGATATTCTACATCAGATCATGTAAAGAAAATCATCAGAAGTCTGCCTATCAGATGGAGACCAATGGTGACTGCCCTGAAGATGGCCAAAGATCTGAACAAGATCTCTCTAGAAGAACTCATCAGCTCACTAAGGAGCCATGAGATTGAGCTTGAGGAAGATGAACCTCAGAAGAAAGATAAAGGTAAATCTGTTGCATTAAAATCTAACAAAACTGCTAAAGCTTTGCAGGTCATTCAAGAAAGCTCTGAAGAATCTTCTTCTGAAGAAGAAGATGAGTTATCCATGTTGTCCAGAAGGATTAACAAACTCTGGAAGCACAAGGGAAAGAAGTTCAACAACTTCAGAAGATCTGATAACAAAAAGGAATCTTCTAGTCACAGAAGATCTTCCAAGAAAAAGGTTGTGTGCTATGAGTGCAAAGAACCTGGGCACTACAAAAATGATTGCCCCAAACTTCAGAAAGAAAAACCCAAGAAGAAGTTTAACAAAAAGAAGAAGGTTCTGATGGCAACATGGGATGACTCAGATGAATGTGAATCATCTTCTGAATCAGAAGAAGAATGTGCAAATGTTGCACTGATGGCCAGCATAGAGGATCAAGAGGAAGGTACCTCAGGATATGAATCTGAATCTGAATCTGATGATGATGCAGAAGAGGTAATGGCTAAACTTACCAAAGAAGAACTCATTAAAGTTTTAACAGAAGTTCTTAAAAGTTATAACAACATCAAACTCAAATACAAGAAGCTAAAAAGCAATCTTGAATCTGAGATTGACCTTCTGAAAACAGAACTTGTTGAGCAAAAAGAAATAAATTTGAAAATCAAAAATGACTTTGAAATAACTCAACAAGAATCTGATCTGAGACTAAGTCATGTGAAAATATTTTAGAAAAATATGACTCTAGTTTTCAGAGATTTCTCACTAAGAGCATAGACAGAAGCAAGATCGCTTCCATGATCTATGGTGTTAGTGGAAACAACAGAAGAGGCATTGGATATGAATCTTCATCTGGAAGCAATCCAAAACCTGTTGACAAACTTTTCATCAAGAAGACACCTCTGTATTCTCAATTCAAATTTGGTCACTTGAATGACATTAAACACACAAGCTCTGAGAAGAGTACTTATGTGTTTAAACCCAAGGCAAGTCAGAATAAACATTATGTTGTAAAACAAAAGTTTAGACAAACCTACAAACCAAATAACCCCAAAGGACCCAAGAAGATCTGGGTACCTAAAAACAAAATAATTCCTGTTGCAGATGTTCTTAGCAGCAAGGTCAGGACACCAATCATGGTACCTGGACTCTGGATGCTCACGACACATGACAGGAGAAAAGTCTATGTTCCAAAGCCTGGAACTTAGATCTGGAGGTGACGTGAAGTTTGGAGGGAACCAGAAGGGCAAGATCATTGGATCTGGCACTATTGGAAATGGTAAACTTCCCTCTATTACTAATGTTTTACTTGTTGAAGGGTTAAAGCATAACTTATTGTCCATAAGTCAATTAAGTGATAATGGTTATGATATTACCTTTAATCAAAAATGTTGTAAAGCTATTAGTCAGAAGGATGGCTCTATCCTATTTAGTGGTAAGAGGAAAAACAACATTTATAAAATAAATCTTTTAGAACTTAAAGTTCAAAATGTTAAATGCCTCTTGTCTGTTAATGAAGAGCAATGGGTCTGGCACAGAAGATTGGGCCATATTAATATGAGACGTATATCTCAGATTAATAAACTTAATCTTATCAGAGGACTCCCTAATCTGAAGTTCACTTCAGATGCTCTTTGTGAAGCATGCCAGAAAGGGAAGTTTTCAAAAACATCTTTCAAATCAAAAAATGTTGTTTCTACTTCTAAACCATTAGAACTACTTCATATTGATCTGTTTGGACCAGTGAAAACTGCATCCATCAGAGGCAAGAAGTATGGATTGGTCATTGTTGATGACTTTAGCAGATGTACATGGGTAAAGTTCTTAAAACACAAGGATGAGTCACATTCTGTGTTCTTTGACTTCTGCAAGCAAGTCCAGAATGAAAAGAATTTCAAAATTATAAAAGTCAGAAGTGATCATGGTGGTGAATTTGAAAATAAATATTTTGAAAAATATTTTTCTGAAAATGGCATTGCTCATGATTTTTCCTGTCCTAGAACTCCACAACAGAATGGGGTTGTAGAGAGGAAAAACAGAACTTTGCAAGAAATGGCCAGAACCATGATCAATGAGACAAATCTGGCAAAACATTTTTGGGCAGAAGCAATCAATACAGCATGCTACATTCAGAACAGAGTGTCTGTTAGACCTCTTCTGAAAAAGACTCCTTATGAATTGTGGAAGAACAAAAAGCCCAACATTTCATATTTTCATCCTTTTGGATGTATTTGTTATATGTTAAACACTAAGGAAAATCTGAGCAAGTTTGATTCCAAAGCACAGAAGTGTTTCATGCTTGGATATTCTGAACGCTCTAAAGGCTACAGAGTATACAATACTGAGACACAGATTGTGGAAGAATCCATTCATGTCAGATTTGATGATAAGCTTGGCTCTGAAAAGCCAAAGCAGGTTGATAACTCTGCAGATAGGGAAGTAGTCTTTATTGACTCTGAAGTTCCAGAAGCAGACAAACTTCAAGTGAAGGAACCAGAAGCAACTCCAGATGCTACTCCTTTAACTTCTCAGATGAATAACCTAAACATTTCTGAAGAGTCAACTATCAGAGGATCATCATCCAGAATTAAAGCTTCTCATCCAGAGGATGTCATTATTGGAAAGAAGGATGATCCCATCAGAACAAGATCCTTTCTAAGATCATCTGAAGCATCACTATTTGGACTAGTGTCAGAAATTGAACCATCTTCTGTAGAAGAAGCTCTGCAAGACAATGATTGGATTATTGCTATGCAAGAAGAGCTAAACCAATTCAGCAGAAATGATGTATGAGATCTAGTTCAAAGACCTCAAGGATTCAATATTATTGGTACAAAATGGGTCTTCAGAAATAAGCTAAATGAGAAAGGAGAAGTTGAGAGGAATAAAGCAAGGCTGGTTGCTCAAGGGTACAGTCAGCAAGAAGGTATTGATTACACTGAGACATATGCTCCAGTGGCAAGGTTAGAATCTATACGCCTTCTTATTTCCTTTGCTGCACAAAATAACATCACTTTGTATCAGATGGATGTTAAAAGTGCCTTTCTTAATGGTATTATAGAAGAAGAAGTTTATGTCCACCAACCTCCTGGTTTTGAAAATGAAAAATTTCCAGATCATGTTTTCAAATTAAAAAAATCTCTATATGGATTAAAACAAGCTCCCAGAGCTTGGTATGAGAGATTGAGTAATTTTCTTCTGGAGAAGAATTTCATCAGAGGCAAAGTGGATACAACTCTATTCTGTAAAACAATAAAGAAAGATCTTCTAATTTGCCAAATTTATGTAGATGATATTATTTTTGGATCAACAAATATTATGCTTGGAAAGGAGTTTGCTACATGTATGCAGGCAAAATTTGAAATGAGCATGATGGGAGAACTCAGATTCTTTCTAGGAATCCAAGTTAATCAAACTCCAGAGTGCACCTACATACATCAGACAAAGTATGTTAAAGAACTTCTGAAGAAATTCAACATGTCTGACAGCAAGCTGGCAAAGACTCCAATGCATCCTACTAGCTCACTTGGCAAAGAAGAGGTAAGTAAGAAAGTAGACCAGAAGCTCTACAGAGGTATGATTGGCTCTCTTCTTTATCTTACTGCTTCTAGACCTGACATATTGTTCAGTGTTTGTCTGTGTGCTAGATTCCAATCAGATCCTAGAGAATCACATTTGACAGCTGTCAAGAGGATTCTAAGGTATCTGAAAGGTACTTCTAATGTGGGTTTGTGTTACAGAAAATCTGATGATTTCAAATTAGTTGGATTCTGTGATGCTGACTATGCTGGAGACAGAGTGGAAAGAAAAAGTACTTCTGGAAGTTGTCAATTTCTAGGAAGAAATCTAATCTCCTGGTACAGCAAGAAGCAACCCACAATTGCACTTTCAACCACAGAGGCTGAATACATTGCTGCTGCTGGTTGTAGCACGCAGATGCTCTGGATGAAAAGTCAACTAGAAGATTATCAAATTTTTGAGAGTAACATTTCTATCTTTTGTGATAATACTTCTGCTATATGTCTGTCCAAGAATCCCATTTTACATTCTAAGGCAAAACATATAGAAATTAAGCATCATTTCATCAGAGACTATGTTCAGAAGGGAATCATAAATTTAGCCTTTGTTGATACAGATCATCAATGGGCAGATATTTTTACAAAACCCCTTGTTGAAGATAGATTCAATTTTATTCTGAAAAATATTGGTATGGATTTTTGTCCAGAATGATATTTATCAGAAGCAAATTGTTACAGATGCAAAAATGCTTAATTCATCTGAAGTATTTCTTCTGCGTATTTATTCTATTAATTTTTTTTTGTGAAACTCTGAACTAACCATCTTTAGAAGATCTGAATATTGGCTAACATTTCATTTCTTGAGAGAATTCAGAACAGCATGCAAGTAAACACGTGTCACACAAAATCTGAAGAGGTGGCGTGTACATAACTGAAGAGACGTTTGAAGTGAAATTTGAATAGTAAGAATCTTGGTTTTCCCCCCAAATTGTCAGAAGCATTTAATGTTTTGAAATGATTTTATTCTCTTCATTTAATGCTTGCTCAAACGTGCGTTTTTTTCTGACTTTTGATGTGCCTAAGTATTTAGTATAAATACTTGTTGTGTATTCACTTTCACACTTTTCACTCTCAGAATTTACATGCGTTTTCATCTCTTATTCTCTCTGCATAAAAACCCAAAACCTAAGTGTTTGAAAAAGCATTCTTCAATGGCGTCTTCTTCATCAACAACTGCTCAGTTCCAATCTACAATGGCTGCTGTGACGTCAGACAACTTAGGTGCTACTCCATATTCTCCTCCCAAGAGAACACTTCTAACACCTGTTGATAAACTAGAAGTCCTGTGTGAATCCATGGTTGAGTTTGATTCTCTGGATGACAATGGGTTTGATTTTCGCTCCATTGTTAGAGCTCAAGGATGGGTTAAATACTTTGATAGGTTGTTTGGACCAGTTTACCCTCTGCTTGTGAAGGAATTCTGGATTCATGCATCTGTTTATCCCAAGTTCATTTTATCATCTGTGCTGGGAAAAGAGATTATCATCACAGAGGATCTGATTAGAAGATTGATAGGTTATGAAGAAACAGATGGTGTTTCCCACTTGCCAGCTGGGCGTGTGGACATGGAAGAGGTTTATGAGGAAGTTATGACTGCTGGTCAAGCTTCTAACAGATTCAAAGATCTGAAGCCTGATTACAAGATTTGGGCCAAGATCTTCATGGGATGCATACATCACAGGAAGTCAACCAATTCCCCAGATTATGTCAACAATGAATAGATCTATTTTATGTACTGCCTTAGTCAGAGCAACAAGGTAGATCTTCCTTACATTCTGTTCATGCATCTGTGGAATCACATCAATGCATCTAGAGAATCTGTAAAAGAAAAAGGCCAGAAGATCAGGACTTGGATCCCATTTGGAAGGTTGATCTCAGATCTTCTCACTGAAAATGGTTTAGTGGCTGCTCTGTACGATGCTGGGGTTACAGAGGAATTAGAGTTTATTATGGGAAAGCCTCTGAACGCTAAAAGTCTTCTGAGACTCAAGATTGTAGATGAACTCACTACTGCTCCAAAGAGGCTGAATATGTCTGATTTGAATAAGAGGGTTCCAGTATCTGACTTTCCTCTATTCTTTGCTGAAGAACCCAGACATATAGTACTGATGTATATAGAGGAATGCAAGAGGGAAAGAATACCTGTTCCAGCTAATGTGTTTCAGCTTGTCAAACAACCACTACCAGATGCAGGAGAAGAAGAAGAAGTACCACTTCAGAGGAAAAGGACTCAGCCTGCAGAAGAATCTGAACCTGTCCAGAAGAAGGCTAAGATTGCTGAGAAGCCCAAGAATCTCTTAAAGAGAAAGGATTCTGAAGAAGCTGCCTCTGCATCTGCCAAGAAGATTAAAGTAAAAGGTACTAAGACTCCTGTTATTTCAAAAAAATTTGTTATTAATGATTCAACTATTAAGTCTGTTCCAAAACCACCTGTTACTCAAAAAACTTCTGTTACTGCCCCTAGTTCTGTCTCACCTCAAAAACAACACACTGCTTCTGTATCCAAATCATCTCAACCCAAAATACACATCAAGCACTTTATTCCACGTCCATCACCAACAGAACCACAACCAACAGAATCATCACCTACAGAACCACAACCATCAGAACCACAGCCATCAAAACAACAACAATCTGAAAAACAAAACTCTGATCAACCACAAACAGAAAATCAACCACAAGACTATGTCATACCACCATCAAATAATCCATCTTCTGAACCTGTTGCACCTGTTACTTCTGAACCCACAAAAGTAACTTCTGCTCCTGTTTCATCAGAACCACCATCCCAACAATCTGATACTCCTTCAGAACCTACTCATATCCCTGAGACAGAAGTTCTTGATATCACTCCATTAAAAACAGTGTTTCAAGTATCTTCTACCTCTTGTACACCTACAACATCCTCCAATTCATCTGAATCAGAAATTCACCCAGATTTTCTTGTCTCTCCATCCAAATACTCTAATATGAACCAACCTGAACCTGAACCTGAATCAACCATACCTGCTAAAACTCCCATTCCAAATCCTATGCCTCCACCTGCTCCATCATCTGAGATGATTGTTCCCACTTCCAATCCATCATCATCTGGTATATCTTGTGCCCAAGTTTCTTCTCTTTATCATAATCTATCTTATGGTTTCAAACTGAAAGATTTTTATGATAGAGTTGAACCTTCTGAACCCCTGAAACCTCTGAAACCAAAACTCAGACAGGCCCTTCCATCTGTGATCCTTTCCTATATTCATTCAATGAACAATGAAGGATCCTTAGCAATAATATCTGCAACCTCTTGTAAAGCTGTTGTTTCAGCTCTGCAACCTGCATCTGATAACACAGTTGCATCTGTTCAAACATCATCCCCTGCTTTCATACCATGTTCTAATTAACCCTTTGATGATGTTTGCCCACGCACAAGACCAAAACCTAATCTGCTTAATGCTTTAAACAGATCCTTACCTCAAAAACCAGAAATTCCTTTCATTCCATATTATCCCCCTCCTCTGATTTCCATCCAAAAATCACTGCTACCACCTACTCCCAAACCTAAACATATGACTCTGGAAACCTTGCTTAAACCACCACCCAGACTTAATATTGATCATTTATTTCAAACATTTTTGCAAGAAATACAGATGTCTTTAGGTACTGTTCAGAAGAGATGCTCTGAAACTATGGATGCAAATGAAACTGACATTATCTGGAAAGGATTCATCAATAGATTCAACACTGTAGCTTCCAATCTGAAGAACGTCTGTTCTGATGATGCAAAGCTCAGAGCTGAAAGGACTCAATTCTGGACTATCAACAAAATTGAACCTCTGCTTCGTCTAGATGCTCCTCCACCTCCAACAGAACCAACTGCCAATGCATTGACTATGACTCTGGTAGAACCCTCTTCAGGATCTCCAGAACCTATGGCAATTGACTCTGTTCAGGCTGCAGAACCTCCACCTTCTTCATCAGAGATAAAGACAGAACATTCAGACTTTGGAGACAAGATTGCTGCTCTGGAGGCTGGTCAGTCTGAAATAAAATCTTGGATGGCAAAGCAAGATATGAAATCTGACGATATGACAGAGTGGATGTCAAAACAAGATGAGAAGAATGAGACAATGACTAAGTGGATGTCAAAGCAAGAGCAATCATCATCTGAGATTACAGACCTATTGAAGATGCTTTTGTCAAAACACTCTTAGATTCTTTTTTCCTAATGTTTGTGCATCTGTTGTTTTGCATCTGAATTTTATTGTTATATCTTCTGATATTTACCTATGTACTCTTGCTCTGTTATTTTAAATGAATCAGTTTCTCTCCATTGAATTATCTATTTATTGTTCCTTTTATTTGTCTTTTTAAAAGTTTTTACTTTTTGCTTATGACAAAAAAGGGGGAGAAAATAAAGATCTAAACTGTTTAATATAACTTCACTAGAATGAATCTTCAGACAGATCTATTCTATCTAATATTTAAATTGACTATTTCAGAACATTTGATAAGAACACTCTATAAAAGAATCTCTGAGTTTCTCATATCATTTGCTTTTCTATCAAACTCTAAATCTTATATCTGCAAGATATTCTGACCCTAAATTGTTATAAGAACAAACAAGATCTAACTCTGAAGATTGCTCAAGATAAAAGGGAAGTTTCTATTCCTTTTTCATATTTAACTCAGGGGGAGATTCATCATCTCAGGGGGAGTTATAATTCTTTATGTTCAGTTAAATAAAATTTCTGATACTTTTTGTCATCATCAAAAAGGGGGAGATTGTTAGAACACAGATTGGTTCTTAATAATAACTCTTTGTTTTGATGATAACTGCTAGGAAATTTATATTGAAGAATTATATACTCTAAAATTTGTTTGAGAGTTTTACTGCAGATTGAAATAATATTAACTCTCTAGAAACAAATCTGTTTTGAATACAAGAAATTATCCTGACTCTGAAGCGCCAGATGCAACTTACAGAAGAATCTGATTGCTCCTTACAGAAGATCCTGAGCATAGTCTCCAGAAGTATCTGAAGCAAGAAGCTCCAGAACATTCTGAGTCAGAAGCATCTGAAGATAATCAGAAGCATCTGAAGATAGTCAGAAGCATCTGAAGCTGAAGCATCTGAAGCATAGAAGAATATTGATTGAAGAGTTTCTCAAAGCATTAGTCTACAGAAGTTTCTGAAAGTACCAACGCTGCCAAGTACTGAAGTTCTGTGTCAAATATGCTCTGATGTTCAACACGCTGAAAGCACACCTGCTGCAGAAGACTCTGATACAACATAGTTCTGAATCTCATTAGAAGACTCTGATCCATTCAGACTCTGAAGAACTTGCTGAAAACTGAAGAAGAAGTATTCAAGAATATATCCGTTGGAGCTATTCAACGTCTCTTTCCTCATTTGTGCTAGACACACTTACACAGACAAAAAGGATTTTTCTGTGTCATCTACTTCTAGGAAAGGTCACTTGATGTGAAGACAAAAAGGCTCAGACCTTTTGGGACTCTCTTTTCAACGCTCAGCTTCATTGGATCAGCTGCCTATAAAAGGAGAACTTCACCACATTCTTCAGTGACACAAAATTTGCTAAAAAGAAATCATTATTATTCTAAGCTCTCATTCATCCTTATTCTTCTTAGAATTTATTGTACTTAAACTTAAGAGAAAAATCACTGTTGTGATAAAAGCTTTATAGAAGCATTAATACTCTTGTATTTAATTTACATTGATTGTAAAGGTTTTTCCTTAAGAGGATTCAGTTGGAATCAGTAGCTCTTGAGAAGACTAAGAAATGTTGTTCTTAGGTGTTACTATTGTAATCAGTTTGATTTAATAGTGGATTAAGTCCTTGCTGAGAAAGGCAAATCACTCTAGGAAGGGTGGACTGAAGTAGTTGTTTAAACGAACCAGGATAAAAATAATTGTGTGATTATTTTTCAAGTCTTAATATTTCATACTTATTCAACCCCCCCTTCTAAGTATTATCTCACCTTCAGAAAGCAGAGACAGAAGGAGGTCGACGGATGGGGAGTGTGAAGAAGAAGACCGTTAGGGTCTCCGTTTTTGTTCTTTTTCATTTATTTTTCTTTTTTTTTCTTTTTTATTTTTGCTGGCTGAATGTTGATGGGCCTCCGGCCCGTTTTGCTGTTTACAGTTCACCCGTGTTTACATTTCTGACCCCCTCCCCCATTTCATTTTCTTTTTCTTTTGTCAAATAATTTATATACTATTTATTTAATTGGATATTATTCTTTTATATAAATTTATATTTTATTTTTGTTAATAAAATTTTGTAATTAGTTAATATATTAATTTCTTTTTATATCATGTTATACTTCTATATTATATTTTATTTTCTTTTAGAATCATATGTATTAACTTCTTTTTAGAGTTTTTTTAGAATATATAATTTCTTTTTTACATTTCTATTAGGGCGTATTAATTTTCTTTTAAAGTTTATATATTTTATTTTATATCCATCTTTATTTTTAGAGTCGAATTTTATTTCTCATTTGTTATTGGGCATTTTGTCTCACTCTTCTATCTTTTTGGTCGATGAAGAAGTTTCTTTCGATTCTCCGTCAAATTATTGATGAGAAATGAAGGATCCGAGACCGACTTTCTCTCCTCTTTCTCATTTTCTACTTTATGTCATTTTCATCCGTTTTTGTCGATGACGAGACCTCTATTGTTTTTCTGTCAAATTATTGATGAGAAACGATGAATCTAAGACCGACTTTCTCTCTTCTTTCTCATTTTTGACTTTATTTCGTTTCATCTGTTTTAGTCGATGACGACATTTCCGTAATTTATTACCAGTCAAATTATTGATGAATAATGTTGGATCCGAGACCACTTCTTTCTCTCCTTATTTCTCTTCATCTCTCGACTTTATTTTGACTTTTGGTGATCGATGAAGTCTTGTATCTGTAAGACGAGATCCCATTCGGTTTTGGTCCGTGCGACACGGTTCAATTGGAGAACGATCCTCAATATAGTTTCTCTATCTTGTCCATAGCACGGAAATCAATACGCGACCTCTTAAAGTTTGACTTCCCTTATAAGTCGAGATATTACGGTTTAGCGTCATATTGGTCCCGATTCGAAACATCATCAAGGATCAAAAGAGAAGAAGATGGGAATGGAGCTTGCGCACAATGTCAAGGGTCAACGGAACCACTCCGTTCGGTAACATATTTCTAATTCAAGTCTTTTAATCAACCGCCGAGCGTTGTGAGTTCTAAGCAATAGATACGTGGGAAATGATGAGTAGGGGGCCTCCTCTCATTCATCTAGAGTGTTTAGTGTATACCCTTTAGGCAATATGCGACGCATTCGCTCCTACGCCTTAGGTTTTAGCGTGTGTGTCCCGAGTTCCTTCCCGTTTAGGCGTGTCTTGGCCTAATTCCTCTTTTCTCTCACCCCCGTGCGATCAAGACTCCTTTCTCTCGCATCCTGGCAATTGAGATCCCCTCTCTTACCCCCGTGTAATCGAGACCCCCTTTTCTCTCGCCTCCGTGCGATCGAGACCATTTTCCGTAGTTGGCCGAACTACGACTGCTCTGATCCTCATATCTATTGAGAGTACGTAGGCATAAGATTGCGATAATCCTAGCGATCACTTTTCCGTATTCCCCCTTTAGGTAACCCGTACCTTTAAACCAATGACATACTACGTCCGTTCTACCGCAAACAGGTAACGCCTAAGTCTCCAATGGTCAAGCAGCAATACACCTAACTGCTAGAATGCGCGTGCTAGTATCGTCTATCTTTTCTCTCGCCCCTGTGCGATTGAGAACACCCTGTTTTCCCGTAGTTATCCTGAACTACGTTTTGCTCTGATTTCTCGTACCAGACGAGAATACGTAGGCACAAGACGCGATGTCTTGGCGAGCACCCCCCCCCCCCCCCCCCCCCCCCCGTAGTTTCCCGAACTACATTGACTCTGACTTTCCCATTGCACGAGGGAATACGTAGGCATAAGGAGGCGATGTCCTATCGAGTCAATTCTTTTCGTTTAGCATTAGCAGTTGTAGATAGTTTGTTTTTCACCCATAGACTAGACAACAAACGTGGATCCCTTCGAGTACGACAGACGTGAGGGGTGCTAATACCTTCCCCTTGCGTAACCGACTCCCGAACCCGAGATTTGGTTGCGATGACCAGACAACTTATCCTTTTTTTCGTAGGTCTTCTATGATCGTTTCCTTTCCCTCTCTTTGGGATAAATAACGAACAGTGGAGACTTTTCTGTATTTGTCGGCCCCTCTTCGCAACGATGCGATAACTGGCGACTCTGCTGAGGACAATTCCCATCCCCTAGGCGAGTCAATCCTAGCGCTTGTCTATTTTTGTCTTTGGGTATGTATATTTGTGTGTTGTATTTTCTATATTGTTGTATTTACATTTTCCACACCTTATTATAATATGTTGTTGTTGTGCTATTGGATGGTTGTTCCTTTGAGTGATAAGCCAAAACCCAAGCTTGAGGATACACATAGCATTAGAAGTGGAAAGTAGTGACGGACCTGTATGTTTTAGCATGCATTAGTCCCTGCGAAATTCGCGTTCAGACGAGGTTTTCTGTTGAAGACATCTCATCCTACCGGTCAGGACAGGGATGTTGGATCTGAAAGTTGTCGACTCTGGAGACCGATCACTTGGGAGTCAGCTAAGTGAGGCCGCTTCATTTGACTATGATGCCAAACTTGAAATGGTGAACGTATCATCGTTTCTCGCAAGTCTGTGACGCTGAAGAACGCATAGGATAATGAACCTTATCAGATATTAGGGCCATACCTGTGAGAGGGATTGGGGTTATGCAGGAAACTTGACCTCCAACCAACCTGGTATTTTGGTTTTCTCTTTAAAGCGGACTTTTGAACTTATCCAGTCAGCAGCGCAGCAGTTGTTCAGTGCTTTGTGGGATCTTTGATCCTTTGTTTGTTGCATCAGCATTTTGCATTGCATTTCATGTGCATCTCATGTTTGCATATCCATCCTCGGCCGGAACAGGGAGCTTACCCGTCTTTTGTCCATCCCGCAGTTAATTTCCAGACATTCGCACCAGACTTGAATTAGCTTCTAGAAGGATCATGGACTCAGGAGAGCAGAATCAGGTTGTTACAAAAGCAGAGTTTGAATTGATGAAGAACTAGTTGAATCAGCTCATGGAAACCATGACAGCTATGACTAGAGGAGAGGCCAATATTCAGAGGACTCCAATGAACAATGTTGCTCAAGCTTAGTCTGCGCAGATTCCTGTTGGAGAGCATACTATTGTCAGAGATATTTATTCATCTTCTCTTCATGACTCGGATTATTAGAATTTCACTTTCCCTGTACCAGATCTTCGAAGGGCTATTCCGAAGATTAATCCTAAGAACCCATAGACTGTTGAATTTATGAGAAGATATCGTCTATTGGATGAGAAACTTGACGTCCTGATGAGTTGGGATACCCTTAATTTGAATGCTTCGAGCATGTGTTTGGTGCCAGGCCTTGTGATGCCTCTGAAGTTCAAGACGTCAGATTTTGAAAAGTACAAAAGGGATAGTTTTCCGAAGTAGAATTTGGTGATGTTCTGCAGAAGAATGACCTCATATGTCCACAATGACAAGCTTATGATTCACTGTTTTCAGGAAAGTCTGAGTGGGGCATCGTTGAGTTGGTACATGTAGTTGGAGAGTGATTGCATCCGTTCATGGTCAGATATAGCTAATGCCTTTGTGAAGTAGTACAATTACAATCTTGACATGACTCCCAGCCGCATGCAGTTGCAGGAATTATCTCAGGCAGACAATGAATCTTTCAGAGCGTACGTGCAGAGATGGAGGGAGTTAGTTGCTCATGTTCAACCACCACTTTTGGACAGAGAATTGGTTGACCTGTTCGTGGATACCTTGCAAGGCCATTACTTTGATAAGATGATTGGTAGTAAGGTAGTGAACATTTCTGACTTGGTGATAGCGGGAGAACGTATTGAGAGCGAAATCAAGAGTGGAAAGATTTGAGACATCTCAGATAGCTCTGTTTATCAAAGCGAATCAATTGTCAGCTCTAAAGAGGAATTGGAGAAAGAAAGTAATGTTATCCCGGAATCTCCATTACCTCAGATTCAGTTTTCAGACGCTTCGAGTGTTCAGAGTCAGCAACCTGTTGGGTCTGTGTATCAGATATCTGCTCCCCTACAGAGTCAACATTCATACCGTCATCAGACGTGTCAACACGTCCGACGAAGACCAAGGAAGCCAAAGAGGCATTTTACTCAGTTGCCAATGTCGTACAGTCAGATGTTGCCGGATTTGATCAGAGGTGGGTTGATAGTGCCGAAGAAGACTATTCTAGAGATTCCTCCGTATCCGCCGGGTTTTAATGTCAACGCCCGCTGTGAGTACCATGCTGGGGCACAGGGGCATTCAATCGAAGACTGTAAGGTACTTAGAAGCAAGATTCTAACTCTGTTTGACTCCAACATGTTCTTTGTCACACCTCAGGGTATCCAGATCAACGATCCTCCTTCATCCAGTTATGTGGGTTCAGCTAATGTTATGGAGGGATTCACCGAAAGCAGATGTTCAGAAGAGTATCAGGCTGACTTCGACGAGGAATTCTGAAGATGGCTGGTTCAGCAGCAAATCAAGACTTAAAAGCCCAGTTCCCCGAAGCTGGCAATCTTTTTATTATGTCATTTCTTTGCGTTTGTAGTTTCTTTTCTGTTTAAGTGTGAACTTATTTGCAAATTTTATCTGTAGAACTTGTTTGTTTTCAATTGATAATGATAATGAAATGAATATGCATGTTTTGATTAAATTCATTCGTGTTCACTCAATGTTTTTTAATTGATGTCAAACACTTGTTTAGGCGGAATTCTTTGAGGGAGGATGACGAAGTTTAAAGACGCAAGCTTCTGATTGTATGCTTTTGAATAAAACCTCTGCTGATGATGTACATGCATTGTTTCAAATCCCTAAACACCGGAGATATAAGGATGATAATCCCTTGTCAACCCCTTTGAGCCTAGTAGTAGGAGTTTCTTGCTGAAAACGAAAAAACCCACAATCTTAACCTGGGACAGGGTAGGTGTCAGTTAATTTGACCGAGCGTCCGAATTGCAAAAAGGGTGTTCTTGTTCGAGGATCGATCACACCTGTAGAGGTCGTACCTAAAAAACCACAATGGTTATCCATCACCGACCAAAGAGTGAAACAGTCACAATCCTTTCAACAAGTCAGACCATCCGGTGTCACATGATTTGTTCCGAAAAAGAAAAGAAAAGAAAAAATAAAAAGCTCACTAAGTCGATAACTTGAAAACAAGTGGCTTAGGCAAAAAATTAGGGCATCCCGCTGGACTTCAAATTCAAAAGATACTCAAAAGAGCCAGTCCAGGCAAAAATAGGGAAATTGAAAAAATGACGATGAACAGGTCGTGTGACTCCAGGTACCAAATACGAAGAGTGACTGACTGTCACTCCGAAAACTTGTAGTTTCCTTAACCATCATTCCTGTCATTTAACCTTTGAGAGGTGAGCGCTTGTGTCAAATTAGTTGAATATAGGATTGGAGAACATCAAGGGGAGTGGGTGGGTTAAAATAAACTTTGAGCCTTATAGCCTTTCTTTCAAACTGTGAACCTGGCCACGTTACAACCTTCAAAAGACCTAATTGAAGCAGGTTGGTTTCGAAAGCATACTTTGGTAAAGATCATGTTGAAATTGACTCCTAAAAGGACTTTCTTACCCTTTGGGTATTGATATTGACATTCTGATAAGTGATGCATTCACTAAATGTCACAACTTTTTTCCAGTGAACAGACTTGGATTTCAAAACTGTCATATGCATTGCATTAATATTATATTTGCAAAACAATTTGTTTTACTTGCGAGTAAGCACTTGACATCAGGAGAGTTCCTACAGTGGAAAGTTTGATCGAGATAAGATACAGAGCGTTTGAGTACTCCGTTGAGCGAGGGCAAGTCATATCAAATGATCATCAAAGGAGTCATCCATCTGAATATCATTTAATCTGGGTCAGTCAGGTCGAGATTCGATAAATCTCTCAAACTTAGTCAGAGACACTTCTCCACATATCAACCAATCAGGGGAAAATCACTTCAAGGCTGGGACAGGTCACCCCCAAGAGCACATATATTATCCTTACCCAGAAGGCAGTTAATTTAAAGCACCTCTCCGAGGTTCATGATGTTAAGGCAGTTCATATTAAACCACCAGGGTACAGAGCTTTCAGATCTCCTTTCGAGGAAGATTTATACAGAGAACCCACAGGCTGGGGCAAGTTTGCAAGAAGGAACTGTTCCTCTCCACATCTTCAGAGCTGCTCAGAGCTACTCAAGCAGGTTCGGTCGGTCTTCAAGTTCAAGAAGAATGTCGGGAAGTCATGTTAACTATCCCCTGACCCTTCATAAATAATCCTGAAATCCCAATTGGCGCCTCGTTTCAAAATCCAATTCCCATTGGTACTCAGGAAAATTTCACCTGGTCTTCCTCAGCAAAGTCCAACCATACTTGGCACATCCGGTTAACCCCAGCGGAGTTGGCTTCACCTCTTCAGCATTTATTTTGCTGAAGTGATTCTTTTGCGTCCAGCTTTCCCCGGCAGCTTGAGCCTACATTTGCATTTTTGCATATAGTTATCATATTTGCATCATCTTTGCATTTCATCCTCAAATGCGTAGCATTCCTATTTCATATGGAGCACTGCGCCATAAAAAAAATTCAAACATGTGCATGCGAAGCATAAGCTAGTTTTTGTTAGCCTTCTGTGGCAACATGAATCAACTCTTCAATCAAGACAGTGGCATAACTCCAATGGCTTGGTTCAGTCAACTCATCTGCTTGCTTACTTTTGGGTTCTAGATCATACGTCGGTCGCACTTTGTCCATCAACTCTCTGATGATGACATCCCGAGCAGATGTTTCTCTCCGTCTATCATTAGATGATGCGAGATTTGGATATGATGTTTCTCTCCGTCTATCATTAGACAATGTGAGTGTTGTGGATATGATGTTTCTATCCGTTTATCATTAGACGATGTGAGTGTTTTGGATATGATGTTTCTCTCTGTCTATCATTAGACGATGTGAGTATTTTGGATATGATGTTTCTCTCCGTCTATCATTAGACAATGTGAGTGTTTTGGATATGATGTTTCTCTCCATCTATCATTAGACGATGTGAGTGTTTTGGATATGATGTTTCTCTCCGTCTATCATTAGACGATGTGAGTGATTTAGATATGATGCTTCTCTCCGTCTATCATTAGACGATGTGAGTGTTTTGGATATGATTTTCTTTTTGTCTACCATTAGACGATGTGATTTCAGATATTCTTCTTCCTGTCTACCATTAGACGATGTGATTTTGGATATTATTCTTCCTGTCTACCATTAGACAATGTGATTTCGGATATTCTTCCTATCTACCATTAGACGATGTGATTTTGGATATTATTCTTCATGTCTACCATTAGACGATGTGATTTTGGTTTGCTTCCCGTCTATCATTAGACGATGTGATCTTTGAATACGGTGTTCTTTCCGACGATGTACGACTGGGTTCCAATTGATTACTATCCTGACCAGACTGTAAATTTCCGGGTTCTTTTGTATTCAATCACCTTCTACCTTGAATGTCTGAAAGCAGTTGCTTTTCACCCATTCAGGTCCAAGTCGATTGAATAGGGGCAGCTGTTGCACCCTAAAATTTGCCCACCGGTTTTCTAACTTTGATTGGCTTTTGTTTCGTTCTCATCTGCATATCATTTAGGTCGCATTTCGCCCGTGTTATCAGCCGGATTGAATTTATCAGAATTTTAGCCGCTTAGCTCGCATTTCAGGCGATTCAAATCATTCAAATGAGAAGTTCAGTGTTGAAATCGGGCGAAAGTCGCTCTCCTCTTGATAATTCAATCCATGTTGATAATATCGGCGCATCTCGGTGCTCGCCTATTTTTCATAGCATTTTTTGCATTTTTTGTTGCTATTTTTGTCTTATTTAATTATTTAGAATAGTTTTTGTTTTATATTTAATTATGTAGAAAATGTTTTAAATAGGAATAGATATTTTATTTTTAATATAGATTTTATTGGTTAGATTTTTTTATTAATTTTTAGAATATAGTTTAATTTGATTTTATAGGTATTTTCTAGAATTTAACCTTTTAGTTGTTTTTTTAAATGGATTATTAATTAGTTTTATTTAGAATTTTAAATGGTTTAAGTTATTTTATTTTTAAATAGAAAATAGGAAATAGAAATTAGAATAAGATTTTTATTAAGTTTTTATTATTTGAAATTGCTTTTGTTTTTATAGTTTGGAATTAATAGGATTAATTTTTATTTTATTATTAATAGTCAGATTTATTAAGTGTTTAAATTAGAAGTTAATTAATTGTATAGGTCATTAGAATTATTTCTTAAATTTAAGTCAGCTTTAATTGATTCAACTTTATCAGCACGATAATATTCAGTTTTCAGCATCTCATTAACTCATTTAATCATCATCAGATTTTTAATCAACATTTAAGTTTTTATTTTATCATTAACCAAAGTCAGGGCCACGTGTCATCTTTCTATAAATACGTCTATTATCCATCTTCTTGGACCTGGAGCAACCCTAATCCCAAAAATCTAACCCTATCCGCCCAACCCTAACCCCAAGAACCCTAAGCCAAGACCTAGTCGCCCCTGTCTCCTTCCTCCCCTACCTCCACCATCATCTTCAACGCCTCTTCATCCGTAAATCTCACTGAAACCTCAAACTTCACCTTCTAAAAACCCAGAAGCTTCATCTTTCCCAAATGGACAATAATCCCCTTCTGTTACCTACCCAAAAATCTCATCTTCAAATCCACGTTCTGTTCTTGAAGTACCCAGAAATAACTCCAGACCAACTCAAAATCACCAGAAATTTCTGAAAACCATGAACAACTTGACTCCATATTCATCTCCATCTTCAACGAGCTCATCTCCAACTCACATTCACAACAACTCAACCGAAACCCATAAACCCGCCCAGAAAAACCTTCTTCAACCTTACTTCCATCATTTCCAGATCTTCCAAAAATCCACAATCAAAACCTCCTTCGAAAACCCGTCATTCAAACACTTCAATCTTCTTCAAACTTCACCGTCAAACCCAACCATTATCCATTTGACCCCCGTCGACTAACCGTGCAAAACCCATTTTCCAAAGAACTCAAACCCTTAAAAACTCCATCGAGATCTGAAACCCTTACCTTCAAACCCAGAAATTCAATCAACTTAACAAACTTTAACCATCAACATCAACATCATTTTTCACATCACCATTTAACTACCACGAAAACCAGATGAAACACCCATCTCACCTTCAAATCGAACAACCCATTTTCAGACAACCCACTTTATCTTTGTTAACCTCACTGTTAAACCCATTTTAACACAACCCACTCCTAAATCACTCACAAAACCAAAACCACCATCAACAACGATTTTCAACAGCATCCAACCTCACCACGACCATAACCTTTCAGAACCCATACACAACACCCACCAAAAACCCATCCTCAAGAAAATCATACCCAAACTCATTTGACAAAACCAGAATCGGAATTGGAAGGAGAGTTGAATTTGAGTGAAGCGGAGAAAAAACATGTTTGACAGAAAGCAGAGAGAGAAGGAGGTCGATGGATGGGAAGTATGAAGAAGAAGACCGTTAGGGTCTTCGTTTTTGTTCTTTTTCATTTATTTTGCTTTTTTTTCTTTTTTATTTTTGCTGGCTGAATGCTGATGGGCCTTCGGCCCGTTTTGCTGTTTACAGTTCATCCGTGTTTACATTTTTGACCCCCTCCCCCATTTCATTTTCTTTTTCTTTTGTTAAATAATTTATATACTATTTATTTAATTGGATATTATTCTTTTATATAAATTTATATTTTATTTTTGTCAATAACATTTTGTAATTAGTTAATATATTAATTTCTTTTTATATTATGTTATACTTCTATATTATATTTTATTTTCTTTTAGAATCATATATATTAACTTCTTTTTAGAATATATAATTTCTTTTTTACATTTCTATTAGGGCGTATTAATTTTCTTTTAGAGTTTATATATTTTATTTTATATCCATCTTTATTTTTAGAGTCCAATTTTATTTTTTATTTGTTATTGGACATTTTGTCCCATTCTTCTATCTTTTTGGTCGATGAAGAAGTTTCTTTCGATTCTCCGTCAAATTATTGATGAGAAATGAAGGATCCGAGACCGACTTTCTCTCCTCTTTCTCATTTTCGACTTTATGTCAATTTCATCTGTTTTGGTCGAGACGAGACCTCTATTATTTTTTTGTCAAATTATTGATGAGAAACTATGGATCTGAGACCGACTTTCTCTCCTCTTTCTCATTTTTGACTTTTATTTCGTTTCATCTGTTTTGGTCGATGACGACATTTCCGTAATTCATTACCAGTCAAATTATTGGTGAATAATGTTGGATCCAAGACCACTTCTTTCTCTCCTCATTTCTCTTTATCTCTCGATTTTATTTTGACTTTTGTGATCGATGAAGTCTTATATCTGTAAGACGAGATCCCATTCTGTTTTGGTCTGTGCGACACAATTCAATTGGAGAACGGTGCTCAATATTGTTTCTCTATCTTGTCCATAGCATGAAAATCAATACGCGGCCTCTTAAAGTTTGACTTCCCTTATAAGTCGAGCTATGACATTTTAGCGTCACATTGGTCCCGATTCGAAACATCATCAAGGATCCAAATAGGAGAAGATGGGAATGGAGCTTGTGCACAATGTCAAGGGTCAACGGAACCACTCCGTTCGGTAACATCTTTCTAATTCAAGTCTTTTAATCAACCGCCGAGCGTTGTGAGTTCTAAGCAATAGATACGTGGGAAATGATGAGTGGGGGGCCTCCTCTCATTCGTCTAGAGTGTTTAGTGTATACCCTTTGGAAAATATGCGACGCATTCGCTCCTACGCCTTAGGTTCTAGCGTGTGTCCCGAGTTCCTTCCCGTTTAGGCGTGTCTTGGCCTAGTTCCTCTTTTCTCTCGCTCCCGTGCGATCGAGACTCCTTTCTCTCGCATCCTGGCGATTGAGATCCCCTCTCTTGCCCCCATGCAATTGAGACCCCCTTTTATCTCGCCTTCGTGCGATCGAGACCGTTTTCCATAGTTGGTCTAACTACAGTTGCTCTGATCTCTCATATCTGTTGAGAGTACGTAGGCATATGATTGCGATAATCCTAGCGAGCACTTTTCCTTTTTCCCCTTTTAGTTAACCCGTACCTTTAAACCAATGACATACTACGTCCGTTCTACCGCAAACAGGTAACGCCTAAGTCTCAAATGGTCGAGCATCAATACACCTAACTGCTAGAATGTGTGCGCTAGTATCGTCTATCTTTTCTCTCGCCCCTGTGTGATTGAGAACACCCCGTTTTCCCGTAGTTAGCCTGAACTACGTTTTGCTCTGATTTCTCGTACCAAACAAGAGTACGTAGGCACAAGATGCGATGTCTTGGCGAGCAATCCCCCCGTAGTTTCCCGAACTACGTTGACTCTGACTTTCCCATTGCACGAGGGAATACATAGGCATAGGGGGGCGATGTCCTATCGAGTCAGTTCTTTCCGTTTAGCATTAGCAGCCGTAGATAGTTTGTTTTTCACCCATAGACTAGACAACAAGCGTGGATCCTGTCTTTGCAGCGATGCGACACCATCAACCAGAACAACATCAATAATAGAAGGAAGTTTACCATTACCAAAAGTTCCAGAGCCAATGATTTTACCCTTCTAGTTTCCTCTGAAACCAACGAAGCCTTCAGGCTTATGTTCCAGACTTTGGAACATATGCTTTTTTTCCCGTCATACGTCGTGAGCAATCACTGTCCAGGTACCATGATTGGTGTTTCAACCGAGCTTCTAAGAATATTTGCAACATAAATTATCTTATCCTTAGGTACCCACTTTCTGGGTCCTCTTTGTTAGTTTTCCCAGAGTATTTAATAACCTTGGGTTTATGTGCAACAGGATAATCAAGCGGAATTTATGCATGATATTTAAGTTTAGAAATAGATTTCTGTGTCGGTGGGGGTTTCTGTGCAATCTCAGAACAATCAAGCTCAGTGCCAGAAGGCACAAAATGGTAATAAAGAGGTTTTGGTTTTACAGGATGACTTTCGTCAATATCAAAAGTTTCTGTACAATATTTGCTTACAGGATGACATAACTAGTATCAGAAACATTAGAGACTAATTCTTCTTCTAGTTTAGAATATTTGCTTTTCAAAGCACAATTACTACTTTTTAAAGAAAAATATTTTTATTTAGAGAAGAATTATTCTGCCCAAGCTTATCTCTAGCTTCATAAGTAATTACATGAGATTTTTTAAGATCCTTGTATTTACTTTGAAGAGTTTGATATCTTTCCAGCATTTTTTAAAGACACGACTCTAATTTACAATGAGAGAGTTTAGATAATACCTCTGAGTCAGAGTCTGATTCTGATATCATTTTATCTTCTGGTTCTCTAGAAACTTCAGCGTCAAATGTTGTTGCCACTAGCGCAACATTTTCCCATTCTTCATCAGAGTCGTCCCAAGTTGCCATGAGTCCCTTCTTGACTTTGATGAAGTTCTTCTTAGGATTCTTGTCTTTCTTAAGCTTTGGACACTTGTTCTTGTAATAACCTAGCTCATTACACTCATAGCAGATGACTTCTTTTCCAGAACTCTGCTTCTTTTACCCAGATGATGAGTCATCACGACTTTTGTTCCTTCTATATCCTCTAATATTTCCTTGCCTATGTTTCCAGAGTTTGTTGATCCTTCTGGAGATAAGTGATAGCTCATCTTCTGAGTCTTTATCAGAATCTTCTAATTCTTCCTCATCTTGATAAGCCTTTGCCTTTTCAGGTTTAAACTTAAGAGAAATAAATTTACTCTTTTTTTGAGGTTCATCTTCCTCCATCTCTATCTCATGACTTCTTAAAGAACTAACAAGTTCTTCAAGACTTATACTATTCAGATCCTTGGATATTTTAAGAGCAGTTACCATAAGTCTCGATTTCTTGGGAAGACTTCTGATGATCTTTTCTGACATGATCAACAATTGAGTATCCTTTGTCCAGAACTTTAAGTCCTACGACTAGAATTTGAAACCTTGAAAACATATTCTAAAATGTTTCATCATCCTCCATTCTGAATGCCTCATATTTTTGGATTAAGGCAAGCGCCTTTGTCTCCTTAACTTGAGAATTTCCTTCATTAGTCATTCTTAAAGAATCAAAAATAGACTTGGTAGTATCTCTGTTGGTTATCTTCTCATACTCAGTATAAGAGATATCATTTAGCAGTATAGTTCTTGCCTTGTGATGATTCTTGTAATCTTTGTTTTGTTGGTTGATCATAGCACTTCTAGACACTTTTTCTCCTGTAGAATCAAATGGGTGAGTGTAGCCATCAACTACAAGATCTCAAAGATCTACATCGTAACCACGAAATAAACTTTCAATTCTATCTTTCCAGTAGTCAAACTTTTCACCATCAAAGACTGGTGTTTTGACACTGTAATGATCTTTCTCTTTTTGAATAGGATTAGCATTAGTTGCAGTCATGATATCTCACATAAATACTGGATCGATACTGAACATGGTGAAGTGTTGATAAAACTTTTATAACAATCAGAAGCGGAGCTTTGATGCCAATTGAAGGTGTGAGAAAACACAAGAAATAGGGGTTTGAATTGGGTTTTAAAAAAAGAAAGCTTTTTATGAAACTCAAACAAAGATCACAAATAAACTAACAAGAGAGAAAGACACACGATATATCCTGGTTCACTTGAAAACTATCAAGCTAATCCAGTTCACCCGCCAAGGTGATTTCTCCATATACACAAGGACTTAATCCACTATAATCAACTGATTACACTTCACTAGCAACCGCTAGTGACTAACAACCAAAAGACTAACTGTCTCTTCTTAAGGATTCTGACCTAATTGGTCCCTTAAGGAATCACAAACAACTGTGTGAACAAAAATGTTTTCAATAAATTGCTTTTACACAAGTAGATATAAACATTATTAATAGCTTAAGTGACTTAAAAAAAACTTATACAATATGAACAATGTTATTTCTTTGTATTTTGGTGCTTTAATATTGTTGCTTTAGTTCTTCATAGTTCGTCTTCGTTCGTCATTTTTTTTCTTCAAGTAATAAAGTCCTTATATAACCAGAAAAAAGATTTGTTGGAGGGTAGATGAGGAATATCTTTTATATAGCTGGCGACTTGAAATAATATCGTTACGCAGGGATGAAAATCGTACACAAAAGTTGTCGTTTGTACTTCTAAATCAGGGTAGTGGAGTGGTAGTGGAATAGAACGTGTTTGATATGTACAATGTACTATTTCCCTCATAATCGTTTGATCTTATCTTCTGTACATCAGAGGGTTTTGAATAGAGATGAGTGAAGCATGAGTAGAAGAGTTGATCATTGGGTCTTCAGAGTCTTGAGTCATCAGAGTCTTCAGAACTTGTTCACCAGAACCTTGTCTTCAGAGTCTTAAGCATCCAGTCTTTAGAATCTTGGTCTTTAGTACCTTAAGTCTTCAGAACATTGTTCAGCAGAACTTTGTCTTCAGAGTCTTCAATACTTAATCTTCAGAAACTCAATTCTTCAGAACTTTGTTAAGCAGAACCTTGTCTTCAGATCGTTGTTCAGCAGAACTTTGCCTTCAAAGTCTTCAATACTTAATCTTCAGAAACTCAAGTCTTCGGAGTCTTCAGAACTTTGTTCAACAAAACCTTGTCTTCAGAGTCTTCAGCACTTAGTCTTTAGAAGATAATAACTTCAAAAGCTAGACAACCTTCAGAAATAAGACATCAGAGTCACACTCAGAACCAAAATCCAAGAGAGTATTGCAGCAACAACATATTGTCTTAGAATCTTTCTGAATGTGAGTAGATCAGAAGTAGACTTGCTTCTATGGCGCAAAAGCGACTTTGGTCCGATCAGAGTGAAGTTATAGTCTCTATCAGAGTCACAACTTTCTCTATTAGAGTTAGAACCTGTTTGTTAATTCTTCAGAAAAACAAACGTTAGAGTACCAAAATTGTTCTCACACAAATACTACTTTGTTATTATCAAAACTTAGAGATATCTAGCATAACCAAATCTTGTTCTAACAATTTCATCTCCCGCTTGGTGAGATGTCTATCACACTCAACAATGTCTCATATTTGCTATATCTTCCGATTAGGGGGAGACTCTAGATCATGGAAGGATTACTAAAGACGAGATACTCGAGATGATGGAAAAGTATATGGGGGTTAACCCAACAAAGGTGAAGGAAGAGTTGGATAGAACCATGGGTGCTCACGCTAGGTTTGAATACCTAAAAAAAGATATATATGAATGAGATCCTGAGAGCATAAAAGGCTACAGGCGACGATGAACAAATGACATTCCACAGATTGCATGCTATGAGAGCATACTTGTTATATTTGATTGGCATTGCGATTTTTATGGACAAGAGTGCAATTTATACAAATGTCGTCTACTTACGGTACTTTGAGAGTTTCGATTGGATCCATGAGTACAACTGAGGGGCTGCTTATTTGGTCTACTTGTACTCGAAGTTGAGAGAGGGTTGTATGTGGAAGACGAAGCAGGTCACATGTAGCATCACATTACCGACACTAATATTTATTGGTTTTTTTTAACGTTTCTTTGTCATTTTCATTTCATCTTTACAAATCCATTATTGATGATTCGTGTGTTCCAAACTTTTCATTTCAGGCTTGGATCCTCCAGCACTTTCAGCGTATCTCCGGCTGGGTGAGTGTACCAACTTACATTGAGGATATGTCGTGTCGTACTGCTTTTTTCCCGCTCGAAAGGAACCAGGCGACCAAGCCTTTTAAAGTGTATCTTGACCGTTTGGTTGCCGAGGACATGCATTTCAATAACTATGTTGATCACTGTGAAACACAACCATTTGACGAGATAGTGTTATACTCTGGATGGTTGACTTGCGGATCCCATCTCACTGCTCCTCATCTGCTTGAGCACGTCATGCGGCAGTTCAGCTACACTCAGACCATTCCCAGACACCCTATTGTCTCTGCTCCTCCTACTTTGACATGTAAACAGATAAATGACATGTTTGATGATTATGAGAGTCATCTCGTACCAAATGAGGCATGAAGTATCATAGCTGTGAGCGAATGGAGCTACGTCGAAGGGTATATCAGATGGTTCTTCAAGGTGTCACATCCGCACATGGTGCATGATGCTCTAGGAGATCCACCGAGACCAACTCATTAGGAGATACTAGAGGAGGAGCAAGCACGATTAACCATGATGATAATGTTTTTCCTAGATATCGTCGCATAGAGGAGATTACATAGGTAGGCATTGACAAAGGTATCTTTCCTGATGAGTCTGTTGTGAGGCAGATCCTAGATGCCATCGTGACAGAGGCACGAGAGACATTGATATATCAGAGACAATGCTAGAAAACAGGGGGATTGATGGCAGAGGAGACAAAGGAGTCAAAGGAAGCAGAAGAGGCAAATGAGATGCAGTCAAACATACACAGTAGTGCTTTAGCATATAGTAGTAGTACTATGAACTGTATTTTATTTTGACATCATGCTACTCTATCATTGTTCTAGACTTTTTTTTTTTTTGACATTTATTGCTCTTTTAATTTATATATGACATTTTTGGACCATATGGAATTATGTATGTCATTTTTTACATTTCGATTAGATGGTTTAAATTTGTATTTGAATACACATAAGCATAACTTAACATGAGGAGTTATGTTTCGATAGGTTACAAAGATACATCTCCGTAAAATAATCAAAAATACATCTCCGAAATATTCTAATATTCAATTAGAATTTGATACATTTGGAAATGCATCTCTAAAATCTGAAAACATTAAGGTATTTTCGCATGATACTTAAAAAAATATAAATAATGCATTAAAAAACTCTCTTTTTTAAAGCACACCCTCGTGTATACAACCCATAATGAAACGGTGAACAAATCTAAACTGTTTTTGCTCCACTGCGTAACCGCTTGTAAGCCCATAAACATTAAGAAAACCACCTGTTAGAAACTCCTCACTTGTGCAAAAAGAAAGGAAAGTATGTTATACTTATTACCCATATGAACCATATCATCACATTTTCTTGTAATCTTGTTCTTCTAACAGTTTCTTAACTTATTAAATATTGATGTTCTTTTGTCTTATTTCTTATTTTGCATTATGTTTATAGTCACTTGCTTTCTTGTTTGTTTAATCGCGTATAAGTAGTCTTATTATCTTAAGATTGTAGGACTCTAATGATAAGTCTTATTTAAAATTTATTACGGATAAAAATATTTATTTTAATCTTAGTGATTTCATTTTTGTCAGCATGCAATTACATAATTTTAGACAATCGATTCAAAGATTAAAAAAGAAGCATGATTGTCTGACACATTGATATTAAACAAAATAATTAAGAGTTTAATTGATATGTACTAACAGTGTAAAGTAATTTACAGGTGACAGAATGCATAAAAATGATTAGTTAATAATGTAAAATGATTTTACGTGCATACCAATTAAATTCAATGATTCATATATAAAAATAATTTTAATCATAAGAAATATGAGACAATCGAATATATACACACTCATCATTTTTTTAATAAAATTTATGCACAACATATTTACATGAAATATGCAAAAATATAAAATTACTAGTATTTTCAAACTATATGATTTACCTAATATTTAAGTTAAATATGCATAGCCGAGAATATGAAGATTTTAGCAACAAAATTTATTTTTTATTACTTAAAGATTAAAAAGGATGTGTAAAATATTATTGTTTTGAATACATGCTTTACCAATGTAGTTGGGCCGTGTCCATTTGTACAAAGAAAATTTTACTTCATACCTTATCATTTATTCTTCTACCCATACCTTCTATATTTTTTAACCAAAATATCCTTATATAAATAAGTATAAAATTTTTCTAATTTAATTATTTAATCTGAAATTTAATACATAAATTTATCTTTAAACACTACTTGATTGATATGTTTAACAAATATGGCAAGTATTATATACTTTTCGTAAAAGTATTATATAATTTTGTTTATAAAATTTTTAAACTTTAATTTTTTAAAAATTTTAATATTATAAAAAATGAAAAACAAATTATCCATATTTGTTAAACATAATTTCACAAGCCTTAACCTGTTATCTCTCCCTGAATCCTCCAAGTTGAATCCTCATAAACCCTAATTTGGTGTCGTCCTATAAATTGAAACCTACTGCTCCTTTATTTTCATCCAACAAACAATCTGCTTTCATTCATCTGTTTCGTGAAAATTTTACCCCATATCCTATCATTTATTCTTCTACCTTTATCTTATATTTTTTTTACCAAAATATCCTCATATAAAAAAGTGTAAAATTTTTTTCATTTAATTATTTGATATGAAATTTAATAAATAAATCTAATTTTAAACACTACTTAATTAATATTCTCAATAAATATGAAAAGTATTATATATTTTTCGTAAAAAGATGTTAAGGATACTAATTTACATTTGCATGTGATTTGAATGACAATAACTATATACAACACGATTTTTGAGCTAGTAGTTTTTTTTTCTAAATACTTCAAGTATGAGCCAACTTGTTTGAAGAAAGATGATGGAAATAGCCAATATCTCGAACCATAATTATAAGTTACTTCATAGTTGGGCTAATTATTAAAAAATTATAAATGATGCGGGTATGAGGTAATTTGAAGATAATAGTTGAAAGACATTACGGTTCAAAGAAACTGATATAATAAACATAAAATAATTTTTGAAGAACAGTTTCTCATGATATCAGCTATGAGGTAATTTGAAATTAGAAGACATTGAAAAAAAACTAAAAACATAAAATATATATTTTTGATAATAAATTGAAATTAATAAAAATATCAGTTTTTAAAAATATGGATAATTTGTTTTTCATTTTTTATAATATTAAAATTTTTAAAAAATTAAAGTTTAAAAATTTTATAAACAAAATTATATAATACTTTTACGAAAAGTATATAATACTTGCCATATTTGTTAAACATATCGATCAAATAGTGTTTAAAGGTAGATTTATGTATTAAATTTCAGATTAAATAATTAAATTAGAAAAAATTTATACTTATTTATATAAAGATATTTTGGTTAAAAAATATAGAAGGTATGGATAGAAAAATAAATGATAGGGTATGAGGTAAAATTTTCTCTTCAGAAAGATAATGTTAGACAAATTAGGGCCTACCCTATAAAATTAAATTGGTGACTCCATTTAGTTTAGTCTATTTAATTGGTAATTCTAAAGTGTTGGGCCTAGAATAGTGTATAATATTATTTTTATAAAAATAATAAATTATATAAAGTTTAATAATAAACATTAATATTTAATTTAAAATATTTTAATGAGAATGTTTGGATTGGTCATATTGCGTTTCACACTTCCTAGCTCTATGCTTTATCAAAAAAAAGTGAATAAAATTAGTTTTTTAAAAATAGAAATAATGTGTTAGAAAAATCTGGTCTATAATAACGAAATAAACAATTACATAGGTTTCAATGTTGACGAAGGTTCTTATGTGCATCTCCCCCTCCTGGAGCCCAGATATCATATATACCCCCAAAATAAAAAGCCTTCAATATTAGAAGAAAAGCCCCTATACCTAACAAAATTAAGTGAATACCTAAAATAGTAGTCATTTTATTTCTATCTTTCCATACATAACCAAAGAATGGAAAAGATTCTTCAAGAGTCTCAGGTCTCAGAAGTGCATGATAAATACCGAAGAGTAGTATTTATTGTTAATGATGAAAACTAATTTGGTTTAGGGGAAAAAATATTGAATAGTTGTACGTTATTAATGCAAGCTATGCATGAAGTACAAGAGACACTAGGTCAATTGGCGATCATGTTCAATTTCAAAAGGCATCACCAATTGGATTAGTGACAATATAACTCTAATAAGGTTTGTAGGTTGTGCAGCTACATGTCTTAGCATTTTTATGTTATGTCTTCACTTACAAGTCATATGTTATGTCTTGACTTGCAAGCTTTGTAGACGTGTAGGATGTTTGCACATGGATATGTAGTATTAACAGTTGGATTGACGATAGTTTTTAATTTTTGATATAAGTCATCAACTGACTTGACCAGAAGGGAATTAATAGATCGCCACACGTCTCTGATCTACTGTTTGTTCACCGGTGGTAAGAAGAAGGAGTGAAGTGTACTTGAATATTTGACCTTCTAGTGAAAGAGGGTATTTATAGAGAGACCCCAGCGCAGGGTCAACGATCATTTGAGTTCGGCTGGATGGTCAGACCCAACCCAAGTGACTGTTAGGGCTTATGTGGCGTAGTGAAGACCATGATGTGGTCTTCACTCTAGGTCAACTGTCCCGTGATCTCCGGAAGGTGGGCTAACCTGCTCTTTCGGAGGTGGGTAGTTGTTTGATGATGTGTCTTCGCGGAGGGGTGCATGTGGAGAACGTGTGGAGGACACGTTATTCTTCCCGACTATGGAAGGTTATGTCCGTATAGGTAGCGTCTGCTCGATGGAGAATCCTTGTGCTCGACGTACGTGATATGGGCCGTCTTGGGCCTTCCCAAGTATCATTGGGTTGGGCCTGTCCGGTCAAACCTGGGCCCAGACCAGAACAGAAGCCCTCCAAGTCGTAGCTCTGAGGAGAGAGAGAGGACTTGATGACATTGTCGGACAGGGAGCATGCGCGGGGAGAGATTTCGTACGTGTGTTTCGTGAGGACGTGCGAGCATGGACGTCTTCGGGTTATCGAGAACGCGTCCTCAACAGACATTATTAGCGGGGAGATATGAAGGGATGCGACTGTCAGACTACGCCACGTGTCAAACATTGGACGAGCCATGTGGGGCGGTTACCTTAGGGCACTCAAGTGCCTAGGGACGCTTCGAGTCCCGAGCTGGGGTATAAGTAAGAGAGCCCCCGTCCATTCCTCATTTTCGCTTCTGCTTTCTCTCACACACGACGATTCTTCTGCTTGTGTCTGTTCGTCACCACCGTAAATTAATAAGTTCCATTTCCTTTCTCTTTTCTTATTTCGTGTATTTAAGCCAGGGTCGAGGCGCCTTGAACGCCCCGAGGAGGGAGACGAATCTCCGCCGCGATAGGCCGTGGTTTTCTTGGTTTAGGATGAATTCGCCGAGGACGAGCGAAGTGATAGTTTGAATCCCCCGGGGACAGATACTAGTTTTTGATGAACGTCCCGAGGACGAACGATATGACTACTTGAGTGCCCCAAGGAGGATATGTGGGTTAGATGACTTCCCCGGGGAAGGATGGTAGGGGTCAGACGAACCCCACGGGGACGCGTGGCAGGATCGTGGGCGTTTCCGGGGCCGACGAGGGATGCTGGATGATCTCCCGAGGACGACTCCCCGAGAGGCTTTTGTAATCGTTGCGGGTGTTTTCCCCGGCGCCCTTTCACTTGGCCTGCGGTGGAAGGGTGGATTTAATCTTGGATATCGAATTCACCGTTTCCTTCTGCTTTTCAGGTGTTAATGACGTCGTGGGTACCAGGGACCATGGATGTCGGCGAGGAGCCAGAAGTCCCCACAGTCGAGGATAGAGTTCGACCTGTCGTGGAATGGGTGGCCGAGGAGCCTCTAACTACACCCTCGTATTTTGCAGACGACCAGACCGACGCTTTTACCACTGTAGAGGATAGGCGTGCAGACGAACCTTTAAACTGGCAAGTGTATCTGCCTCGCGAGGAACACCGCATCTGCTCGGCGTTTGGGAAAATGCGGTTCCCTATGTACGAGTTCTTTTTTCGGGAAGTCGGGCTCAGGCTGTCTTTCTCGGACTTCCAGTTAGGGGTCTTCGATTGGTTGCAGTTAGCTCCCTTGCAACTGCATCCCAACGCCATAGCTTTTGTCCGGGCATTCGAGCTTGTGTGTAGATATCTGGAGGTCGGGGCTACGCTGCCGCTTTTCTTCCGTCTTTTTCATCTGTATAGGCAGACGGCGAACGGTCGACACGACTGGGTCTCGTTGAAATAGCTGAAGAAGCTTTTTCGGGCATACATGGATTCTGTCAGGGATTTCAAATCTCGCTTCTTCGTCGTCAGGCCGGTGTCTCACAGAGCGTGTTTCTCGTTGTACAGGCGAGGGGAGCGAATAGTGAACGGGTAGCGGGAGGCCGTCATGATACCGAAGGTGCCCTTGGAGTGGACGGAGGAACATTTTACGAAGGGTACCGACCGATATATAATGCGGGTGGGGACCCTGGACGAAGAGGATCTGGCCGGTTACCAAAAGATAGTCTCGTTTGTGGCCAGCCTGCCCCCGTCGAACCTGGTGACGCCCGATGGTAGATATATTCGCGATAGTGAAGGGCGCGTTGTCAGAAGTAGAGGTTGATCAACACGAAGGCTCTGCTCGAGTGTTCGACAGAGGAGGAGGCCCTTAGTTACCTAGGTGGTGACCGTCTCCCCGTCCTTTGACTCCCCAGTTTTTTATTCGTTTGCTGACATCTTTCTTTCATTTTGCAGGGAGCATGTCTACTACTGAGGAGAGAGTGAAGAAGTTGGCCGCCTCGAGACTCGCTGCTAAGGTCGGGAAGACACGGGTTGCCTAGGTGGCCGGGAAAGCTGCTGTCGATCAGGGAGGCAGGGGTTCCTCTTCATCGCCCCAGAGCAACCAATCCCCGACGTCTCAAGGGGCTGCTAAGCGGGCCAAGATTCACCAGCCCGAGGGCGTCGTCGACTTGACGTTAGGGTTTGCCGAGGAGGGATTCCTGATCCCTCCGTGCCATCAGCATCCTGGTTTCTTTCATGGTGCTAGATCGCCAGCCGTACCGGCCGGGGAGGCAAAGAAGGTCCTCGGTTTAGACCGGGCTACTCGGAGGCAGGTTTTGATCGAGGATTTGGCTGCCATGATACGGATCTTCTCGATGGCCTTGATCCTGAGTGATGAAAGCTGCTCCTCAGCTGAGCTAGCCAAGCTGCAGGGTGACCTCACTTTCGCGCATTCGCGGCTAACCAAGCTGACCGGGGAGTTGGAGAAGAGTCAGGAAGATATTGTTGCGCAGTGCAAGAGGGGGGAGAGTGCCAAGGAGAAGCTGAAGGCTGCGGAGGAGGAGGTGCAGGCACTGAAGTCCTGTGTTGGGGAGCTGGAAGGCTCTCTCCGTCCTGCCGACGATGAGACGGATGAGGACAAGCTTATGGTCACCCGTGTGGATCTGCTAATGAGGATCCGAGAGTTGGAGAGTGATTGCTTGGAGGCACTCGGGGTTGGTTTTTCCAGTGTCGTGGACCAACTCAAGGTGGTTAACCCCGCGGTCAGCCTGGTCATAGATGGGATCGGGCCCTTCCACTAGATTGTTGATGGACGGGTGATCGATCCTAACTCTGAAGCTGCTGATAATTCTGCCCCTACAGATGAGCATGAGGTGGACCGTTCAGAAGATATGTAGATTTGTCTGGGCTTGCGTGCTCGTGGTTTCTGGGCCTGCGCGCCAATACTTTGCTATTTTTTGCTTAAGCGTTTGTAATTGACTACTGGGCTGGCGCCCGTTTTGATAATATAATGTTTTGCTTTGTTTAAGTGTGCGCTCGTTTGTGTTTGCATGATGATATGCCTGTTTCATTTCTGCATGTTTGTTTGCTCGAAATGTATGTTTACTATGTTATCTAGTAGTTTTAGGGGGAGTAGCTCGATGATACTTGTGTCCGGTAGTGTAGGGGACTGGCCGGGTGACCAGTGTGGTTACCTGGTCGGTAAAGGGGGTATTTATCCCCGCGGTGTGAACGTTTCATCGCGAGCTGGGTGTTCTGCCGAACATGGTACATCGGCGGGGAGTCTCGATTGAGGGGTTCTCTGTCGAGCAGAGCCTTCTGCCTGCGCACACAAAGGTAAAGGCTTGCTATTTCGTTGGCTTCAAGGAGGTGCGATGGTACCATGTCGCGCTCCTGTGGTCGCGGCGCGTGTCATTGCAGGCAATGTTTTAACTGTAGTATTTTTTCAGCTTCTCAGCGTTCCATGGTCGAGCTAGTTGGTCCCCGTAAAGGTTTTCTAGGTAATAGGCCCCATGCTCTGTCTTGTCTTGAACACGAAAGGGGCATTCCCAATTCGCGGCAAGTTTGCCCTCGTGTGAGTCCTTTTGGTTTCTTTGTAAGACCAGATCGCCAATCTGGAACTCGCGCTTTAGGACTCTGCTGTCGTAGCGTAGGGATACCTTTTGTTTTAACCTAGCTTCATGGAGAGCCGCTCCTGATCGGATCTCCTCGACTAGATCGAGCTCCTCCTAGAGAGCTTCGTCGTTGGCTTCTTCTTTGAGGGGCGCCTCAGTCCTTCTGGACGGCTCGTTAATCTCGACTGAGATCACGCCTTGGTTCCGTAGAGGTAGAATGGGGTTTCCCTGGTGGTCAAGTGAGGCATTGTTTGGTACGTCCAGAGCATGCTGTGGAGCTCTTCGACCCATCCTCTCTTGGCCTCGCTGAGTCTTCGTTTTAATCCTTGGAGGATTACCCTGTTTGCGGCCTCGACTTGGTCGTTTGTCTGTGGATGTTCAACCGAGGTAAAGTGGTGTTTGGTTCCGAGTTTGGCGACGAAGTCCCGGAAGTTTCTGTCTATGAACTGTGTCCCGTTATTGGTGACTATGGCGAGCGGGACGACGAACCTGGCGAGGATGTTCCTTTTGTAAAATCGGAGTATGTTATGTGTCGTGATTTTGACGAAGGCTTCGGCCTCGACCCACTAAGTGAAGTAGTCGATGCCTACTATCAGGTACTTGTTCTGATATGAGCCTAAGGTGAACGGGCCAAGGATATCCATCCCCCACCAGGAGAACGTCCAAGGCGAGGAGAGGGATTTGAGCTCACTCGGAGGAGCGAGGTGCATGTCCCCTTGCCGCTGGCACCTATCGCACTTCTTGACATGCTCTTTTGCGTCTTCCTGCATCGCCGGCCAGTAATACCCAGCTCGCAGGGCTTTTCTTGCCAAGGATCATCCTCCGAGGTATTATGCGTTGATGCCCTCGTGGACCTCTTGTAAGATGGCCGAGGCTTGGGTTTGGTCGACACACTTGAGGAGTGGGATCGAGAAGCCTCTGCGGTAGAGCTTGTCGTCGAGCAGGACGTACAAGCAAAATCTTCGTTTGACGGCACTTGCTTCATTCGCATCAGTGGGGAGGCTCCCCCTGTCGAGGTAGGCGTGTATGAGAGTCATCCAACAATTGGCGTCCCCAATGGCATTGACGTTGTTAGTACCATGATTCTCTGAATTGTCCATGGTTCTATGATTGGCTAAATTTTGGGAAAACATAATTTTGTACTGATGTCATTACCAATGTCATGACATCGCTGTCTGGTGCAGCAGGAGCTGTATGACATTAAAAGAAGCTGCTAGTGTATATCTCTTGACAGAGTTGCTTTGATTTGATGAGATCATGTTGAATATACCTCATCAGTAAGTGCTGGTCAAAGAGAGTTATTATGAATAAGTACAGATTGTATTGGAATTCATAAAAGGATCTTGGAGACCTTTTAGGAAACTATAATATAAATTTTCCTACTGTTATTCTGCAGAAGATTGGGTGAAGCCAGGACTGGTGTAAAGAAGAATCTGCAGAAGAGTGGAAGTCATGCTGATTGTCATAACATCAAGCGTATGGCATCAGGTAACTGATGTGCACAATATACATGTTGGTTTTCTGGTATAATGCGTGAGACAGCTCAGGCTAGATTTAAGGTTGGTTTTCTGATGTGCACAATATGCATTAGGGTTACCTAGTTATCTAAGGTGAGATTCTAGGCAGTGCTGAGCATATCATGAAACGCCAAAGACCTAATTGAAAGCTCCTTGAATTGTGGAAATTAGTTTAACTTAGTTAAACCTAATTTATGCCACACGTGTACGGCCCAAGCCCAGTCTGCATTGCTATAAAAGGAGGCGAAGAAGCAAGGGAAAATAAAGCACTCAGATCAAGAAAAACCAGAGTGTAAAATAAAGGTCTAGGGTTGAAAGTCCCTTGTGTGTGTAAGTCACCCTTTGTATCTTTTGATACATTATGGTAGACATATTTGTGAGTGAAGAGTGTAGCTCTTCACGTGCGTTTTGTGAGTGATAAACTTGGTTCTTCACGTGTGTCTAGGGATCTTAGGATTCCTTGTGTACCAAGCAATTGTAGGTTGTATGATTGCTCTGGTTAATTGTATGAACAAGTGTGTTCATTGTGTCACTCAAAGCTTTTAAGCAAGAGTGTGTCTCACTTGATCAAAGCTGTGAAGCAGGATCATGGTGTGTGTTTAGAGTGTATCTCCATAACTGTTTTGTAATTGTGTATCACTGTGTTGTGATTGAGGGGAGTGAATGGATATACTCAGGTCTAGAGTGTCTCTAGGTTGAAGTGTCATTGGGTAGAGATTAAGTGAGAAGTGCAAACTGGTTGTTTGACTTTGAATTGATTCTGCTATTAGTGAATTTCCTCCCTAGCTTGGTAGCCTCCAGATGTAGGTGATGTTGCACCGAACTGGGTAAATAATTACTGTGTTATTTATCTTTCAGCATTTACAATTCTGTACAATTTAAATGTAAAGATAAAGAGTATGTTAGTATGCAGATGTCACAACAGAGGTCATGAAGTTGGTCATGACATTGGCACAATTTAAAGTAATTTAAATTGTTCATGATCTGTCCTCGTCCTTGTTTCAGCAGAGATCAATGCTCTTGGGACATCTGAAATCTGTATACCAGAATTTCAATTGGTATCAGAGCAGACATCCTGTCTGTTATGGATGAGATCTTGGGAGATACTTTTTGGTGTTTTGAACACGGAGAAGCTGCAACTAAGTTGCTGAACTTGCTAAATGTTTGAGCTGCTGCTTATAGAGTGTTGAAGAAGGCTGTAAAGGAGTCTGTGTATATGTTGTTGTGGCCTCTGATATAGGAGTTGCTATGACCTGTTGTATCCTTTGCCAAAGGAGGAGTGGCTACTTCTGTCCTATAGGATGGTCTGACATCTAGTTTAGGGCATGTTGAAGATGTTCTTTTGGTAGTTCCGCTGCATATGTGTCTGATGAAAGAACTCTGATATCCCTGGGAGAAAACTGGCCTATATACATACTGATATATAGTTGTGGAGGTGTGTAGATGGGTGCAAGATGGTGGTCTCTACTGCTCTGATTGGTATGACAAACTATGGATCTTGCTGGATGCTGTTTTGCTGAGCTGTTGATTGTGTGCTTGGGCTGTTCTGCTGTGTATTACAAAGGCTGTTTTAGAAAGGATGGTGGGAGGTAATTTATTTTCACCACTCATGACTTGCAAAGGCTCTTTCAACAGAGGAAGTCATAGGCAGGTTGAGTTTAGGGTGTCAACCTTGCTGTTTCAGCCTTGGTATTCTTGAAGGTGTGTGGATTTAAGATCAATTGCTATTTATGGTCTACACATGTATTTAATTGATTATCCATGAAGTTCAGAGAAGGATCTGTTACAAGGATTTAAGATTCATTGTTATTTGAGATATTCTCAAATATTTAATGGATTATCCTTAGTTGATGATCAAGTTGCCTCACCAGATCGGCTTTGTCTGCTTCAAGGATATGATGTTCAACCAGATGTTAAGACATTCCATCAGCAAAGATTGTGCAGAATTCTATTGATTCAAGGAGTGAATCACAGGTACCATACGCATGTGTGGTAGGATCTGACCTTATTCTAGTAACTTTCCTGGCAAGAAACTAAGACTAGAATGTAATGCTGATGGAAGTGGAGATGAAGACAGTTCTCTTGAGTTAGCTTATTGGAGTGCAGCAGTCTCTACTAGAAGCATATCTAGAAAGTTTCTTGGCAAGAAACTGGTCAAGAAACTGGTGCTGGTAGTGCTGCTTGGGTCAGTTTATTTCTGACCTAAGTGCACAGGAGCATGAGATCTTGCTCATCTTGGAGAACAAGGATAAGTGGCAGTTATCTCTGACCTTTTGAAGAAGTCTCTACTTAAGGAAAGCGGGATTCCTTATGTAAAGATCTCTTGTGACTAATCTTCTCTAAAGAATCAAGCTTTGTCATGTTTGGTTTCTCTAAAGAGGAGTTTTATGAAGCAAATGCACTTCAAAGGGAGTTGTTGGGGTACAAGAAAGCAGAATACATGCTGCCTACTCAAACCTGCTATCAGTAATCAAGTATGTGTGAACATGGAACTCTTGATGAGGTTCTTCTAAATGGCATAATCAAGGGCTGAATTCACCAGCTGGATGTCTTAACCGAAGTTGTGACATCAAGTAGAAACTCCAAGGCCTCAAGTGATGAAGATAAGTTGATCTTCTCAGGTATGAATAGAAGTAATGCTCCATCTCATGCAGTTTGCGAGAGCTATGTGAAGGAGTAGATGCCTTGCTTTGGAGCAAGAAGAATTTGAAGATCAAAGTGGCCTGGTGGATTAGCAGATTCTCTAGAGCTCTGAAAGATGCTGAATAACCAAACAGTGGCATTTGGCTATTTAAGCAGTGTGCCTTAGAAAACTATTCTTGTGCAGAAGGGTAGTTATTTGAAGACCACAGAAGGTTCTGGGATTGTTCATGCTTGGAACTAATTACTCTTGTGCAGAAGGGTAGTTGGTTGAAGACCAAAGGAGGATCTTTTTCTGTTCATATATTGAAGCTTGTGGTAGAAGCTTTAAGTTGTGTATGGAAGATTACCTTTGTTTGGAGAGGTATTTGATTAAGCTGGTAGAGTTGTGCTCTCTGAAGATCCTCAAATTGGATTACTGCTCAGATAGTAAGTCCAGTATGGGCACATAAAGAACCATGGGATGATGTGTCTGTAATATGAACCATCTGGATTGTGAAGATCTGTTCTGGAACTTGTGATTCACATCTTGACTAAGAGGTACTCTAACTTGTCATATATGATAATGATAAGGTAAAAGGACTATCTTGGAGGATGACGTGAAGGCATTATACAAGATTGGAATGGATCATTGGTTGATTGCATCCTAATATGGCATATGGAAATGATCACGTCACTAGGCGACTCAGAAGTGTTCAAACCCATCATACGGGAGAATGATGAGGTAAAGAATGTTTTGGAGTATGGGAGATCCATCTTAAGCTCTAGAAAGAAGTGGAGCAGGTTGATACCCTCTCACTGTATGAGCTTGAAGGGAGTCTTGAGATATAATATGGTGACCTTGGAGCAGCTTTTAACAAAGATAGGGGGAGAACTTTTGCTTGATGAGTGTACTTTTTTCTTGTGGTTCAAGCAGTAAGTGAATGCGTTCAACATGTGTGTTAAACAGAGAATGAGTTCTTGAATACATGAAGATGCGTCCTATGTTTTCCATTCACGTGCACTAGTTATCCTTGATATGGGGAGTTATACTTCTATCTAGGATCTGTTGCTGCAAGAGTGCTGGTACCAAGATTGTTTGTGGTTTCAAACAGTTTGGGATTTGATGAAGATAGAATGTCAGACAAGATGTTGTGACATTGGGTTACTGCTCCAAGCTCATGGTGAACATGTCAAGTGCCTTCCTTTTGGTTCTGTCCTTAGGATGTCCATGGATCCAGTCAAGTTTGTAGGCCTCTATCCAAGTGCGTCTGGTAAAGATAAAGATCAAGACATCATCAGCTCTGATCATGAGCAGATGGAAGGACCTTTACCCTAACACCTTGGAGATCTTACAGATAGTTATCCTGCATCTCTTCTGTTATCTGTGAATCAAGGAATGAAAAGGTGCAGTGTGTGAATATGAAGATGATGAAGAGAGTCTTCATGTGATTGGGTTCTCTCTCTTAGGGGCAGTACTGATTATGTATGACAGGGGGAGCTGTGTACCTGTCTAATGTGCAGCTGCATTACTTGTGTTGGCATTATGCTAATATGAAACTGAGTATAAAGACTGCTGAAGCTCAGGCAAGCTTGTGTCCTTGGACCACTGATGAGAATATGTGTGTCTCAAATTGGGGATTTAATATCAATTGTTACGTGTGGCAAGTATTTAATTGATTATCCCTTAATTAGTGATGACAAAAGTGTCACTCCTGAAGGTGCAGCTTCAGACAAGGCAAGAACTCAAGATACAATGACTAGGTTCAGAGGATAAATCTATGAGGAGTTCTTACTGTGGAGGAGTGTTTCTCATCATGATGAAGCATGGTTGTGTGTCCCAAATACCGATGGATCTGGATAAGAGGAGAGGTAGTCCATGCCTTGGTACTTATAGTCTGACTAATAAAGCAGGATATGGGATGAAAGAATTATTTCTTAAAGTGCTTAAGAGTAATTTTTATAATGTCAGACAGGGTGTCTGAACATTAAATCTCTAAGGAAGCTTCATGAGAGTTTAGTTCTCTCTATGTTTCTCTAGGGAATGTAGTGATTTGTGAAGCTGCTGCTGTTGTTCCCATCTGAGATCTGCAAGAGGATTTCTGTGGAAATGGTAAGTCATATATTAATTCTCAAGGAGCTGTGGTGTTGCTGCAATGGTGTAGTCTTCATATTGGTTGGATTAAGCAGCCTATAAATCTCTTGGGAGATTGTGAGATGACTGGAGGATAACTGAATCCTGCATTAAATCATGATGCTTCTGATTTATTGTGTGAGTTTAGCTCTGGTTGATATATGTACACTTACTCCAGTTTTTGTCAATTTTTGACTAAACCAAGGGGAAGTAAAGTGTTGTTATCTAGTGCTACTCTAAGGGAAGAGTAGTGGTGTGTAGTTGCTTGCTGATTGCAACTAGTAAGGGGGAGCAAGATAGTTTTGAGAAAACTAGTGCTGCTACCCTGATAAATGTGTGGTTGTTTTAGCCAAAATTTGCCAAAGGGGGAGATTGTTAGTACCATGATTCTCTGAATTGTCCATGGTTCTATGATTGGCTAAATTTTGGGAAAACATAGTCCTGCACTGATGTCATTACCAATGTCATGACATCGCTGTCTGGTGCAGCAGGAACTAGCAGGAGCTGTATGGCATCAGAAGAAGCTGCTAGTGTATATCTCTTGACAGAGTTGCTTTGGTTTGATGAGATCATGTTGAATATACCTCATCAGTAAGTGCAGGTCAAGGATAGTTATTAGGAACAAGTACAAATTGTATTGGCATTCATAAAAGGATCTTGGAGACCTTTTAGGAAACTATAATATAATTGTTCCTACTGTTATTCTGTAGAAGATTGGGTGAAGCCAGGACTTGTGTAAAGAAGAATTTGCAGAAGAGTGGGAGTAATGCTGAGTGTCATAACATCAAGCGTATGACATCAGGTAGCTGACATGCATATCAGGCATGTTGGTTTTCTGGTATAATGCGTGAGACAGCTCAAGCTAGATTTCAGGAGACTTATTAGGGTTACCTAGTTATCTAAGGTGAAATTCTAGGCAGTGCTGAGCGTATCATGAAACGCCAAAGACCTAATTGAAAGCTCCTTGAATTGTGGAAATTAGTTTAACTTAGTCAAACCTAATTTATGCCACATGGGTACAGCCCAAGCCCAGTCTGCATTGCTATAAAAGGAGGCGCATAAGCAAGGGAAAATAAAGCACTCAGATCAAGAAAAACTAGAGTGTAAAATAAAGGTCTAGGGTTGAGAGTCCTTTGTGTGTGTAAGTCACCCTTTGTATCTTTTGATACATTGTGGTAGACATATTTGTGAGTGAAGAGTGTAGCTCTTCACGTATGTTTTGTGAATGATTAACTTGGTTCTTCACCTGTGTCTAGGGATCTTAGGATTCTTGTGTACCAAGCAATTGTAGGTTGTATGATTGCTCTGGTTAATTGTATGAACATGTGTGTTCATTATGTCACTCAAAGCTTTTAAGCAAGAGTGTGTGTCACGTGATCAAAGCTGTGAAGAAAGATCATGGTGTGTGTTTGAAGTGTATCTCCATAACTGTTTTGTAATTGTGTATCACTGTGTTGTGATTGAGGGGGAGTGAATGGGTATACTCAGGTCTAGAGTGTCTCTAGGTTGAAGTGTCATTGGGTAGAGATTAAGTGAGAAGTGCAAACTGGTTGTTTGACTTTGAATTGATTATGCTAATAGTGAATTTCCTCCCTGATGATATACCAAAATACACGCATTCTTCTGGGCAAGCCAAGGCAAGAACAAGTGATAAGAGCCAAAACGATTTCAATCCAATTTCTTCAATTCTCAGCCATATTCCATGAAACAAAAGTCTAACTCACATGATTTTTCATGAGGATCATGATGGTGCAATCCATTTTTCCAAATAGTACACACACAACAAAATTTGATGGCTTATGCATAACGAAGCTATGCATTTTAAAAATTTGAGTGAAACACAAACATGCTGGCCTTTATTTAAAGTTGTGCACACATCAAAAACATGTTATAGACAAGATTTAAACAGAAGAAAGATTCAAATTTGTGCTAGATCTGAAAGTAGTGTGTGAGTTGCAAAGTGCAATGATGGGTTGAAGATGCAAATTCAAAGATAGTCAATAGCAAAACCAAACACAAGAGATTCAAACAAGATGAAATTAAACACAACAATGAGTTAAACACACAAGGACCCTAATCCACATTAGCATCTGAAGAAATCTATGACTCATTAAGGCTGTCAAGACAACTTGCCTGTAGCAGAAGCAAACATCATGCTCTTGTCTCAAGTCAAATAAAAATACAAAGTGGTCTCAAATTATGGCGTTAAGGCAATAGGGCTGCTGATAACAATCAACAACACTCATGATAACAGAAACACTTATGATGCACATCAAGACATAACAAGTAATGGCATGATACAAGCATAAACATATCCAAGACAGTTGGCACATACAAGATATGACCACAACAGATTTTCACATACAAGATAATGGACATATGCAATAACAACTAGTACATACAAAACGATGAACATATGCAATAACAACTAGCACATACAAAATGATGAACATATGCAATAACAACTAGGCACTTCCACCACAGTTTGCACTATACACTAAGTTGTTCTTAAATCCAAACAGTAGTAGACACTAACTAGATTCTAACAAGAAATGCCAAGGAAGCTAATACAAAGAGTCAACCACTCTAAGTATCTTAACATGAGTTAACACATCCAACTTCACAAAAATTCTGACAGCAGCCCTTAAACAAAGAGATCCAATGACAACTACAAAACAAATCTAACATGAAGAATATATTTTGACAGTAGTGAAACCTGAATAGAAAAAACAGACCTCCATGTGCCAATGTTTAAATAGAAGTACTTCCAACAACATAAATCAAACAGTCTTACTTGAAACAGAAACAAAAACCAAACTTGGCACAACAATGCAAATACCAGTTCCAAATATTGCCTTCAGAAACACATTGTCATAAATTCTAGATAGAGGCAAAAACAATGATGTTGGAAATAAACATGCTGAATCACCAAACTGCAGGCCTAAAATACTACTCTAAAAGACATTCACTACACCAAACAACAACATCTAGTGTGAGCCAATTTCTAGCAGCAAAAGTCATGACAAAGATCAAAATTAAGAAAACTAGCCAAAACTCTCATGACAGTCATCAATCATGAATCACTTCAATAGCAGCAGTCCAAATCAAGTATGCTGATAGCTTATTAGAGTTAACAAACTCAGAATGGCTCCTTAAAGCATCATCACACAAAGTTGACCAACAATGCAAAGTGCTCTCTAACAGTGTTACACATCCTCACTAGGATAGGTGGCCCAATCATCAAAATCTTGACAACATCCAATAATCAAAGAAAAGTCCAATGGTTGCAACAAATGTCATGCGTTGAACAGGCTCATACCTCAAAACCAAATGACAGCACCACTAATGTCCAACATCCTTAAACCAACAAAAGAACTTACATGACAAGGTCCCATGCATTCAACAAAATGTTATGATAGGGCAGATGCTATGTCACCAACAGGTTTTAGCATGAGAATTTGATTTAATAGTACTCATGAGTTGACAAACTCATGCTTCAAAACAGCTTGACAGCAATATATACGTTTAACATAACAATCCCATCATACATTCAATCATGCCTCACACAATAACAAGTCATAACCTTCTAGCAGCAAGCATAGACAAAACAACACAAAAAAAACTTCACATGACAATGCAAAGGTTTAATCATACTTTCTTCATGAGTTACAACCCTTAAACAAGCATAAAATTAGTTTCAAACATATGATGCATATCAACGAGGAGGTTTAGGGCCACGTACCTCTTGTAGACCTCCAAAAAAATAGCAAGCTAGCAACAAACACACAGTACCCCCTTTCTCCTTGAGCAAGCCTTGAAGTTCCTTCTTTTTGAAGCAACAAGTGATCTTTTGGGACAGATCTAACAAATGAGGTTCCACTTGCTTTTTAAGGTTTCAAACAGTTGAAATAACATAAAGGGAAGGTGTTCAAAGTGTCTAAGTGTTTCAAACTGGTCTAAGCAGTGGGTTTCATCATCTTATGCAGAAAAGTCAAACTTTAAAGTGTGAGAAGTTGACTTTTGGTGTTATGGTATTTTTGGCCAAACTAATGGTTGAAACACCTTCTAATAATGGTTTTGAGATTGTGTGGATGATTCTTAGGGTGGTTGGATGGTTAAAAGGGTTGCTGGTATGCAGTTTGCACCAGACAGTTTTTTAGTGTCTTGAAAGATTTGAAATGGTTCACAAAAAATGAGAGAGTTGGAAGAATGCTCAACTTTTGGTTTTTTTATGCAGAGTGGTGGCTAGGGTTTTCTTGGCTGTTGTTTTAGCTTAAATATGAAGTAGAAAGGTAAAATGGCAAGCTTTACCATGGTGAAAAATCAAGGGGCAGATTTGCATTTCCATGGTGTTTTTGAATCAATGGTGTGTGATGGATTAAGATATGAGCAGACCTGCATCTTGTTGGTTTCTTATGAATGGAAAGAAACAAAAATGGATAGGCTGCAAGAATCAAAGCAACGACAGCTTGTCTCTTACTTGTTTTGGCAAGAGATTCGAAAATGAATAAAAGAGGTACATTGGGTGTTTGGCTAGTTTTGGAAAAGTTTGGTGGGCCTCACAACCAGCATCATGCACATGGGATAGGGAGTAATGAGGCTGCATAACTGAAATGTAAAGTTATGCCAAAATGTCTTGTAACACATGTCTTGAAAATATGTTCAACCCATCAACTTTGAGCAATGATAACTTTGTGCACAAAACTCCACTTGCTTTGATCTTGTGCTCAAATGAAATAGGGCATGGAGTAGAAAAAAATTTCATGTTAAAATCATCTTAATTTAAGGATTGGAAGACCATGAAAATGATGTTGGAAAGCATGCCAAGCAAGCTGCCTACAAATAACTTAGAAAAAATTCTAAGTATGGATTTTGCCTTATTTTTCCTCAACTTTGCACATTCATAACCTGAGCTTCACAAATCATATTGAGAACTTCTTGGAATTTTTGGAAAGCTTGTAACATGCTCCACAACTTTCATTTGGGACAAATGTTCATTTGACATCAAGAAAGTGATGAAAATTGGCTTGTAAAGTAGGTTCAAAAATCTGTCCAATCTTGGCAATGTTGAAATCATGGAAATCCTCAACTTTGATGTTTGAGCCAAGTCCATTTGAAACCTTGATCATGAAGAAAAATGTCCTTGAAGATGGCTACTTCAACCAAAAAACTTTCCATAAATAGAAAGTTCTAAAACCCTAATTTCCCCAAAATGGCAACTTTCAACATTTTTGATTTTCATGATTCCCTTGACTTTTATTGATCAAATTCCATCCATTGGCCATATTGGACTTGAGGAACATGATCTTAACCTCAAAAAGTCAGAGTTGACTTTTTCACTGCACAATTGACTTTTCCCCCAAATATCTTGATTTTTAATTAACTGATCAATTGAAGCTCTTCTGATTAAAATTGATGATCAATATACCATCCCTAAACACCTTAGGACATATGGAAGACCATGGAAACAAGTCTTGCTCCCAAAAACAAATTTATCCTGATTAAAATTGAAACCCTAATTTCACCCTTTTTGCCTAACCATTGTGCATATGAACTGAGTGACCATTCTAGTTCCATAATGACCTTTGAGGTACTCAAAAAACTTCTACCTCATGATCACACTAATGATAAATCTTCATGGACTTTCTTGAAAACCCTCTGATGGTTCTTTGACAATGCTGTGACACACCTCTCCTCTCTAGGAGCTCAGATATCTTCATGATGATGACACATACACAACAACCTCTACCAATGCCTCTGCTTGAGCTTGTGGATAATAAAACCTCTCCTCCTGGATGGCACACAAACAATCACTTGATCCCCTGTAAGGACTATGCTATGCAAATGCAAAATGCTAAAATGCAATGAAACATAAGCCAAAGGTTAAGAAAAGAGGTTGGTTAAATTTTGGGGTACAACAATATCAGATGATCTTTACGACTTAGTGTTGTTGCCTACGCGTTAGTAGATGTTCTTTCGACTGCATGTTGATGCTTTCTGATTGGTGATCAGTTTGTTTGTTGTCGTTGCAACTATCATTCAGTTATTTCCGGAGATTTTGTCCCCAATCAGAATTTGCAGTTCTATTTCTGCGGTTGGCAAATTTTCAGGTTATTTGGTATTCAACCGTCTTTTACCTTGATTGTTTGAAAGCCGTTCACTTTTCATTCATTCAGGTCCAAGTCGCTTGAATAGGGACAACTATTTTACCCCAAAATTTGCACAACCTTTTCTTTACTTGGCTTGTGTTTCATTTCATTTCTTTAGCATTTGCATATGCATAGTATTGTGCTTAACAGGGATCAAGGAAGGTGTGTATCAAGAGAAGAGTATCAAGGGTTCCAAGTTCAAGCAAGAGTGTTTACTTAAGTCATCAAGTGCTTGTGGTCACCAAGAGGCAGTCAAAGATCATTGAGAGAATGGATTGGTATGTATTGCTTACCTCCTACCTTGAAGGTCAATTGAAGATCATCAGAGGATCACAAGCTCAAGAATATGGGTATGAGATGTTTAAGGAGCTCATTGAGTGCTTTTGAAGCCTTTTTGGAGCTCATATAAGTGGTTATATCATGTGCAAGAGGTTGCATTCAAGGATTGTACACTTAGGGTTTCATCTGCTTAGTGCAAGGTAAACTGTGGATTTGAAGGAGATTGAGACTTGATTTTAAGTAATTGGAGTCATGGGAAGTTGTGTTGAGACATCTACAATGTTACTTCAAGATAAAATCAAGAAGAATCAAGAGTGTGAGAAGTTACTAAATTAGGGTTTCAGAGGTTTGTCAGTGTAAAATCCCCTATTTAGTGCCTAACTTCAAGACCACATATCTCAAGATACAAGTGTAACCTCACTTTGATGCAAACATGAAACTTGCAAGGCATGTTCTAAGCTTTCTTTTTAGTACTAGAACTCATCCATTGGGTTTGTAGAACTCAAGTTATGATATTGGCAAGTTAGAGGTCTCAAATGAACCATATTTTCAGTCAACAAAAGTCAACCAACTTCCAAGGCACTTTTGACCTAGAATCATGTTTCTCCTCAACTTTTGATGAACATGAAAGTTGTTCCTCATGATCTTAGCTTTCCAAAAAGTTCTAGAAGTCCTTCATCTCATTTGTAAAACTCATGTTATGAAGCTTGCAAGGCAGGGGTATTTTGGGAAACTTTGATTATAGGCCTTTTTTATTATAGCTCATGTTCATACCTTTGTGCACTTCAAATGGAACTTTATCATACATGAAAGTTGTCCTAATGACCTCAAATTCATCATGGAACTCAAGATTATCATGAAGTAGGCATGGTTAGAGGCATTGGTGAAGAAATTCCAAGTGAATTTGAACTTAAAATCATGAAGTCAGTTGATCAAACTTTAAGACTTTTTCATGCAATTTTTCAACCCATTTATGTTCACAATGTTCAAATAAGTGAAATGCATAGGATAATTTTGGTGTATGGTAGAAAATTCACGTGTAATTTGAAGTTACTTCATGAGAAAGATTCACATCAACACTCCACAATTGGATCAAGTTAAGGCCCAATTCCAATCTACATGAATAATTGAAGTTCTCAGCTGCAGAACCAAGCAATTTCCAAGTGTGTATGGTGTAAAATTCACGTGTGCATGAGCATGTGCCAAACTTTGGGCATTTTCAAAATTCAAAGGAACCAAGCCATATTGGGCCTCCATTTCATCAGAGACCCATTGTATATAAGTTCAAAATGAAAATTGAGCTCTCATTCTGGCATTTTCGTGAAGGGAAGAGCAAATCCAGATTTGAAAATTGAAGAGCAAAGTGAAAATCTCATATCCAGATCTAGCTCAATTCAAGCAAAATTGAAGTAATCCTCTTCTTCATCAAGATTAGTGGAGTGATTCTGCATAATTTGAAGCAAACTCAAGCTCATTTGAAGCTCCAACAGAGAGACTCCGTTAGGTAATCTTCAAATCCATTTCTCTCTCATTTTAAACATTGAATCCATGCCATTGTTGTTGCATCTGAAGTCCTACACCTGGTAGGCAAATTCTGGTAGCTTGTTTGTGATGATTGTTGAGTTTTGCAGTGGTGCACTTGTTTTTTCCATCATTCGATTCTCTTAATATATGCATGATAAATGATTTTAAAGCCTGGATTTGGAACCTACGTAGCACGGCGTTCATTTTGGTATAAAATTTTGTTGAAATTGGTTAGGTTTTGGAACCTGAACTCCGGCCTTCTTGCCGGAGAAGACGGTCGGAGCTCAGGCTCCGTCGTCTGGTTCACTTTTAGGCAAGCTGATGTGTTTTCCATGTGGACTCGTTTGACTCATTGACCAGACTGGATGAACGACTGGGATCGTTTTGACTACGCTAGCGTGGAAATTGACTTGTAAGGTCAATTAATGAAATGAGGCGTTTTGGCATCGTTTCTGAATTGTTTTGATTAAGGGCCTCAGATGATTTTTATGCCCCCTCTTGTGCAAGCCCAATGATTTGAACTGGTTTTATTGCTTTTTGCACCACGCAACTTTATTTCTTTTATTTTATTTTTATTTCATTTCTGTTTACATTTTTTGATTTTTAAAAATATCTCCAAGCATGATAAAATTCCACAAAAAATGTTTTCTGACACTTTAATTTGTCGTCTAATTTTTGATAATTTTTATTTTCATTTTCCAATTATTTTTCAATTAAAATGGTATTTTATATTTGGAGGTGTTTTTAAATGAACTTTTCACTTGTCATTTTTGTTTGCTACTTGTTTCTTGACCAATTTAAATCTCCAAGGAATGAGACATCTTCCTCATGTTTTTAATGAGTTGAAGTGTCTCTGAGGATGATTTTGGTCAAGGTTTGACCATTTTTGGTTTGACTTTTATGATCATATCTTTGACCCTCGACAACCCTCCTTCAAAATGGTGCACCCTTGTGAATCAAATTCTTTGGTGATGTTTTGAATGGACATTGGTTGGATGCTTTTGGCCTCTGGTTTCCAACATTCTTATGAGTTTTTGAGATTTTATTTGGACTTAATTGAGACATTTTCCTATTTTTGGAGTAACTTGCAATTCACGTTACCCCTAAGGGTGGTTCACACACATACTTGACCTAGTTTGGATGGGAAATGATTCTTATGGACTTCAAATGCTCCCAATTTTTTTTGATTCACTTTTATAACACGTTGAAGTTGTTGAATGAAAATTTTTAGTTCATAAAGTGTTTTGGTTTTGGTTTTGGTTTTGAGTTGCATTCTTTTTAGGTCTTCCATTTGGTTTCAAATGTTGAAACTGTTTAAGACTTAGGTCCTTTACAATGCCTAATATTGCAATCTCTTTTTGTGTGATTTATTCCTTTCTTTGTGCATCTTCTTCCCTTGTTCTCACCTCTTCCCTAGGGCCTTTGAATCCCATTTAAGATTATTTGGTCCCTCCTTTGGAGGTACTTTGAGTTTGTCTTAAATGGTGATTCATCTTGAGAACTTTTGGTGTGCTTCTTTTGCATAATCTTTGTGATGCTTTGGTTGAGTTTGCTTTTGATGTTGCTTGCTTCCCTCATCTTATCTCCTATTCCCATTATGATTATGCCTTCTTCTCTTTTATTCTTGGTTTGCCTTTGGGCTTGTGGTTGATGACAAGTGGTTGTAAGAATTCATTTTTCTCCCGATTCATCCCACTTTTGTGTGAGCTTGCTTGAGTTTTTCTTTGTGTGCATTTCGTTTTGGTTCTTGCATCTTTCATTTGCATGCTTGAGTTTGAGATGTGCTTGTAGAAGCTACTTCCCCACACTTTGTTCCTTCCTCTTTTCTTCATCTTTGTTGTGCATTACATGTTTGCATTCTTTCTTCTTTCACTTATGCTTTCTCCTTCTTCTTCTTTTGTCTTCCTTTGCCATGTTCCCTTAGGATCTCTAATCCTTCTTGTTCAAGATGGATTATGATAGACATTAGGATTGAAACCATGCATGATAACATTAGGTAGCATTCCCTTTTCATCCCAATCATAGGTGCACTTTGTATGAGAACATTAGTTTGAGTCTTAGTCTTCCTTTAGAGTTGTGTCTCTCTTCTCATCTTCAAATTTCCTCAAAACATTTAACAATGGATAATAAATATTGTATGCTACGAGCCTTAAGCATTTGTGAAATGATGATTGGGGGGCCTTCTCTCAATTGTCTAGAGTGTTTAGTGTATGTCCTTTGAACGATATGCGACGCATTCGCTCCTAAGTCATAGTCTTTAGTGCAACATGAATTACAAATCAAATTCAATTCACTTCTTGTCTTAAAAAATAGAAAAAAAAACATCAAACTTTTTTATCCTTCGGGATTTAATTTGGAAACCCTTTTTCATAAGGAGAGTTTTGTTAACTCTTGGTTCTACCGCAAACAGGTAACACCTAAGTCTCCAATGGTCGAGCTGCATACACCTAACTGCTAGAACGAAGGTTTAACCCTACTCGGTTAAAACACTTGAACCAACTTATGGTTGTGTCAGCCCGAACTACGTTTGCTCTGATTTCTCGTATCAGACGAGGATACGTAGGCACAAGACGACGATGTCTTGGCGAGCAACCTTCCCCACCTTCACCCGTAGTTTTCCGAAATACGTTGACTCTGACTTTCCCATTGCACGAGGGAGTACGTAGGCATAGAGCGACGATGCTCTATGGAGTCTCTTTTCCTTCTGTTGTCCCTTTGGCCTGTAGCTAGATAGATAAACACCATTTAGATAGATAACAAGCGTGGATCCTGTCGAGTACGACGGACGTGAGGGGTGCTAATACCTTCCCCTTGCGTAACCGACTCCCGAACCCAATATTTGGTTGCGATGACCTGTCTTCTCCCTTTTCCGTAGGTTTTCTTTGATCGTTTCCTTTTCCTCTTTTGGTATAACTAACGAACGGTGGCGACTCTTCTGTCCTTGCCAGCCCCTTTTCGCAGCGATGCGACTGCTATAACGACTAACCACTAACTCACTAACATTTTCATTATATTAATTTTGCTTATGTTTCCTTCTTACTCCATATCTCTCTTTTATCTTTATGCTCCACTATTATCATCTCATATCATTTTATTGTTTATGCTTCCGTTATTTTTCATTTGTCCGTTGGACACATGTTTATGTTTCCGTATTTTTCTTTTATCCATTTGGACCATACTTTGTTCAAAACATTAATAAATGATTAAACCTATAAAAAACTTGGTGCTCTTAACTTTGTGGTTATGCTCTTGGACTATTCTTAGATCTTGGACTTCTTGGACTATTCTTAGACCCTTGGACTTATAATTAGGACTCTTTCCCTATGCTTGGAGTATTATGGATCTTTGCCTTTATTTGGCTTGATTTTCGGCTTATGCTTTAAGACATATGGAATTATTATTTGGCTTGCTATGGAGTGTGATACAAGTTGGTTAGATCCTTCTTATCTCTAACTTTTATTTTGCTTTCTAGGGTAGTCACTTCATCTTCTCCCCTTCTTAAATTTTCAAAATCTCCTCCCTTTTTAAAAAAATTTCTAGCTTTCAAACTTAAAATCGCTTTCACAATAAAACCTTGACTTTTGTCAAGTGATTTTCAAACTTTGTTTTTTCTTAATAAATATCAATCAATGTTAATCATATTTTGACCAATTTCAAAAAGATATAAAAAACACTTTACCTCATTCAAACTTTTTGTGCCTTTGTGCACTTTTCATTTTAAAACTTTTCATAAAGTTTAGACATGAATCATTTCCATAGTTGAGATATAATTATCCTATTCTCCATAGTATTAAGACGTTGACATTATCCACTTAGATGTTAAGTGATATACTTTTTGATAATCCAAGCAAAATCCTCCATCTTTAGGTGATACAAATGTTGTATTATACTTGTGGGTGACTAGTCGTAGTTTTCTCCTTAAAATGACTACTTGTCTTTACATTTATAATCAATCAAAACAAACCAATATTTGTTATTTGTACCACGAACTACGAGGTTTTGATCCTATATTGCACTTTGTGGGTACGTAGGCATGAGGCAATAAGTCTCTCCAAACACAAAAATCTTTAAAAAGTAATTATCTTCTCACCTCCCCAGTCTCTTTTCAAACAAACCTTTTTCAAACCAAAAAGCGTAAATATTTCAAAGGGCTCCTATAGAGTACTATAGACGTTTTGGGTGTAACACCTTCCCATTGCGTAGCCAACCCTCTTTCCCAGATCTCTATTCATTTGTTCTTGTATTAGAGGAGGAGGAGAAGGAAGATGACGATTCTGAAAAGAAGAAGGATGAGAGTCCCACTAAAGTGGATAATCTTTATTTGGCTTGGAGGTCTTCCAAGGACCTTCCAATCAACAATAGTCTCGGAGACATAACCAAAGGCGTGACTACACACTCTAAGCTAAGTAATTTCTATTATTAATTTGCATTTGTTTCACAAGTTGAACGTAAAAATGCAAAAGATGCCTTGATTTATGCGCATTGGCTAATGGCCATGCAAGATGAGCCAAATCATTTTAAAAGAAATGATGTGTGGGACCTTGTCCCACCTCTGCGAGATCATCAGATTATTGGCACTAAGTGGGTTTTTAGAAATAAAATATACAGAAATAAAGGGATAACTAGGAACAAGGCCTGACTAGTGGCTCAAGGATATAAACAACATGAGGGCATAAATTATGAGGAAACTTATGCCCTGATTGCCCACCTCGAGGCTGTTGCACCCCAAAATTTTCCATGGCTTTTGCTGTGCGCTCATTTGCATCATCATAAGCACATAATTCATAATCATATTTCGCATTGGTATTCTACAACATGGGATCAGAAGTAGTTTTGAATCAAATCATCAACTATCAAATCTACGTTCTTCAAAGATCTGTCAGGCATCAAGTGTCCAAGAATTCATCAGTCCCTAGGTTCAAGTTGGTTGGCAAGTTTATAGTCAGCTGGCTCAAGATCAAAGTTTATTTCTCATTATGGATAGAAGATTAGGTTATCAGGGACGGCGGCATGGTTTTGATTCAAGCATGTTTGTTCAGTCACGATCAATATCGAATGGAGGTTTGACCTAATCACGGTCAAACCATCAAGAAATGCCTTCAGTTGCAAACTATCCGTACTATTGAGTTATTTTCACAGTGGTGTATACCTAAGTTCAAGTTATCATGTGAGGAGGTTATCAGGTTGTCAAGTAGTGATTCATAAAGAGTTTGTTTCAGAAGTTAGGATCATCGTGATCATAGGTTCAGATTGTTTCATTTGTGAGTTTATTCTCCCAGAGATTGATTTGGTCAAATTTAAATTGATTCAGAACTTATTGATCTGAGACTTAAGAAATTAGAGGTGGTGGTCGTTGTTTTAGCTGTGGTTGGTTCAGTGGTAAATGTGTTGCGTGTTTTATCATGTGGTGGTGAAAGAGTTTGGGATTGGTTTCGGATTCAGTTGGTTATCCATTTTCTAAACCATATTTATAACTTTTTCTTCAATTTCCAATAACCCTTTTCTATCCATCATTATCCATTTTTAAATCATTTCTTTTATCCATTCCTATACAAATCCAATTTCATAACTTTCTTTCCAATCCATTTTAATTCCATAACCCATCCCATTAACCAAGTTCATTTCAATTCAATAAGTCCAATTAACCATTTATCCTTTTTTTTAAAACTTTTTTTCAAATCCAATTTCTATAAACCATTCCAACATCCATTCATAACCACTTTTCATCCACAATTAAATTCATCCATTTTACATTTTATTTTATTTCATTTTTTTTAATACCCATTGATATCTAATTGTTTTTACCATTTCCTTTTTATCCATATATATATATATATATATATATATATATATATATATATATATATATATATATATATATATATATATATATATATATATATATATATATATATATATATATATATATATATATATATATATATATATATATATATATATATATATATATATATATATATATATATATATATATATATATATATATATATATATATATCAAACCCATTTTTTTTATCATAACCATTTTTCTCCAACTTATAACTTATTTGTCCAAATCCATCATTTTTTATTTCTATACTCATTTGAACATCCTCTAAACCAATTACCCATAACAATTCAAGAGGAGGCCCATTTAATAAAGTCATCAAAATTTCAAATAGATAAAAGTCATGACTTTAAAAGTTGTTTTACAAGCTACAAACTTAAAAAAAAAACGTATTTTCTAATCCCATTTGCCACTTTCAATCACCCACACTTCCTTCATGCTTCACTGTCTGCACCACAACCTAACAATAAGCTACCTCACAAACAACCGAAACACACAAGCACATGCCTAACACCCCTCCCACACCAGACAGCAGACCAGCAGTAGCTCCAACATAAAACATGCAACAACATCTCCAAACATCAGGCCTACATCATGCCTACATAGGGACAACAACAACTTTCATCAATAGCACCATAAAGCTTGACCCCACAACCTGGGGGAATTACCACAACGTACATCACATAGTTGCACAACAAAATAAACCAAATGTACAGACCCTGTATACTACACAAGAACCCCACTGCAAACACAACAGCTACATCTGCTATATCACTGCAACAAAGCCAATACCTGCACATCAAAAATTACCTTTCACAATAACAGCAACAACAAGAAAAAGAAAGGAAGAGTGATAACAGAAAAAAAAATAAAAGAGGAGGAGAAGAATAGAACATTAAAAGGGGATGAAATAATACAACAAAAAATGAGGAAGAAAAGAAGGAGAGAAACCATTTTCATTCTTGTTTTAAGAGAGAGAACGATTCTGGAAGGGATCCAGCAGCAAAAGAAAAACCTCAATCCCTCAATCCATTCTTCACAATAATGAGATATCAATGATGCACCTTTCATCTTCTTCTCCACACGCACATCTCAACTTCATTATCATATCATCATCAATCCATTAACCTGCAAGAGAATTCAACACCATAAAGAGAAGTTCTAGATTTAACAAACCTCCTCAACAATCTTCACTCTTCATTAACCAAACAACGCTCCAAAAATACAGCCATCATAAACATTCACAGAGTTCTCTCTAACCTCACATCACACCAAGTTCAAACCCAATCTCATTACCGAGCGTTGAAATCACGCCCCAACAGTAGCGCGTGAAACAAAACCACCCGGTGAATGGTGATATACACCTTGGAAATGCCATAATCCGAAAACACGAATCGGAGAAACAAAAAGTGCGATGAGCGACCATTCGCGGTTGCAAAACGTGCGTTCTACTGCATAACTTCTCAGAGAAGCAACCTCTTCTTTCTCCTCAAATCTCTTCACATTCCTTTTCCTTTCTCTCTTAATCTTTTCCTTTCGAACCATCATTGAAAATGGTACCTAGCATTTCATCATGTTTGTTGACTGCGATCCCACTGATAAAACTCTTCTTTCCCGAATTGACCTTGCCGGTAACGTGAATCATCATCACCGTCAACGTTTCTCCTCCCCTCAGTATCAACCTTCACCTGCCGCACTCCGTCGCCGCCGACCTTTTTTGCATCTCACTCGTGTTGGAACCCTAGATGATGACTTTTTCTCCGGCGATGATGATGAAGGTCGGACTCTGTTTGGATCAAATTCTAAAGCTCCGGTTAATGGTAGCGTTGTTGCTTTCGGACCGTTCGCTGTTGATTCAGGATTCTCGAATCTCGTTGCTGATAATGGTGTTAGGGTTTTGGAAGTGGTTCGTTCGGGAATCACGTTGAGGGCGGAGGATTCTTTGATTGACGTTGAGAAAGAGGAGAATGAAGATGATGAGGATGAGGAGAAGAAAGAGAGAAAAAGGTTGGGAGAAGAGAGAAGTAGAGTGGGTGATAAAACGCGTTGGGAAGAGAAAATTATGGAAAGAAGATGCGTTGGGAAGCAGAGATCTGTGAGAAGAGAGAAAGTCGGTTTGGTAAGTTTTTTAGTTTTAATTTAATTTAATTATTTTGATTAGGTTATTTATTTAATTTAATTAGGAATTAACTTTTTAATATTTGTTTTATTTAGGTTTTTTAGAATTATATTAGGATTAGTCTTAATTAATTAACTTTAGAATTTAGTTTTATACTTAGAATTTAATTAGGGATTAGAGTTTAGACTTAGTCTTTTAAACTAGATTAGTGATAGTTTTAGAATTAGTTTTAGGTTTATATTAGGATTAGTCTTAATTAATTGCCTTTGGAATTTAGTTTTATATTTTAGAATTAGAATTTAATTTTAATTTAAAGTTAGATTAGAGTTTAATTAACATTAGTATTATTTTTAGTTTTAGAATTAGTTTTGGTTTAGAATTAGATTATGATTAATTTATATTTGGATTAGTTTTTCTTAATTAACTTTTAAATTAACATAGGATTAGACTTTTTAACCTTTTAATTTCTATCAGTCATCGGGCGCATTTGTGAATATTTTTTCTGACAATTGTACTTATTTTTCTGTAAATTATATTTTAATTTCAATATCTGACATTGTCTGTGATTGCGTCGCTTCGTGTTTACTTGTTGTTTACCTCCTGTATTCGCATGATCCCTTAGGATTCCTAGCTCGACTTAATTTCCGATTAAGTCTGAGGTAGGAGATACATTAGGCTTTCAATCCAAGCATGACAATATTAGGTTAGTTTCCCTCCTAATCTTGACTTTAGGGTCACATTGCATGACAACAATTAGGGTTCAGTTTCCCCTAGGTCTTTGTGTGCGTCTCTCTCTTCTCACCTCAGATTTCTTCAAGACACCTAATAAAGAATGACGAGCGTCACGTGTAACACCCATTTTAATTATTTAGTCATTTTATAATTATTTTAAATATTATACGTTGGTGTGTCCTTTGGTGGGGGTGTATTTGGTGATGTTTGGTGGGTGTCCCTAATGTGGAAGGACTATTGGTGGTATTTTGGTGTGAAATATAATAATATAAAAATAATAGTAACATTGGTGGGGGTGTTATTATTATTATTATTATTATTATTATTATTATTATTATTATTATTATTATTATTATTATTATTATTATATTTATTATATTTGTTAATATTATTAATATTATTATTATTTTAGTGAAATAATGATATTATTATTATTATTATTATTATTATATTTGTTAATATTATTAATATTATTATTATTTTGGTGAAATGATGATATTATTATTATTATTATTATTATTATTATTATTATATTTATTATATTTGTTAATATTATTAATATTATTATTATTTTGGTGAAATAATGATATTATTATTATTATTATTATTATTATTATTATTATTATATTTATTATATTTGTTAATATTATTAATATTATTATTATTTTGGTGAAATAATGATATTATTATTATTATTATTATTATATTTATTATATTTGTTAATATTATTAATATTATTATTATTTTGGTGAAATAATGATATTAGTATTATTATTATTATTATTATGTTTATTATATTTGTTAATATTATTAATATTATTATTATTATTTTGGTGAAATAACGATATTATTATTATTATTATTATTATTATTATTAGTATTATTAATAATGAGTATTATTATTATTATGATTATTATTATTATTAGTATTATAATATTATTAGTATTAATAATAATATTGTATTATTTTATTAAGTTATTTTATTAATTGGGATTAGATTTAATAAAGAAAATAGAATGTGAAGGGGTGGGGAGAGTGGTACGATACATTTGAGAAATTGAGAAAAAGGGAACGAAGAACGGAAGAGAAAAGGGGAAGGCCAAGAGACCAATTCTAGGAGGATTTCTATCGATCAACCAATTGATAAGGTAAGGGGGGAGAAATTTGATTGGGAATGGTTTATACATGTATAGGGTAGAGGGGATTCCTTAACCCGTAGGAATTTATCGTTATATAAAGTTTTATATTGGCATGCTATGATTATTGTTGATGTTGGGGGATTGATGAATGCTGATGATGCATTTTGGGGTATATATATATATATATATATATATGGTGATGATAGTAACTGTAATGTTGAGCCATTTTGTTGGATTGTTGATGTTACTGTAGTATTGATCCATTTTGTTGGATTGTTGATGTTACTGTAGTGTTGATAGTAACTAGGAATATAAAGCTGATGAGATTATGTGTTGTTACCGTAGTGTTGGCAATGACCATGATTATAACTTTGGGAAAGTTATATGTTGTTTCCCTATAGTGTCGTTAATGACTATGGTTAGGACCTTGGTGAGATTCAGAGTGACTCTGAAGTGTCGGTAATGTACCGTAATGTCGGTTCTAGAGTAGAAATTATAGGATAATTGGTAAGTATAATATCTATTGGCATGTTTGTGATTGTGGATTGATGTTGATGAATTATTGATTTTGGTGTATAGGCTGAAGTGTTGGTTTAGGGAGGTTCTGAGTAACCTCAGAGACTTTTGGTGAGATGTCTGAATTGGTCTCGTGTGATCCTTCTAGCCTTGCTGTAGTGTGAAAATGATGAGTATGGGATATAACTTGTGTACTTGGTGATAGTACGCGTTTCCCTTAATATTGTTGGTGAGCAATTAGTTAATGTATATGTGTGTAGTGATCAGTAGGATCGTGTATCCCCGAGTGGGGGGGGGGGGGACGTAGTTATATCCGGTGTGATAGTATGAATTCGTTTACTATCTGATTGATTTATATGGTGTTGGTGTAATATATCTATACATATGCATTGTTGTATGATGATATGATCAGGAGGATCGTGTGCACTTAGCGTGCCAGAATATAATAATTATGCATTGGTGTCTTGCATATCATGGTGTTTTGGTGGGATGAATCATGTCTCAGGAGGAGCGTAAGTGATTCATCCGTACTCCTTTGTGGAGAATGGTGGGGGATAGATCATGTCTCAGGAGGAGCGTAAGTGATCTATCCAGGTTCGATTGAATGAACCAATGAGTCGGTATCGCATGCATGGTGTTGAGTTGCATAATTGCATTATAATATGTTATATTGTAATTTGAACAGTAGGTTCGTTATATGGTGTTGTTGGGGTGAATAATTGATGTGTTGGTGTGTTTTACTGCCTTATTACATGTATTACATTACCATTATATTTTTGATCATAATTTCTCACCCCTTTGCTGTTGTTGTGTCTGTGCTTCTCCGGAAGTACAGATAATCCAGGTACTTAGCTAGCTTGGATTATGGTGTGACAGTCGAGTCTAGGATGCTCTGATACGTAGCACGGGACTTGGGCGCTTTTATTTGTTTTATGAAGAACTTATATTTTATTTTCCTGTGAACGTATCAAACTTTTATTGGGTTTTATATTTAATATTCCGCTGTATTTGGAGAAAAACCTTTTTATAAGGAAACGTTGTTTTCATGTGATATCCCACTTGGGAAATTGGAACTCTGATTTTGTTTATTTATAATGTTTATTAATTTAATTGATTTTGGGAAGTGGGGTGTTACAATTGGTATCAGAGCAGGTCGGTCCGTCCGGCCAGTGTTGTTGAGTCGAGTTGAGTCTGTCCTTTATGATGTAGTTGAATATCTTTTAACTTGGTGTTGCTATGTTTGAGCAGTATGGCAGGGAGGAACGATGCTGCATTGGCTGCTGCTATGCAAGCAATGGCGCAGGCAGTTGCTAATCAGAATCAAACTGCAGATGCCCAATTCAGGAGTTTGGCGCAGTTTCGGAGCAACAAGCCACCAACGTTTGAAGGAGGAATTCTGGACCCAGAAGCTGCTCAGAAGTGGCTGAAGGCAATTGAGAAGATCTTCAGAACGATGGAATGTACTGATGAGCAGAAGGTGAGATTTGGTACTCACATGCTGGAAGGTGAGGCTGAAGCCTGGTGGGACAATAGTCGCCAAAGATTGGAAGCTGCCGGAACCGCCATTACTTGGGAGGTGGTTCGGAAGGGTTTTTTGGAAAAGTATTTTCCAGAAGATATTCGCAGTGCTAAGGAAATTGAATTCTTAGAGTTGAAGCAGGGTAGTATGACGGTAGCGGAGTATGCTGCTAAATTTGAGGAGCTAGTGCAGTATTGTCCTCACTATAATGTGGAGGGGGCGATGACTTCTAAGTGCTTAAAGTTTGAGAATGGACTGCGTCCAGAGATTAAGTTGGGAATTGCTTGTCAGAAGATCAGGAGCTATCCTGAGCTAGTAAGTAGGAGCAGGATATATGATAACGATAACCGAGCAAGGATTGCGCACTACAAAGCTGTTAATGACCGTAAGAGTAAGCAGAGGTTTAGTGGTACTCCTTATAGTGTTGCTGCTGATAAGGGAAAACGTAAAGCTGTTGTTGATAAGAAGCCTAGAGATGGGAGAGCATCTGCTGAAGGGAAATGTTTTCGGTGCGGTGGTATGGGACACCGTGCTAATGATTGTCCTAATGAAGCTAAGAAGTGTTTTAAGTGTGGGAAACCAGGTCATGTGATAGCTGACTGCAGAGCAACCATGCCGACCTGTTATAACTGTGGTGAGAAGGGTCATATCAGTACACATTGTGAGAAGCCGAAGAAGCCTCAGACGTCTCCGGCTAGTGGGAAAGTGTTTACCTTAGCAGGGACTCAAGCTGCCAGTGATGAGCGTGTTATCAAAGGTACTTGTATTATCAATAATATTCCTTTGATTGCTATTATTGATACGGGTGCAACACACTCGTTTATTTCTGTGGATTGTGTGGAGAGAATAGGATTGGTGTCGTCTACTCTGGAGAGACGAATGACTATTGAGACACCCTCTATAGGTTCAGTGACTACTTCTTTGGTATGCCTGAAGTGTCCGCTGACTATTTTCGGTAGAGAATTTGAAGTGGATTTGATTTGTCTACCACTTGGTAAATTGGATGTCATTCTGGGTATGAACTGGTTAGAGTTCAACCGAGTCTACATCGACTGTTTTCGGAAGGAATTGTTGTTCTTGACCCCTGAAGAGGAAGCTTTAGCAAGTTCTTTGTCTAATAAAGAATTGAGGGCTTTGTTGGAAGATGAAACTAGAGTGTTTGCTTTATTTGCAACATTATCGGGGGATAGCAAAGTGTCAATAGAGGAAGTAGCCGTGGCGAATGAATTTCCGGAAGTGTTTCCTGACGACATTACGGAATTGCCTCCGACGCGAGAAGTGGAATTTGGTATTGATCTTGTTCCTGGTACGAGGCCTATTTCTATGGCACCGTACAGGATGTCTGCAGTGGAATTGGCTGAGTTGAAGTCTCAGATTGGAGAATTGTTGGATAGGAAGTTTATTAGGCCAAGTGTATCGCCGTGGGGAGCTCCAGTGTTATTGGTGAAGAAGAAGGATGGTAGTATGCGCTTGTGCATCGATTACCGTCAATTGAATAAAGTGACTATTAAGAATAAGTATCCTCTACCTAGGATTGATGACTTGATGGACCAGCTGGTGGGAGCTCGTGTATTTAGTAAGATCGACTTAAGATCGGGTTATCATCAGATAAGAGTAAAAGAAGGTGATGTTCAGAAGACTGCCTTTAGGACTCGATATGGACATTACGAATATGCTGTAATGCCGTTTGGAGTGACTAACGCGCCAGGAGTATTTATGGAGTATATGAACAGAATTTTCCATTCTTATTTGGATCAGTTCATTGTAGTGTTTATTGATGATATATTAATTTATTCTAAATCTGATGAAGAGCATGCAGGACATTTGAGGATTGCCTTGCAAGTGTTGAAAGAAAATAAACTATTTGCTAAATTGTCAAAGTGTGACTTCTGGTTGAGGAAAGTGAGTTTCTTGGGGCATGTAATATCTGAAGATGGAATAGCGGTGGATCCGTCAAAAGTAAGTGCAGTATTGCAGTGGGAACCGCCGAAGACAGCGACAGAAATTAGGAGCTTTCTGGGTTTAGCTGGTTATTACCGCAGGTTTATTGAAGGTTTCTCTAATTTGGCGTTGCCATTAACTCAGTTAACGAGAAAGAACCAAGTCTTTGTATGGGACGCTGCTTGTGAAGAAAGTTTTGAAGAGTTGAAAAAGAGATTGACTACGGCACCGGTGTTAGTGTTACCGACTCTGAGTGAACCGTTTGTGGTGTACTGTGATGCGTCTAAGATGGGATTAGGTGGAGTTCTTATGCAGAATGGTAAAGTAGTAGCATATGCATCGCGGCAATTGAGAGTGCATGAGCGAAATTATCCGACTCATGATCTTGAATTAGCTGCGGTTGTTTTTGTGTTGAAAATCTGGAGACATTATTTATATGGTTCAAGATTTGAAGTGTTTAGTGATCATAAGAGTCTGAGATACCTGTTTGATCAGAAAGAGCTGAATATGAGGCAGAGAAGATAGTTGGAATTTTTGAAGGATTATGACTTCAGTTTGAGTTATCATCCAGGAAAGGCCAATGTAGTGGCAGATGCTTTGAGTAGGAAAGAAATTCATATGGCAGCTCTAATGGTGAAAGAAATTGAGTTAATTGAACAATTTAGAGATTTGAGCATGGTTTGTGAGACTACTGCAAATAGTGTAATGTTGGGTATGTTGCAGGTAAATAATGACTTCTTGGATATGATTAGAGAAAATCAGAAGTTGGATGTGAAATTGGTAGATTTGATGCCTGGAGTAGGAAGTGACTCCGATAGTGACTTTAAATTGGATAGTACAGGTGTGTTGAGATTTAGAGGCAGGATTTGTGTACCAGATAATGAGGAATTAAAAAAGTCAATTTTGAGTGAAGGACACCGTAGTAATCTGAGTATTCATCCTGGAGCTACGAAGATGTATCATGATTTGAAGAAATTATTTTGGTGGTCTGGTATGAAAAGAGACATTGCTCAATTTGTGTATGCCTGTTTGACGTGTCAGAAGTCGAAGGTAGAACACCAAAGACCTTCTGGATTTATGCAACCATTAGAGATTCCGGTTTGGAAATGGGATTGCATTACTATGGATTTTGTTACAGGTTTGCCGAATACAGCGAGAGATTTTGATGCTATCCGGGTGATTGTGGATCGATTAACGAAGTCTGCACATTTTGTACCAATCAACATTAGTTTTCCATTAACGAAGCTGGCGGATATTTATATTCGGGTAATTGTGAAGTTGCATGGCGTTCCGTCCAGTATTGTATCGGATAGAGATCCGCGGTTTACTTCGGAATTTTGGAAAAGCTTGCAGGAAGCTTTGGGGACTAAGTTGAAGTTGAGTTCAGCTTATCATCCGCAAACTGATGGTCAGTCGGAGAGGACTATTCAGTCACTTGAGGATTTGTTGAGAGCTTGTGTGTTGGAAAAGGGTGGTGCGTGGGATACTCATTTACCATTGATTGAGTTCACGTACAATAACAGTTACCATTCTAGTATCGGAATGGCACCGTTTGAAGCTTTGTATGGGAGGAGGTGTAGGACTCCTCTGTGTTGGTATGAAACTGGTGAGAATATGGTGCTTGGACCAGAAATTGTACAGCAGACTACTGAGACAATTCAAATGATTCGTGAGAAAATGAAAGTGTCTCAGAGTAGGCAGAAAAGTTATCATGATAATCGGAGGAAAGAGTTGGAATTCTGTGTAGGTGATCACGTATTCCTAAGAGTTAATCCGATGACTGGTGTGGGTCGTGCATTGAAGTCCAAGAAGCTGGATCCTAAGTTTATTGGACCTTATGAAATTCTGCAAAGAATTGGTGCTGTAGCTTATAGGGTGGCGTTGCCACCTGAGTTATCGAACTTACATGATGTGTTTCATGTGTCGCAATTACGAAAGTATGTTTCTGATCCATCTCATGTTATTCAGAGAGATGATGTTCAGGTTTGGGAGAATCTTACTGTTGAGACGATGCCGTTGAGGATCGAGGACCGTAAGATGAAACAGCTCCGAGGGAAAGAGATACCTTTGGTGAAGGTAGCTTGGGGAGGTGCTGCAGGAGGCAGTGTGACCTGGGAGTTGGAAAGCAGGATGCGAGAAGCGTATCCGGAGCTATTTCCATCAGGTAATTTTCGAGGACGAAAATAATTAAAGTGGGGGAGAGTTGTAACACCCATTTTAATTATTTAGTCATTTTATAATTATTTTAAATATTATACGTTGGTGTGTCCTTTGGTGGGGGTGTATTTGGTGATGTTTGGTGGGTGTCCCTAATGTGGAAGGACTATTGGTGGTATTTTGGTGTGAAATATAATAATATAAAAATAATAGTAACATTGGTGGGGGTGTTATTATTATTATTATTATTATTATTATTATTATTATTATTATTATTATTATTATTATTATTATTATATTTATTATATTTGTTAATATTATTAATATTATTATTATTTTAGTGAAATAATGATATTATTATTATTATTATATTTGTTAATATTATTAATATTATTATTATTTTGGTGAAATGATGATATTATTATTATTATTATTATTATTATTATTATTATTATTATTATATTTATTATATTTGTTAATATTATTAATATTATTATTATTTTGGTGAAATAATGATATTATTATTATTATTATTATTATTATTATTATTATTATTATTATATTTATTATATTTGTTAATATTATTAATATTATTATTATTTTGGTGAAATAATGATATTATTATTATTATTATTATTATTATTATTATTATATTTATTATATTTGTTAATATTATTAATATTATTATTATTTTGGTGAAATAATGATATTAGTATTATTATTATTATTATTATGTTTATTATATTTGTTAATATTATTAATATTATTATTATTATTTTGGTGAAATAACGATATTATTATTATTATTATTATTATTATTATTAGTATTATTAATAATGAGTATTATTATTATTATGATTATTATTATTATTAGTATTATAATATTATTAGTATTAATAATAATATTGTATTATTTTATTAAGTTATTTTATTAATTGGGATTAGATTTAATAAAGAAAATAGAATGTGAAGGGGTGGGGAGAGTGGTACGATACATTTGAGAAATTGAGAAAAAGGGAACGAAGAACGGAAGAGAAAAGGGGAAGGCCAAGAGACCAATTCTAGGAGGATTTCTATCGATCAACCAATTGATAAGGTAAGGGGGGAGAAATTTGATTGGGAATGGTTTATACATGTATAGGGTAGAGGGGATTCCTTAACCCGTAGGAATTTATCGTTATATAAAGTTTTATATTGGCATGCTATGATTATTGTTGATGTTGGGGGATTGATGAATGCTGATGATGCATTTTGGGGTATATATATATATATATATATATATATATATATATATGGTGATGATAGTAACTGTAATGTTGAGCCATTTTGTTGGATTGTTGATGTTACTGTAGTATTGATCCATTTTGTTGGATTGTTGATGTTACTGTAGTGTTGATAGTAACTAGGAATATAAAGCTGATGAGATTATGTGTTGTTACCGTAGTGTTGGCAATGACCATGATTATAACTTTGGGAAAGTTATATGTTGTTTCCCTATAGTGTCGTTAATGACTATGGTTAGGACCTTGGTGAGATTCAGAGTGACTCTGAAGTGTCGGTAATGTACCGTAATGTCGGTTCTAGAGTAGAAATTATAGGATAATTGGTAAGTATAATATCTATTGGCATGTTTGTGATTGTGGATTGATGTTGATGAATTATTGATTTTGGTGTATAGGCTGAAGTGTTGGTTTAGGGAGGTTCTGAGTAACCTCAGAGACTTTTGGTGAGATGTCTGAATTGGTCTCGTGTGATCCTTCTAGCCTTGCTGTAGTGTGAAAATGATGAGTATGGGATATAACTTGTGTACTTGGTGATAGTACGCGTTTCCCTTAATATTGTTGGTCAGCAATTAGTTAATGTATATGTGTGTAGTGATCAGTAGGATCGTGTATCCCCGAGTGGGGGGGGGGGACGTAGTTATATCCGGTGTGATAGTATGAATTCGTTTACTATCTGATTGATTTATATGGTGTTGGTGTAATATATCTATACATATGCATTGTTGTATGATGATATGATCAGGAGGATCGTGTGCACTTAGCGTGCCAGAATATAATAATTATGCATTGGTGTCTTGCATATCATGGTGTTTTGGTGGGATGAATCATGTCTCAGGAGGAGCGTAAGTGATTCATCCGTACTCCTTTGTGGAGAATGGTGGGGGATAGATCATGTCTCAGGAGGAGCGTAAGTGATCTATCCAGGTTCGATTGAATGAACCAATGAGTCGGTACCGCATGCATGGTGTTGAGTTGCATAATTGCATTATAATATGTTATATTGTAATTTGAACAGTAGGTTCGTTATATGGTGTTGTTGGGGTGAATAATTGATGTGTTGGTGTGTTTTACTGCCTTATTACATGTATTACATTACCATTATATTTTTGATCATAATTTCTCACCCCTTTGCTGTTGTTGTGTCTGTGCTTCTCCGGAAGTACAGATAATCCAGGTACTTAGCTAGCTTGGATTATGGTGTGACAGTCGAGTCTAGGATGCTCTGATACGTAGCACGGGACTTGGGCGCTTTTATTTGTTTTATGAAGAACTTATATTTTATTTTCCTGTGAACGTATCAAACTTTTATTGGGTTTTATATTTAATATTCCGCTGTATTTGGAGAAAAACCTTTTTATAAGGAAACGTTGTTTTCATGTAATATCCCACTTGGGAAATTGGAACTCTGATTTTGTTTATTTATAATGTTTATTAATTTAATTGATTTTGGGAAGTGGGGTGTTACACTACGAGCCTTAAGTACATAGGGAATGGCAAGTGGGGGGGTTCTCCTGGCTTGTCTAGAGTGTTTAGCATATGCCCTTTGGGAAATATGTGACGCATTCGCCCCCGTGTCATAGTCTTTTTAAGCCATCCTTGATAGGTAGATAGATAAAACCAACCCGTCAGATAAACACCGCAAGCGTGGATCCCATCGAGTACGATGGACGTGAGGGGTGCTAATACCTTCCCCTTGCGTAACCGACTCCCGAACCCAGACAACGGTTGCGATGACCTTGTCTTATACCTTTTCGTCAGGTTTTTTTCCGATTGTTTCCTTTCCCGTTCTGAGGGATAAATAACGAAAGGTGGCGACTCTTCTGTTTTGCCGGCACCCTATTTTCCCGGAAGCGACACCAGGAGGTTGATGGACATAAACTTCTTCTTCTATAATACCATTTAAGAAGGCACTCTTAACATCCATCTGATATAGAATGATGTTATGTTGTGCAACAAATGAAATAAGAAGGTGTATAGATTCTAACCTTGCCACTGGAGCATAAGTTTCAGTGTAATCAATACCTTCTTGTTGACTCTACCCTTGAGCTATCAGCCTTGCCTTGTTCCTAACAACTTCTCCTTGCTCATTTAATTTATTTCTGAATACCCACTTTGTTCCAATAATGTTGAAACCTTTTGGTCTAGGAACCATATCCCACACATCATTTCTTGTAAATTGATTTAGCTCATCTTGCATTGCAAGTATCCAATCATTGTCACTCAGAGCCTCATCCACAGATGTATGTTCAATAATAGACACCAACCCAAGAAGTGATGTTCCAGATGATCTGATAAACGACCTTGTTCTTATAGGGTCATCTTTCTTCCCAATAATCATTTCTTCTGGATGAGAAACCTTGATTCTGGATGATCCTTTAACTATTGGTTCTTCAGAAATATTCATGTTATTCATCTGAGCAGCTAATGGAGTTGTATCTGGCGTAGCTTCTTCTTGAGCTTTCTCTACCTCTGGTTTCTCAGATTCTATGAGAATAACTTCTGCATCTGCAAAGTTTTCAATCTGCTTTGGCTTTTGATTGCCAAGCTTATCATCAAATCTAACATGTATAGATTCCTCCACAATCTGTGTCTCAATATTGTATACTCTGTAGCCTTTAGAGCGTTCAGAATATCCAAGCATGAAACACTTTTGTGCTTTAGAATCAAACTTGTTAAGATTCTCTTTAGTGTTTAGTATAAAACAAATACATCCAAAAGGATGGAAATAAGAAATGTTTGGCTTTCTATTCCTCCACAATTCATAAGGAGTCTTTTCCCGAAAAGGTCTAATTGACACTCAGTTCTGAATGTAACATGTTGTGTTAATTGCCTCTGCCCAAAAATGTTTTGCCATGTTAGTCTCATTGATCATGGTTCTAGCCATCTCTTGCAAAGTTCTATTTTTCCTATCTACAACTCCATTATGTTGTGGAGTTCTAGGACAGGAGAAATCATGAGCAATGCCATTTTCATTAAAATATTTTTCAAAATGTTTGTTTTCAAATTCACCACCATGATCACTCCTGACTTTAACAATTTTGAAATCTTTTTCAGTTTGAACTTGTTTGCAGAAGTCAAAGAACACAGAGTGTGACTCATCCTTGTGTTTTAGGAATTTTACCCATGTCCATCTGCTGTAGTCATCAACAATGACTAATCCATACTTCTTGCCTCTGATGGATGCAGTTTTCACTGGTCCAAACAGATCAATGTGAAGTAACTCTAATGGTTTTGAAGTTGAAACAACATTTTTGGATTTAAAAGATGATTTTGAAAATTTTCCTTTCTGACATGCTTCACAAAGAGCATTTGAGTTGAACTTCAGATTAGGAAGTCCTCTGACCAAATTAAGCTTATTAATCTGAGATATACGTCTCATATTAATATGACCCAATCTTCTGTGCCAGACCCATTGCTCCTCATTAACAGACATAAGGCATTTAACATTATGAACCTTAAGTTCTGAAAGACTAATTTTATAAATGTTGTTTTTCCTTTTACCATTAAAAAGGATTGAGCCATCCTTTTGACTAACAGCTTTGCAACACTTTTGATTAAAGATAATGTCATAACCATTGTCACTTAATTGACTTATGGACAATAGATTATGAGCTAACCCTTCAACAAGCAAGACATTAGTTATGGAAGGAAGTTTGCCATTGCCTATGGTTCTAGAGCCAATTATTTTGCCCTTCTGATTCCCTCAAAACTTGACATCTCCTCCAGATCTAAGCTCCAGACTTTGGAACATAGACCTTTTTCCCGTCATATGTAGTGAGCATCCAGAGTCCAGGTACCATGACTAGAGTTTTGACTTTGCTGCTAAGGATGTCTGCAACATAGATTATCTTATCCTTAGGTACCCAGATTTTCTTGGGTCCTTTTTGGTTAGTTGCCTTAAAGCTTTTTCTGAACTTCTGTCTTTGAACATAAGACTTGTTTTGATTAGCTTTAGATTTATTAAACACAGGTTTGTTCTGATTAGAACTTATGTGTTTAATATCATTCAAGTGACCAAATGTAAATTGAGAATATAAAGGAGGATACTTGATATCCAGTTTATCTACAAATTTTGGATTTGAATCTTCATAAGAGAAAGATTTATATCCAACACCTTTTCTATAGTTTCTGCTAATACCATAGATCATTGAAGCCATTTTGCTTCTATCTAGGCTTTTAGTTAGAAACTTCCTGAAACTATAGTCATACTCTTGTAAAATGTTTTTAGAGCATGATTCAGATTTTGAATCAGAGTTTAGTTGAGCAGTTTCTAAATTATTTTTCAATTGAAGATTTTCAGCTTTTAGTTCAGCTATTTCTGATTCAAACTTGTTACTCTCAAACTCAATATGCTTTAGAAGCGTTTTGTATTTGAGTTTAACTTTACTATAATTTTCAAGAATATCAGATAAACTTTCAGCAAGTTCCTGTCTAGAAAGTTCAGCAAATACCTCCTCAGAATCAGATTCTGATTCTGATCCAGATGATTCAGCACTGTCCTCAATGTCAGCCATGAATGCAACATTTGCACATTCCTCTTCTGACTCTGATGACGAATCAGATGCATCCGAGTCATCCCAGGTAGCCATCAGAACTTTCTTTTTGTGATCTGACTTTCTTTTTGGGTTCTCCTTCTGAAGCTTTGGACAATCACTCTTGTAGTGTCCAGGTTCTTTGCATTCATAGCAAACAACCTCTCTTTTTCCAGATCTTCTGTGTCCAGAGGATTCTCCAGATCTTCTGTATCTAGAGTGTTCTCCAGATCTTCTGTGCCCAGAAGATTCTTTGTGTTGATCTGGTTTTCTAAAGTTCTTGAACTTCCTTTGCTTATTCTTCCAGAGTTTATTGATTCTTCTGGATAACAAGGATAGTTCTTCTTCATCTTCAGAAGCAGACTCTTCAGAGCTTTCTTCTAATACCTGCAATGTTTTAACAACTTTATTAGATTTTAACGCAATTGACTTACCTTTCTTTATAGGCTCATCTTCCTCTAGTTCAATCTCATGACTCCTTAGAGAACTGATTAGTACCTCCAGCGTAATCTTGTTCAGATCCTTTGCCAGCTTCAGAGCAGTGACCATGGGTCTCCATCTGGTTGGCAAGCTTCTGATTATTTTCTTGACATGATCTGCTGTAGAGTAACCCTTGTCCAGAACCTTTAGGTCAGCAGTGAGAATCTAGAATCTGGAAAATATTGCTTCAATAGATTCAGATTCTTCCATCTTGAAAGCATCATACTTCTGGATCAGCGCCAGAGCCTTGGTTTCTTTGACTTGAGAGTTCCCTTCATGAATCATCTTCAGGGATTCAAATATATCAAAGGCAGTTTCTCTGTTGGTTATTTTCTCATACTCAGTATGAGATATAGCATTTAGCAATATAGTTATAGCCTTGTGGTGATTTCTGAATTCCTTCTTTTGCTCCTCAGTCATTGATTTTCTGTCAACTTTCTTGCCATTCCCATCAGTGGGATGAACATATCCATCAACTTTCTTGTCATTGCTTTCCTTGGTGGTTACATAAATGATGAAGTGTATGTCTCCCAAGCTCCCGGTTTTGAAAATTATGATTATCCTAATCATGTTTATAAACTAAAACGAGCTTTGTATGGTCCCAAACAAGCCCCTACGGCTTGGTATGAGCAACTTAGTAAATTCTTACTTGATTAAGGATACTCTATAGGGAATGTAGACATAACACTTTTCATTAAACGTAAAGGAAAACATCTTCTTCTAGTTAAAGTTTATGTTAACGATATAATATTTGGTTCTACTAACGTGCAACTAGTCAAAGAATTTTCAAAGCTTATGCAAGATGAATTTGATGTGAGACTAATGGGGGAGTCAAATTACTCTCTCAGACTTCAAATCAAGAAACTCAAAGAAGCGACATTTATGTGTTAAACAAAATATTGTTGATCAGTGATTTATATACGTTATTTACCAATAGTTTTAGTTAATTGTCTTATATGTTTAGTTGCATTTTATTTCCTTTTATCGCATTTTATGGTTGGTTTGGTATTTCTATTATTTTTAGGTTCAGGTAAGAAATCAAGAAGAACGAAAGCAAAAACCAGGAAAAATAGCAGGAATTCAGAAGAGTTTTTGGAAGGGAAATAGTGGCCTAACACGGCCCGTGTCAGGAGGATACCAAGAGAAAGAAAGTTGAGTGGTAGACAGTGGGCTGACACGGGTGCCCGTGTTACCTGACAGGACCCGTGTCAGCAAGTCTGAGGCATGACTAATTTGAATTAGAGATCCAAGGAGCCAACACGGCTGCCCGTGTCACCTGACACGACCCGTGTTGGCTTGGTCGTATCAGGTTCCAACTTTCTTGATTTTGTGAACTTTGTGATTCCTAAGGGTATTTTGGGTATTTTTCTATTGCTGTGTTGGGCCTGTGATTATTTAAGACGTATTTTCCTATTGCTGGATCCTGTTATGATATGATGTTCCACTTAGGCTGGAAATGATATGCATTGCATGATGCATGAAGTTTTTTATGAGGATGCAAATGTTAGGGATACTTGTGCATGTATGAATGCACATGATTTTGTTATATTGATGATTGCAATGACTGTATTTGATGACAATCTTGTTTTGGGCGAGAATGTTATACATGTCATGCATGTGACGATGCAAATGATGGAGTATGTTTGGACTAGGTCTCTCTATGAAGGTGAGACCGTTTGGTATCAATGAGAATTGAATTTAGGAATTGCCAAGTGAAATTGGACTTTAGGTCTTATGAAGGTGCCAACAAGGGTAGACTTTTGAGTAGTTGCCAATAAAAATTGGACTTTTGTATTATGAAGGTGCCAACAAGGGTGGACTTTTAGGTAGTTGCCAATAAAAATTGGACTTTTGGGTTACGAAGGTGCCAACAAGGGTGGACTTTTAGGTAGTTACCAATAAAAATTGGACTTTTGGATTACGAAGGTGCCAACAAGGGTGGACTTTTAGGTAGTTACCAATATAAATTGGACCTTTAAGAGGTTCCAAACAATGTTGGGCTTTTGAGGTGTGCCAAACAAGGTTGGACTTTAATGGTGAACTATTGGATTGGAAGGTAGATTATCATACAAGAACTGGTGAGAAAAAGTATTTACCAGATGGGAACTTGGACTTTTAAAAGGTTTTCCAGACGAAAACTTGGACTTTTAACTGCCAGATAGGAACTTGAACTTTTAATTTCCAGACTAGAACTTGGACTTTTAACTGTTAGACAATGGCACAGATCTAGAAGGGGGTTGAATAGGTCCAAATTAAAAAATAAGTCGGCGCTACCAATTAAAAAATTGGTTTTAAAAATATTTAATTTGCGGATGCAGCCGCTGAAAAATACCTTCTATAATGAACCGTTATTAGAAGACTGGATATGCATCTAGCCTTATGGAAATGATAATGAGCAAATAGAATCACCACACTAGTCACACTATTAATTAATTAATATCACTAATTAGTAAGACTAGTTCTAATGCTACATAATGCCACCAAAATATGTAAACAATACAAGTAAATTTTGGTGTAGGCAATTTATCAAACATTTGGAGTGCGAGGCACTCCAAGTGAGTTTTGCCTTGAGTAAGTGACTCTAGCTTCCTTGTACAATATACTATTGTACTTGAGTTAAAAAAAGTGTTAATCACTTACTCAAACCAATGCTAACTTGATAAAATTGCTTATACTAAAATTACTCAATTATCAAGCAAAAATGAAAGTGCTGAAAAATAAAGGAGACAAAGATTTGTTAAGGCAGTTCCCCCACCGTCCACGCTTCGGAGTACGTCTGCTCTCAATTCTAAAACTAGAATTGAGCTTGATATAATATATATATATATATATATATATATATATATATATATATATATATATATATATATATATATATATATATATATATATATATATATATATATATATATATATATATATATATATATATATATATATATATATATATATATATATATATATATATATATATATATATATATATATATATATATATATATATATATATATATATATATATATATATATATATATATATATATATATATTGAAGGTGAGAAAACACTTAGAAGGGGGGGGGGGGGGGGGGTTGAATAAGAGTTTTCAAGAATATGGCAATAAAAACAACTCAAGATTTTTATCCTGGTTCGTTGAACTCAACTACTCCAGTCCACCTTATCAAAGATGATTTGCCTTTCTCTGCAAGGACTTAATCCACTATTGATCAACTGATTACAATAGAAAGCACTAAGAACAATTGTCTTAGTCTTCTCAAGAACTACTGACCACACCTTGGTCTTCTTAAGGAACTTCTTACAATTTAATGTAAACTAACAAGTGTTTGAATGCTTCTAATAAGCTGTATCACAACTGTGATGTTTACACTTAAGATTTAGTACAACAAAAACTATATGGTTTTATGAGAGATCAAATGAGTAAGATCTTGTGAGATTTTCTCTTTTATGAATCAAGCGTGTATTTCTTTCTGAGTGATCTAGCAATGAGCCAACATTGAGTAGTAGTAAATTAGCAACCTCAAAATGTTGAAGTAGTTCTCCTTTTATAGCTTTTTCAAATGCTTTGAATGATGTGCAGCTGAATATAATATTTGATTGTATGACTTTTCATCACCAAAAGTATGGGCAGAGATATGCTTTCTGCAGTTGTAGAAGCCTTGGGATTTGCACCACGTCACTTCTTTGGACAAATTAGTCGTTGGTTAATTTGGAAGTAGCACCACGTCTAATCAAGTTTACAGCTTCTTCAACAAGCTTCCTTCAAGATGAAGTCTTCATAATCTGCACTTCAGAATTTGTAGTAAGCATAAAAGGTATGGATTGCTTTAAGATGATCAGAGCATAAGATGAATGATAAGTTCAGAGTCTTGATAGTTGATCAGATCTTCAATGTATCAGAGTCTCAATCTTGATCAGATCTTTAATATATCAGAGTCTTCATCAGAGTATGCAGCAGTATGTGCTTTGAGCGTGAATATTAATGATAAGAGTATGGTTATCAAAGCCTCTGAGTTTGTAGTGAAAAGATCTTCAGAGTCTGATAAGATCAGTGCTTTCAGCTTTTGTATACTTCTTTCATTAACACTTCAGATCATTCTGTAGCTTCTGCTTCAGATCCTTCTGGCAGCGCTTCAGAATCTTCTGATAGTCTTGCATCTGATGCTTCAGAGCTTTGCATAGTTTCTTTGTACTTATGTATTTTGCTTCTTTAAGAGTATTTAATTTTATACCTGAAAAAATAATACTTGAACAAATTTTAGAGTGCATATTTACTCATTACAAAATTCCATAAAAGTTATCATCAAAACATAGAGATATAAGATACACCAATCTGTGTTCTAAAAATCTCCCCCTTTTTTATGATGACAAAACATAGGGAATTTTGTTCAATAAGAAAGAAATAAAATAAGTAACTGCCCCTGAGATTAAGAATCTCCCCCTGAAATGAATACTGCAATAGAAGCGAACACTTCCCTTTTTGTTTGAGTATATTTTAGAACCTGGTGGAAATCCTTGTTGAGAGAAAGAATCAGAGCTTTGATGCTTTCCAGAATTAGAGTCTGATTGTTTCTTTCAAAATGAAGAGTCTGGTGTATCTTCCAGAATCATAGTCAAAATTTGCTTTCAAGGATCAGAGCTTGGTTGGAGAATTCTCAGGGTAACTTCAGATCATTTTGTTAGATGAAATAATAAGATCTGAAAGTCTTATGATTTAATGTTAGATTAAAACAATGTCTGAATTTCATTTTTAGTATTTGCTTATGGATTGAACAGTCAAATTCTCTTTCTCTTTCTCCCCCTTTTTGTCATTATCAAAAAGAATTTTAAAGACATAAAAGATAACAGAAGAAGAGAAAAACATAACACACAAATGAAGGACAAAACAGCCAGATTTAATCAGATCAAAATAGCACAACAGCATAAGAAATTCATAGAGCAGACGATAGAAAATAGAACAACCAGAAAATAAGTGCAAAACAATAATGCAAACACATGAGAAGCAATCAAGGTCAGAAGATCCGTAATCTTAGTAGTGGACTCTTCTTGCTTGGCCATCCATGTCTTGATTTCTTCAGTAGTCTGTTCCTGTTTTACCATCCATGTTCTAATTTCCTTGACTTCTTGGACAACATCTGGAATCCCAGTCCTCATCTAAGATGAAGAAGGTTCAAAAGCAGATGCAGTTGCCATTGGATGATCAATCTCCATGTCAGATGCAGGAGTATCTTCTATCATTGCAGAATCTTCAGTAGGAGAATCTTCTAGAAGAAGCACTGGAGTTGTGATAATGATCAACAGAGTTTGTCAGACCACTTCAGCAAACCTAGCCTTTGCATCATCAGCACAGAGTGTTCTGAGGTCAGATGCAGCAGAGTTGAATTTTGATATGAATCTGTTTCAAGATGCTTCAGATTCAGCAGGATCCAAACTAGCCATGCACTCTTTCTCCACAGAAGCAATTCCCATACGTAGTTCCTTCTTGAAATTCTTGAACATAGTAGAAACATCTGATCTGGGTTTTGGGTTGAGAAAGTCCTCTATGGTGACAGGTTGTGATGGTTCAGGAGGTGTTTGAGTTTGTTTAAGAGGTGAGTGATCAGATGATGGATGTTCAGATGGTTGTGGTATGGATGTTTGTGGTATGGTGAGTTGAGGTATGGAGGTTGATGTAACAACATCAGATGAGGATGGTATAAAATCTATGAAGTTGAATTTGAAGCGAAGAGGGTTGTCAAATGTAGGTAGATCAGATGGAATTGGTTTATAGGGATCAGGAATTTGTAAGCTAGTTGGTGAGGGGACTTCAGATTCATCAGAATCAGATGATTCAGTTGAATGATATGAAGTTGAAGAGAGGACATACAAGGTTGTAAGTGGTGATACATCCAGAATGTCTTCAGATGGTTGTTGGACAGATGGTTCAGGATTTTTTATGGTTGTTTCTTCTGGTGGTTGAGTGGAAGAGAGTGGTTCAGATTGTTTTTGTTGTTCTGGTGGTTGAACAGAAGATGGTTTAGAATGTGTATGAGATAAAATGGGTTCAGACGAATTAGGTTCAGATGATTTAGGTTCAGATGGTTTAGGAGGAAATGGTGGAGGTGAAGGTGAGGATGAAGGTACAGATGGTTTGGGATCAGATGTTAATACCTGGCGAATTGTTTCTCTGATTTCTAACATAGTAGCTTCTGGAGGATTTTCTTTTTGCTTCTTGTCCTTCTCAGGTTTGTCACCAGCATCAGAGGATTTCCTCTTGGGCTGTGCAAAGGATCCTTCCTCAGCCTTTCTCTTCCTGCGCCTTTCTCTCAGAAGATTTGGTAATACTTCTCCTTCCTTCTGTACTATGTTAGCAAGAAGAGGAATACCATATCTTAAACATTCAGCAATGTAAGTCAGAATGATGTGCCTAGGTTCATCAGCAGTGAACATAGGAAAATCTGCTAAAGGAATTATCCTTCTGCTGACGTCTTCAGAGTGAAATTTCTTGGGTTTTCCAACAAGCTATGAAATGACCTTCATTCTCTTCAGAATGTTCCCATTTATGACAGATCCTATAACATAGGACAGATCCTCTATCACTCCAGCATCAAACAGATGTTTCACAAGACCATTCTCTGTTAGAATGTCTGATATCAGTCTTCCCATAGGGATCCAATTTCTGATTTTTCCAACTTTAACCCTTACTTCTTCTCTTGTTTCTTTGATATGTTTCAGAAGATGACTGGACAGAAGATAAGGTAAATCCACCTTCTTTCCTTTACTCATACAGAACATGAAGTACATTTGTTCTGAATTTACATAATCTGGTGAGTTAGAAGATTTCCTATGAAAGATTGAACTCATGAAGATCTTAGCCCAAATTCTGTAAACAGGTTTCAGATCTCTGACCTTATTGGATGGTTCTCCAGAAACATAAACTTCTTGAAAAGTGTCAGCCAAATCCACATGATCAGTAGCCATACTTGTGATTCCCTCAGTTTCCTTATACTCAAGTAGTTGTCTGATTAATTTTTCAGTGATGAAAATTTCCTTCCCAAGAACAGATGAATGAATGAACTTAGGGAAAACTTGAGCGTGTATCCAGAATTCTTTTACCAAAGTTGGATAAACAGGACCCATCATCCTGTCAAAATACTTTTCCCAGTTCTGAGCTTTGATGGTTGAAAGGAGATCAAAACCATTTTCTTTGATGGATTCAAAATCCACAAAGTTCTCACACAGAACTTCAAGTTCTTTGAATGGAGTGAGAAGAGTTCTTACAGGTGCTTGGTACACAACAACAGTTTGGGATGAACCAGCAACATTAGGAGATGATGCAGCAACAATTGAAGTTTTCATCTGAGTCAGTGTTGAAGAAGGTGAAGCCATTGAAGTTCTTGAGATGCGTCTGGGTTTGCGAGAGTTTTTGGGTTTTGAAATGAGATGGAAATAATAGAGAAGGCAGAAATGCATATGAGAGATGATAAGTGTAAAGTGTGATTTATGAAGAGTTGTGAGAATTTATAGAAAAATTTTAGGGCATGCAAAAAGACACACACTCTCAAGCGTGCATAAGCATTGAATGAAGTGAATCATAATCAAATCAAGCAATTAATGCAAGGAATAAAATCATATCAAACATTTAAGATTCTGACAGAAGGGGGGAAAATCAAGAGATTTTGGCTTTTCAAAACAATACCTCAAATGTCACTTCAGTATGGTGCACTCTACCTTTCCAGATTCTGAGCTACACGTGTTTGCTTGCATGTGCCTTTAAAACTCTTTGAGAAATGACACGTTAGGCAACGTTCAGATCCTCTGAGCCTTGTTAGTTCAGATTTACACACAAAGAAATAAACACAGAATTCAACAGAAGAAATACTTCAGAGTTTAGACATTTATCATCCGAAAAAAATTTTCATCTGATGAATACTTTATTCTGGACAGAAGTCCATACTAATATTTTTCAGAATAAATTTAAATCTATCTTCAGCAAGGGGTTTTGTAAAGATATCAGCCCACTGATGATCTGTATCTACAAAGTTTAAATTGATAATTCCCTTCTGAACATAGTCTCTGATGAAATGATGTTTAATCTCTATATGCTTAGCTTTAGAGTGTAAAATAGGGTTTTTAGATAAGCATATAGCAGAAGTATTATCACAGAAGATAGAAATGTTACTCTCAAAGATCTAATAATCTTCCAGTTGACTTTTCATCCAGAGCATCTGGGTGCTACAACTAGCAGCAGCAATATATTCTGCCTCTGTTGTTGAAAGTGCAATTGTGGGTTGCTTCTTGCTGAACCAAGAGAACAGATGACTTCCAAGAAATTGACAACTTCCAAAAGTACTTTTATGTTCTATTCTATCACCAGCATAGTCAGCATCACAGAATCCAACTAATTTATACTCATCAGATCTTCTGTAACACAGACCCACATTAGTAGTACCTTTCAGATACCTTAGAATCCTCTTAACAGTTGTTAAGTGTGATTCTCTAGGATCTGATTGGAATCTAGCACACAGACACACACTGAATAAAATATCAGGTCTTGAAGCAGTCAAATATAAGAGAGATCCAATCATACCTCTATAAAGTTTTTGATCAACTTTCTTACTTACCTCTTCCTTACCAAGTGTGCTTGTAGGATGCATCAGAGTCTTTGCCAATTTGCTTTCATTTAGATTGAATTTCTTCATAAGCTCTTTGACATATTTAGTTTGGTGAATATATGTGCATTCTGGAGTCTGATTTACTTGGATTCCCAGAAAGAATCTAAGTTCTCCCATCATGCTCATTTCAAATTCAGCCTGCATAGACAAAGCAAACTCCTTTCCCAGCATAATATTGGTAGATCCAAAAATAATATCATCCACATAAATTTGACAAACTACTAAATCTTTCTTAAATGTTTTACAGAAAAGAGTTGTGTCCACTTTGCCTCTGATAAAATTCTTTTCCAGAAGAAAATTACTTAATCTTTCATACCAAGCTCTGGGAGCTTGTTTCAAACCATAAAGAGATTTTTTGAGTTTAAAAACATGATCTGGAAATTTTTCACTTTCAAAACCAGGAGGTTGATGGACATAAACTTCTTCTTCTATAATACCATTTAAGAAAGCACTCTTAACATCCATCTAATATAGAGTGATGTTATGTTGTGCAACAAATGAAATAAGAAGGCGTATAGATTCTAACCTTGCCACTGGAGCATAAGTTTCAGTGTAATAAATACCTTCTTGTTGACTGTACCCTTGAGCTACCAGCCTTGCCTTGTTCCTAACAACTTCTCCTTGCTCATTTAATTTATTTCTGAATACCCACTTTGTTCCAATAATGTTGAAACCTTTTGGTCTAGGAACCAGATCCCACACATCATTTCTTGTAAATTGATTTAGCTCATCTTGCATTGCAAGTATCCAATCATTGTCACTCAGAGCCTCATCCACAGATGTATGTTCAATAATAGACACCAACCCAAGAAGTGATGTTCCAGATGATCTGATAAACGACCTTGTTCTTATAGGGTCATCTTTCTTCCCAATAATCATTTCTTTTAGATGAGAAGCCTTGATTCTGGATGATCCTTTAACTGTTGGTTCTTCAGAAATATTCATGTTATTCATCTGAGCAGCTAATGGAGTTGCATCTGGCGTAGCTTCTTCTTGAGCTTTCTCTACCTCTGGTTTCTCAGGTTATATGAGAATAACTTCTCCATCTGCAAAGTTTTCAATTTGCTTTGGCTTTTGATTGCCAAGCTTATCATCAAATCTAACATGTATAGATTCCTCCACAATCTGTGTCTCAATATTGTACACTCTGTAGCCTTTAGAGCATTCAGAATATCCAAGCATGAAACACTTTTGTGCTTTAGAATCAAACTTGTTAAGATTCTCTTTAGTGTTTAGTATAAAACAAATACATCCAAAAGGATGGAAATAAGAAATGTTTGGCTTTCTATTCCTCCACAATTCATAAGGAATCTTTTCCAGAAGAGGTCTAATTGACACTCTGTTCTGAATGTAACATGTTGTGTTAATTGCCTCTGCCCAAAAATGTTTTGCCATGTTAGTCTCATTGATCATGGTTCTAGCCATCTCTTGCAAAGTTCTATTTTTCCTCTCTACAACTCCATTCTGTTGTGGAGTTCTAGGACAGGAGAAATCATGAGCAATGCCATTTTCATTAAAATATTTTTCAAAATGTTTGTTTTCAAATTCACCACCATGATCACTTCTGACTTTAACAATTTTGAAATCTTTTTCAGTTTGAACTTGTTTGCAGAAGTCAAAGAACACAGAGTGTGACTCATCCTTGTGTTTTAGGAATTTTACCCATGTCCATCTGATGTAGTCATCAACAATGACTAATCCATACTTCTTGCCTCTGATGGATGCAGTTTTCACTGGTCCAAACAGATCAATGTGAAGTAACTCTAATGTTTTTGAAGTTGAAACAACATTTTTGGATTTAAAAGATGATTTTGAAAATTTTCCTTTCTGACATGCTTCACAAAGAGCATCTGAGTTGAACTTCATATTAGGAAGTCCTCTGACCAGATTAAGTTTATTAATCTGAGATATACGTCTCATATTAATATGACCCAATCTTCTGTGCCAGACCCATTGCTCCTCATTAACAGACATAAGGCATTTAACATTATGAACCTTAAGTTCTGAAAGACTAATTTTATAAATGTTGTTTTTCCTTTTACCATTAAAAAGGATTGAGCCATCCTTTTGACTAACAGCTTTGCAACACTTTTGATTAAAGATAATGTAATAACCATTGTCACTTAATTGACTTATGGACAATAGATTATGAGCTAACCCTTCAACAAGCAAGACATTAGTTATGGAAGAAAGTTTACCATTGCCTATGGTTCTAGAGCCAATTATTTTGCCCTTCTGATTCCCTCAAAACTTGACATCTCCTCCAGATCTAAGCTCCAGACTTTGGAACATAGGCTTTTTTCCCGTCATATGTCGTGAGCATCCAGAGTCCAGGTACCATGACTGGAGTTTTGACTTTGCTGCTAAGGATGTCTGCAACATAGATTATCTTATCCTTAGGTACTCAGATTTTCTTGGGTCCTTTTTGGTTAGTTGCCTTAAAGCTTTTTCTGAACTTCTATCTTTTAACATAAGACTTGTTCTGATTAGCTTTAGATTTATTAAACACAGGTTTGTTCTGATTAGAACTTGTGTGTTTAATATCATTCAAGTGACCAAATGTAAATTGAGAATATAAAGGAGGATACTTGATATCTAGTTTATCTACAGATTTTGGATTTGAATCTTCATAAGAGAAAGATTTATATCCAACACCTTTTCTATAGTTTCTGCTAATACCATAGATCATTGAAGCCATTTTGCTTCTATCTAGGCTTTTAGTTAGAAACTTCCTGAAACTATAGTCATACTCTTGTAAAATGTTTTTAGAGCATGATTCAGATTTTGAATCAGAGTTTAGTTGAGCAGTTTCTAAATTATTTTTCAATTGAAGATTTTCAGCTTTTAGTTCGGCTATTTCTGATTCAAACTTGTTACTCTCAAACTCAATATGCTTTAGAAGCGTTTTGTATTTGAGTTTAACTTTACTATAGTTTTCAAGAATATCAGATAAACTTTCAGCAAGTTCCTGTCTAGAAAGTTCAGCAAATACCTCCTCAGAATCAGATTCTGATTCTGATCCAGATGATTAAGCACTGTCCTCAATGTCAGCCATGAATGCAACATTTGCACATTCCTCTTCTGACTCTGATGACGAATCAGATGCATCCGAGTCATCCCAGGTAGCCATCAGAACTTTCTTTTTGTGATCTGACTTTCTTTTTGGGTTCTCCTTCTGAAGCTTTGGACAATCACTCTTGTAGTGTCCAGGTTCTTTGCATTCATAGCAAACAACCCCTCTTTTTCCAGATCGTCTGTGTCCAGAGGATTCTCCAGATCTTCTGTATCTAGAGTGTTCTCCAGATCTTCTGTGCCCAGAAGATTCTTTGTGTTGATCTGGTTTTCTAAAGTTCTTGAACTTCCTTTGCTTATTCTTCCAGAGTTTATTGATTCTTCTGGATAACAAGGATAGTTCTTCTTCATCTTCAGAAGCAGACTCTTCAGGGCTTTCTGCTAATACCTGCAATGTTTTAACAACTTTATTAGATTTTAACGCAATTGACTTACCTTTGTTTATAGGCTCATCTTCCTATAGTTCAATCTCATGACTCCATAGAGAACTGATTAGTACCTCCAGCGTAATCTTGTTCAGATCCTTTGCCAGCTTCAAGCAGTGACCATGGGTCTCCATCTGGTTGGCAAGCTTCTGATTATTTTCTTGACATGGTCTGCTGTAGAGTAACCCTTGTCCAGAACCTTTAGGCCAGCAGTGAGAATCTAGAAAATATTGCTTCAATAGATTCAGATTCTTCCATCTTGAAAGCTTCATACTTCTGGATCAGCGCCAGAGCCTTGGTTTCTTTGACTTGAGAGTTCCCTTCATGAGTCATCTTTAGGGATTCAAATATATCAAAGGCAGTTTCTTTGTTGGTTACTTTCTCATACTCAGTATGAGATATAGCATTTAGCAATATAGTTCTAGCCTTGTGGTGATTTCTGAATTCCTTCTTTTGCTCCTCAGTCATTGATTTTCTGTCAGCTTTCTTGCCATTCCCATCAGTGGGATGAACATATCCATCAACTTTCTTGTAATTGCTTTCCTTGGTGGTTACATAAATGATGAAGTGTATGTCTCCCAAGCTCCCGGTTTTGAAAATTATGAGTATCCTAATCATGTTTATAAACTAAAACGAGCTTTGTATGGTCCCAAACAAGCCCCTACAGCTTGGTATGAGCAACTTAGTAAATTCTTACTTGATTAAGGATAATCTATAGGGAATGTAGACATAACACTTTTCATTAAACGTAAAGGAAAACATCTTCTTCTAGTTAAAGTTTATGTTAACGATATAATATTTGGTTCTACTAACGTGCAACTAGTCAAAGAATTTTCAAAGCTTATGCAAGATGAATTTGATGTGAGACTAATGGGGGAGTCAAATTACTCTCTCAGACTTCAAATCAAGAAACTCAAAGAAGCGACATTTATGTGTTAAACAAAATATTGTTGATCAGTGATTTATATACGTTATTTACCGATAGTTTTAGTTAATCGTCTTATATGTTTAGTTGCATTTTATTTCCTTTTATCGCATTTTATGGTTGGTTTGGTATTTCTATTATATTTAGGTTTAGGTAAGAAATCAAGAAGAACGAAAGCAAAAACCAGGAAAAACAGCAGGAATTCAGAAGAGTTTTTGGAAGGGAAATAGTGGCCTAACACGGCCCGTGTCAGGAGGATACCAAGAGAAAGAAAGTTGAGTGGTAGACAGTGGGCTGACACGGGTGCCCTTGTTACCTGACAGGACCCGTGTCAGCAAGTCTGAGGCATGACTAATTTGAATCAGAGAGCCAAGGAGCCAACACGGCTGCCCGTGTCACCTGACACGGGCCGTGTTGGCTTGGTCGTGTCAGGTTCCAACTTTCTTGATTTTGTGAACTTTGTAATTCCTAAGGGTATTTTGGGTATTTTTCTATTGCTGTGTTGGACCTGGGATTATTTAAGACGTATTTTCCTATTGCTGGATCCTGTTATGATATGATGTTCCACTTAGGCTGGAAATGCTATGCATTGCATGATGCATGAAGTTTTTTATGAGGATGCAAATGTTGGGGATACTTGTGCATGTATGAATGTACATGATTTTGTTATGTTGATGATTGCAATGACTGTATTTGATGACAATCTTATTTTGTGTGAGAATGTTATACATGTCATGCATGTGATGATGCAAATGATGGAGTATGTTTGGACTAGGTCTCTCTATGAAGGTGAGACCATTTAGTATCAATGAGGATTGAATTTAGGAATTGCCAAGTGAGATTGGACTTTAGGTCTTATGAAGGTGCCAACAAGGGTAGAATTTTGAGTAGTTGTCGATAAAAATTGGACTTTTGTATTATGAAGGTGCCAACAAGGGTGGACTTTTAGGTAGTTGCCAATAAAAATTGGACTTTTGGGTTACGAAGGTGCCAACAAGGGTGGACTTTTAGGTAGTTACCAATAAAAATTGGACTTTTGGATTACGAAGGTGCCAATAAGGGTGGACTTTTAGGTAGTTGCCAATATAAATTGGACCTTTAAGAGGTGCCAAACAATGTTGGGCTTTTGAGGTGTGCCAAACAAGGTTGGACTTTAATGGTGAACTATTGGATTGGAAGGTAGATTATCATACAAGAACTGGTGAGAAAAAGTATTTACTAGATGGGAACTTGGACTTTTAAAAGGTTTTCCAGACGAAAACTTGGACTTTTAACTGCCAGATAGGAACTTGAACTTTTAATTTCCAGACTAGAACTTGGACTTTTAACTGTTAGACAATGGCACGGATCTAGAAGGGGGTTGAATATATCCAAATTAAAAAATCAGTCGGCGCTACCAATTAAAAAATTGGTTTTAAAAATATTTAATTTGCGGAAGCAGCCGTGGAAAAATACCTTCTATAATGAACCGTTATTAGAAGACTGGATATGCATCTATCCTTATGGAAATGATAATGAGCAAATAGAATCACCACACTAGTCACACTATTAATTAATTAATATCACTAATTAGTAAGACTAGTTCCAATGCTACATAATGCCACCAAAATATGTAAACAATACAAGTAAATTTTGGTGTAGGCAATTTATCAAACACTTGGCGTGCGAGGCACTCCAAGTGAGTTTTGCCTTGAGTAAGTGACTCTAGCTTCCTTTTATAATACACTATTGTACTAGAGTTAAAAACAGTGTTAATCACTTACTCAAACCAAAGCTAACTTGATAAAATTGCTTATACTAAAATTACTCAATTATCAAGCAAAAATGAAAGTGCTGAAAAATAAAGGACACAAAGATTTGTTGAGGCAGTTCCCCTGCCGTCCTCGCTTCGGAGTACATCTGCCCTCAATTCTAAAACTAGAATTAAGCCTGATATATATATATATATATATATATATATATATATATATATATATATATATATATATATATATATATATATATATATATATATATATATATATATATATATATATATATATATATATATATATATATATATATATATATATATATATATATATATATATATATATATATATATATATATATATATATATATATATATATATATATATATATATATATATATATATATATATATATATATATATATATATATATATATTGAAGGTGAGAAAAACACTTAGAGGGGGGGGGGGGGGTGAATAAGAGTTTTAAAGAATATGGCAATAAAAACAACTCAAGATTTTTATCCTGGTTCGTTGAACTCAACTACTCCAGTCCACCTTATCAAAGATGATTTGCCTTTCTCTGCAAGGACTTAATCCACTATTGATCAACTGATTACAATAAAAAGCACTAAGAACAACTGTCTTAGTCTTCTCAAGAACTACTGACCACACCTTGGTCTTCTTAAGGAACTTCTTACAATTTAATGTAAAATAACAAGTGTTTGAATGCTTCTAATAAGCTGTATCACAATTGTGATGTTTACACTTAAGATTTAGTACAACAAAAGCTATATGGTTTTATGAGAGATCAAATGAGTAAGATCTTGTGAGATTTTCTCTTTTATGAATCAAGCGTGTATTTCTTTCTGAGTGATCTAGCAATGAGCCAACAATGAGTAGTAGTAAATTAGCAACCTCAAAATGTTGAAGTAGTTCTCCTTTTATAGCTTTTTCAATTGCTTTGAATGATGTGCAGCTGAATATAATATTTGATTGTATGACTTTTCATCACCAAAAGTATGGGCAGAGATATGCTTTCTGCAGAAAGGTATGGTTGTAGAAGCCTTGGGATTTGCACCACGTCACTTCTTTGGACAAATTAGTCGTTGGTTACTTTGGAAGTAGCACCACGTCTAATCAATTTTACAGCTTCTTGTCGCTACTGCGAAAATCGGCGCCGGCTGAACAGAAGAGTCGCCACCGCGCGTTATTTATCCCAACGGAGGGAAAGGAAACGCTCGAAGTAAACCTACCGCAAAGACGGGAAAGGAATGGTCATCGCAACCAAATCCTGGATTCGGGAGTCGGTTACGCAAGGGGAAGGTATTAGCACCCCTCACGTCCGTCGTACTCGACGGGATCCACGCTTGTTTTCTGGTACAGATTGCTATTCTATCTATTCTACAGGTCTAGGGTTAAAAGAGAATAAAACGACTCGGCAAAGTATCGCACTTTATGCCTACGTATTCCCGTCTGGAACGAGAAATCAGAGTCAACGTAGTTCGCCTACCTACGGGAAAGGAGGGGAAGGTTGCTCGCTAGGATATCGAATCCTATGCCTACGTACTTTCATACAGCATGAAAGATTAGAGCAAACGTAGTTCGTGCCACGTACGACACAAGTCTGTCTTGATTGTTTTTATCCTTCTGAAAAAGGTTTTCTTGATTAAGAGCCCAAGCGGGCAAAAATGACACTTTGATATTTGTTTTGAATCTTTTACGGAAGAAGTGTTTTTTAGTGTGTTTGCAATCTCTGACGCACTAGAGACTATGATTTGAGAGTGACTACGTCGTATGTCACCCTAAGGGTAACACACTAAGCAATCAGATTACTGAAGAGTGACCCTCCAACAACCTTTTCTCAAATAGCTTAAGGCTCGTAACGTACGACATCGATTAACCTTATTAATGTGTTTTTGAATTGTTCTGAAATAAGAAGAGAAAGAAGCTCTAAAAAACCTATGGTTGAAAAGGGAATAAAAACTAACCTAATGTTGTCATGCATGGATAAGAATCCTAATGTCTGTCATAATTCCCTCTTGCACAGAGGAAATCAGAGATCCTAGGGGATAAACAGAAAAGAAAACAAGCAAATACAGTAAAATGCATGCAATGCAGCAAGAAACAATAGGCAAAGTGAATCAACATTCACCTCAAACCTAGGGGGCAAGCTACACAAGCCAACAAACAATACAGAAAACAAAACCCCAAAGCAGAGGAGGCAGCCCAAGCAGCAACACCAGACTCCTACAACAAACAGCAGCTCTGACAGCAACAGATGATTAACCAGCAAAAAAGTTGACAGCAACAACCTTCATCTTCATGAATAACTCCCATATTCAAGCTTCAATAAACTTCAAGCTTCATCAAGCACACTCCAAGAGGAGGATTAAACAATAAGATCAAGTTATAATGTTAAAGAACTTAATGACAACCAAAGGAAATCACTAAGAACTCAACATTGCAAATGAAAGGTATCCTCAAAGTTCTACTCACTTGGGAATACCACTCATCCCTCCTAAGGAGAGATGGAGCTTCCCAAGAAGGACTTTATGTCATTGGATGGAATGGAAATGGACAAGATACTCCATGTTTGAAGAAAGAGGCCAAACTAGTCTAATGCTCTTCCTAAAACCTTAATTTCCTAAGCTCCTACAAAAGCTCCACAAGAGGAAAAGCCTTCATCTCCAAGCTCCAATATTCAATCCCAAGCATCTTCAATGAATCCAGAAGCTCCAACAAAAAAGAACTCAAGTTCAAACCAACTCCAAGGCAGCCAACCAAGCCAAACAAACCAAAGCACTCAAGAGAGGAAATCATAAACACAAGCAACTTGCAAAATACAACTAACATATAAAACAAAGTTGTAAAAATCTAATAAAATTCCTAGGGGAACATACATGTCTACCCTAACACATACTAAAAAATCAAAGCCAAATTCATCATCAATTGGAAGAACAAAATTCAACAAAACATCGGTATCAATTAGGAAAGAAAAAGAGAAAACAAGCAACATGCAATGCAAGCATGCGAGTGGGAAATGCACCCAAGATCATGATTAAACAGCCAAAAACAGTGACAAACATCCAAAATAATCCAATCCAAATGCAACACAAAGATCTATGATGATTCGGATCGAACCGACACGCGAACAAGCAAGCAAAACAGCAAAACATGCCCTCTGTTACAGTGTTAATCGATTAACGCCAAGGGTTAATCGGTTAACCATTGAAAAACGCTTGAAAAATTGAACATTTGAGCTGGTTAATCGATTAACCATATAGGTTAATCGATTAACACTGTACCAGAGGTGAAAAATAGCAGTTCAGAATCACTTTTCAGCAGCTTATCACTTGAGCAAACACTCCAATTATCATGTGATTGATCATGCACGAAATTAAACCAACAAACACTGATTTAAACAACATGTAAACACAATAACACAACAAGATCATGGATCAAAATCAACATAATCAATCAAATTTAAAGATCCACATGCAAATTATGCAAATAAGTTCGAAAACAAAATCAGATCAGAATTCCAACCTTCGGATCGGAGACTTGATCCGGTAATTGTTGATTCAACTGTAAATGGGTAGATCTAAGCAAAGAAAACCAGAATTCTTCAAGATCCACACCAATTCTTGTAGTAGCAATGTAGATCCACCAAGAACAACTCAAAATAAGCCAAATAATCACTTCCAAAAACACTTCAAAATTCAGATCTGCTTGTGCACGAAAATTGGATGATGAAACGGAATTGATGGAGTGAATTAATGGAGGTTTAGCTCTTAGAAATCAATGATTCCAATGAAGAATCAATGATCACAAGAAGAAGAGCTTTGAGTGAGGTTTTTTGAGATTGGAAAATGGAGAGAGAATTGAGAGAAAATTGAGAGCAATTCTGAAATGAGAGTGAATTATGAGGATTATTCTTGTGAGGTTTGGAGTGAATCAAATATATACACTCTTGGTTTGGATCCAAAGCAAGGATTGGAAAATGGCTTGGAAAATGTGGTATGGAATGAGGTTTGGGCATTTGGAGGGAAAATGAAATTTGATAGTGTTCTAGATCCTTCCGAAGTGTGAAAATGCAATTTAAATGACCAAAATTGGACCCCAAAAGTGGTTGGACTTGAAAATTCACGTGCAAGGCAAAACCTGTTGTGGTTAATCGATTAACCATATAGGTTAACCGATTAACACTGTTAAAAATTCAAATCTGGACTGATTTTCAAATGGTTAATAGATTAACCCTATGTGTTAACCGATTAACACATTCAAAAATTTGAATTTGGCGCCTTTTGGAGGGAAATCTGCCCCTTTGCCCGTTTCCTGCCGTTCTGAACTCTGTTTAGCTGCTGAAAGCCATTCTTGATTGCTCTGACCATGGGAACACTGTACATAACCTGAATGCTGCTTCTGACATGGAAAAATGCCCTGCAAAATAAAATAAAATCGGCCGCTCGATTGTTGGGCAAAACGAGTGTTGAAGCCTCTGATGTTTGTTGTTTAACCTCTTGCACTGAAATTTGCACCTAGAGCCACCTGAATGCCTTGATCCCCTACTATATGAATGATATCATGATATGCAATGCAAATGATAATGCAATGAGACATAAATCAGGCAAGAAAAGGTTGAGCAAATTTTGGGGTGCAACAGCTGCCCCTATTTAAGCGGCTTGGACCCGACTGGGTGAAGAGAAAACGGCCTTCAAACATTCGAGGTACGAGACGGTTGAATACCAAAGAAACCCTGAAATTTCCCAACCGCAGAAAATAAACTGCGCCACTGCTTGGGGAACAATATCCACAGATTTGATTTCAACACTATTTTGTCAATATTGGAATAAACTTAATGACTTCACTGGGAGAAGACTTTTGTCGAATATAAGAACATGATTTTGTCTTGTCATGGGACACATACTATGTTCCCTACGGGGAAATCATCCGTCTAGCTACAGGAAAGTTCATCCGCTTATCTCTCACGGGATATATGCGTTGGTCTAGTAACACTTCGTCCGCCTATCCAATACGGGAATATCCTTTTGTTCATATCACACAAACTCTTCATCCGTCTATCCAATACGGGAACGTACTTCTGTCTACATCATAGAAAAAATCTTCTTCATCCGCCTATCCAATACGGGAACGTACTTCTGCCTATAACACAGGAAAATCTTCATCCGCCTATCCAATACGGGAACGTACTTATGCCTACATCACAGGAAATCTTCTTCCGCCTATCCAATACGGGAACATACTTCTGCCTATAACACAGGAAATCTTCATCCGCCTATCAATACGGGAACATACTTCTGTCTACATCGCAGGAAATCTTCATCCGCCTATCAATACGGGAACATAATTCTGCCTACATCGCAGGAAATCTTCTTCCGCCTATCCAATACGGGAACATACTTCTGCCTACATCGCAGAAAATCTTCATCCGCCTATCAATACGGGAACATACTTCTGCCTACATCGCAGGAAATCTTCTTCCGCCTATCCAATATGGGAACATACTTCTGCCTACATCGCAGGAAATCTTCATCCGCCTATCAAATACAGGAACATACTTCTGCCTACATCGCAGGAAATCTTCTTTTCGGACATAGCTTCTTTGCCTATTCGCTGCAGTAACTAACTCCGCTGGGGATATTCCGAAAACAACTGTCAAACACTCGTCTTGATAACCAGTGGCTACTTCTTAACTTTGATTTTATTAAAACCTGAAACGCTGCCTCAGCAACAAATCTTGAAGAAAACCTTCCGCTGGCCGGATACAATACCGCCTCAATTGGCAACTCTGTGGGGAAAATAATAAACTGAACTATGTCATCACACGTCTCCCGTCGAGACCTCGATTATCTGGTAATATCTTAGCTTTTAGAGCTCCACACTCCTATTGAGAACCACACCTGAAAGCAAAAATCATCCAACCTGATCTATGTTTCAAAATGTGTATGTTTGATAATGGCGTAATGCTCCATACAATATGGAAATGCTACGCTTTTTTTTTTGGTGTATGCAAATATGACACTATATGCCGATGCAAATGCAGGCTCGAACTGCTGGGGTAGCTCTAACAAGCTTGCTTCATCAAATCTGCCGTCGAAGACAAATATCACCCTGCTGGGGAGTGAACGGGTATCACAAAGTATTCCGGAAAAATAAATGCCAGGACACACAACCAAATCTGTCGGGGAGAGTCTTAAACTTCGATTTCCACTGGGAGGAAAAAAAACACCATCTGGGAGAGAGAACACTCCGCAGGGGGAAAATGACTCTCTTTGGGGAATATTAACCAACTCCGCTGGAGATAGGGAGTGACTCCGCTGGGGGAGAATAAGCAACCCTACTGGGGGTAATAACTGTCTGAGTACAGTTTATAACTCTGGAAATTAAACGACTCCGCTGAGGATAAGGAATCCTTTTGGAGAACCATCACTGTCTGAATACAGCTTGCAATCTTGGAATCATCAAACTCGGCTAAGGGTAAACGACTCTGCTGGAGAATGTCCCGCGGATAAGCCACGACTAGCTGGGGAATTTGATCCTTCTTCAATAAGGAACATTGTTATCTCAGCTTCGGGAAATGAAGCGCGACCTGCATGGGGATTCACTTCACGTAACGATCAAGTCTTTTCATTACGAGCCTCTGGCTAGGACGGCAATCTTCTGATCGTCCACTTCGTATGGTCAAGAACCTTGAAACACCACAAACGAGACAAGACAAGTCTATACAACCAAATCTATTCAGGTTAGCGTTAGTGACATCATTCTCAGCCAATTCAAAGTTTTAGCAATTATTGGCAAGGGCCAGCAATGTTATGCACTTGCTAGTTTTATTAAACATTGGCGTTTTTCACATACAAAACGGTAAAGAACAAGCATCAAATACTGAATAACATGTTTTATTGATTGGGCCACTGAATGGGCAGAGTTTTGTATACCGGATGTAACTCCTGAAAAGAGGAAGTTACACACAACAAATATACAAGTATGTACAGGCAACATAAATACAGTGACAACTCAAATTTACACATATGTCGGCAACGTGATGCAGACGAACATCATGAGCTGATCCTCCTATGACTCGCATGACTCAGGCGCTTTCCCGGTATTCAAATTTCTGAAGAGATTGTATCTGATAATCGAACTCTCAGGTATTTTCTCCCGCACCAATGTGCACCGTAGCACCAAATTCGGACCGCAGTCATTTGCTTTTTAAATCCCTAACTTTTGCGTGAACCGCCCTTTGCGGGTTTTCAGTTCACCGGGATACCCTTTTTTTGCCGAAGCCGCCCAGTGTAGGTTTTCAACTTCGCGGGTGTACATTTTTTCAATTCTTATCCCTAATTTTTGCCCGAACCTTTCATTCTGTTTTTGGTTCGTCAGGATGCCCTATTTTTGCCTGGACTCTCTTTTTCTGTCCAGCGGGTCAATTTCAAGCAAAGTATTTTTTAACTGCGTCCGAATTCACAGGCGACGTAAAGTCTTCACCGTCCATGGTGGACAACAACAATGCTCCTCCTGAAAAGACTTTTCTGACAACGTATGGCCCTTCATAGTTGGGGGTCCACTTGCCCCTGTGATCTGCCTGTGGCGGGAGAATCCTCTTTAGCACAAGGTCGCCCGTCTGAAAGCTCCGAGGGTGTATCTTCTTATCATACGCTTTCTTCATTCGGCTCTGGTACAACCGACCATATGCTATAGAAGCTAACCTCTTCTCATCTATTAAACTCAGCTGGTTCAACCTATCTTTCACCCATTCTGCCTCGTCGAGTTGGACATCTTGTAATACCCTCAGGGAAGGAATCTCAACTTCCAGTGGTAGCACTGCTTCCATTCCGTATACCAACGAGAACGGGGTTGCCCCGGTTGATGTGCGTACCGTCGTACGATAACCGTGCAAAGCAAAAGGTAGCATCTCATGCCAGTCCTTATAGGTCAGCACCATCTTCTGAACAATCTTCTTTATGTTCTTATTGGCCGCTTCAACAACGCCATTCATCTTGGGTCGATACGGAGAAGAGTTGTGATGCTGAATCTTAAAACTCTGACACAGCTCCTTCATCATCTTGTTATTTAAATTCGAACCGTTGTCGGTAATAATCCGCTCGGGGATTCCATATCTGCAAATGATATCTCGTTTGATAAACCTGGCTACCACCTGCTTGGTCACATTAGCATAGGATGCCGCTTCCACCCATTTGGTAAAATAATCAATTGCTACCAAAATGAACCGGTGTCCGTTAGATGTCTTCGGCTCGATCTTCCCAATCATGTCAATTCCCCACATCGAGAATGGCCACGGCGACGACATTACGTTCAGAGGACTCGGAGGCACATGGATTTTATTCGCATAGATCTGGCACTTATGACACCTCTTTGCAAACCTGAAACAATCGGCTTCCATAGTTAGCCAGTAATAACCTGCCCGCAGCAGCTTCCTCGTCATAGCATGCCCACCAGCATGTGTACCAAATGTACCCTCGTGTATTTCCTCCATGAGCAACTTCGCCTCTTTCTCGTCTACACAACGTAGCAGCACCAAGTCGTGGTTTCTCTTGTATAGGACACCGTCCAGATTCAGATAGAAATTACCCGCCAATCTCCTGAGAGTCTTCTGATCGTGACTGGATGCCCCAGCCGGATACTCTTTGTTCTTCAGGAAATTATGGATATCAAAATACCAGGGTTTATCATCAGATGCTTCGTCAATGGCAAATATGAAGGCGGGCCTATCAAGCCGAGAGATAACAATTCTGGGAGCCTCATTCCAGAAGTTAACTTTATACATGGAAGACAATGTCGCCAGGGCGTCATCCATTTGATTCTCCGCTCTCGGCACATGGTACAATTCAACCTTGTCAAAGAAAGGCAACAATCTCCTTGCATAATTCATGTACGGTATCAAATTGGGCTGACGTGTCTCCCATTCTCCTTTTATTTGATTCACCACCAGAGCTGAGTCTCCGTATACATCCAGATTTTTGATTCGCAAATCAATGGCTTCTTCAAGCCCCATGATGCAAGCTTCATATTCGGCTTCGTTATTGGTAACCGGAAAGGTCAATCGAGCAGTAAATGGGATGTGCGACCCATGTGGAGTAGTGATGATTGCCCCTATTCCGCTACCATAGGAATTTACAGCTCCGTCAAAAATCAACTGCCATTTGGAACCCAATTCTGGTCCTTCGTCCGACAACGGTTCTTCACAATCTTTCATCTTTAGGTACATGATATCCTCGTCAGGAAAATCAAACCTCATTGATTGGTAGTCCTCAATAGGCTACTCAGCAAGATACTCTGATAATACGCTCCCCTTTATGGCCTTCTGTGAAACATACTGGATGTCATATTCGGTCAAAACCATCTGCCAACGGGCAATTCTCCCCGATAGTGCCTGCTTTTCAAACACGTATTTGATAGGATCCATCTTTGAGATGAGCATGGTTGTATGATTTAGCATGTACTGCCTCAAACGCTTGGCGGCCCAGGCTAGCGCACAACAAGTTTTTTCGAGCATTGAGTATCGAGATTCACATTCAGTAAACTTTTTACTCAGGTAGTATATTGCATGCTCTTTTCGCCCTGTCTCGTCATGTTGACCGAGAACACAACCCATACCCCCCTCAAGAACCGTCAAATACATAATCAAGGGTCTCCCCGCCACTGGAGGTATCAAAACAGGTGGCTCCTGCAAATACTGTTTTATTTTATCGAACGCCTTTTGACAATCTTCATTCCATGTTACAGCCTGGTCTTTTTTCAACAACTTGAATAATGGCTCACACGTAGCTGTTAGGTGAGATATGAACCGAGCGATGTAGTTCAACCTCCCTAAAAGCCCGCGCACTTCTTTTTCTGTTTTAGGCGTCGACATTTCTTGTATGGCTTTTATTTTCGCAGGATCAACCTCTATTCCTTTTTCACTCACGACAAACCCCAGCAGTTTACCCGATCTCACCCCGAAGGTGCATTTGTTAGGGTTCAGTCTCAACCTGAACTTCCTAAGCCTCTTGAATAACTTCAGCAGATTCACCAAGTGTCCTTCCTCCGTCTGGGATTTGGCAATCATATCATCAACATAAACCTCGATCTCTTTATGCATCATGTCATGAAAGAGAGTCGTAATTGCACGCTGATACGTTGCCCCAGCATTCTTCAATTCGAAGGGCATCACTTTGTAGCAAAATGTTCCCCAAGGCGTAATGAAGGTAGTCTTCTCCATGTCTTCTGGCGCCATTTTAATCTGATTATAGCCTGAGAAGCCATCCATGAAGGAGAATACGGAGAATTGAGCGGTATTATCAACCAGCACATCGATGTGAGGAAGTGGAAAATCATCTTTCGGGCTCGCTCTGTTCAAATCACGGTAATCTACGCACATTCTCACTTTACCGTCTTTCTTTGGCACTGGCACAATATTAGCGACCCATGAGGGATATTTTGTAACAGCTAGGAATCCAGCATCCCACTGCTTTTGAACCTCCTCCTTAATTTTCACTGCCATATCAGGTCTAGTTCTGCGAAGCTTCTGCTTAACCGGCGGGAATTCTTCTTTTAGCGGCAGACGGTGCACAACCATATCCGTATCCAGTCCAGGCATGTCTTCGTACGACCAAGCGAATACATCACTATACTCTCTGAGCATTTCAACCAGTCTTCGCTTGACGTTGATCTGCAGTGCGGCTCCTATACGGATGTTCCTTTCAACCCCTTCCGACCCCAGATTAACGATTTAAGTGACCTCCTCATGAGGCAGAATGATTCGTTCTTCTTGCTTTACCAACCAAGACAACTCTTCTGGAACGTCGCCATCTTCAACAATCTCTTCTTCAGCCTGAAATACCGGGTGCTCAAAGTCGAAGTGAGTCATAGGAGGTTCAATGATGTCATCTAAAAATGTTATCCTGCAAAAGGAATGGTTAAATGCTTCAAAATGTGTATAAAGCGAATAACCACGTTGCCATTTTATTGTAAAACACAAAAACGGGAAAAACAGAGATCACAATATTTGTACATGAAAAACGCCTTTTATTTAACGATTAAACAATGCAGTGTACATAACAGCGCGGCCCTAAGCAAAATCACGATGCCCCGGGTAAGACACCGGATTGTTCATCAATTAAGAAAACAAAGTATTACTGTTTGGTAGTCACAGGAACAGTCTCCTGAATAGACCAATTGCATAATCCTTGTCCTGGCACGCTCGGCTGAATCCAGGCGTCCATGTCGCAGTCGCTGTCTCCCTCTTCGGAATCTGAAACAGCATTGATGGCCTCGTGATACACTCCACTAGCCGTGATTGTTATTGGTCCCTTGAAACGGGGTGCCCCAGCAGCAGGCGTTGATGATGACGGTTGATATCCCAGCTCAAATCTATCCATCTTCACGGGAATATCCAGAACTTTGCCCCAGCCTTTTGTCTCACCAGTTTTCACTAGAGCCTGAGCCTCTTTGTACGATGATACGACCACCTCTGATGCTTTACTCGGCCCTGGAACTTTGTCTTTGATGCACAACCCTTCAAAGGCTTGACAGGGTGTTTCATGAATCTCGCCGTCGACTTCCACATACTTGAATGACGACAGATGGCTGACCAATATGTCCTCCTCTCCACAAACTGTGACCACACTGTCCCCTACCATGTATTTCAGCTTTTGGTGCAAGGTAGATGTGACTGCCCCAGCCCCATGGATCCATGGTCGTCCAAGAAGACAGCTATATGCTGGCTGGATGTCCATAATGTAAAACTCAGTTTCGAAAATCTCCGGCCCCACCTGCAGAGGCAGAGTTATGGATCCAAAGACCGACCTCCGTGTACCATCAAATGCCCTGACCACCAAGTCACTAGGCGTACAAATGATTCCCCTGATGTCCAATTTCATCATTGCTTTCTTTGGCAGCACGTTCAAGAAGACCCGGTATCTACCAGCACGCGGAACATGACTGTGCCCCTGCATTCAACTGAGACGTGCAACGCCATGTTATGCTCTCTTCCCCTCGGGGTCAAATCAAAATCTGTAAATCCCAAGCTATGGCCTGCATTCACGTGTGCCATCACCCCCTCCAACTGATTCACAGAAACATCTTGGGGTACAAACGACGTGTCCAGGATTTTCAATAATGCATTCCTATCTTTGCTCATCCGCTAATACCTCTGCAGGTTTCTCAACTGCCATTCTGTCGAATTGCAACGTGCCTTCATCTATCAAGGTCTGAATACCCTTCTTCAATTCAGCACAACCCCCAACTTGGGTCCAACACTCTAGACAAAACTCATCGCAGCCTGGATACACACCTCCTTTCAATAACCTGCTCTTTATCTCACACAACGGTGTCTTTAGTTCATCAACATTCATGATCAAGTTCAAACCCTCCTCATTCAAAATAGCATTTGCCCCATGGTTGGGCATGGGCTGTTGTACTATGTTCGGACCTGCTTGTCCAAAATTTATGGCTTTGCTATCCAACAGATCTTGCACCACATGCTTGAACGCGTGGCAATTCTCTATGTCATGGCCCGGAGCCCCGGAGTGGAACTCGCAGTGTTTGTTCGTATCAAAACCAAACGGAAGAGTGCCCGTCATTGGCGCCATAGTCCTCTTTTCCACCAAATTCAAACCCAGTAATGTTTGGAGTAACTCTGCATACGTATAAGGAGGTACATCGAATACTCTTTTCGGCCTTGCGTTAGGAAACCTCCTTTGTCCCTGATTTGGCCTCTGCTGCTGCTGTTGTTGCTGCTGCTGCTGTGGTGGTATCTGCTGTAGTGGTGTTGGTTGTTGGTGAAATGGAATTGTGACGCTTGCCACCTGTTGCGGATGATTGTACTGATTCCGTTCTCTGCCCCGGCCTCGGCCTCGGCCCCCGAATACTGCACTTGTATCACCCTGACGACGACCACCGAAAGCTCTTCTGTTACTGCCAGCTGAAGTAGATTCCTCAGCTTGGAATCTCCCCATTTTGATATTACTCTCAACCTTCTCTCCCATCAAGATTAGATCCGAGAAACTGCCCAAAGAAGCGGGAAACAGCTTATCATAAATCCTATGAACATATCATTCATCTCCTTCTCAACCAACGGAGGATGAACTCTTGCAGCCATGTTGCGCCACCTTTGCGCATATTCTTTGAAGCTCTCATCTTTCTTCTGCGACAACCCTTGTAACTGGACCCTGTTCGGTGCCAGGTCACTATTGTACTTATAATGAGCCACAAACGCTTCAGCCAGCTGCTTCTAAGTCTTTACCTGAGTAGGCTCCAATCCCATGTACCATTCAAGGGAAGGACCCGACAAGCTGTCTTAAAAGAAATGCATCAGCATCCTCTCATCGTTCGAATAAGCCGACATCCTTCTATAGTATGACCGCACATGCATCTTTGGACAGGTATCTCCCTTATATTTGTCAAATGTGGGAGCTTTAAACTTTAGCGGTACCCTCAGGCCAGGCACCAGCCCCATTGTGGTCATATCTAAACCAACAGTACTTTGATTCACAACACCTTTCATCTGCTCCTCGAGCATCTTGATTCGCTGAGCGTTATCCACAGGACCTTCAAAACCCCCGCCAGAGAAAGCATCTTCTTGCTGATCTTCTATCCAATTACCGTTCCCATTTCCGTATCCATCGTACCTATTGTTACGACCAAATCTAGCCTGATTCATCACAGGGCCCCGCCCCCTATTACCATACTCTTGAGCAACCCCAGCAGGTCCAAAAGACATCACTCCGGCACCATTTCCATTACCGAATCCGCCATAAATCTGATTGGTATTACCAAATCCATCCTGTCCGAAGCCCTGAGCGTTGAAGCCGTACTTCCCATCTTGATTAGCATAATCAAACCCCTGGTCGTTATAGCCAAGTCCGTTGTTACCGAAGCCATTACCTCCAATATTATCACCGCCCAGATTGGCATCTCCGAACCCAACGTTGTTGATGACAGTCTCATTACCGATTCCTGTATTACCGTTCCCGGCGCCAATCCCATTGTTCACATTCACAGTAGGTATGTTCGTCACAGGTGGAGCTACCGGTGTAGGAGTACCATCCCTGTGAATGGTGTCAACACGTACAGAATTGTGGTCTTCATTTCCATGCCCAGCATCTCTCGCTAGCAACGGCTGCACCAGAGCTTGCAAGTTTTCCTGGCCTTTCACGATTGTCTCCATCGTCTGCATGAACAACGCCAGCTTCTCACACATGTCCTGCATCTCACTCTGCATCTGATCCATAACTCTTTTGCAGTTGGTACGAGTAGAGTATCGGTGCGGGCGTTGACTTTCAATCCTGTAAATATCTAATGAAAGCAGGGGATGAGATACAATTCAATAATTACCTGTAATGCAGTATGAATGCACATGTGATTATGTAAATATGCTACAGGTTATATTCCCCCGATTCTAGTTCCAGAGAGAAAGCCATTATGGCAATGGAGTCCTTATTCAGCAAGCAATAAACCAGAAAATCCTCATATATAACAAATGCCCAGAGGCTGAGTACTAAATACAACCGAAAAGACCTCGGCCAACAAGTCTGGCGATGGCCCAAATATGAGTACAAATAACAAAGGTAAGGCAAAGATACGTCAGGCCAAGTGGCGCGCTCGGACGTCCTCCAACATCCTCATCGTCTCTGAGTGTCCTAGTCGGGAGATCAACTCCTGAATCAGTAAAGCATGCCGCTCGGTAGTGGATCGCAGCTTCGCGGCGTCGTCCCGGGAAACTCCTTTGCTCAAACTCTCGTCAGATCTGTACCTCTTGGAACCGGCCTTCTCCTCGTAACCTCTCGACTTCTCGTCACTGTCATTTACTCTGAGACCAGCAGTACTCCTAAGGGATGTCACTTCATCAATCTTTGCTTCCTGGGCTTTAACCTGTGCCTCCAGCGTGGAAATCTGCGCTTTCAGTTCGTCTTCGCGCTCTTTCCGCTTGGTGAGCATGGCCTCCCACAAAGCTTCCCACTTGCTTATACGAGCATAAGCCTTGCTTAGAAGTTCCTTCTTGGCCGTAAGTACCTTGCTAACACCGTTCAAGGCTATCCCTACTTTTTCTTTCTTGTTGGTTGCTTTTGTCAGCTCTGATCCCAACCTGTTAATCAATTCGGTCTGTTCTTTCACCGTGAAGGTGGCTTCCTTCTTCCCTCGTCGTAACTGGAAGATCTCCTTCTCTAACTCCTCGTTAGCTTTCTTCAATTCCTCATTTGCAGCCAACAACTTGCTATATTTCTCACTCTCTTCTGCAGGAGGTATCTCAATCAATGGAAGATACAGTGGTTCCACAGCGGGATAAGGCATCAAAGACATACGAGCTTTCTCACGAACCCATGCCACGTAAGGATCATAAGCTCTGCTGTTGCTCTTACCGAGCAAAACCTTCCCCCTCCTATGGATGCCAGCCCATGCATGCCTCAACCTGATCAAAGCAGCTTCGTCTAAGGAGCCCGTGAGATACAGAGATTCCTGTATCTCATCCTCAATAGGAGCATCTCTTAGGGCATAACCAAATTGTCGTACCAATAGTGAAGGATTATAGTTGATACAACCTTTTCGTCCAATCAGGGGAACATTCGGAAAGCCACTGCAACTATATATAATGTCAGTACCAAGCATACCCCGATCAAACCAAATGATATTCTCAGCAGATAGCCCCATCAACCGGGACGACCAATCCAAAGTATCAACGGTATCAACAAACGGCCCAGTCTTCGGAAGGTGCCTATGGAACCACCTGTACAGGAGAGGAAGACAGCAGGACACGTTCTTGCCACGGCGTTTCTCATTCTTGTAGTGAATAGAATGATAAACATCGCCCAAGAGAGTAGGAATGGGATTCTTCGAGGCGAGAATCAGAAAGGCATCTGAATCAACAAAGTCTGGCACATTAGGAAACAAGACAATCCCGTAAATGCAGACAACCAGAATAGCGCTAAAGGCAATCCAACACCCATTCTCTGCGCACTGCGTGGCCTTCTCAACCAGGACAGATAAGTGAAAACCATAAGCTCCATTCAGCTTGACCAAGCCTACTGGAAACTCCGAAGTGTCTAAACTGACAATCTCTGTGAGCGTGGCTAACTCGGGCTCAGTGTCAATGTGTACAAAGGGCATCTGGTCTAGCACGGGAAGACCCAACATAACATGATACTCCTCCAAAGTGGGTGCGAGAATGTAGTCTGGAAATAAGAAACATCTCAGTTGTGGCTCATAAAACTGCATCAAAGTATACACCCCAGTAATCTCAAAAGCTGAAGGTGTGTACAACAAGCTAAGTAGTCTCCCATAGGATGCTCTGAACCCAGCCCTCACACTCTCATCTGCCAAAGCAACTAAACCCAGTAATGAACTGATGTCTGGTGAATGCAACCTGTAAGCAACCGTCTTCTTCATGGACTCCATGCCTGGCTAGAAGATATCCTAGAATCAAAGGGGAATGATCACCTACAACATAAATACATGTTAATGAAATGCAAACATGAAAATGCACATGCATATGCAAACAAGGGATCAAGTGCAAGGCTGATAGACTGGGCTGCTCTGTACTGAAGCCTTGAGAACCATTCAATCTTTATTTCACACCAAACCAACCACTCAAAAGAACCCTGTAACCACATCTCCCTGATAGAGATAAACCATGTATTCTGAGGTCAAAGGTTTCCTGCAAACAGACCCACCTACCCCTCACAGGTGTGTACTTAACTCGCAGACGAGGTACGATATCCAATGCGGGTGTCGCTTTCGCGAAAATAAGGTGCCGGCACAACAGAAGAGTCGCCACCTTTCGTTATTTATCCCTCAGAGCGGGAAAGGAAACGATCGGAAAAACCTGACGAAAAAGGGTAAGACAAGGTCGTCGCAACCATCGTCTGGGTTCGGGAGTCGGTTATGCAAGGGGAAGGTATTAGTGTCGCTACTGCGAAAATCGGCGCCGGATGACAGAAGAGTCGCCACCGTGCGTTATTTATCACAACGGAGGGAAAGGAAACGCTCGAAGTAAACCTCACAAAAAACGGGAAAAGGTATGGTCATCGCAACCAAAACCTGGGTTCGGGAGTCGGTTACGCAAGGGGAAGGTATTAACACCCCTCACGTCCGTCGTACTCGACGGGATCCACGCTTGCTTGGGTTGTCTAAAGGATGCAAAACAATCTATCTACGGCTGCTAAATCTAAACGGAAGGGAATTGACTCGATAGAGCGTCGCACTCTATGCCTACGTATTCTCAAGAGAGAAAGTCAGAGTCAACGTAGTTCGGGACTACGGGGAAATTGGCTCGCCAAGACCTCGCGTCTTGTGCCTACGTACTTCCACACTGCATGGAAGATCAGAGCTTTATGTAGTTCAGGCTAACTACGGCTAAACAGGGCATTCTCACACAGCATTGAGAAATCAAACTGGTTTCAAAGGTACGGGAACCTATGGGCAAAACTACGGTCTGGTCTCAAATGCACTTGGGCAAAAGAGAAAAAGGGTAACATCAGTCGTCAGCGGGAAAGTCTCGATCGCACAGCAGCGAGAGAACAGAAAGTCAGTTGTTAGTGTGCTCGCTAGGATATCGCATCCTATGCCTACATATTCTCGTCTGGTACGAGAAATCAGAGCAGCTGTAGTTCGGCTACTTCGGGACCACAACTCAAATCTCGTTTTATTAACATTCTGAAAATGATTACAATGATTGAATACTGAAAATAAATCTCCTAGGAAATACTATCCTATCCATCTGGAAAAAATCGAATGGAAAAAAGTCCCCTAACAAGTGGACGTCTAATTCTATCTCTAAAAATGGTAAAAGAAAATCTATGAAAAAAATGTCCTCTAAAAAATATTAAAACTAATATTTTTTACTATTTCTTTCCATTCTTTTTCTCTTTTCTTCTTTTTTTCTTTCAAAATATTTTTTCATTTCTTTCTGTATTTTTCCATATCTTTTTTCAAAATATTTTTCCTCTCCTTTTTTTTTCTATTTTCTTATGTATTTTTCTCCATATTTTTCACTATTTTTTCATACTCTTTTTCAATATTTTTTTCAAAATTGTTTTTATTCTTCAATATTCTCTTTTCTTTTTCTTTTTCTAAACAAAGAAATCAAGAAAAAACAAAACACAAATACAAAAAGGGGGGGGGGGGGTTAGCAGTTACAAAAGGGGTGGTTAGTCTGCAGAGAAAAAAAATAAAACAAAAACAAGGGCCCAGCCCAGAAAAAAATCAACAAAAAAAACTGAGAGGGGGGTATGATCCAAAACGCAGTGTGTGCATGTAAAATGGCCCAGCCCAACTCAGCAAAAACTGATGCCACTGCCCAAATGGGGGGTGTATGTACGGACGAAGATGCCCTAATGGGCCCGGCCCAATCCATCCTCCTCCTTCCTCTCTTCCCTTTCTCTTTCTGAAAACCCTAGGGAATCTTTCTCCTTTCTCCCTCAGCCGCCGTCGTCTACCTCCGAACTCCCCCTTCTCAAACTCTCTCACTCTCAACCTAACCCTCACCATCATCATTTTTTCCTCTTCATTTCCCTTACAAACACTCGTCTCACTCTTACAATAAACAATGAATGAAATCACGACGAACGCCAAATTGGAAATACGATGCTTCTGGAGATTTAAACATTTTCTGGAAAAACAAGTTGGAGGTTGACGAACACTCGTCGGGATCGGAGTTCCCTTTGAAGATTCGCATGCTTAGCGATTTCTGGAGAATGAAACAGAGGCTTGATGTTCTTGAAGAGTCTTTGGATTTTCTGGATGTTTGTGTTGTTCTTCGGGAGATGAAGATCGGAGACGAAGTTGGTTGAAGTTTCTTGAAAATACTCTTTCTGGAAATCTGACGATGATAATCGCGATGAACAACATTGGGATGAAGATTCATAGAGTTGTTGATGTTCTTCTAGAGATATTCTGGAGAGATCACGAAGAAGATCGACGAATGTTCATCATTCCTGATGAATTTCTGGGGATCTCTTGCTGAAGCTTGTGAACTCGTGATGGAGGATGAACACCGGTGATGGTTATTTTCTGGAATTTGGATGAATATTGGTGACGAGGAAGATGAACGGTGGTTTCTGGAAACGGTTGAAGAAGGTTGATCGGAATCTGGAGATTTGGTGGTGGTTTAGGGTTTCCGGCGAGATGTACGGTGGCCGGCGATGGAGGTTGGGGGTGGTTGCATGGCCGCCGGCCATGCAACCGGTGATGGTTCAGACGGTGACGTGTGGCAATGGTAGTGGAGGGATGGTATGCATGCTGGACGCGTGTCCCACGCGTGGCAGAGAGAGAGACTCGGTGGAATGATGTGGCGTGCGGTAATTGTGATATGTGGGGTCCTCCGGGTGCAACACGTGGCGCTGATGAATATATAGGTTGAGAAATTCTGGAATATTCTGGACTATGCTGGAAACTTCTGGATTCAGACTGAACTTATGAATTGGGCCTTGCGAATTTGGGTAATAAGGCCCACACGAAAATAACCCCCCAAGAACTGAAATGAATTAAAAATGATTAAACTAACTAATGAACTACCAATCCTTATTACTAAAACAATTAATATTCTAAAATCTATTTAATATTCTATTTAAAAACTAAAACTATTAAAAACTCTATTAAAATTCTATTTATTAATAAAAGAAAAATCTAGATTACATTCTATATTAAAACTAAACTATTGATTTATTTAGTAAAAGGAAAATCTATATTATATTACAAATCTATTTAAAAGAAATTCTATATTCTATTAAAAATGATTAAACTCTAGAAAATGCTGAAAAATGATTTAAGTCTATCTAATATATTCTAAAAAAGAGAAAATGCTATTTATTTATTCCATTTAAAATTCTAAAAAACTATTAAAAATATTAAAACCTATTAATATTCTAAAAAAAAAAGATTTAAAATCTATTAAAACCCTAATAATGGTCAATAAAATCCAGAAAAATCACAATAATTTCCCGAGGGGACAAAAATAGCACCGAACGACAAATAACACCGCGAGAGCGCACCAAAATAGCCGGTAAAAATAAACGGACACAGAAATATCTCAAAAATACGATTCTACTTATCTGAACTGATTAAAAGCACCTGAGACGCGAGACGAGAGCTGTGATCCCGATAAAATCAAAACAAATGAAAAATGCACTGTATGCGATATGCGAATGCGAATGCGAGAATGCGTCGAAACATCGAGCCAGATACGGGACCCGGTTGGTCAAATTTTAGGGTGCAACAGCTGCCCCTATTCAAGCGGCTTGGACCTGAATGGTTGAAGAGCGCTCAGCCTTCAAACATTCAAAGGTAGATGACGGTTGAATACAAATGGAACCCTGAAATTTGCCAACCGCGGGAATATACTGCAAAACTGCTTGAGGAATAGCCTCCAATGAACTGAAGTTTGGTTGTCACGACAACAACTGGTCAATTTTCTGATAAAGTTTCTTCTCCTGGTCACCATCAATCACCTGTGTGACGCCACAGATACTGATTCTTCAGAATAATGCTTCAGAAAAGCAAACGACTTGATTCCCATCTCTCTTACAGGATCAAATCCTGTCAACTCACAATTCACAGCGAACTTGAGGAAACTCTCCTGGGGAATTCTGAATTGACTGCTTGGCACCCATTCTGTCAACAGGCCGCAGCTTCAGAAATCTGATATATGCCAATCTTTGTTGTTGTTTTTTTCGATGCTGACGTAACAACCAAATGAAGAATCACTCCGCTGGGGGAGAAAAGAAGTTTAACCACACAACTCTGCAAGGGAACAAATTCGAAATCCAATAGGTAACCAACCTGGTCCATGCTTCGACATGCGTATGCTTGAGAATGATGCAATGCTCTATATGACATGTAGATGCTATGCGCTCTGTTTGAAAATGCGAGGCCCAAACGACATGGAAATGTTATATGCTTGTATAAATGCCATGACGCTATATGCAAATGCTAATGCAGGCTCGAGCTGCCAGAGAGCACCAGGTCTGAAAACCACTTGGCAAAATAAATGCCGAAGGTAACGTCAACTCTACTGGGGATGAACCGAAGTCACAGAACCATCTCAGCAAAATAAATGCTGGAAAAGGGAAACCAAATCCGCCAGGAATAACTGTCCTGCTGGCGAAATGAAAAGGCAACCCTGCTTGGCGACTTCATTGGGGAAAGAAAGAAACAACTCTGCTCGGGGATGTTCCCTTCAAACCATTGGCAACTGATTGTGCTCTGCGAGGATTGATCAAAACTGGGATTGATTGCGTGCAGCACGCTGATGGTAATGCCCCTACTATCAAGGATATCAATCTTAACCTGCTGAGGATACTCCTGATCCTATTCTGATACGGGGTAAAATACGATCTCGACTCTTCCGGGGATAATAAGCAACTTTCATCTGCTGAAGAGTAGCAATTCTGATTTAACAACACCCACAAGGAATTCAACCATTAATCGGAGCACGGGTATCCGTCGAGCTTCGTATCGGGGAACATGACAACATGCGAGTCATTGGGAACTACTAGGTCAGATACCTTTAGGTTTTTGTTTTTCTGGTTTAGGATAAACATGGATTATGTACACAGTGGAAGATATGGAAAATACTAGACGAGAACTAGCATTCAAGGGTGGACTACCAGACGAGAACTGATAGGTTAGGAAAATTGAACAAACATTGATTTTTGTGTTTTGAACATCAGACGGGGCTGACTGGAATAACAGACTGAGGTATAGACAACCAGGCGAGAACTGGCTGAAAGCTGACGTACACCAGACGAGAACTGGTATAACACATAGGTTAAAACACACGATGATCAGACGAGAACTGATCACGCGACAACATGTACCAGACGAGAACTGATACAACAGTTGAAGAAACGGTGACCAGACGAGAACTGGTTACACAAACTACACCAGACGGGAACTGATGCTTACAATAAACTACACCAGACGGGAACTGATGCTTACGATAAACTGCACCAGACGGGAACTGATGCTTACGATAAACTGCACCATACGGGAACTGATGCTTACGGAAACTGCACCAGACGGGAACTGATGTTTACGGAAGGTGGGCCAGACGAGAACTGGTTACTGGTTTGCCAGGCGAGAACTGGACTTTGGAAACGACTGGTTACTGACACGCAACAGGTTTAACTGCAGGATAATGATCCAACGACAGCAAGGCCTTTTTCGACATGATAAGAGTAGTGGTTTTGATAAGGGTATTGACATGATTCCTCGATACTCAACTCTTGCAGGGGATGAACAGACTTGCTGAACAACTTGCCCCAGTGCACTCAGCTGGGGATAGAAGACTGGCTTGAACAACTTGCCCCCAGTACGATTCAACTTGCCCCAATCTAACTCTTGGGAATACTCGCTCTGAACAGCTTGCTACGAGACAACTTCGAGAATATTTTCCCCGGTATCTATACGACAAAAGGATTCAATCTCCAATTAAACACCTAACAACCCAGTTGGTTTCAACATTTCTGAACTGACTTGCCCCTGAATGAGCGTCCTAGCGACTTAACCCGATCTGATTATCCACCTGAAGTATCTGCTTTCAAATCTCAACGCTCTGCATAACTTCCCCTGATTGGTTCTCGAGAAGACTCACTTCTGATCCACTGCTTCTCAAACAAATTGCCCCTGATCAGCTGTTGCTTCGGGACTTGTCCTCAGACTAACTGATTCTGAACTTACTGGAAGTCAATGCCCCTGATTTACAGGTCTTCACAACATACACCATTCTGGTTCAGACTACTGAATTACTCAGTCCTGTTTGACGATTCCCTGTTGTAATTTCTTTCATGCCAACTACTAACCTGCAATTAACACTGTCTATTCACGAATGGTAATCTTAATGCAGTGGTTATGCAGATTTTGAAAAATTTTTGAGCTGTCACTCATTTACATGCATGATTGTGAGTGACGAATGAAACAAAGTTCAAACGTAGTGCTTATGTGGTCAGTGAAAAATACAACAAGGATGTGACTAGCAAGTCAAGAAGGAGTCAGGTTACTCAACCTTATCGTAATACGCTTCAGAATAAACCTTACCTCAATTAGGTCTTTTAAGGGCTGTATCGGGGTCAGGTTCACGGTTCTTGAAACAAAGGATATTTGGCTCAAATTTTGATTTGTACCCACCTCGTCTACGTGATGATCTCCGATCCTAAGGTTCAGTTAACCTGGCACAAGCGCTCGCCTCTTCGAGAGGTATGCTGAATGGTAAGAACCAAAGTTAAGGAATTCACAAGGTTTTTCGGAGTGACAGTTACTCCTTTTCGTTTTCGGTGTCTGTGTACACGACTTTGTGACTTGCTGGGGAAAAATTTCTTTTATCCCTTCTTTTTCATTCTTTTGATTCCCTAACTTTTGCCTGGACTGACTCCTTTTGAGTTCTTTTCGATTTTTTCTTTTGAAGTCCAGCGGGATGCCCTGATTTTTGCCTAAGTATTAGCTTTCCAGCTTTTTCTTTCTTTTTACTTAGCGGGCTTTCTTTCTTTCTTTCTTTTGGAACAAAGTCGTGTGACACTGGTTGTCTTGATTGCTCCGAAAGGATTGTAAATGTCTCACTCCTGATTGGTGAGGTTTAACCTCTTGAAAGGTATAAACTGATTGGTCCTTGAAAGACAACACTCCTCTGTAAGACTTGAGTGCTTGGTCAAGCTAACTGACAACTACCCTACCCCGGGTTAAGATGTGAGGGTTTGAAAAGTCCGAAAAAACTTCTACTTCCTGGCTCGAAGTGGTTAACAATGGACTAACTCCTTATATCTCCAGTGTTTAGGGATTTGAAACAATGCCTTGTACGTCATAGGTAAGGTCTTATCTGAAAGCATACGATCATCGGTTATGAGTTTCAGTTTCGTCATCCTCCCTCCAATCTTTGCTAGTCACAGTGACAAAGTGGAGTGAATAAAATGCAAGTGTCAGTGCAATGCAGTAAATGAGCGACAGCGACATGATTAATTCAGAAAAATGCATAGTCACTTTATTATTATCACCATTCGAAACATACAATGTTTAAAAGCAGGTAGTAACTAACAGAAAAGAAACTACAAATGCAAATGATATAAAGCCTGAGGACTGCCAATGCTGAGGCGCACGCCTGTCTGAATCACTGGCTTCTGCTGGGGAATACTTTCCGAGTCTACGAGCTTAGACAGCTGAGCGGTTAGGATGAACAAACAGAAATCCTTCTCGAAAGGAAATGCGATCTTGGTCAATCAACTGCTGTACCTTCGCCTGAAATGCTTTACAATCTTCTGTCGAATGCCCCGGAGAGCCACCATGGTAACCACACTGAACATGGGGATTATACCCAGGAGGGTAAGGTTCTGGAACTGGTTTGAGAGCTTTCGGCTCCACCAAAGAACTCTAGATCAAAGATGGTAGCAGCTGGCTATACGGCATAGGCACTGGGTGAGAAGGAGCTTTCCTTCGTTCCAAGTTGCTGCGAGGCCTGTTCTGATTCTGACGCTGGTTCTGGTAACCTCGGCCACGAGTTCGCTGCTTTGCAATGGAAGCGACATAAGATTCCTGATAGGGTGCCCCAGGCACGGCTGTCTGTTCAGTATAACAAGCCACAGGAGGTACTGCTCTCTGATAAGATGAAGAACCAACAAAATTCACTGATTCGCTTCGAGGATATTCAACCTTTGGCATGACTGCATTGATCACCACTTCTTCTTCATCCTGATAGTCACAAGGGTATTCAGTTTCACCAGCTTGATCATATGAAGTAACCTGAATTTTCCCAATTCTTATGGCATACTCAAGGCGTTCTCCTAATGCTACCACGTCAGAGAAACTTGACGGAAGTCCGAGCAACCTTTCGAAGTACGGATCTTGTAGGGAATCTACAAACATGCTTGTCAGCTCTTGGTCAAGGAGCGGTGGATGCACTCTAGCACCAAATTCTCTCCATCTCTGAGCATACTTCCTGATAGGTTCATTGTTCTCTTGAGACAGTTCTTGCAACTGCATGCGATAGGGAGCTATGTCTAGGTTATAATCGTACTACTTCAGAAAAGCTCTGGCTAAATCCATCCATGACTGAATCTGATTCCTCTCTAACTGCATATACCACCTCAAAGATGCCCCAGTCAGACTATCTTGAAAGCAATGAATCATCAATTTGTCATCTCGCACAAACGCAGTCATTCTTCGACAGAACATCATCAAATGCAGCTTCGGACAGCTATCTCCCGTGTACTTCTCAAACTTCGGCACTTTGAACATATAAGGCAACACCAGGTCAGGAACCAAACACATGCCTATAGCATCCAGGTTAACAGCATCTTTCACTTTCAAAGCTTTCATTCCTTCTTCTAACGCTCAGAGTCTTCTATCCTTTTCAAGAGCTCTTGGATCTACCATCCCGGCTATTGGAATATCTCTTCGGTAATTCATCACAGGGAAAGCAACACCTTGATTGTTAGCAGGAGGAGGACGCTTATATCGGGCAACAAACTGCTCATGTCGATCTCGGTCCTCAACAGAAGGCTGTACAACTTGGTCAGCGGTAACGTTGTTCACTTGCGGGAAGTCTTCCATAGAATCATACAGAGGGTTGGACGCCATAGTGAACCCCGTCAAAGTGTTAGGAGACTGGAAATTGCCTTCAGACATAGCTACCAATAGTCTTCAGCTGACTTCAATGCTCGATTCTGCTCAAATCTACTCAACCTCTAGGTAGGTCTTCTGATAATCAACAGTTGCTCAATCCAAACTCCGGGTAATCACCTTCAGGAAACAAAGGCTGGATCAGAACTCTGGCTAACTGGAGGATGATATGCAATATGATGCAACACTGATATGCACATGATATGCAAGATGCAGCAAACAACGGGACCACAGCCCCCCACACAATCTGAATACTGCTGCGCTGCTGACGGAGTACGGTTGCTCTGAAGAGAAGACCAAAATAACGGGTAGGTTGGAAGTCAAGTTTCCTGCAAAAAAAACCACCCACTCACAAGTATGGACCTATATCTGACAAGGTACGACATCCTATGCGGTCGTCAGCGTCACAGACTTTCAAAACCGACGATACGATTCCCAGAAGGAGTGGCATCATCAAGTCTTGAAGAGGCCTCACTTAGCTAACTTCCAAATGATCGGTTCCCGGAGTCGACAATCCAACTGACCAACAACCCCCTCGACCCAAAGGGTAGAAAAAGAAGTCAACCAGAAGAACCTCGTCCGAGTGTAGATTTCGCGGGACACTAGTACAAGCAAAGCCGGTACGCGCCCACTAATCTCTACTCTAAGTCTAAGGTGCACTCAAGCCTAGGTCCGGCTTATCTCTCAATCACAGAACACCCGTAACACCCCAACAGCAACAGATAATATCAATAAATAAGCCCCAATAGACAAGCAAACAAGCGCTAGGATTGACTCTCTCTTAGGGGACGTGGGATCCCACATGCATAAGAACTATCGCAGTCCTTAGCAGCCAGGGGACGTTGGATCCCCAGCAGACTCACATAGGGAACTATCGCCAATCCCCAGCAGAGTCGCCAGCTGTCGCTACTGCGAAAATCGGCGCCGACTGACAGAAGAGTCGCCACCGTGCGTTATTTATCCCAACGGAGGGAAAGGAAACGCTCGAAGTAAACCTCGCAAAAAACGGGAAAAGGTATGGTCATCGCAACCAAAACCTGGGTTCGGGAGTCGGTTACGCAAGGGGAAGGTATTAGCACCCCTCACGTCCGTCGTACTTGACGGGATCCACGCTTGCTTGGGTTGTCTAAAGGATGCAAAACAATCTATCTACGGCTGCTAAATCTAAACGGAAGGAAATTGACTCGATAGAGCGTCGCACTCTATGCCTACGTATTCTCAAGAGAGAAAGTCAGAGTCAACGTAGTTCGGGACTACGGGGAAATTGGCTCGCCAAGACCTCGCGTCTTGTGCCTACGTACTTCCACACTGCATGGAAGATCAGAGCTTTACGTAGTTCAGGCTAACTACGGCTAAACAGGGCATTCTCACACAGCAGTGAGAAATCAAACTGGTTTCAAAGGTACGGGAACCTATGGGCAAAACTACGGTCTAGTCTCAAATGCACTTGGGCAAAAGAGAAAAAGGGTAACATCAGTCGTCAGCGGGAAAGTCTCGATCGCACAGCAACAAGAGAACAGAAAGTCAGTTGTTAGTGTGCTCGCTAGGATATCGCATCCTATGCCTACATATTCTCGTCTGGTACGAGAAATCAGAGCAGCTGTAGTTCGGCTACTTCGGGACCACAACTCAAATCTCGTTTTATTAACATTCTGAAAATGATTACAATGATTGAATACTGAAAATAAATCTCCTAGGAAATACTATCCTATCCATCTGGAAAAAATCGAATGGAAAAAAGTCCCCTAACAAGTGGACGTCTAATTCTATCTCTAAAAATGGTAAAAGAAAATCTATGAAAAAAATGTCCTCTAAAAAATATTAAAAATAATATTTTTTACTATTTCTTTCCATTCTTTTTCTCTTTTCTTCTTTTTTTCTTTCAAAATATTTTTTCATTTCTTTCTGTATTTTTCCATATCTTTTTTCAAAATATTTTTCCTCTCCTTTTTTTTTCTATTTTCTTATGTATTTTTCTCCATATTTTTCACTATTTTTTCATACTCTTTTTCAATATTTTTTTCAAAATTGTTTTTATTCTTCAATATTCTCTTTTCTTTTTCTTTTTCTAAACAAAGAAATCAAGAAAAAACAAAACACAAATACAAAAAAGGGGGGGGGGGGTTAGCAGTTACAAAAGGGGTGGCTAGTCTGCAGAGAAAAAAAATAAAACAAAAACAAGGGCCCAGCCCAGAAAAAAATCAACAAAAAAAACTGAGAGGGGGGTATGATCCCAAACGCAGTGTGTGCATGTAAAATGGCCCAGCCCAACTCAGCAAAAACTGATGCCACTGCCCAAATGGGGGGTGTATGTACGGACGAAGATGCCCTAATGGGCCCGGCCCAATCCATCCTCCTCCTTCCTCTCTTCCCTTTCTCTTTCTGAAAACCCTAGGGAATCTTTCTCCTTTCTCCCTCAGCCGCCGTCGTCTACCTCCGAACTCCCCCTTCTCAAACTCTCTCACTCTCAACCTAACCCTCACCATCATCATTTTTTCCTCTTCATTTCCCTTACAAACACTCGTCTCACTCTTACAATAAACAATGAATGAAATCACGACGAACGCCAAATTGGAAATACGATGCTTCTGGAGATTTAAACATTTTCTGGAAAAACAAGTTGGAGGTTGACGAACACTCGTCGGGATCGGAGTTCCCTTTGAAGATTCGCATGCTTAGCGATTTCTGGAGAATGAAACGGAGGCTTGATGTTCTTGAAGAGTCTTTGGATTTTCTGGATGTTTGTGTTGTTCTTCTGGAGATGAAGATCGGAGACGAAGTTGGTTGAAGTATCTTGAAAATACTCTTTCTGGAAATCTGACGATGATAATCGCGATGAACAACATTGGGATGAAGATTCATAGAGTTGTTGATGTTCTTCTGGAGATATTCTGGAGAGATCACGAAGAAGATCGATGAATGTTCATCATTCCTGATGAATTTTTGGGGATCTCTTGCTGAAGCTTGTGAACTCGTGATGGAGGATGAACACCGGTGATGGTTATTTTCTGGAATTTGGATGAATATTGGTGACGAGGAAGATGAACGGTGGTTTCTGGAAACGGTTGAAGAAGGTTGATCGGAATCTGGAGATTTGGTGGTGGTTTAGGGTTTCCGGCGAGATGTACGGTGGCCGGCGATGGAGGTTGGGGGTGGTTGCATGGCCGCCGGCCATGCAACCGGTGATGGTTCAGACGGTGACGTGTGGCAATGGTAGTGGAGGGATGGTATGCATGCTGGACGCGTGTCCCACGCGTGGCAGAGAGAGAGACTCAGTGGAATGATGTGGCGTGCGGTAATTGTGATATGTGGGGTCCTCCGGGTGCAACACGTGGCGCTGATGAATATATAGGCTGAGAAATTCTGGAATATTCTGGACTATGCTGGAAACTTCTGGATTCAGACTGAACTTATGAATTGGGCCTTGCGAATTTGGGTAATAAGGCCCACACGAAAATAACCCCCCAAAAACTGAAATGAATTAAAAATGATTAAACTAACTAATGAACTACCAATCCTTATTACTAAAACAATTAATATTCTAAAATCTATTTAATATTCTATTTAAAAACTAAAACTATTAAAAACTCTATTAAAATTCTATTTATTAATAAGAGAAAAATCTAGATTACATTCTATATTAAAACTAAACTATTGATTTATTTAGTAAAAGGAAAATCTATATTATATTACAAATCTATTTAAAAGAAATTCTATATTCTATTAAAAATGATTAAACTCTAGAAAATGCTGAAAAATGATTTAAGTCTATCTAATATATTCTAAAAAAGAGAAAATGCTATTTATTTATTCCATTTAAAATTCTAAAAAACTATTAAAAATATTAAAACCTATTAATATTCTAAAAAAAAAGATTTAAAATCTATTAAAACCCTAATAATGGTCAATAAAATCCAGCAAAATCACAATAATTTCCCGAGGGGACAAAAATAACACCGAACGACAAATAACACCGCGAGAGCGCACCAAAATAGCCGGTAAAAATAAACGGACACAGAAATATCCCAAAAATACGATTCTACTTATCTGAACTGATTAAAAGCACCTGAGACGCGAGACGAGAGCTGTGATCCCGATAAAATCAAAACAAATGAAAAATGCACTGTATGCGATATGCGAATGCGAATGCGAGAATGCGTCGAAACATCGAGCCAGATACGGGACCCGGTTGGTCAAATTTTAGGGTGAAACAATTAGCACCCCTCACGTCCGTCGTACTCGACGGGATCCACGCTTGTTGTGTTTACTTGGACGGGTTGGTTTTATTCTATCTACCTATCAAGGCTGGCTGAAAAAAGAAAAGAAAAATGACTCGGCAAAGCGTCGCGCTTTATGCCTACGTATTCTCATCAGAGAATGAGAAATCAGAGTCAACGTAGTTCGGCCTACGAAGGGTTATGGGGGAAGGTAGCTCGCCAAGACATCGCCATCTTGTGCCTACGTACTCTCAACAGGCATGAGAGATCAGAGCTCACGTAGTTCGGGAAACTACGATTTATTTCCTGTCTTTTATGAAAGAAGTGTTTTTTATTGTGTTTGCGATTTCGACCGCACTAGAGACTATGACCTGAGAGTGAATGCGTCGCATGTCACCCAAAGGGTACCATACTAAACATCCAGACTATGGAAAAGAAACTCTCCCACAATCCTTTCTCAGATAGCTTAAGGCTCGTAACGTATGAAAGAAATCATTCATGATTACTGTATCTTAAACTGTTTTGAGATGAGAAGAGAACAGGCCCAACTAGGAGGGAGACTATCAAGTCCTACTGTTATCATGCCATGGATTCATCCTATGGTTGAGGTTTGAACAGGGAACTCTTAGAAGTTGTCATGCATAGGCTTCAACCTTAAAGTCTATCATCAAATCCTTATCAAAGGAAATGAGAGTCCTAAGGGATCATGTCAATGATACACGAAAACAAACAAAGCATCAGCTTAACAGTAAAATGCATGCAATGCAAGTGAGGGAGGAAATGTGTGTGGGGCTTCAGCCTCCACAAGCTCATCTCAACCTCAAGCCAGAATGAAATAACAGTAATCATACTGAAATATAAAACAACATGCTATCAAGCAATAAACAGTAAACTGCAATCATACAGAAAGAATGAAATGAAATGCCATCAGGCAAACAAACCACATGGGCAAGGGAGCTGGGCTCTACCGAATACCCGCAAGCAAAGCCACGCAGTAACAATACAAGCAGAGGGAGCAACTCAACCTCTAATGCAATCATGCTCCTAGATTCTACCTATTCTAGATATGAACTTATTCTAAATGCATCAAACAAGTCAAGCAAAACACAATAATACAGAAAAGAAAAAAGAAGAAAGCAGACTCCTCTCTCAACTTCAAGCCTCAACTTTTCCACCAGCAACTCAGCCTTCAGACTTCAAATGCTCTTGACAAACATCAGTTTGCTTTTCCAGGTTTCAACCCTACATCATGAGTTTCAACTCATCTTCTCCCTTAAGCTTCAGCTTCTTGATCAGCTCCACCTTCAGGCTTCACTATCTTCAGGGATCTCCAAGTATCAACTTGATCTTCATGCTCTTCAAGCTTCAGCTGGAATGGCAATACTCAAGGATTCATCCTCTTCAATACTCTTTAATGAAGTCTTCATCTTCAATCTCAAGCTCTGCAGCTCTCAAGACAATCAAACCAGAGAAAAATCACTTACTGAATAAGCTGGGGGATATTGAACTGCTTATTTGATCACCAAAGGTGACCTATAAGGGTTCAATATCAAGGGACTGGTTCCCTCAAAAGTTATACCTCCTAGGTATATCACTTATCCCTCCAAAGGAGAGAGGTGTATACCATGGAAGGACTTTGAATCATAGGGAGGAATGGAGGTGAATGATACCATCCATGCTTGAGAAAGAAGTTATCTACATCTAAACTCTTCCTAACTCCTAACCCTAAAACAACAAAAAAGAGAAGAAGAACAAGCTCTCAAGCTCCTCAGTGTATCTTCAAGTCTTCCGCTATGCTCCTCAATGCTCCACAATGAGATACCAAGCTTTCTAAGCTCTCAAAACAAAGCAACTAAACAAACATGCCCTAAAGGTAACACAAACAATCAACCAATACAAAAATCAACTAAAAATAGCATACTATTATATTAAATCCTAATATAATTTCTAAGGGATCCTACATACCTACCCTTAATTCCCATATATGCCCCATAGTCTAAAATGTCCTAAAAACCCAAAATCTAAAGTTATTATGGTCCTATGTTGAAGTTTTAACCTAATTCTACACTACCTAGAATTACCTAATCAAAACTATCCTAAAAATCATCACAAAAATATGGAATTAATCCAGGGGGAACCTAAAACATACATCTAACTACCCTAAAAAGATTGACCTAAAAATCTAAAGGGAGCTACCTAAACTAAAATCTACAAAATCATTCATCAATATAAAAGAATTAAAAATGCATTAAAAGAGAAAATATGCAAAAAATATTAAAATGAAATAAAATGGCAATTTTATGATTTCATATTTTTCTTGATAGAATATGGAAAGTGGGAAAAAAATCCCATGAGAAAATATTATTTTTTCTATTTATTATGCGTTTTCAAAGTTTGGAAAAATTTGGAGTAAAAATAATATAAGAAATGTGAGATGGGTGCAAGAAGCAAATATATCCAGTTCATTACATGATTTGGGCCCATACTGGGGGTGCAAACAGAAAAGCGCCTGGGCCCAGTTATTAAATCAGAAAACAAAGAAAATCATAAAAGAAATGGGAGAGTCACGGTGCGAAAAGCAACAAATTACAGTTAAAATATGGACTGGGCCTTGCATGGGGGTGGGAACAGCAAAATTCATTTAAGCCCATGAAGCTGCTTTAATGAAACGCAGCGTTTTATGCTGCTTTCATTCTCCCTCCAATTTTGAATTAAATCCAGACCGCTAGATGGCTTCTTTGGTCAACAGGACATGCGCGATCTAACGGTAGAAAAGTCGTCTTCTTCCTTGGGTTGCTTAGGGTTTCAGAAAACCATGAACACACATGCCATGCGCCAAACTTCCTCTCATTCGTTCTCCCTCATTCCTTGACCAAATTTCAAAGTGTAAAAACCAAACTTGATCTATTTTCCACGTAGAATACAACTGTGGTGTTGGTTTCCATTAACATGGCCTCTATTATCCAAACCGAATGGGGGAACTCCATGAACTCACAATGTGATCAACTTTCGACCTTCACCAAACTCAACATTCTTTACATAAAAATAATCCTTGCATTGAACTGGTTAAAATCATCTAATAATCTTGCCTTAACACTCATTATATAACACGGTCTTGCTCATCCAAGAATTGACATCCATAATTGAAACTTCACCAAATGCTCTTAAACTCATCAAAATTGTTCCCCTAATTGTCTCTAATAGTTCTACACTAAGAATTCATCCTAGCCATGCCTAAATTGAGGTGTAGAAATGGTTTTGCATACCTTGCTTCTTGAAATGGTAGGTGGTGAAAATCTTCGATTCAAGCCTTGAAACTCCTCAAGAATGCTCCCTAGATGATGAATCTTCCTCTGTTTGCAAAAGATTTGGAGTAGCAAGCTTGTACTTCAAGATCCAATGTGATTTGCTTCCTTGCAATTTTAATGTGAATACCTTCAAACCTTCATCAATGGAGTTGCAAATCAATATGAACACACTCAGAAATGTTTGTGGAGAAGGTTTGTGAAGAAAAATGGAATGGTAATGAAGAAGAATATGAAGTTTGAATATGATTTGCAAATGAAGCTTTATGATTTCAATCACTATTCTCTACCACAATCAACACTAACTAACACCAACCTTGCCTCAATGCAAGTTGTATCCAATATATAGAGAGGTTTAGAAAAGTCTAGAACCTCCTAGATTCATCTAGTAAGAACTTGAAGTTTTCATGTCATGGTATTATGCATTTCCATTTCTCACCACATGGTATATCATGACAAAACCCTTGCAATCTTACCATTCTTCCTTGAATTTCTCCTTAAATGAGATATGTGATAAGATACAATGCATATCCTCCTTGTTTATTAAGTTTTTCCTTGTTTTGGTTTGGTACCTTCATGTGCAAGCAATCAAATTACAAAGAAACCCTATGATGCAAGCCTCAAATCAAAATTGTGGCTGAACCATTGTTCTTAGAATGTCATTTGGAGTCAAAATGACCTATTATATGACATGGTTTGGACTTATAGCTTGGGATTTATGATTTTCAACTTCACTTGAATTAACTTATGCCTCATTTTTAGGCCATTTTTATCACTTTTTGATATGAGCCTTTTCAACATCTCATGACCACCCTACTAGCCTTAAAACATCATTCTAAGCAAGTTTTATGTTGAAGATTTTTCCATTTGAAGCTTGGAAGTAGGAGATATGGCCTTATGCTTGAAATGACCTATAACTTCCAAATGACCAAAATGCCCTTGGCTTGTCAAAGCCATAAGTTGAGTTCTACAAATCCTATCAAGGACTTCTAGTACTCTATAGAAAGCTAAGAAGATGCTATTCAACATTCACGTTGACCAAGAATCCATAGGAATCATCCTACTAGGGAAAAAGTTGTCTGCAAGTTGGGTGACTTTCAAGGACCGAGATTCACATACCTCAGATGACCTGTAATTTGTCAAAACCATAACTTGAGCTCTGCAAATCCTATCAAGGACTTCTACCACTCAAATTAAATCTAAGAACAAGCTCTACAACATTCATGTTGTGGGGAAGATGAGATGACAATCACATCTTGAGCTAAACTGCCTTGAAGATAGGGATCAAACTAGGGGATTTTACACTGTCAATCCTTAGAAACCCTAGCTTGAAACTTCTCAAACTCCTCAATCATGATGAGTTGGTCTAGGAATCATCCTTATAGTATCTCAATACATCATTCCATGATCACATGGCCCTTGGATTAGGTCTCAACCCTCTCCAAATCTTCAATTGACCTAGGGTTGACCCAGTCAAACCCTAATTCCACCACTCATGGTTGAATCTTCTGAATTCTTGTACAATGACCTCTCTGGGCTTCATGATGGCTTTCAAGACATCTCATAAGCTTTCTCAAAGCTTCAAGTCTATCCTCATAGTCTCAGAATCATCTGAGGAGCACCCACAACTCTCAAGCTATGAGACACACAACCTTGGTTTCAACCAATTCCTCTGAGGATTTCTTGAGCTTTCTGACAAAGGTATCAACCTTTGAACATTGGAATAACTTTCTTGGCTAACTCCATAGCCCCATACAACTCTTCATGGTTAAATAAATGTTGGTCAAATTTTAGGGTGCAACAGCTGCCCCTATTCAAACGGCTTGAACCTGACTGGGTGAGGAGCGAACGGCTCTCAGCCAATCAAGGTGCGAGACGGTTGAATACCGGTAAACCCGAAAATTTTCCAACTGCTCAACTCTTCGAACACTGGAATAGTAGCTGCACGGCAACTAGTTGGAGATATACTGATCTGACATCGCCGTCAGTTATTCACATCAACCTCTATTGACATTGTCATCAGACAACCAAAACACCCAACATCGCTGCAGGAAGACTAAAGAACCTGACATCGCCGCCAAAAACAAACAAGATACCCAACATCGCCGCTGGAAGATTAGAGAACCTGACATCGCCGTCAGAAACAAACATACCTCTGAGAACCACCCAACATCGCCGCTGGAGAACAACAAAGGATCTGAGCTGGGGAGCTAAAGAGTTTGACATCGCCGTCAAACATAATCTCCTGACATCACTGTCAGAAACAAATGTCCAACATCGCCGCTGGAAACAAACATCCAACATCGCCGCTAGAGCTACAAAGGGTCTGACATCGCCGCCAGAAACACTATAACTCTGAGGAACACTCGACATCGCCGTCGGAACCAAGCAAATATCCAACATCGCCGCTGGAAATGAACATAATCTGACCTCGACGTCAAAACAAACATCCAACATCGCTGGAAACAAACATAATCTGACCTTGCCGTCAAAACAAACATCCAACATCGCCGCTAGAAACGAGCATAATCTGACCTCGCCGTCAAGACAAACATCCGACATCGCCGCTGGAGGACACACATCATCTGAAAATACCCAACATCGCCGCTGGAAAACTGACTCACCTGACATCTCCGTCAAAAACAAACTATATCTGACCTCGCCGTCAAGACACACATCCAACATCGCCGCTGGAGCTACAAAGGGTCTGACATCGCCGTCAAACATAATCTTCTGACATCGCCGCCAGAAACAAACCATCCAACATCGCCGCTGGAAAATCAAAATCTGACCTCACTGTCAGAAACCAACTTCATTGGGGAATCGGTCACACGGTAACCGGTAGCACGTAATCGATCATGCCATCAGGCATTCACAGAAACTGTCGGGCATCAGCCGGACTTCAACCATCAGGTTGATCATGCCATCAGGCATTCCGCATTACTGAGATAACTGCTTCATTAACACGGGCAGACTTCAATCATGGAGTCTTCAAAGGAGATTTCAACTTCGTCGTCGAAAAACCTGCTGGGGATGACGCTTCGCTGCTGAGGATTCTGGAGAACTATCAAGTAACTCCGCTCTGGGGGTCCAGAAATCATTCTGGAGGAATCAACTCTGCTGAGGACTTCAAGAATCATCTTGAACAAATAACTCTGTCGGGAACCTTCAAGAATCATCTTGAACTGATAACCATTCTGGAGATTTCAGGAATCATCCTGAGCGAACACTCTGTTGGGGATTCCAGGAATCATCCTGGGCAACTCTAGCCGGGGACAAACCAATCATGGCTTGAACAGCTTCCAAGGATTCAACTCTCTTGGGGCTTCAGGAATCATCCTGGGCAACCTTCACTGGGGACGCACTGGGGAGCTTAGGAATCATCTTAAGCAAACGGCCCTGCTGAGGAATTCAAAGATCGTCTTGAGCTGAAGACTTCGCTGGGATCTCGAGAATCTTCTTGAGCAAGCGACTCTGGGGACTGCACTGGGGTCTTAAGAATCACCCGGAGCAAGCGACTTCGCTAGGGAGAATATCATGAATCATCCTGAGTAACTGATCCTTCGGCGGAACACCTGTAAAACAAGAACGGTAACAACCTAGATCATGTTTATTATGCATATGCTTCGGCGCCATGCTCCACGCGGTGGAAATGCTATGCGTTTATGATACATGCTATGCAGTCATGCATAATGATGCAATCCCGTCAGCAAAATAAATGCCGAAGGGGGAATCCTCCTGTCAAGGAGAAAGAACTACTCAGATAGAGGAATCATCCTGCTGAGGAGAACATGGCCACGCCAATATCAATTGGACTCCGTCTGGGGAAATGATCTTCAGTTGACTGCTATAGGGGAAACAACTTCAGTTGATTGCTGCAGGGGGACGAAGCTCTACGAGAGCCTGGACTTGCTGAGGGAAAGCGATATCAATCGCGAGAATGAACTGCGCTGCCGTCTCGGCTACTCTTCTGGGGATGATAACTCTGTGGGGAAACAACTTCAGCTGCTCAACACTCCACTGGGGAAAAACCAATCATGGTCTGATCAACTTCCAAGGATTCGGCTCTCTTGGGGAACTGCAAACTCGGCTGGGGAAGGAGAAATCATTCTGCTTCGCTGGAGAGAGTACGACTCTAGGGGAAATACAGCATCAGCTGCTCAACACTCTGCTAGGGAAAACCAATCATGGTCCCTACTGCTTCCAAGGATTCGGCTCTCTTGGGGTTTGCGAACTCAGCCGGGGAGGAGAAATCATTCTGCTTCGCTGGAGAGTACGACTCTGGTGAGGAATATCAATTCCGCTGGGGAAGAAGGAATCATCCGACTTCGAGGGAGAGTACAACTCTGCAGGGGAATACATCATCAGCTATTCCACCACTCTACTGGGGAGGAGGGAATTATCCCACTTCGGGAGAGAGTACGAATCTGGTGGGGAATTACAATTCCGCTGGAGACTTCAGTCTGGCACCATCAGTTGCTGCATACTTCGGCGTACGATCAACTTCCTACGAAACTTGCACTTGTGACCCGGTGCAGGGGGAAACACGAGCTCCGGCGCCCGAACCTGCACTTGTGACCCGGTGTTGGGGGGGAAATCTGCACTTGTGACCCGGTGCTGGGGGATGAACACGAGCTTCGGCGCCCGAACAGCTGAGGAGATGGCGTTCCTTCAGGATGCATCTGCTTGGGGAAGATAATCATCTCGGCCTGGGAAGACATATCAATGCTCACTATCTTGCGTTCATACTCTGCGAGGAGAGGCTACTGAACTCTGCTGGAGAAGGAGGAATCATCCTGCTTCGCGGATGCGCACGGCGCACTGTCTGGAATATGCTACACCTGTAACAACACAAACAAACAGACAAGATACCTTTCTCAAAGGGACCTATCAAGGTTATTATCTCGTGACAATATTCAAGTATTTAATTGTTTCAACAATCAGTGGCCTAGGCCAGTAAGTTTATGTATGCGCATTTTATCAAAACATCGGCGTTCTTTTTCGCAAACAAAACAGATAAATGCTAAACAGGCAAACAGAATTGCTGAATAGTATGCATTTTATTGATAATGAACCCCTGAATGGGTAAAAATGTTTTACAACAGAGGCAAGCTCCTGGAATGAGGAAGCCGCGCAAAAATAAAACATAAATATACATCAGTATATACAAATGTCGGCAACGAGGCGTAGACGAACACCATGAGTTGATCCCTCTAAGACCCACTCGACTTCGATACTTCTCCGACGCTTCAGCTTCGGAAGAGATTGATTCAGATAAACGGCCCTCAGGTCCTCCAAACCACTAAACAATGAAAGTCCACACGCGGAATGCAGTCATTTGCTTATTCAAATCCCTAACTTTTGCGTGAACCGCCCTTTGCGGGTTTTCAGTTCACCGGGATACCCTTTTTTGCCGAAGCCGCCCAGTGTAGGTTTTCGACTTCGCGGGTGTACATTTTTTTCAATATATCCCTAATTTTTTCCCGAACCTTTTATTCTGTTTTTGGTTTGCCGGGATGCCCCTTTTTGCCTGGACTCTCTTTTTGTCCAGCGGGTCGCTTTTAAGCAAAGTATTTTTTAACTGCGTCCGCGTTCACTGGGGATGCAAAATCTTCACCATCCATCGTGGATAACAACAAAGCTCCTCCCGAGAAGACCTTGCTGACGACATACGGACCTTCGTAATTCGGAGTCCACTTGCCCCGGTGATCGGAGTGTGGCGGAAGAATCTTCTTCAGGACGAGATCACCCGTCTGAAAGCTTCTAGGACGCACCTTCTTGTCATAAGCTTTCTTCATTCGGATTTGGTAGAGACGACCAAATGAAATCGATGCTAACCTCTTCTCGTCCATCAGGCTGAGTTGGTTCAAACGATTCGTAATCCATTTTGCCTCGTCGAGTTTCACATCAACCAAAACTCGCAAAGAAGGGATCTCCACTTCTAACGGTAGGACAGCTTCCATACCGTACACTAAGGAGAAAGGAGTTGCCCCGGTTGACGTACGGACCGTCGTACGATAACCGTGCAATGCAAATGGCAGCATCTCGTGCCAATCTTTGTACGTCACAACCATCTTCTGAACAATCTTCTTTATGTTCTTGTTGGCGGCTTCGACGGCGCCATTCATCTTCGGCCTATAAGGAGATGAGTTGTGGTGTTCGATCTTGAAGCTCTGGCACAGCTCCTTCATCATCTTGTTATTCAAATTCGAACCATTATCAGTAATGATCCGCTCGGGAACTCCGTAACGACAGATGATGTCCCTCTTTATGAATTTAGCCACTACTTGCTTGGTCACATTAGCGTACGAGGCTGCCTCCACCCACTTGGTGAAGTAGTCGATGGCTACCAGAATGAAACGATGACCGTTGGACGCAGTGGGCTCGATCTTGCCTATCATGTCGATGCCCCACATGGAGAATGGCCAAGGGGAGGACATGACATTCAACGGGCACGGCGGCACATGAAGTTTATCAGCATAAATCTGGCATTTATGACATCTCTTCGCGAATCTGAAGCAATCCGACTCCATCGTCAGCCAGTAGTATCCTGCTCTCAGGATCTTTCTCGTCATAGCATGCCCGCCGGCGTGCGTACCAAATGTTCCCTCATGGACTTCTTCCATGAGCATACTCGCCTCTTTCTCATCTACACATCTGAGTAGCACGAGATCGTGGTTTCTCCTATACAACACTCCATCAGGATTGAGATAAAAGTTTCCAGACAGCCTCCACAGAGTCTTCTTATCCTGGTTGACACACCCGCAGGATACTCCTTAGTCATAAGGAAAGTTTGGATGTCGTGGAACCATGGCTTGCCGTCGTCGGCATCCTCGATTGCAAAGACAAATGCCGATCTATCAAGACGCGAAAGTACAATTCTTGGAGCCTCATTCCAAAAATTGACTTTATACATTGAAGCCAACATGGCTAAGGCATCATCCATCTGATTCTCAGCCCTGGGCACATGATGAAGTTCCACTCTATCGAAGAATGGAAGCAGCCTCCTGGCATAATTCATGTACGACACCAAATTTGCTTGACGAGTCTCCCACTCCCCTTTAATTTGGTTGATCACAAGCGCTGAGTCACCATATACGTCTAGATTCTTGATCCTCAAATCAATTGCCTCTTCTAGACCCATAATGCATGCTTCGTACTCCGCCTCATTGTTGGTAACTGGAAATGTCAGTCTCGCAGTAAACGGGATGTGGGATCCGTGGGGAGTCATGATGATCGCCCCGATGCCACTTCCATAGGAATTAACCGCTCCATCGAATATCAACTTCCACTGAGATTTCCTATCTGGCCCCTCGCCGGGCAACGACTCATCGCGATCCTTCGCTTTGAGAAGCATAATATCCTCGTCAGGGAATTCAAACTTCATCGGCTGGTAGTCCTTGATCGGCTGTTCGGCAAGGTAATCAGACAATACGCTTCCCTTGATGGCCTTCTGGGACACGTACTGAATATCATATTCTGTTAACACCATTTGCCACCTGGCAATCCTGCCCGAAAGAGCCTGCTTCTCGAAGACGTACTTGATCGGATCCATCTTCGAAATCAGCATAGTGGTGTGGTTGAGCACGTACTGTCGTAGACGTTTGGCAGCCCAAGCTAGTGCACAACACGTCTTCTCCAGCATCGAGTATCGAGATTCACGCTCAGTGAACTTTTTACTCAAGTAGTAAATGGCATGCTCTTTTCTGCCTGTCTCGTCGTGCTGACCGAGAACACACCCCATACTATTCTCCAGAACTGTCAGGTACATGATTAAAGGCCGTCCAGCCACTGGGGGTATCAAGATTGGAGGTTCTTGAAGATACTGCTTTATCTTGTCGAATGCCTTCTGGAAATCCTCATTCCAAGTAATTGCCTGATCTTTCTTTAAAAGCTTGAACATCGGTTCACAAGTGGCCGTGAGCTGAGAGATAAACCTTGCAATATAGTTTATTCGGCCCAAGAAACCACGAACTTCTTTTTCTGTTTTCGGCGCTGGCATTTCTTGAATGGCTTTTATTTTCGCAGGATCAACCTCGATACCTCGTTCACTAACGATAAACCCCAGCAACTTTCCGGACCACACTCCGAAAGTGCATTTGTTAGGATTCAGCCTCAGCCTGAATTTCCTAAGCCTCTCAAAAAGCTTCAATAAGTTGACCAGATGCTCTTCCTCTGTTTGGGACTTTGCAATCATGTCATCAACATAGACCTCGATCTCATGATGAATCATATCATGAAACAAAGTTACCATTGCTCGCTGGTAAGTGGCCCCTACGTTCTTCAGACCGAAGGGCATTACCTTATAGCAAAATGTTCCCCAGGGGGTGATAAACGTCGTTTTCTCCATGTCCTCCGGCGCCATCTTGATCTGGTTGTAACCGGAGAAGCCATCCATGAACGAAAACACGGAGAACTGGGCTGTGTTGTCGACTAACACATCGATATGAGGCAACGGGAAATCATCTTTAGGGCTCGCCCTATTCAAATCCCGATAATCGACGCACATGCGTACCTTACCGTCCTTCTTCGGTACAAGCACTATGTTGGCGACCCACGGAGGGTAAGTGGTGACGGCTAAAAATCCTGCGTCCAACTGCTTCTGGACTTCTTCTTTGATTTTTACAGCCATGTCTGGTCTCGTCCTCCTAAGCTTCTGCTTGACGGGAGGGCAGTCTTCTCGCAACGGCAAGCGGTGGACCACGATGTCTGTGTCAAGTCCGGGCATATCTTCGTATGACCAAGCAAAGACGTCACTATACTCTCGAAGCATCTCGACCAATCTCTGCTTGACATCACTCTGCAGCGCAGCCCCTATCCTGAAATTTCTGACGAGCTCTTCAGAACCCAGATTGACGATCTCAATTTCCTCCTCGTGAGGCAGAATAACCTTTTCCTCTTGTTTCAACAAGCGGACCAACTCTTCTGGAAGGTCTTCGTCTTCATCAATCTCTCCTTCGGCGTGATAGATCGGGCAATCAAAGTCGAAGTGAGTCGTAGAAGGTCCAGAGTCGATGTCGTCTGTTATGTGGATCCTACAATAACAAGGGTTAAGTTTAAAACAAGAATATGCAGGTTAGCGCAAACCCCATTGCCATTTTACTGTTTTTCAAAACAAACATAAAACAGGAATAACAGAGAACACAATATTTGAATACGAAGAAAACGCCTTTGATTTATTAACAAAATGCATGTACATAATCCAACAAGGCCCTGACAATAAAACCGCTATGCCCTGGTAGGACATAGGGTTGTACAATGATTGTAAAAAGTAAAATCGCTATCCCCGCTGTCTTCAGACGCCGCGTTGATGCTCTCGAAAATTACTCTGCCACTGGTAAATAGGATCGGCCCCTTACCCCGTGACGCGCTGCTAGACGAAGAAGATGAAGCTTCAGCTTCAGGAGAATACCCCAATCCAAACTTATCCTGCTTGATCGGTATCTCCAAAATATGCCCCCAGTCTGGGGTGGAACCGGCTTCGATGACGGCCCGAGCTTCTTTGAATGAGGAGAGATTCATCTCTGGCTTCTCTGTGACGACAGGAGCTACCTCTTTCACTTTGATGGCTTCAAATGCTTGGCAGAGAGTTTCATGGATTTCGCCATCCATTTCAACATACTTAAAGGATGACAAATGGCTCACCATTATGTCCTCCTCACCACACACGGTTACTATGCTTCCCCCGACAGCATATTTGAGCTTTTGGTGCAACGTGGAGGTCACGGCACCAGCAGCATGGATCCATGGCCGACCTAAGAGGCAACTGTAGGCAGGCATGATGTCCATGATATAAAAAACCGTGTCGAACGTTTCCGGACCAACTTGGATCGGCAGGGTCAACTCTCCGAAAACGTGGCGCTTAGTTCCGTCAAATGCTTTCACCACCAGATCGCTGGGTGTGGAAAGCAATCCATGAGTGTCCAACTTCATTAATGCCTTCTTCGGAAGTACATTAAGCGACGAACCCGTGTCCACCAGGACATGCGACATGATTGTGCCCCTGCACTCTATCGAGATGTGCAAGGCGCTGTTGTGATCTCTCCCTTTAGGAGTCAGCTCTAGATCTGTGAAACCTAGCCCATTGCCAGCATTAACATGGGCTACCACCTCTTCTAGCTGATTCACTGATATCTCTTGCGGTACGTAGGCAACGTTCAATACCTTCAGTAGCGCGTTGCGGTGCGCTTCAGAACACAGCAACAAGTTGAGAATAGAAATTTTCGAAGGCGTCTGATGGAGATGGTCTACAATCTTGTAGTCGCTCTTTCTGATCAACCGCATAAACTCCTCGGCATCTTTGACCAGCAAATCCTTCTCTACCCCACACGGGGCCTCTTCGACGACTTTGCTTTTACCCTTATCAGCAGCATCAACTCTGACCGTTTTCTCTACTACGACCTCTGGCGGTGCGAACACTCTTCCTCTACGGGTAATACCACTGATTCCTGCGAGATTCTGCACAGTCGACCCATACGGCTCCAGCTCTAACTTCTGACCGTTGCAATAGACTTCAGCTCCATAATGCCATGGAACTGCGTTAGTGCTCTCAAACGGGATCGGCCCAGCTTTGGTAATAGTGATTGTAGGCGGTCGGGGCGCAGAAATAGTAATTGGTTGGCGAGGAATGGTGATGGTGGCGACTTCATCGGCCTGCTTCAACACTACCTCTCCTGATACACTTTCAGCCCTCCGGCTGAACTGCAAAATACCCTCAGTCATCAGACTTTGGATTCCTTCAACCAATTGCTCGCACCCATCAGAATGTGTAGCACAGTCCATGCATAACTCTCCGTATCCTGGAAAGAACCCTTTCTTCAACAACTTAGCTTTGACGAAACTAAGCGGCGTCTTTAGGTCTTTGACATCAGTCAACAGATATGCACTCTCTTCCTCGATAATGGCGTTCACTCCGCCTCCCCTATGATTAGGCATAGGATTTTTCGTGACATTGGGCACATTATCGTAAAAGTCGATAATCTTGGCGTCTACCAGGTCCTGCACCTTGTGCTTAAAGGATTTGCAGTTCTCGATTGTATGGCCTGGTGCCCCTGTATGGAAATTGCAAGTGGCATTTGCGTCATACCCCGGTGGAGGTGCCCCTGCCAAGGGAGCCATCGTCCTCTTCTGAACCAATTGAAGCTGAAGCAAAGTCTGCAAGAGCTGCGCGTACGACATGGGCGGTGCCTCGAAGTGACGGTTTGTCAAAGGTGCCCGATTCTGGTACTTTCTATATCCCTGTTGGTTCTGTTGCTGCTGCTGCTGCTGCTGTGGTTGCGGAGCTGCTGGGATCTTTATACTGGCTATCTGCTGCTGAGGGCCCTTGCCCTTTCTCCGAGCGTTGGTCACAGCGCTCGCATCCCCTTCTCGCCGCTTACCATCATAAGGTTTCTTTCCACCTCCTACAGCTGAGGATGATTCACCTTGAATTTTTCCGATCTTAATACCGTTCTCGACGTGCTCGCCCATGGTAATGAGAGCTGAGAACGTCCCAGACATACCACTGACTAACTTTTCATAGTAGATTCCCGGGAGGGTAGCCACAAACATCTGCACGAGCTCGCGCTCGACCATCGGCGGTTGAACCCGCGCAGCCAACTCACGCCACCGTTGGGCGTACTCCTTAAATCCTTCATTATTCCTCTGCGAAAGGTTCTGGAGCTGGACTCGGTTCGGGGCCAAGTCGCTATTGTACTGATAGTGGAGGACAAACGCTTCAGCGAGATCTTTCCAGGTGCGCATGCTAGTGGGCTCCAAGCCCATGTACCACTCGAGGGATGGCCCAGAAAGACTATCTTGGAAGAAGTGCATCAGCAACTTCTCATCTTCGGAATAGGCAGACATCTTTCTATAGTACGATCAAAGGTGGACACGAGGGAAAGTAGTACCCTTATACTTCTCGAAGACAGGCACCTTGAACTTAGGAGGTACCTTGAAGTCAGCAATTAACCCCAGCTTGGACATATCAACGCCCAAAGTATTCTGATTCTCAATGTCTCTCATTTTATCTTCAAGTGCCTTGAACCTGAGCCGCGCTTCAGCATTCAGCTCCGCTTCCGCACCTCTTTGAGAAAACACATCATCCTGATGATCCTCAAGCCACGGTTGAGGCACCAACAGATTCCCGACGCCAGCATTGCCGTTGACCGGCCCGATGTTGACATTAGCTCCCAGACTACCATTGCCGATGCCCGTCGCATTGAGTCCGATATTGGCCATCACATTGCCATTAGCACTGCCGTTGCCCCCGGCAACAGGAACACCATTCTGCGGAGTATCAACTGGTGGAGGAGTAGGCACAACCCCGCCATGAAGTATGCCGTTGCTATCAACCCTAGAGATCAAAGGTTGAACCAAAGTCCGGAGCTGGTCCTGACCATTAGCGACTACCTGCATCAGTTCCATAAAGCGATCCATCCGCTCACGGAGCTCCTGAACATCTGTCTGCACCTGATCCATGATCCTAGTCTGATTAGCTCGAGTTGGATAACGGTGAATTAGTCTCTGATCAATCCTGGAGTCACCGGAAATAGTCTGGGACCTGTGAACCTGAAAAAACCTGCAAACACTAAAGGTTAGGAAAAACAACAAAATGTACGCCATGTAAATGCTTCATGCAGATGCATGCGTGTGTCTCTGTGTTTGGGAAATTTCCCCCGATCCTAGTGCCTTAGTGCCAGTGCTGATAATAATAATAATAAGAAGAAGTCCGAGCCCAATCATGGAAACATCAATCTCATATATATGTAAGGAAAGGCCTATCAAGGCAGTACATAGCATCAGCGAGTACAAGGCAAATCAATAGCGTGACCTCAGCCAACAAGCCTGGTGATGGTCAGCATACAACAAAGATCAAAACAAAAGGAATACAACTAGTCAAGTACGGCCACGGGCGCGATACTCTGCTAATAACTCCTTCGTCTCTGGATGATCTGGCAAAGTGAGCAACCCCTCGATGAGTAGTTCCCTCTGCACAATAGTATACTGAAGTCCCTGAACTGAACTTTCCCATGCCCTTTCGCCGAAGCAATCTTCCAGTTTCCGCTTTTTCGACTCAAACATCAGCTTGTGCTCCTTCAGGTTAGCAAGAGCTTTGTTGAGCTGGCCTTCGGCGGCGTATCTGCGGGCGGTTTCTTCATCAAACCTCTGCTCGCTGTCCTTCACCTCGGCTTCCAGCTTGGAGATCTGCAGCATCAGCTTATCCTCCCACTCCTTCCTGGTGGCTAGGGAAGCCTTCCAGTGCTGGTCGAACTTGGATATCCTCCGATATGCCTCGTCCAAATGCTGCTTCTTCGTAGCTAGTACGTCGTTGACAGCCCTGAAGTCTTGACCCATGCGTTCACGCTCGCTAATCTGCTTTGTCAGGTCCGTACCCAGTTGGTTCACCAACTCTGTTTGCTTTTTGAAAGCATGCACGGCCTCGTTCCTTTCACTTCGAAGCTGAGCTAACTCCTTCTCCAGTTCTGCGTTCGCCCGCTTCAATTCATCCCGTTCAGCTAATACCTGGTTATACTGATGAATGGGCACAGTAGTAGGCTCTTCGACTGCTAGAGAGCTTTCTGGCTTGACCTGAGGAAACGGCATCCCGATAGCGTTGGCCCTGGCTCTGATCCATGATGAATATGGAGGGTAGGATTGATTGTTGCTTTTTCCCAGCAAAGGCTTTCCTCTCTTACTGATACTATTCCATGCACGCTGAAGCTTGGACAACAGATCCCCTTCTAGAATACCTGTGAGGTACAGAGATTCCTGTACCTCTTCCTCCTTCGGCGGAATCCTCAAAGCATACGCGAATTGTCGAACCAGCAACGACGGATTGTAGTTTATGCAGCCCTTCCTACCTATCAGAGGTACATTTGGAAACCCGCTGCAACTGAAAATCACCTCAGTACCCAACCTATCTCTGTCGAACCAGTCAATATCTTCTGCAGATAAACTCATCAGACGCTCAGGCCACTCAGCAGTGGCTACAGACAAGACAAATGGGCCCTTCTTGGGTAGATGGCTATTAAGCCATCTGTACAACAACGGTACGCAGCAAGAGACGTTCTTCCCTCTCCGGTTCTCATTCTTGTAGTGGACTGAGTGATAGACATCTCCGATCAAAGTTGGGACTGGATTCCCTGAAGCAAAGATGTGAAACGCATCAAAGTCTACAAAATCAGGCATGTTGGGGAATAGGATAATGCCATATATGCACAAAGCGAGGATGGCATTGAACGCATCCCAACATCTGTCCTTGGCACACTGTTGAGCCTTAACTACCAGAAACTGCAAGGAGAACCCAGGAACCTTGTTCCAACTAGTCACTACTAACTCTGAGGCGTCCAAATGAAGTGAAGAAGCTAAACCAGCCAGATCAGGCTCAGCCTCCATGTGGACAAAAGACATCTGCCTCTTGATAGGCACACCCAGCAAATCAGCATATTCTTCCAGCGTCGGTGCAAGAATGAAGTCCTGAAAAGTGAAACATCTCAGTGGAGGGTCGTAGAACTGCAACAGAGCATGCAACCCGTTCAACTCGAACACAGAAGGCTTGCAAACCAAACTGAGCAACCGGCCATAAGATTTCCTGAACTCATCCTTCACAGAATCACCTGCTAGAGCTATCAAACCAGTCAGCTTCAACACATCAGGGGTAGGGAACTTGTACGCAACGATCTTCCTGAGAGAGGCCATAACAATACAATAGGAGGCAAGAAATCCTGGATCGGGGAAACGGTACCTGCAACACAGACACACGTTAATGAAATGCACATGATCATGCAAACTAATGCAAAATGCAGTCATGCAATAATATATCCAGGTAACTGGTGCTGCGGAGATTCTGTATCAACAATCACTGATGAGAAGAAAACCCCGGTGTAGGACCACAAATCTGATCTGCCCAGAACAACCATCTGATAGGACCATATACATAGGATCATAATTCTGCTTTGTCAAGAACAAATGTCTGATAATAAGGACCTCGGATGTAAGATCAAGAAATATCTGCTGACGAAGTCTTCAGACCCCGGTCAAAAAATCTGCCTTATCAAGAACAAACATACAGCTGCTGATGAGATCTTCAGACCCCACTCAAAATCTGCTCTATCAAAAACAAACAACATCTGCTGATGAGATCTTCAGACCCCAAAATCTGCTCTATCAAGAACAAACAACATCTGCTGATGAGATCTTCAGACCCCACTCAAAATCTGCTCTATCAAGAACAAACAACTGATGACAATACTCTGATCAAAACCTTCTCTATCAAGAACAGACATACACCCGATGATAAGATCCTCTGATCAAAACCCGCTCTATCAAGAACAGACAAATCTACAACTGAGAAACCCTGGTACCAACAAAACTGATTCACTGTCAAGAAAACTAGGTAGTCTAAAGGTCAAGGTTTCCTGCAATAAAACCCAATCCCACTCACAGGTATGGACCTAAACTGACTCAAGGTACGACATTCTATGCGTTCATCAGCGTCACAGACTTTCAAGAGGGGTGATACGATACCCAGAAGGTGTGGCATCACCAGCTCATGAAGCGGCCTCACTTAGCTGAATCACAAATGATCGGTCCCCAGAGTCGACAATCCACCAAACCAGCAACCGTCTCAACCCAAAGGGTTGAAAGTGAAGCCAACCGGATGAACCTTGTCTGAGCGTGGATTTCATGAGACACTAGTGCCTGCAAAGCAAGCACGCGCCCACTAATTTCCACTCTAAGTCTATAGTGCACTCAAGCCTGGGTCTGGCTTCTCACTCATCAGAACTCCCATCCCACAACAGCACAAATAATCATATTATACTGAAAATAAAATGCGGGAAATAAAGTGCGAGAAGTAAAATGCGATAAATAAACGCAACCCAACAAGTAAACACACAAGCGTTAGGATTGACTCGCATAGGGAACCAGAGAACCAGAGATTCTGGGTTCGTCCCCAGCAGAGTCGCCAGCTGTCGCTTTCGCGAAAATAAGGTGCCGGCACAACAGAAGAGTCGCCACCTTTCGTTATTTATCCCTCAGAGCGGGAAAGGAAACGATCGGAAAAACCTGACGGAAAAGGGTAAGACAAGGTCGTCGCAACCATCGTCTGGGTTCGGGAGTCGGTTACGCAAGGGGAAGGTATTAGCACCCCTCACGTCCGTCGTACTCGACGGGATCCACGCTTGTTGTGTTTACTTGGATGGGTTGGTTTTATTCTATCTACCTATCAAGGCTGGCTGAAAAAAGAAAAGAAAAATGACTCGGCAAAGCGTCGCGCTTTATGCCTACGTATTCTCATCAGAGAATGAGAAATCAGAGTCAACGTAGTTCGGCCTACGAAGGGTTATGGGGGAAGGTAGCTCGCCAAGACATCGCCATCTTGTACCTACGTACTCTCAACAGGCATGAGAGATCAGAGCTCACGTAGTTCGGGAAACTACGGTTTATTTCCTGTCTTTTACGAAAGAAGTGTTTTTTTATTGTGTTTGCGATTTCGACCGCACTAGAGACTATGACCTGAGAGTGAATGCGTCGCATGTCACCCAAAGGGTACCATACTAAACATCCAGACTGTGGAAAATAAACTCTCCCACAATCCTTTCTCAGATAGCTTAAGGCTCGTAACGTACAAAAGAAATCATTCATGATTACTGTATCTTAAACTGTTTTGAGATGAGAAGAGAACAGGCCCAACTAGGAGGGACACTATCAAGTCCTACTATTATCATGCCATGGATTCATCCTATGGTTGAGGTTTGAACAGGGAACTCCTAGAAGTTGTCATGCATAGGCTTCAACCTAAAAGTCTATCATCAAATCCTTATCAAAGGAAATGAGAGTCCTAAGGGATCATGTCAATGATACACCAAAACAGACAAAGCATCAGCTTAACAGTAAAATGCATGCAATGCAAGTGAGGGAGGAAATGTGTGTGGGGCTTCAGCCTCCACAAGCTCATCTCAACCTCAAGCCAGAATGAAATAACAGTAACCATACTGAAATATAAAACAACATGCTATCAAGCAATAAACAGTAAACTGCAATCATACAGAAAGAATGAAATGAAATGCCATCAGGCAAACAAACCACATGGGCAAGGGAGCTGGGCTCTACCGAATACCCGCAAGCAAAGCCACGCAGTAACAATACAAGCAGAGGGAGCAACTCAACCTCTAATGCAATCATGCTCCTAGATTCTACCTATTCTAGATATGAACTTATTCTAAATGCATCAAACAAGTCAAGCAAAACACAGCAATACAGAAAAGAAAAAAGAAGAAAGCAGACTCCTCTCTCAACTTCAAGCCTCAGCTTTTCCACCAGCAACTCAGCCTTCAGACTTCAAATGCTCTTGACAAACATCAGTTTGCTTTTCCAGGTTTCAACCCTACATCATGAGTTTCAACTCATCTTCTCCCTTAAGCTTCAACTTCTTGATCAGCTCCACCTTCAGGCTTCACCATCTTCAGGGATCTCCAAGTATCAACTTGATCTTCATGCTCTTCAAGCTTCAGCTGGAATGGCAATACTCAAGGATTCATCCTCTTCAATACTCTTTAATGAAGTCTTCATCTTCAAGCTCAAGCTCTGCAGCTCTCAAGACAATCAAACCAGAGAAAAATCACTTACTGAATAAGCTGGGAGATATTGAACTGCTTATTTGAGAATTTCTGCAATTAAACCAATTATACCTATTTGCACAAATACCTCGACGATTTCCGCTAGTTAATACATAAAGTCCAATAAGCATATCTTGAGTTGGTACAGAAATAGGATCCCCAATAGTCGGAGACAAGATATTCGTAGTAGAAAACATAAGTAAATGAGCTTCTGCTTGAGCCTCCAAAGATAAAGGCACATGAACAGCCATTTGATCCCCATCAAAGTCTGCGTTGAATCCCTTACACACTAATGGATGTAAACAAATAGCACGTCCTTCTACTAAAATGGGTTGAAATGCCTGTATGCCCAATCTATGCAAAGTAGGCGCTCTATTCAGCAATACTGGATGTCCCCGCATAACTTCGTGAAGTATTTCCCATACAATTGGTTCTTTTTCCCGGATTTGACTCTTAGCAACTCCTATGTTCGAAGCAATATGGTTTCAAATTAAACCACGAATTAGAAATGTCTGAAATAGCTCTATTGCTATTTCGGGGGGCAATCCACATCGATGTAATGAAAGTAATGGACCTACGACAATAACAGAACGCCCCGAATAATCAACTCATTTTCCAAGAAGAGTCTCTCGAAATCTTCCCTCTTTGCCTAAAATTATATCGGAAAACGATTTGTAAACTTTCTTATGACCGTCCCTCATCGGTTGTCCGCGGATTCCATTATCAAGAAGTGCATCCACGGCTTCTTGTACCAATTTTTCTTGAGACATTACTAATTCCGCTGGTGTAAATCCACTTGTTCTTAATAGCTCAATAAGAGTATTGTTCCGAAAGATAACTATTTTATAGAGTTTATTAATATCCTAACTCATTAGTTTACCGCCATCTATTTGAATAATTGGTCTCAATTCGGGAGGAAGAACTGGTAAGAGACATAAAACCATCCATTCTGGTTCTATATTTGTTAGGAGAAAATGCTTAGCTAATCCCATGCGTCGAACCAAAAAATTCTTTCTTCTTCGAACTTTTTGATTTTTCCATTTGTCATTGGACCCTCTTTTCCTAATTCTTTCCATTCTAGCAACGAAGAATCCATAATAATTCTTAAATCCAGATCAACTAATTGTTGTCGTATAGCACCCGCTCCACTAGAAATTTCTCTATTTCGAAATGTATCGAAACCTTGAGTATCAAAAAAGAGTGGGATACTTTCTTTCCAGGATTGGATTTCATATTCGAATGAACCTCGTAATCGTAAGAAAGTTGGTTTTTTAACTACGGGCCTAGAAAAAGAAAAATTTGGATAGGATCCAATAAGATGGATCGCCCCCTTTAAAATCGGACATGAGGGTTTCCTCTCATCCGGCTAAAGTATTTGCACACAATTAAAGATAAAGAAAGGGGTTTCCGCTTTCCAATTTTGGAAAACCTCTAATCTAAAATCAAAAAGGTTTACTCTTTACTCAAGTTATCAATAAAGACCAAGCAACATTTCATTGATACATTCTTCTTTTTTTTCTGAATTTTTTATCCAATTCGAAATTAAGACAGAAATAAAATGTAAAATTCTTGAGTAGTCTACCTCCCTTCGAACGAGGAATCCTCTAAAATGAAATTCTTAATAAAAAAGGAATATCCTCGAATTCCATTGCTCCTTTTTCTTGTAAAGTAGTTACTACTTGAGCCACAGAAGATGCTTTTTGACCAATAGCTACATAAACACATACTACATTTTGTCCCTGTTGATTGAGAATCGTATCTGTAGCTACTGCTGTTTTACCTGTTTGTCTGTCCCCAATAATCAATTCTCGCTGGCCACGCCCTATAGGGATCATAGAATCAATAGCAATAAGTCCCGTTTGAAGAGGCTCATACACGGAACGTCTGGAAATAATACCGGGAGCGGGAGATTCAATTAACCGAGATTCTGAAGCTGAAATTTCTCCTCGACCGTCAATAGGTTTAGCTAGGGAATTTACAACACGACCCAAATAACCCTCACTTACTGGTATCTGAGCAATTATTCCTGTTGCTTTTATGGAACTTCCCTCTTGTATCATCAAACCATCACCCATTAATACAACACCAACATTTTTGGATTCCAAATTCAAAGCAATGCCTACTGTACCCTCTTTAAATTCTACTAATTCACCTGCCATTACTTCATCAAGACCATAAATACGAGCAATGCCATCGCCTACTTGAAGTACGGTACTTGTATTTACAATTTTTACTTCGGTATTATATTGCTCAATCCGTTCACGGATAATTTGACTAATTTCATCTGCACGAATGGGTACCATGAATATTTTTATTAATTGGATTCTTTTTCGAAGAAAAACAAAAATAGGGCCTCTCCATACTCTCTATTATAGTAGAACCACTAATTAGTTATTTTTTCTTTGATCGCCCCAAACATACCAATATTAGCAGCGATCATACGTAAATGTAACTTGTTGTTTAAGCACCTATTCAGAGTTCCCAGAGCTCCTTGTAATGCTTGTCGTAAAACCCTTTGTTGGACTTGATTAGTCGCCCTTTGTTGTTCAAAATGAATGGTTTCATTTTTGTAATTTTCGAATTGTTCCAAAGTTGTATAAATGGAATTAATTAAATTCCATTTTTCTCGTTCTATCTCGGAATAACCATTCACTCGAAACCGATATGCTTCCATTTCTACTTTCCTGAAACGGGCCCGGGCTTTTTCCAGCTGTTCAATGGTTGTTTCCCATAGTTCTTCTGAATTTCGAATAGTTCTCAGGATTCTCTGTTTTCGATTATCTAATAAATCACTTAATGAAAGTAGATTCTCTTTCCATTCATTTCCAAATGTCTATGATCTCTTCCCGAACCAAACATGAATCTTTCAATTCATTTGGCTCTCACACTCAATTCCTTATAGGAAATTCCCCCCTATTTATTAGGGAATGAGCCTATCCTCTTTTCTCTATTTCTAAAAATCTTGAAAATGATTATCAATACAAGACCCAAATATTTGGAGGACTCTTCTGAGCAAACAAATAATTGTCAGCAAAGTTGTTTTTTTCTTGAAATCCAAAGAATTATGATTAATTTATACGTAGGTCATCAATTCCGCATTGTAGAAAAGTAGAAACGGAGGCGTTAAACAAAACACCTTTTTTTCCTATTTTTCATCATACAGAGAATTCAAGTCATTTTATCGACATGAGTGTTCTATATCAAAAAAATTAGAATTTCCCTATTAACATAGTGGTAGAAAGAATACTAGACTGCGTCGAAACTTCAAACTCGTTAGCTTTAACCGTGGTAATGTTCCAAAATTCTTGGTTGATAGAGAATCAAAGTAGATTTACCACTGAATCGCGAAATGCTATGGTTCTGAACTATTTTTTTCGTTATTTCGTAAGAAGTCATTCGCCGGATCATGCACATTTTCCTAGTTATAACAAAAAAAGTGCAGTTGGTTGGATCCAATCTATTCTTTGAAATAAACAACTCGCACACACTCCCTTTCCAAAGAAAATCAATACACCTAGGATTGCACTTATATTTATTAGATTTGTTGCTAAAATATCGGTATCAAACCCGAAACTTCCGGCGGATGGCCAGGAAATGAAGCAAAGAAAAGAATCGGTTATATTTTTCATATGATCGCATCTCCTCTTATGGACAGACTAAATTTATTTCTATGATTCCAAGTTTTTTTATTCGTTTTTGTATATAATAGTTTATTCTATAATCGAATTATTTAATATGAATATATTTACTTATTCTTTCTATTAGTAAGAATCAAAAGATACTAAGAAGACTATTCTATTCTACTCTATATTTGGAATTGGTTAGTCAATTGAAAGATTCCCTATAAGGAATGATACTTCTTAGAAATAAATACTAGTTCGTATGTAAATTGCAAAATACTTAGTTGTTTTCAACACTTTCTAAATAAAAAGGGGGTCATTGGACTAATGAAAGGGACGGAAGAAGGCAAATCAGTATGTTAATCCGAATGCAAAAAATTGTAACAGTAAAATCGAAATAGAATTAGCAAGAGCAACAACGAAAATCCATGAAAAAAAACAATATGTATTTTTTTGAATAAATATTAAACTAAACAAAAGGATTGGCAAATAAAAGCGCTAATGCTACAACCAGCCCATAAATAGTTAAAGCTTCCATAAAAGCCAGACTAAGTAATAAAGTACCCCGTATTTTGTCCTCTGCTTCCGGTTGTCTCGCAATCCCTTCTACAGCTTGCCCTGCAGCTGTGCCTTGACCAACTCCAGGTCCAATAGAAGCAAGCCCGACGGCCAACCCAGCAGCGATAACAGAAGCAGCAGCAATCAGTGGATTCATGATAAGTTTCTCCTATGTCAAAATAAAATAAAGAAATAGTTAATAATATAATCAACAAAAAATATATGACTTAATTATTTCATTCGTCCTATTTCTCTTTATCTAGTCGAAGTGTAATTCAAAATTTCAAACTGAAGAATTTGGATTGAATTATCTCAATTACTTCGATATTGACTTTTTTCGTTTCTACCCTTGTCGTTTTTTGTGAATACATACAAATTGGGGTCTTATCTTACATTTCGTTTAAACCTTTATTTTTCTTTTTGATTTCATTTTTCCAGTCATTTTATATTCCATTCACAATTCCAAGAGATGGAAGAGCTCTTTTTTTTGAATCCCTACCTAAATTTAGAGTAGTAGCAGGACAAATTGAGATATATAGTCATATATAACTAATGAATATCTACTATGACATATACATGTGTTTGTTCCATATCGTAAACCAATTCATTGTATCTTCGATTCAATGAATCATTCTCGGAAATCCCCCAGCTGTTTTATAATGATTAGATTATATATATGCCTAGTTCGACCCCCCACCCTTTATTTTAATTGAATTTCTATTTTTTGTTGAATTTCCTGGTAAGTGTTTTCATTTTCTTTATACTTTTTGATTGTTACGAAAACTTTTCATAATTTCTTTTGGATTTTTTGATTTATGTTCCTTAATTTTATTAATGTTCCTTAAGTAGATTATCGCGAGCCAGTCGCGGTCTAAAATCCTATTTAGATAACTAGTCAATGATGCCCTTCCATGGATTCACCTATATACGCCGCAGCTAAAGTAGCGAAAATAAGAGCTTGAATACCGCTTGTAAATAATCCAAGGAACATAACAGGGATAGGAACTACTAAAGGTACTAACGAAACAAGAACAACCACTACTAATTCATCCGCTAATATATTTCCGAAAAGTCGAAAACTAAGCGATAAGGGTTTTGTGAAATCTTCTAAGATGTTAATCGGTAAAAGGATTGGCGTTGGTTGGATGTATTTACCAAAATAGGCCAATCCTTTTTTTGAAATACCCGCATAGAAATAGGCTACTGACGTAAGTAAAGCTAATGCAACAGTAGTATTTATATCATTTGTGGGTGCAGCTAACTCTCCATGAGGTAACTTTATAATTTTCCAAGGCAAAAGTGCCCCTGACCAATTCGAAACAAAAATAAATAGAAACGGAGTTCCAATAAACGGAACCCATGGACCATATTCTTCTCCAATCTGAGTTTTGCTCACGTCTCGAATGAATTCAAGGACATATTCAAAGAAATTCTGACCAGACGTGGGAATAGTTTGTGGATTTCTAACAACTAGAATGGTTGAAATTAATAAGATAGCAATTACAACCCAAGAGGTAATAAGTACTTGAGCATGCACTTGAAAATCCCCTATTTGCCAATAGAAATGTTGACCTACTTCCACAGCAGATATATCATAGAATATGTTTAATGTGTTGATGTAACATAATAGAACATTCATATTGCCCTCTAAAATAAAAAAAAAAGATAACTTGAAAGGGAAGATTCAACCATTTCCTTATTTTACTTGGATTTTCCATTTGGAATACCTACTAATCCAAAAATATTTCTTTTTACACAATTTTGTAATGCTATAATAACCAATTCCAAAAATTTATCACCGCCCAACCAAATCTAAAAATGGATTTATCTTATTATTAATCAATAATTTTGTATCTAGCTAGAACGACCCTCACAAATTGCAAAAACTAATTTGTTAAGAATGAATCCGATGGAAGCCATAGTATCATCATTAGCCGGAATCGGCAAATCCGCAAGATCGGGGTCACAATTTGTATCGATTACACAAATCGTTGGAATTCCCAAAGTGATACATTCTTGAAGAGCCTTATATTCTTCTTCCTGATCAAGGATTATTACAATATCAGGTAACCCTGTCATATATTTTATACCGCCTAGATATGTTTCCAAATGAGATAATTGCCTCTTCAACATAGCGGCATCTCTTTTTGGAAGAGAGTTCAGTTTCCCCGTCTTTTGCTCCGTTCTCAAGTCCCTGAACTTACGAAGTCTCATTTCTGTAGTATACCAATTTGTTAACATACCTCCGAGCCATTTTTTATTAACATAATGACATCGAGCTCTTATTGCAGCCCGTCTTACTGAATAGGCAACTTTTCTTTTGGTACCAACAATTAAAAATTGTTTTCCTTTGCTTGCTGCATCAAAAGCCAAATCACAAGCTTCTGATAAAAAACGAGCAGTTTTAGTAAGATTTGTAATATGATTACCTTTACGTTTTGCCGATATAAAAGGTGCCATTCGAGGATTCCATTTCCTAGTCTCATGGCCAAAATGAACCCCAGCTTTCAGCATCTCTTCCAAAGTTATGTTCCAATATCTTTTTGTCATTTATCCCCACACTTTGTTTAAAAAAATGAAAAAAAAAAAGAGAGACCGAGTATCCTAATAAATAATTGTTCCGATGGAACCTTCTCTTTTATAGACGATCGGCCGTTAATATAGAATCAGGCCATTCTTTGATTTCAATTTCTTATTATTTTTTAATATACTTTAATTACCAAATCCAATGACTGCATTTAAATATTTCAGGGGATGGATGAGTCGAATCCGCTATTAGGAAGCATTTAATACTATATTTAATCCTATATTTCGAATATATCACATAAATTCTCTGAAATGATAAAAATTAAATAATTTTCTGTGATGGAACAAAAGATTTCTAATTTCGACTTCGAATAATTTTTTTTTCCGGCTAATCTTGTTATATTGCCTTGACCGTGAACGGTGCATTATTCTTTTGAATCCGGTACCAACGGGTATTATTCCCCCTAAAACAACATTCTCTTTAAGACCTTTCAACCAATCAATACGACCCCGAAGAGCGGCTTTTGCTAAAACTCTAGCAGTTTCTTGAAAACTCGCTTCGGATATGAAACTTTGAGTATTCAGAGATGTTTTTGTTACTCCCAATAATAAAGCTCGGTAACAAATGGATTCTTCCAAGGCACGCCCCGTTCGTTCTGCTCGCAATAATCCAATTAGTTCGCCAGGTAAAAATACATTAGACATTCCATCTTCTGAAACCAAGACTTTGGATGTTATTTGACGCACAATAATCTCGATATGTCTATTATCGATGTGTACTCCCTGGGATCGATAAACCTTTTGGATTTTATTAACCAAAGAAATACGACTTTGAGCTATAGTTAGCTCAGCACCAATCAAGAATCCCTAAGGAATGCCGAGAATTTTTGTTATACACTCGTTCCAAGCATCAATTCTTTTTTTAGATTCATGGATATTGAAGCAATCGAACGTATTTCGAATATCTGTTCCACTTTTGGAAGACCTTGTGTTATATCACTGGATCTCGATTTTTCATATAGGAATGTAACTAAAATATCTCCTTGAGAAAGGATCTCCCCATAATGGCCGTGAATAGTTGATTCTGGAGTCGCCAAATAAGGATTAGCCGATCTTATTATTACAGAATCCATTTGAACTCTTATAACTTGACCCGATTTTAATTTTAGGTGTGGTCCATTTTTCATTTGAGCTATACATATATTTTCACAAATAAATTGTCCAAGACTTATTATTGGAAACGTTTTTTCACAAGAAAAATAATGGAGAAAAAACCAATTTAAATGGAATGGATTCAAAACGATATTAGTGTATAGATCGGGTTTACAAATTTTCTCATTTTCGTCCATGAAATAATATTTCATTACTTGAAAAATTTCCTTTAATTTGTCAAGTTGCAAAATTTTTATTATTGAGATCTGATTATGAGTTATTAAATGATAAAGTGAATATAAATTTGCAACTATTCCTAAAGGTCCGAACGAATTATTCTTCTTCTTAATTGAAATTATAGGATCTTTTTTTATCCCATTGTGAGATTTTACATTGTTGAATGGTCTCATTTGAAAACAATTAGATGATGACAAAATTATCCAAGATCGGCATTCTTTATTTCTACTCAACAACATACGAATAGTTCCGTGATTTTGGCTAAGTGATTGTTGAATTTTTCCCTTGGAATGAATAGAAAAAAATGGATTGATTTGATCCGATTTATTATCCCCAATCAATCCTAAACCAGATGGGTCATTTCTTTTTCTGATATATGAAGTATTCGATTTTACTAAGTAAATTCTTAGAAAATACTCAATCAAACCATTTGTACTTACTTCAATAAAGGAAGCAGGGGCCTCCTCAATCGAAGAACTTTTTTTGCCGTCATCCCAATGGAAGACTAAACAAGTCCGAAGGAATGGAATCCTTGTGTCGGAAATTTCCCGAATGGATTTTCAAATAGAATTGACAACTTTTAGTTCCAGATTATCACCAAAGGTGACCTATAAGGGTTCAATATCAAGGGACTGGTTCCCTCAAAAGTTCTACCTCCTAGGTATATCACTTATCCCTCCAAAGGAGAGAGGTGTATACCATGGAAGTACTTTGAATCATAGGGAGGAATGGAGGTGAATGATACCATCCATGCTTGAGAAAGAAGTTATCTACATCTAAACTCTTCCTAACTCCTAACCCTAAAACAACAAAAAAGAGAAGAAGAACAAGCTCTCAAGCTCCTCAGTGCATCTTTAAGTCTTCCACTATTCTCCTCAATGCTCCACAATGAGATACCAAGCTTTCCAAGCTCTCAAAACAAAGTAACTAAACAAACATGCCCTAAAGGCAACACAAACAACCAACCAATACAAAAATCAACTAAAAATAGCATACTATTATATTAAATCCTAATATAATTTCTAAGGGATCCTATATACCTACCCTTAATGCCCATATATGCCCCATAGTCTAAAATATCCTAAAAACCCAAAATCTAAAGTTATTATGGTCCTATGTTGAAGTTTTAACCTAATTCTACACTACCTAGAATTACCTAATCAAAACTATCCTAAAAATTATCACAAAAATATGGAATTAATCCAAGGGGAACCTAAAACATACATCTAACTACCCTAAAAAGATTGACCTAAAAATATAAAGGGAGCTACCTAAACTAAAATCTACAAAATCATGCATCAATATAAAAGAATTAAAAATGCATTAAAAGAGAAAATATGCAAAAAATATTAAAATGAAATAAAATGGCAATTTTATGATTCCATATTTTTCTTGACAGAATATGGAAAGTGGGGAAAAAAAATTCCATGAGAAAATATTATTTTTTCTATTTATTATGCATTTTCAAAGTTTGGAAAAATTTGGAGTAAAAATAATATGAGAAATGTGAGATGGGTGCAAGAAGCAAATATATCCAGTTCATTACATGATTTGGGCCCATACTGGGGGTGCAAACAGAAAAGCGCCTAGGCCCAGTTATTAAATCAGAAAACAAAGAAAATCATAAAAGAAATGGGAGAGTCACGGTGCGAAAAGCAACAAATTACAGTTAAAATATGGACTGGGCCTTTCATGGGGGTGGGAACAACAAAATTCATTTAAGCCCATGGAGCTGCTTTAATGAAACGCAGCGTTTTATGCTACTTTCATTCTCCCTCCAATTTCGAATTAAATCCAGACCGCTAGATGGCTTCTTTGGTCAACAGGTCATGCGCGATCTAACGGTAGAAAAGTCTTCTTCTTCCTTGGGTTGCTTAGGGTTTCAGAAAACCATGAACACACATGCCATGCGCCAAACTTCCTCTCATTCGTTCTCCCTCATTCCTTGACCAAATTTCAAAGTGTAAAAACCAAACTTGATCTATTTTCCACGTAGAATACAACTGTGGTGTTGGTTTCCATTAACATGGCCTCTATTATCCAAACCGAATGGGGGAATTCCATGAACTCACAATGTGATCAACTTTCGACCTTCACCAAACTCAACATTCTTTACATAAAAATAATCCTTGCATTGCACTGGTTAAAATAATCTAATAATCTTGCCTTAACACTCATTATATAACACGATCTTGCTCATCCAAGAATTGACATCCATAATTGAAACTTCACCAAATGCTCTTAAACTCATCAAAATTGTTCCCCTAATTGTCTCTAATAGTTCTACACTAAGAATTCATCCTAGCCATGCCTAAATTGAGGTGTAGAAATGGTTTTGCATACCTTGCTTCTTGAAATGGTAGGTGGTGAAAATCTTCGATTCAAGCCTTGAAACTCCTCAAGAATGCTCCCTAGATGATGAATCTTCCTCTGTTTGCAAAAGATTTGGAGTAGCAAGCTTGTACTTCAAGATCCAATGTGATTTGCTTCCTTGCAATTTCAATGTGAATACCTTCAAACCTTCATCAATGGAGTTGCAAATCAATATGAACACACTCAGAAATGTTTGTGGAGAAGGTTTGTGAAGAAAAATGGAATGGTAATGAAGAAGAATATGAAGTTTGAATATGATTTGCAAATGAAGCTTTATGATTTCAATCACTATTCTCTACCACAATCAACACCAACTAACACCAACCTTGCCTCAATGCAAGTTGTATCCAATATATAGAGAGGTTTAGAAAAGTCTAGAACCTCCTAGATTCATCTAGTAAGAACTTGAAGTTTTCATGTCATGGTATTATGCATTTCCATTTCTCACCACATGGTATATCATGACAAAACCCTTGCAATCTTACCATTCTGCCTTGAATTTCTCCTTACATGAGATATGTGATAAGATACAATGCATATCCTCCTTGTTTATTAAGTTTTTCCTTGTTTTGGTTTGGTACCTTCATGTGCAAGCAATCAAATTACAAAGCAACCCTATGATGCAAGCCTCAAATCAAAATTGTGGCTGAACCATTGTTCTTAGAATGTCATTTGGAGTCAAAATGACCTATTATATGACATGGTTTGGACTTATAGCTTGGGATTTATGATTTTCAACTTCACTTGAATTAACTTATGCCTCATTTTTAGGCCATTTTTATCACTTTTTGATATGAGCCTTTTCAACATCTCATGACCACCCTACTAGCCTTAAAACATCATTCTAAGCAAGTTTTATGTTGAATATTTTTCCATTTGAACCTTGGAAGTAGGAGATATGGCCTTATGCTTGAAATGACCTATAACTTCCAAATGACCAAAATGCCCTTGGCTTGTCAAAGCCATAAGTTGAGTTCTACAAATCCTATCAAGGACTTCTAGTACTCTCTAGAAAGCTAAGAAGATGCTATTCAAAATTCATGTTGACCAATAATCCATAGGAATCATCCTACTAGGGCAAAAGTTGTCTGCAAGTTGGGTGACTTTCAAGGACCCAGATTCACATACCTCAGATGACCTGTAATTTGTCAAAACCATAACTTGAGCTCTGCAAATCCTATCAAGTACTTCTACCACTAAAATTAAATCTAAGAACAAGCTCTACAACATTCATGTTGTGGGTAAGATGAGATGACAATCATATCTTGAGCTAAACTGCCTTGAAGATAGGGATCAAACTAGGGGATTTTACACTGTCAAATCTTAGAAACCCTAGCTTGAAACTTCTCAAACTCCTCAATCATGATGAGTTGGTCTAGGAATCATCCTTATAGTATCTCAATACATCATTCCATGATCACATGGCCCTTGTATTAGGTCTCAACCCTCTCCAAATCTTCAATTGACCTAGGGTTGACCCAGTCAAACCCTAATTCCACCACTCATGGTTGAATCTTCTGAATTCTTGTACAATGACCTCTCTGGGCTTCATGATGGCTTTCAAGACATCTCATAAGATTTCTCAAAGCTTCAAGTCTATCCTCATAGTCTCAAAATCATCTGAGGAGCACCCACAACTCTCAAGCTATGAGACACACAACCTTGGTTTCAACCAATTCCTCTGAGGATATCTTGAGCTTTCTGACAAAGGTATCAACCTTTGAACATTGGAATAAATTTCTTGGCTAACTCCATAGCGTCATACAACTCTTGATGGTTAAATAAATGTTGGTCAAATTTTAGGGTGCAACAGCGGGTTCAACGTCACAGACTTTCAAGAGAGATGATACGATACCCAGAAGGTGTGGCATCATCATCCCTTGAAGCGGACTCACTTAGTTGAATCCCAATTGATAGGTTCCCAGAGTCGACAATCCTCGGGTCAGACAACTTGTCGATCCTTAAGGGCCAGGCAAGAAGCATCAAAGAGAATCTCGTCCGAGTGAGATTTCGTGGCTAGCTGGTGCGAGCTAAGCAAGCAGGCTAACCACTCTCTCTCTCTAAATCTATATGTGTACTCAAGCCCGGGTTTGGCTTATCTCTCAACAGATTACCCCCTCATACCCACAGCAATAATCACAATAAAATAATGCTGAAAGTAAAATAAAGAAACGTAAATCCATACAAAATCCTCGACGGGAAAACAAGCGCTAGGATTGACTCGCGTAGGGAACCGTTGGAGTCCCCAGCAGAGTCGCCAGCTGTCGCTACTGCGAAAATCAGCGCCAGCTGAACAGAAGAGTCGCCACCGTGCGTTATTTATCCCAACGGAGGGAAAGGAAACGCTCGAAGTAAACCTACCGCAAAGACGGGAAAGGAATGGTCATCGCAACCAAATCCTGGATTCGGGAGTCGGTTACGCAAGGGGAAGGTATTAGCACCCCTCACGTCCGTCGTACTCGACGGGATCCACGCTTGTTTTCTGGTACGGATTGTTATTCTATCTATTCTACAGGTCTGGGGTTAAAAGAAAATAAAACGACTCGGCAAAGTAACGCACTTTATGCCTACGTATTCCCGTCTGGAACGAGAAATCAGAGTCAACGTAGTTCGCCTACCTACGGGAAAGGAGGGGAAGGTTGCTCGCTAGGATATCGAATCCTATGCCTACGTACTTTCATACAACATGAAAGATCAGAGCAAACGTAGTTCGGGCCACGTACGACACAAGTCTGTCTTGATTGTTTTTATCCTTCTAAAAAAGGTTTTCTTGATTAAGAGCCCAAGCGGGCAAAAATGACACTTTGATATTTGTTTTGAATCTTTTACGGAAGAAGTGTTTTTTAGTGTGTTTGCAATCTCTGACGCACTAGAGACTATGATTTAAGAGTGACTACGTCGTATGTCACCCTAAGGGTAACACACTAAGCAATCAGATTACTGAAGAGTGACCCTCCAGCAACCTTTTCTCAAATAGCTTAAGGCTCGTAACGTACGACATCGATTAACCTTATTAATGTGTTTTTGAATTGTTCTGAGATAAGAAGAGAAAGAAGCTCTAAAAAACCTATGGTTGAAAAGGGAATAAAAACTAACCTAATGTTGTCATGCATGGATAAGAATCCTAATGTCTGTCATAATTCCCTCTTGCACAGAGGAAATCAGAGATCTTAGGGGATAAACAGAAAAGAAAACAAGCAAATACAGTAAAATGCATGCAATGCAGCAAGAAACAATAGGCAAAGTGAATCAACATTCACCTCAAACCTAGGGGGAAAGCTACACAAGCCAAAAAACAATACAGAGAACAAAACCCCAAAGCAGAGGAGGCAGCCCAAGCAGCAACACCAGACTCCTACAGCAAACAGCAGCTCTGACAGCAACAGATGATTAACCAGCAAAAACGTTGACAGCAACAACCTTCACCTTCATGAATAACTCCCATATTCAAGCTTCAATAAACTTCAAGCTTCATCAAGCACACTCCAAGAGGAGGATTAAACAATAAGATCAAGTTATAATGTTAAAGAACTTAATGACAACGAAAGGAAATCACTAAGAACTCAACATTGCAAATGAAAGGTATCCTCAAAGTTCTACTCACTTGGGCATACCACTCATCCCTCCTAAGGAGAGATGGAGCTTCCCAAGAAGGACTTTATGTCATTGGATGGAATGGAGATGGACAAGATACTCCATGTTTGAAGAAAGAGGCCAAACTAGTCTAATGCTCTTCCTAAAACCCTAATTTCCTAAGCTCCTACAAAAGCTCCACAAGAGGAAAAGCCTTCATCTCCAAGCTCCAATCTTCAATCCCAAGCATCTTCAATGAATCCATAAGCTCCAACAAAAAAGAAATCAAGTTCAAACCAACTCCAAGGCAGCCAACCAAGCCAAACAAACCAAAGCACTCAAGAGAGAAAATCATAAACACAAGCAACTTGCAAAATACAACTAACATAGAAAACAAAGTGGTAAAAATCTAATAAAATTCCTAGGGGAACATACATGTCTACCCTAACACATACTAAAAAATCAAAGCCAAATTCATCATCAATTGGAAGAACAAAATTCAACAAAACAGAGGTATCAATTAGGAAAGAAAAAGAGAAAACAAGCAACATGCAATGCAAGCATGCGAGTGGGAAATGCACCCAAGATCATGATTAAACAACCAAAAACAGTGACAAACATCCAAAATAATCCAATCCAAATGCAACAAAAGATCTATGATGATTCGGATCGAACCGGCACGCGAACAAGCAAGCAAAACAGCAAAACAGGCCCTCTGTTACAGTGTTAATCGATTAACGCCAAGGGTTAATCGGTTAACCATTGAAAAACGCTTGAAAAATTGAACATTTGAGCTGGTTAATCAATTAACCATATAGGTTAATCGATTAACACTGTTCCAGAGGTGATCAATAGCAGTTCAGAATCACTTTTCAGCAACGTATCACTTGAGCAAACACTCCAATTATCATGTGATTGATTATGCACGAAATTAAACCAACAAACACTGATTTAAACAACATGTAAACACAATAACACAACAAGATCATGGATCAAAATCAACATAATCAATCAAATGCAAAGATCCACATGCAAATTATGCAAATAAGTTTGAAAACAAAATCGGATCAGAATTCCAACCTTCGGATCGGAGACTTGATCCGGTAATTGTTGATTCAACTGTAAATGAGTAAATCTAAGCAAAGAAAACCAGAATTCTTCAAGATCCACACCAATTCTTGTAGTAGCAATGTAGATCCACCAAGAACAACTCAAAATAAGCCAAATAATCACTTCCAAAAACACTTCAAAATTCAGATTTGCTTGTGCACGAAAATTGGATGATGAAATGGAATTGATGGAGTGAATTAATGGAGGTTTAGCTCTTAGAAATCAATGATTCCAATGAAGAATCAATGATCTCAAGAAGAAGAGATTTGAGTGAGGTTTTTTGAGATTGGAAAATGGAGAGAGAATTGAGAGAAAATTGAGAGCAATTCTGAAATGAGAGTGAATTATGAGGATTATTCTTGTGAGGTTTGGAGTGAATCAAATATATACACTCTTGGTTTGGATCCAAAGTAAGGATTGGAAATTGGCTTGGAAAATGTGGTATGGAATGAGGTTTGGGCATTTGGAGGGAAAATGAAATTTGATAGTGTTCTAGATCCTTCCCAAGTGTGAAAATGCAATTTAAATGACCAAAATTGGACCCCAAAAGTGGCTGGACTTGAAAATTCACGTGCAAGGCAAAACCTGTTGTGGTTAATCGATTAACCATATAGGTTAACCGATTAACACTGTTAAAAATTCAAATCTGGACTGATTTTCAAATGGTTAATCGATTAACCCTATGTGTTAACCGATTAACACATTCAAAAATTTGAATTTGGCGCCTTTTGGAGGGAAATCTGCCCCTTTGCCCGTTTCCTGCCGTTCTGAACTCTGTTTAGCTGCTGAAAGCCATTCTTGATTGCTCTGACCATGGGAACACTGTACATAACCTGAATGCTGCTTCTGACATGGAAAAATGCCCTGCAAAATAAAATAAAATCGGCCGCTCGATTGCTGGGCAAAACGAGTGTTGAAGCCTCTGATGTTTGTTGTTTAACCTCTTGCACTGAAATTTGCACCTGGAGCCACCTGAATGCCTTGATCCCCTGCTATATGAATGATATCATGATATGCAATGCAAATGATAATGCAATGAGACATAAATCAGGCAAGAAAAGGTTGAGCAAATTTTGGGGTGCAACACTTCTTCAACAAGCTTCCTTCAAGATGAAGTCTTCATAATCTGCACTTCAGAATTTGTAGTAAGCATAAAAGGTATGGATTTCTTTAAGATGATCAGAGCTTAAGATGAATGATAAGTTCAGAGTCTTAATAGCTGATCAGATCTTCAATGTATCAGAGTCTCAATCTTGATCAGATCTTTAATATATCAGAGTCTTGATCAGAGTATGCAGCAATATGTGCTTTGAGCGTGAATATTAATGATAAGAGTCTGGTTATCAAAGCCTCTGAGTTTGTAGTGAAAAGATCTTTAGAGTCTGATAAGATCAGAGCTTTCAGCTTTTGTATACTTCTTTCATTAACACTTCAGATCATTCTGTAGCTTCTGCTTCAGATCCTTCTGGCAGCGCTTCAGAATCTTCTGATAGTCTTGCATCTGATGCTTCAGAGCTTTGCATAGTTTCTTTGTACTTATGTATTTTGCTTCTTTAAGAGTATTTAATTTTATACCTGAAATAATAATACTTGAACAAGTTTTAGAGTGCATATTTACTCATTACAAAATTCCATAAAAGTTATCATTAAAACATAGAGATATAAGAAACACCAATCTGTGTTCTAACATATATCACTTGTAGAGTTGAAACGTTTATACAAGGATAGACAAGCAAAATATACAAACAAAATCTCTAGTTGTTGATAATGCATTCTCTCCTTGTTCCTTGATTCAAGTTGAATCAAATTCTTCGATTGTTATGAATAGACTTCCGATTACAGCTCCTTTGTTGAATAACCTTGCGTTCTTCGAACCCCAGCTCGGCTGATCTCAAACGCCAATAAATCGAACCCGAATCTCTCCTACGTAATTCACTGATTGCCGCTACTAGATTGACCGAACCCACCGTTCCTCAATCACCTTCGCTCAGCTGAATGTTGTAGAGACGATTTGTACCAAAAACCCCCAAATTCGACGAATCTTGGAGGGAAAAACCTTCAAGGTTTTATTCAAGAAAAACCTACCGTAAACTCAACCCAAACTGGATTCCCAATCGACGACTTCAGACGTTATCACCTTGAACAGACCACAATGCATATCAAGAATTATTGTGTGTAATTGTTGTGTTGTGAAATGTTGAGGATGAAGATGAAGAGAACTAGGGCACCTATTTCACTTTTCTTGTTCTTGTGCAATTGACTTAATGTTTCAATTGTTGTTGAAGAGATGAGCAAAAATTCTATTTATAGTAACCCAAAAACCAACAGACTTAACCACTTTTCAAACAAAGTGAAAAGTCTTCAGAAACTGCAAAAACGAGCGAACGATCGACCATAATAGGACTTTGCATCGACGCATAGCCTGCAGTTTTAGACAAATTCAAAATCTCAACAGTATGCATCGACCATAGGTCAGCGTGCGCCGACCCGTGGGAATTTTCTCATGTCATGCGCCGACCAAGCGTCGACCTGTGGTCGACTCAAATCCTGTAAATTTGTAAAAAAGCTGAATTTTGTGATTTCTTCACTTCTAAGCTCAACCAAAGATCTTCCAAACATGTTGGACTGAGTATGGCAAGTTACATAGACATGGTATGCACACAAGATAGATATGAGAAGTGTGACATGCATTTGCCTCGTGGTGGTAGAGCCGAAAAACAGATTCTTCCATGAATGTGTTTTGTCATCATCGAAACATAAGTATATATATGGTATATGAGGAATTACCCTCACATAATCCCCCTTTTTGATGATGGCAAAACTTGCGAAATCAACTTGTGCAATGTGCAATGTTAGCAACCTCCCCCTTGCTTAATGCCCAATTCACAATGTCTTCCATTTGCAATTCTATAATTCTTTATAGTATCTACTAATGTCTTGGCTTGGCTTGGAACACTCTTCTCCCCCTTTGACAACATCAAAAAGAGAGAGAGAAAGGTTAAGAAAGAGATGCTCAAATCAAAGAGATATACAACAGGTAATAACTAACATTAACAGATATCCATACATAATACTGTCAATGAACAAGATGTGAAAGGATACACATAAAATATATTAATAAACCAAAGTACAATAGGAGCTCAAAATAACATAAAATAATTAAAGATGCAAACATTGTTACAAGTAGAAACTAGGGAATACAATGCAAAAGTTTATATGTGTGCGTCGACCGTACCCTGTTGTGGTCGACTCATGCAGACAAAATCATCATATTTTCATGTTTATGCACATATAAGCCACAATTGTTACATAAATACTTAGCCACAACAACTATCAAGCAATCACACAGGCATGATGCATATATTAGGTCATATATGACAATTTTAACACATAGTATGATACAACTTGTAAACATGAGAAATTAGAGAGAGGTAGAGTGAGAGTTAAGGAACAACATCACCTTCATGCCAAAGGTAGGTCGATGAATTATACAGGTGTACTTATAATAACTTCAATTTGTTAGATGTACAACAATATACTCATAAATGAATAAAAGATGTGCAAGTAATATTATGAAACACGATCCAAAATATCGAGAATACCAAGTTCTCATCGGATATGAAAGAAAGGTTCAGTGGCTAGCGGTTTTGTGAAAATGTCCGCTTGTTGATTTTTAGTGTCAACATGTTCAAAAACAACATCCCTTTTCTCTACACGATCCCTAAGAAAATGGTGTCGAATTTCGATATGTTTGGTGCGTGAATGCAACACAGGATTTTTGGTAAGATTAATGGCACTTGTGTTGTCACAGAAAATAGGAATACGTTCAAGTTTGATGTTAAAATCCAACAGTTGTTACTTAAGCCACAAGACTTGAGCGCAACAATTGCCGGTGACAACGTATTCTGCTTCAGCGGTTGACAAGGCAACAAAAACTTGTTTCTTGCTATGCCAACTGACCAAAGAATTTGAAAATAGGTGACAAGTACCACTAGTACTTTTCCTATCCGATTTGCACCCGGCAAAATCGGAGTCGGAGAAGCCTACCAACGAACAATCATTTCCTTTGTAATACCATAGCCCATACTTTGGAGTACCTGATAGGTAGTGAAGTATACGCTTAACAGCTTTTAAATGGGATTCCTTAGGAGCTGATTGATATCGAGCACACATGCACACGCTAAACATAATGTCAGGTCTAGAGGCGGTAAGTTAAAGAAGTGAGCCAATCATACCTTGATATCTCTTTACCTATACGTCCTTACCACTTTCATCTTTATTCAAGTTTGCACATGTCGGCATAGGTGTGTCAATAGCCTTGGAGTGTGCCATGTCAAATCTCTTGCGAAGTTCCAAACAATACTTCGTTTGACTCACAAACGTTCCTTCCTCAAGCTGTTTAATTTGCAATCTGAGAAAGTATGTGAGTTCCCCCATCATACTCATCTCGAACTCCCCCTGCATTAGGTTAGAAAACTCTCTCGCGAGATTCATGTTAGTTGACCCAAATATGATATCATCAACATAAATTTGTACCAATATCAAATGCTTTCCTTGATGCTTAATAAAAAGGGTTGTGTCCACTTTGCCTCTTGAATACCCTTGATCAAGTAAAAACTTGCTTAGGCACTCATACCAAGCCCTAGGGGCTTGCTTGAGTCCATACAAGGCTCTTTTTAATTTGTAAACATGATCGGGATATTCATGAGACTCAAAACCCGGAGGTTGTGCAACATAAACTTTTTCATTAATGTAACCGTTAAGGAATGCACTCTTAACATCCATTTGAAATAGCTTAAAGTTTTTCGCACAAGCGAAGGCAAGCAAAAGGCGTATAGCCTCGAGTTGGGCAACCGACGCATAAGTCTCCTCATAGTCGATGCCTCCTCTTGGTTATACCATTGCGCGACTAAACGCGCCTTGTTTTGGGTAATTACCCCGTTTTCGTCCAACTTGTTCCTAAACACCCATCGGGTGCCAATTACTCGATGACCTCGCGGAGGAGGGACAAGGTCCTAAACCTCATTTCTCTTGAACTGATTAAGTTCCTCTTGCATGTATAAAAACCAATACTCATCAAGTAAGGCGTCTTTAGGGTTTTTAGGTTCCATTTGTGAAACGAAAGCGAAGTGATAACAAAAATGACTTATCTGAGATCGAGTTGTAACTCCTTTTGAGATATCACCAAGGATGTTGTCGATTGGATGGTCTTTGGAAGACTTCCAAGCTGGAGGGAGATCATCTTTTGTAGTCGGATGAACTTCCTCAGTTTCTTCATGGCGAAATCTTTCTCCTCTTCAACTTTGGCTTGGTCGGGTTGATCAATTCCCGGCTCGACACATTTGAGTATATCTTTTGTAGATGTACCTATACCATGAACAACACTACCTTTTACCGATTCTTCAACAGTAAGTAATCTCTTATTATAAATTCTATAAGCTTTACTTGACTGAGAGTATCCAAGGAAGATACCTTCATCAGCCTTGGAGTCAAACTTGCCTAAGTTTTCCTTTCCATTATTCAACACAAAACATTTGCAACCAAAAACATGTAGGTCAGATACATTTGGCTTGCGCCCTTTCAAAAGTTCATACGGTGTTTTGTTTAAGATGGGGCGGATGAGCACCCTATTTAAAACATAACATGCCGTACTTATGTCGTCGACCCAAAAATATTTCGGTAATCCACTTTCATTGATCATGGTTCTCCCCAACTCTTCTAAAATACGATTTTTGCGCTCCACAACCCCATTTTTTTGAGAAGTACATGGAGCGGAGAAGTTGTGATCAATTCCATGATTACCGCAATATTCTTCAAACAAATTATTTTCAAACTCACCTCCATGGTCACTTCTAATTGACACAATGTTTGTGTTTAATTTATTTTGGGGAAGCTTAGCAAATCTTTCAAAGGCGGCGAACGTATTGCTCTTGCTAGTCAAGAAGATAGTCCAACAGAATCTAGAGAAGTCATCCACTATTACGAAACCGTAATAGTTTTCACCTAGGCTTTTAATTCTAGATGGCCCAAATAAGTCCATATGGAGAAGCTCGAGAGGTCTCATAGTTGAAACAATATTTTTAGATTTAAAAGAGATCCTCGTTTGCTTTTCCATTTGACAAGCATCACAAAGGTGATCCTTGGTAAATTTTATTTTGGGCAGACCTAGTACTAGATCTTTGGATACTACCCTGTTGAGCAAGTTAAAGTTAACATGTGTTAAACGTCTATGACATAACCATGAGTCTTCACTCATTTTCATGAGACATTTGTCACTTGTTAAGGATACTTCATACAAGTCTAGCATATAGACATTGTTTACTCTTATGCCATTAAACATACTCTTTTTTTCATCATTATGCATAATTTTGCAACATTCTTTTGAAAATGTACATTGTATCCTTTGTCGCATAATTGGATAATGCTAACTAGATTATGTTTAAGACCCTCGACAAGTAATACATCAGATATAGTAGTGGAAAAAGGGTTACCTACACTACCTTTACCAAGTATTTCACCGCGATTATTGTCTCCATAGGTTTCATGCCCTTTCTTCTTTGCCACGAAGTCGATGAAGAGGGATATGTCTCCAGACATGTGTCTTGAGCAGCCACTATCGAGAACCCATCTTATCTCGATGTTCTCAAGACATTGTACCTGTTTTTTCTTGTTCTTTTGGTGAGTGGAAAGACACAAATTCACGAATTCCTCTTCATCACTTGAGCTTTCATTCTCGGAGGAGTCACTATCGCTTTCCCAAGCTATATACGCTCTCCTCGGCTTTGATTGCTTCTTATGTGATTTATTTGATTCTTTTTCTTTGCCCTTTTTGTTTAAAGGACAATCCGGTTTATAGTGTCCGGTCTTTCCGCAGGTGTAACATGATCCTCTTGTTTTGTTCCCCTTGGTGTCATCATTTCTAGAGTACCTAGATTGCTTTCTAAGTTGACAAGGTTCTTCTCGGACTGTTGGATGCCATTCTTTCTCACGTAGCGGTTGTAACGCTTTACAAACAGCCCCATGTCCTCACTCTTGTCATCTTCTTCTTTGTCGCTCGACGTATAATCATTATGCTCATTAGATTTAGACTTTGAGGAGGAAGTCTTAAGAGCAATATATTTATTTTTAACTATCTTTGTTTTGTCCTTCTTTTCTTTCTTTTCATGTTTCTCTAGGTTTATGAGCACTTGTTTATGCTCTTGCAGCTTTCCAAACAATGTTGTTAGATCCAAAATTGTGAGGTCATTTGATTCCTTGATGGCGGTTACCTTTGGCTGCCATTCCCTGTTAAGACATCTCAAAATTTTGTTAGTAGCAACATCATTGGCCACTAGCCTACCTAGTGAATGCAATCTATTAATGAGATGAGTGAATCTCTTTTGCATGTCCGCAATGGTTTCCCCTTGCTCCATGTAAAAGAGATCAAACTCTTGTGTTAGTGTGTTGATTCTAGCTAGATTAACATCATTAGTTCCCACATAGCTTTTTCCGTAAGACAATGAGAAACCCGATAATATTCATCAACTCCTAATGAGGATATCAAAATATTCTTGGCTTTCCAATCATAGTTATATTTATTTTCATCATCATCAGTCCATTGTGCTTCGAGTTTAGGCACAATCTCATTATTCGCATTGGTCATAGTTATTTCCATTGGACCATTGAGAATAACATTCCATACTTTTCTATATATGGTGTTAGTTCCATGATTCGATGATATAGAATTGTCCATGGTTCTATGATTGGCTAAATTTTGGTAAAACATGATTCTGCACTGATGTTAAGCAGGATGTTATAACATCTCTATCTGCTATGGTGATAGAACTGTTGTGGAGTGTTTTAATGTGAATGTCATGCTGAATGTCGTGACATCCATCTGCTGTCATGACAGAACTACTGTCATGTGTTTTTAATCACAATGTCATGACATCGCTGTCTGATACAGCAGGAGCTGTGGTAACAGAACTGCTGTCATGTGTTTTAAACAGGATGTCATTACCAATGTCATGACATCATTGTCTGGTGCAGCAGGAGCTGATGACAAAACTGCTGTCATGGATGTCATACTGAATGTCATGACATCGCTGTCTGGTACAGCAGGTGTTTGTCCTACCCGTTTCATTTTTTTTCACTTCGCCCGACTTTATTTTTTCAATTCGCATCACTTGTACATCGTAACATTTTTTTTTAACAAAAATAAACATTTTCACCTTTTTGCCAATAAATTTGTGAAACGTGGCATTTTTTTTATTTTGTTATTATTTTATTTTATTATTTTTGCTGTATAATTTACTTTTTATAATATGTAAATATAATATAATTTTAGTATTAGTTAATTAATTAGCTTAGATTTAGAATTGAATTAGAAATTATATTAGAATATTTAATTAATTAGAATAGAGTTAATTATAATTTTAGAATAAAATTTATTAATTAATTAGAATTAGAGTTGTAATTTAAATAGATTTAGAATTTAGTTAAGATTTAGGAATTAATTGATTTACTTAGGATTAGAATTATTTAACAATTTAATTAGAATTTGATTTCAATTAGTTTTAAAATTAAATTGTAGAATTAGATTTAATTTATTAATCATATTAATTAACAGCAAAATTAAAGAATTAAACAAAAAATGAAAAAATGTTGAACAATACGTATAAGAATACTGTTTATCTTCTCATTTTGAAAAAACCAGCCGCCAACCCAAAAATCAAAACCCTAGCTGCTGGGTCCCTTCTTCTTCCTCTTGAAGGATCCGCCGCCACCTTACCTCTTTTCCTTTCCTCATCCAGAACGCAAACTCACACTCATCATTCCGCCATCCGCCATGATTTCCACATAAACATTCCACCTCACCATTTTCAGTTGGCAAAATAAGTCCTCCGTCTTCCATTTTCCACCATTCTCGAACACCCGTCGTTCTCCTTAACCTCTCTATGAAAAAACAACACCTCTCTCAATTTCAGTTCTACATCTGTTCATGGTAGCTAACGAAATGCGAAGATTTCGAGGAACCAATTGCAGATTTACGCAATCATCATGAGTAGCGCCGTGTCTTTGAAGTGTTGTTCGTTTTCTTTTCCAACAACACAACAGGTATTCGAGTGAATCAAGTCCGATTTCGACTTGTTTCTGTAAGCTGTGAGTCTGAGTCTTCGAGCGCTGGAAGATTGAAATTCCGCGGATGCGTCGATGCGACAAATACTGAAGTAATGTGATATTGATTGGATTCTGTTCGACGAATCAATTACGATAATCTTTCAAATCATGTTTTTGTGTTATGCAAATTCTTGTTGTTTCCGAACTAAGTATAGATCTGATTTGGTTGAGATGTTATCATTTCTTGTGGCTAAATTTTGTGGGCATTATGCATATTCTATTTGCTACTGAATTTGTAGTGTTTGTTGTTTTCAAAATAAGTGTAATCGCTGGCTGTTGTCGTACTGCAACCTCTATTGTTGTTTGTGTTAATACATATACATAGGGTTGAATCATGTTATGCGAGATCATTAATTGCATTTCCATTGCATTGTGTTGCTGTCTATTTCAAAATCGAGAGGAGTTTGTTCCTTCATGTCACATAATGCAGACCTCCTCTCATGAACACATTGCTGCCAAGCTCTTATGAATTTCATTATTGCATGTCGTGTTTTGGTTATCAAAAAAATTGTTCTGTTTTAAACCCGATACATTTGCTGCGTATTTGCGGTTGTCGTGTGTTCTTGATTAAGTGGTGGCAATTTTATTTTTTCATTACGTGTTATGCGAGATCATTATTTTTCATTTGCTGCGTATTTATGTTTTATACTTTGTATATATTTTGTTCCATGCTTAACTTAGTTTCTCATTGTTTGTATTCATCATGAAGTCCACTTTGATTTGTGTCCAAATCTAATATATACATGTTGCTGCTACTATTTTGGATGTTGTTGATTCTGTTTTTGACCATTACTGTTGTGTAGTTTTGGATAACAAAAAAATTCATATGGACCTGCTTGTAATTTTTTTTTTCATCTAATATATTAAGTTGTTGAATGCATCAGTGTTAGTGGATTATGTTTCAACACTTGATGGTTAGAAATGGTGATGGAATAGAAAACAAGAGCTACTTCTAAAATATGAAAATTAATAGTTTTAATTTCTGGTTAGTTCTAAGAGTTGAAAGTTTGAGTTTTTTTCAATTTTGCATGTGTTGATGATACGCTAGGTTTTTCCTTTCTGCATTCAACTATCATTTCTTTAAGGTTATCCAGTTATCATGACATTTTTTGTGTGTATTAATTGTTTTATTTAAATCATAAAAAATGGTATATATTAGTATTATGAGAAATGGTCATATAGTTTCTCATTTTTATATGTACATATTTCATTTCTAGGTGCATTGGTTAAATTACTAGAATATTATCTACTAGACCTTGTGTTAATTGGGTATTTCTATTTTCAAATTTATGCCATTAGCATTTAAGATGCAAGTGGTGTGGTTGATAGAGTTGTGTGGTGATTTTTTTTAGCTTTCTGTTGTTAATACACACATTAGTTTTATTTATTATTTAGTATGTGATCATTCTTTTCTAATTAACTTGTTATTATTAATTAATTGGCTTTTTTTTGTTGCTAAAATTGATTGATTAATTGTAATTCATAAAAATAATATTAGATGTTTTTGTTTACTCTGATTGCGTTGTGAATTTGGAGCACAAATTCGATTTTGCTTTCGAACATTATTTGGACGCATAAATTATAAACCAATTTTGGAGCACATGGTGACAAACTCGACTCGCTTTATTTTATGTGTTGGCTGTCTCATTTCAACTACATTCGACAAAAGGTACTTCATTCCCACAAAATGTAATAGTTTTTATCGCTTTTGTTTTATTTATGCTTTAATGCTTTAAAACCTTTTCAAAATAAATTCTCGATTCATCGAGCCATTTTCTACCCTTGTAAGTCGAGTGCTTTCAAAGCCTCGCCATCAACCTTTGATCACAATACACAACATTTTAAAGCTTAATCCTGAGCTTCCTTACAGTGACACCTATTTGATCAATTATTTTTAGTTGGTCACTTAGAAGACTAGCCCACTTTGCTAGTGTACACGTTAAAACTCAATTTCAAACCTTGATTCACATCAATCATTTTCTTTAAATCAAATTAAAATACTTGATAACTATTCAAATACAATTTCAATAAAAGATGAAAAAGAGAGAGTTCCAAGTCTTTGGTTCACTCTCCCAATTGTTTGTGTCCGAGAAGTTTTTCTTAAGCTCGAACAATTGTCTTCTAACAACGATAAACAAATTCAAATCTATTTTCCTAAACACTTAGATGAAAAAGAGAGAGCTCCAAGTCTTTGGTTAACTCTCCCGATTACTTAGGGTCCAAGAAGTCTTTCTTAAGCTTCGAGTAATTGTCATCCGATTAAAATACTCTAATTATATTAAACATCTTTCATAATATTAGATGAGAAAAGGAGAGAGCTCCAAGTCTTTGGTTCACTCTCCCGATTATTTGAGGTCCAAGAAGTCTTTTTTAAGCTTCGGGTAATCCTCATCTGTTAAAATACTTTAATCACATCCTATCTTTCAAACGCCATTCAAACAACTCATTTTGCGATGAAAAAGAGAGTGTTCCAAGTCTTTGGTTCGCTTTCCCGATTACTTGGGTCCGAGAAGTCTTTCTTAAGCTTCAAGTAATCGTCATCCCTTCAACTTATTCAAACCATACTCAATTCTATCTTCTCGCATTTGAGGTTGAAAAAGAGATAGCTCTAACTCTTTGGTTCACTCTCCCGATTACTTGGGTCCGAGAAGTCTTTCTTAAGCTTCAAGTAGTCGTCACCTCTATTTAAACATCCAATACATCTAACCAATCTCTTTTTCGCCCCGTGCGACCAATACCCTAAAACCTATTCAAATCTACCCTCTTTTCAAAACCAAAATACTTACCAAATTAAACTCTATTCCTCGCCCCGTGCGGCATACATTTCAAATAATCCTTTTACCAAGAACATTGTTTAGTCCCTTCTTCTGCGCATAGCAAACTCGTGCTTCAGCCTCCCCTAGCGAGCAGACAAGCCAACGTTTAGCAATTAGAATGCGACCTAACACTCGTTCGTCAAACACAAACCTTTTACCGTAGTTGGCCAAACTACGGTTGCTCTGATTCTTCATTCTCTTTCGAATGTAAGATACGTAGGCACAAGATTGCGATGATCTTTGCGAGCACATCCCCCTCTTTTTTCCCGTAGTCTTACGAACTACGAACGCTCTGATTTTCCACTTCTTACAAGTGAAGATACGTAGGCACAAGGGCCCCAATCCTTGGCGAGCACCATATCTTAAAACCAACCCTTTTCCCATCAGAAAGCAATTCCTTAGAAGATAAACAAGCGTATCTAATTTCTCTCACGAATCGAATCAAGAGGTTCCCGTTGAGTACAATGGACATAGAGGGTGATAATACCTTCCCTCTATGTAATCGACTCCCGAACCTAGAATATTGGTTGTAATGACCATGTTCTTGTCTCTTTAAAGGTTTTATCGATATTTTTCTATTCCATCCTTGGAATGAATAAAGTTCGGTGGCGACTCTGTTTCGAACATTTTTTCCGCATCCATCGTGAGGATCGTATTTTTCGAGGCACGACAGATGGCGACTCTGCTGGGGACATTGCATAGCCCTATGCTAGAGAGAGTCAAGCCTAACTTGACTCGATTCGTGAGAGTTAGATCTGTTTGTCTATTTATCTTCTCTTATTTAATTGCTTGTTTGATTATATATATATATATATATATATATATATATATATATATATATATATATATATATATATATATATATATATATATATATATATATATATATATATATATATATATATATATATATATATATATATATATATATATATATATATATATATATATATATATATATATATATATATATATATATACTATTATTGTATCTTGTGACACTGTTGGGGTTCTCTGATTGTTGGAATTTGTGAGATGGCTCTACACCCGAGTCCGAGAAAAAACATAGGATTAGAATGGTGGTTGTGTAGTGGAATCCCTCGAGGAGTCTTTCTCGTTGGGAGGAAGCGAAAGCCCCGCTTAGAGTTGATTCACTTAAGGATGTTGTTGTTGTGGTGAGTCTTTGCCATGACAATAATGTTTTGAGTTTGAATCTATAACTCTAAGGACCTTTTACCCTTATCCATGGTGGTTGGTAGTGTTAACTCATGAGGGTTAATCCTTTTTGGGTTGATGCGAACGCCCAAATCAGATGAGATCCCTTGAACGTATCGTTATTCTGACAATGATATTTTGAACCTCGATCTATGACTCTGAGGTCCCTTTAAGAAACCTTGGACTCGATGGTTGTGTAGTAGAGACTCACGAGGAGTCTTTCTCGTGGGACGACACGAAAACCTCACCTAGAAGAGATCCTTCGAGGGTATTATTATCGGATGAATCTTTGTCATGGTAATAATATCTTTGAAAAGATCCATGACTCTAGGCACCTACCCGTTTAAAGCCTACCTATGGGGTTCCTTTGATCAGAGATATCTGTTATTTACCTGTTATTTTATCTGACCTGAGAATGTGATTGAACATGTGATCCTGTTTGTGCCTGCATTGCATTTGCATGTCATTGCATTTGCATTTCATTTGCATTGCATATCATTCTCTCTTCCAGAAACTTATCCATTCTTTGTCCATAATCCGCAGTTGATTTCCTGACACCTGTATCGGACTTGAAGCGGCTTCTGGAAGAATCATGAGCTCAGAAGAGCAAAATCAGTTCGCGTCAATAGCAGATGTTGATTTGATGAAGAACCAGTTGGACCAACTTGTGGAAGCTATGGTAGCCTTGACAAGGAGAGAAAACAACCCTCAACGGCCTATAACCACTGAGAACGTCATACCTCAGCCTGTGCGGATTCCTGTTGAAGACCAGGTTATACAAGAGCGTCATACTATTCGGGATGAACATACCTCGTCTCTTGATGCTGTTGAGTACCATAGCTTCGCATTCACTGCTCCAAATTCCCAAGTGGCAAGCCTGGTGGGGAATAATGAACGACCTCAGGATGTTGAGTTTGCTGAAAGATGTCGTGTGTTGGAAGAGAAAATTGAAACCATGATGGGGAGCGATACTTTTGATCTAAATGCCTTAGACTTGTGTTTGGTACCCAGTCTTACAATATCTTCAAAGTTCAAGATGCCAAATTTTGAGAAGTACAAAGGAGATAGCTGTCCAAAGCAACATTTGGTAATGTTTTGCAGAAAGATGACCTCATATGCTCATAACGATAAACTCATGATTCACTATTTCCAAGACAGTTTGAGTGGGGCATCACTGAGTTGGTACATGCAGCTAGAGAGTAACCATATCTAGTCATGGTCGGACTTAGCCAACTCCTTTGTGAAACAATACCAATACAATCTTGATATGGCTCCCAGCCGCACACAGTTGCAAAGCTTATCTCAAAAGGAGAACGAGTCATTCAAAGGGTATGCTCAGAGATGGAAAGAGTTAGCTGCTCGCGTCCAACCACCACTCTTAGACAAAGAATTGGTTGACATATTTATAAATTCGTTGCGAGACCCTTACCTGGAAAAGATGATGGGCAATGGGACATCCAACTTTACTGACTTGGTATTAGTAGGAGAACGCATCGAGAGCCATCTCAAGAAGGGAAAGATCCACGACATCTCGAGCATCCCAGCTAGTGAAAATGAATCAGTTGTTAGCTCCTAAGAGGAAGAAAAGGATGAAATTAATACAATCTGGGACACTCCACAAGTTCCATCCTTGAAACCTTATCCTCCGTACCCACGCATCTCAATTGGGAAAAGTAAGCAATCTTATGGGTCTACCTGTGTGACTCCGGTCTCTCCACATGGTCAATATCCACCTGTCAATAAAGGTCTCCTTTATCAACAACAGGTTACACAACAGTATGCTCCACAACGACGACGCTACTATAATCAAAGGCCCAAAAGGCATTTTGATTCGCTGCCCATGCCATACAACCACATGCTACCACGTTTAATTAGTTGTGGACTGATAGTGCCAAAGGCCTTGGAACCTGTGATTCCACCATACCCACCATGCTTTGACACCAATGCACGATGCGGCTACCATGATGGCGCCATGGGGCATTCAACCGAAGATTGCAAACAGTTTAAGAATAAGGTTCAAGATCTAATTGATTCCGAGCTAATCTGGTTCACACCTCAAGGGCTTCATATCAACATCAAACCTTCGTCTGGTCAAGTGAGTTCATCAGTTCATGACATGGAAGAAGCTGCAGAGGATAGATACTGTCGCGGTGAAAATCGGATACCAAACTATTGATTAGTTTGAATCTTTAATTCAATTTGCAACCGAACTTTGATTTGTCCAAAGGAAGGGATAAAAATCGAAATTCCCACAATGCAATGCAAATGCAAGGTTTAGAGAGTTATAGGTTCGGGGTTGGTTAAACTTAGGGAAGGTACTAGCATCCTAAGTTTCTGTAGTATCCTACAGGAACCTCTTGTTTTATATTGTTTATTGCTATGGGTTTATCTGCTTAAGGTTTAAAGACCTAAGGGTTTATTTCTAAGTATACTCGATAAGATATCGCATCTTATGCCTACATATCCTTATAGGAGTAGAATCAGAGTATCTGTAGTTCCCCTAAAGGGTTAGAGGAGTTCTTTGACTATGGTCAAAGTTCCTACGAGTTTAGGGTAGTTGGTTGATTGATTTTTAGGAGAAGAGATGAGTCTTCATTTTAAAGGAGATTTAACCGCCACAAGTTGTAGGAAAATAATCTTTGCATCGTCTTAAGAAAAGGGCTTAAGTACTCGGATTGTTTGACGAGTATGCCTTTATTTCTCTTAAGGCAAAGTCCCTACGGCTTGATTGTATTGTTGTGGGGTGGAGATTCTATCTCACTTAAGATGATTTGGCATATTTCTCTAATGTGTTTGAATATTTGTTGTTTTGAATTGTTGAATGTTTGAATATTGTTGTAGATTGAGTTTGTTTGTATTGTGTTTAATTGTTGATTGTCTAAGTTGTAAGATAAAGGTCCTTCCTATGGGGTAGGATCTAAACTTAAGAAGATCGACTTGAATGGGATCAAGGATCATGTGGGGAGAATGATGCAAATGTGAATGCACTACACACGATTGTTGAATCATGTGTAGGATTTTCCTTTGGACGGAATGCGATGCGAGAAAAGTAAATACGATAGTGTAAATTGCGGAAAGAAATAGAACTAATAAACATACACACGCATGAAAGCGCTAAGGTGTAAGTGAGTGAATGTGTATGTGAATGTGCGGAAGCGTGCACGATTGAATTTTATGCGAGAGATTGATTAAGTTGTAGGATTGATTTTATATGAAATGATTAATTTAGTTGATGTTGAATTGATTTTAAGCGAAAAGTTGTTTAGAAGTTGTATTATTTTTTTTGAATTAATTTGTAAGAAAAAAGTTGAATTGTTTTGGTGAGATCGTTTTAAGAGAAATTATATTAGTTTTGTTTTGATAAAAAGTTTAGACGATTAATTGGATTTTAAAGAGTGGTTAAAAAAGGGGTCTAAATCTAAGAGGTTTTATTTCTATAAAATTTAATTCAAATGTGGAATGGTTTATTATTTTTTCGAATAAAAGTTATTATTATAAAAGGTTAATTTAAATTAAGAAAGGGATTTTTTTTCATCAAAGAGTTTTTTGTTATTATTATTAAATAGATTTTAAATAAATTAAATGAAATAGATTTTATTAAATTAAAAGCTTTTCTTAATTACTGTGATAAAGCTTAATTTAACGGTTAACTGAACAAAATTTATTAGTTTATTTTCATAAAAGCTGTTGATTAATCATTAGTTAAATCAAAAAGTACTTAATTAAATGGTTAAATGGGGTTGACGGTTTAAAAGAAAAATTAAGGGAATTAAGAGGGTTGATGGAGGATACGGTACGAGCGCATAACGAGGGGTGTACCGTGGGCATGCGTGTGCGACGGTGTGATCGTGAGGGTGCACCATATTACTGTGGGTGATTATATACATGATTACATCAAAAGGGACACAAAATTAAACAGAAAGAAAAAAAAACCTAGATTGGAGATTCCAATCTTCGTCCTTCCGCCGCAGCCCCCCTTTTCTTCTCCTCTCCGCTATCGCTTCTTCGCGTTTCCCTTTACATTTCCGCCATTGTTCTTCTCTTCAATTCTTTCTTACCATTCTTCTACATATCACGGTGGGCTATGGCGATTCGCGGCGAAGCTTAAAGAAAGAGATAAGTCCTTTCCCTCTCCTTCCTCCTCATTTATTTTCTTCTGCATAAATCAAACAAGAAGAAAAAAAATTAAGCGTTAGCAAAGATAACTCATGGTTGAAATGGATTTTTGCAGGTTTCAGTGATGGTGGCGAATGGAGGTTTTCCGGCGGTGTTTGCGGAAAGGGGCGAGGTTTGTGAATGATGAAGGTTGAGGGTGTTGACGATGATGAAGGCTATTCGCGGCGGAAACGGTGGTAAAAAAAGATAAGTTCCCTATTTTCCTCTTCACAAATTCGCGAGTTTGATTTGGATCTATGGAATTTTGGGGGTTTGCTGTGAGTTTCTGAGAGTGGCTGTTTATCTGGATGATAGGGTTTTTTCTCCCCTCCTTCTCTATGTGTGTATCTGCCTTTACTTATAGTCGTAAACTTGATTGCTGATTGAATAGGTAAATGAATTTTCATAATTTCTTCCCAAACTCGTATGAGCAAAATAATTACTGAAAATATGATAGAGTTTCCTTCCTTCTTTGTATCGACCTGTCTAGTCCTGCTTTGGAATGAAATTATGGTTATGTCAATGCTAATTCGGAAGGTTTTAATCGCTTCCTGATTGTGTGATTATGGTGATAGAATTTCCATTTGTGATATCTTGAATTAAACGCGTTTAATGCCTTCTGCTTGTCCAGATTCAATGAATTGCTAGCTGCCTTAGACTGAATCTTTTTCAAAGAGTGTATTCCTTAATTGATTTGCTGATTTGGATTGGTGATTTGGCAGGTGTAGAAAACAATCCATTTTGGGCCAGGGAAGGAACATGTGATCCAATAGCGAATTCTTGTTTCAGAGTCTGTAGTCTAGTGCAAGCTACTCCATTATTGTATCGAGGTCTTGAACGGCGGGGACTGGTTCGGCGTGCTATTACTGCTACACTATCGCAGTTACGGTAATTTAAATCCTTCGAGATGTGTCATGTTTGTTTCCTCCTTCACTATACCTTTACCCTTCTCATGGTTTTATCCGATAATCAGGTCTTTATGCTGATGAGGTGCGTACTTGGGAAGTTGGTGATGTAGGCTTAAGACCAGCAACAGAGGTATCCATTTGATAATTTCCTATTTTTAATGTCTTAACAGCAACCATTGGGGCCTGTGTTAACTGTGCAAAATCTGGTATGACATGAACTGGGGCCTTTTTCATGCTCGAAGAATAACCTTCTGCAACCTCAATGATGTAAAACTCCTTCAGGAATGCATAGTCGATCCGATTTCTTTGATTTGCACTAGGTTCAGTTCCTGTTCATTTTCCAGCCAGGATATTCTAGCAGGTGACTTCCATACTAGTACTAATGTATCAAACACAATACGATTCTTCGTAACCAGCCGGGTATTAATTTGTCTAGGATCTTAATAAGGGCTAGACCCTGATAAAGTAGTATGCGTAGTCGTGGATGACGAAGCCATTGACACCCCCAGGTTCGGGAAGAAATTCGAAGAATGTACTGGAAAGTATCTCGTGGGCGCTTGATGCAGGTGGCTTGAGGATATGTGGGATGTGCTGCTTGGTAACTACATCTGCTCTATGCGCTTTGAAGGTATGATCATTTCACAAAATTCCTTCTGTAACGGTAATTCGGTAGCACTGCGAGAGGTTCGAATCCACTTGAAGTCTTTGCAAGTTATTCCGAAGTTGTATTGACTGTTATTCGTGTTAATTGCAGGTTTATGTTGGTGGGAGTTACGGAACGTGGTGGTGCTGAACTTCGCGCTTGAGCAGTCTCGAAGTCGACGGAGATAACTATGCAGCGAAAGGGGTCATGGATTTTACAGTGGATAAGAGATCCTTATGGAAAGATGAATTTGTAGCCAATGCAACAAGAGCAACCTCATAAGTAGTATCACGTAGTCTGGGGGTTCTTTTCTAACTTCTCGGTTGTATCAGCAGATGTGTTTGTAGGTGTCAAACAATGTTGTTCTGTGTGGTTGCAGATCGGTCAGGTTATTCGCAACGAGGCTAGGATTCCCAACCTATTGCGTAAGATTTTACCGTTCTAGCTGAACTTCTGTTCTAGATGTTTCTTAGGAGTTTGTTCTTTGGATTATTGCAACTTTGTTCCTTTTCTCTCAATTTAATTTGTTAAATCAAATTGCAGGTTAACCTCTGACCTCGTAACCGTATGCACAGCTCTTGGATTTTCATGGGTTTTCCTCCAGTTTTGAAGCCAGCCACACTGAGCTTGTAGCAACTTTCTTGACATTAAACCGTGCAAATGACTTTTTGCAATAGAAACGATGAAATAGAACCTGCCCAGTGGCTATGAATGCCTGTGGTAATCTCAGCAAAATGCCGCTTTTTTGGATGAGATCACAGCCATAAATTCTAAGGGTTGTTTTAGTAGCTTCATCAATGCCATCTTTTCTGGAAGGTGAGTTTGTCAGTTGCTCATCCGTGAGGTAAAATGTGTCAATTGTCGTGTTTCCTTGCCAATTCCTTAACGGTTTCTTTATGTTCTTTTGCAGTCGTAAAAACTTGCAGGTAGTCTAGATGGACGTCGTCCAGCTGTTGGGGTCAATATCTGCAGCGGCGAATCGAACCAAAATTACCTGAGAGTGAAGTGCCTCCTGTAGTGGACTTCATCTTATTCAGGTTTGGGGCTACCTTGAGGATATTTTGATAGTGGTTTTGTGTTGAACATACGTGATCATGAAGGCGTTTTAACTCGAAATATTCTTCTGCTGTGATGTGCGTCTTTGCAGGTTATTTCGACTAATTTCCAATGACCATGAACTCTGAATATTCATGTACTCCTTTATGATTAACAAAATTATTTGCTTATGTTTAACATGATTTCTGCAGAGCTTGGTAGATGGCCGTACCGGTGGGATTCAAACTCTACTGTTATGTTAATTTGTTGCCACATTTTTCAGGATCTTGAATTTTGAAGTTGTTCCTGTAGTGTCGTCACAAAAGAATTTCCAAATTCCTTACATGTGGGAGGAGAATGAAGTACATCATTATCATCAAGTCCTGGTTACTAATAACAGTTGGAGTCTTGTTAGAGATTTGAGAAACAAGAGAGTGACAACAAAGAAGAGTGTGAGCTTCGACAATCTTCTGGAGTCGAGTACCGATCTTGGACTTATAGTGTGTCATTACCATCAATGTCCCAGTTGTAAAGTAGCGTTCCATGAGAAAGAAAAAAAACAAACCACCAATGCCCTGTTTGTTTGCCATTTTCCGTTATGTACTGTCCATGCATTTTACCCTGCAGCGGCTCTTATGTAATTGAAATTGAGTAGGAAATGTATAGATTATTATAAGGATGAGGACAGGTGATTGGTTCTCCAATATCAAAGAATAAATGTGTTGAAAAGCTCTTCATGCTTTGGAAAGAAATTCTAACAAGCTTCAATTCTTAGGACACTTTGAATAGTATGCTTCGATCTAATTCGGATTCCAAATATTTGCTACCGGTATTCTAAGTAAATTGTAAGTGCGAATCTTATTAACACAAATTTGTTATAACCTGTCTTCCCCACTAATAACATATTGCTCTCAAATTGATTTTCCGTATTTGAAGATTTAAATGATCTTGGACTCGTTATAAGAGCTAAACTTAAACATAAGAGTGCACTATCAAACAAACTATTCTCAAATAAGCATATTCTTTGTTAACCTCCATCGTGATTTAGAAACTCCTTTAATGGCTTTTGGTCAATTAGAATCCTGAATCCTTTGGTCTTGATTAAATTTTTGATATTTCACAAATAACGAACCAATTTAAACCACGTGAGATGCACCGAACGAATTCAAAGTAAATATGAGCCGAACTTTTGCTGCCATAGACCAAATAACACCATTTGATTATATTGCCAATGTTGGATTTAAAGCACATATGCGCGATCCTTAATTATCAAGTCCACGCCATCTTTCACTAGAAAACTTGGTTTAAGGGGATATAGGCAAAAGAATCAACTTGAGACGTCCTTAGAGCAAAATGAACTTGCACACACTCGTTAGTCATGATGAACACGCACACAAAAGTATAAAGAAAAAAACGCAAGAAAACACATGAGGAGGTGGAATCTTAAGGTCAAAAATTAGGGTGCGACAGATAAGAAGAAGGATATCATACTGGTGTCGATGAGCAAGAAAGGTAGCCCAATTGTGGAGCAAGAGAGAAAAGCCCAGTTCCTCAATGCTGGCAGTTTCCATATCATTTTTGCGCATTTGTAGTTTCTTTTATGTTAAGTGTTACTTGCTTTTAGACATTGTTTCTTATTAATGGTATTGTTAATGTGATAATTATGCATGTTTTGAACAAATCCATTTGTATTCACTCACTTTTTCTCACTTATTGCAAAAATCACAAAAATTTTCACTCCACTTCCTTTATCGCACTGCTGTTTAGCAAAGATTTGAGGGAGGATGACGAAAACAAAATACCCATAATTGTTGATGGTATGCTTTCGGATAAAATCTCGCCGATCATGTACATGCATTGTTTCAAATCCCCAAACACTGGAGAGATAAGGAGTTTCCTTCGGATTTCTAAACCCTTACGCTTAACCTGGGGCAGGGTAGTGTTCAGTTAACCCGATTACGCACTCGAATCACGAGATAAAATCCAAAAGACATGACGGTTGTTCTCCAAAGACCAATGAATTGGCAGTCACAATCCTCCAACAAAATCCAAAAAAAATCAAAAGCCTGCTAAGTCGAACACCTCAAAAGGAGACTTAGGCAAAAATCAAGGCAATCCCGATGGACTCGAAAAGCAAAATCAGTCCATGCAAAAGTTAGGGATCAAAAGCAAAAACAAAAGAGGTCCTTAAATCCTCAAGAAAAACAAATAAGATCAGTGGCCACCATATCAAGAACCAAAAGGGTCACTGACATCCATAAAAAAACAAAAGAAAGGTGACTGCCATTTCAAGCATACCTTGAATCATCAAGATTAGACTGTCAAGCTCTAAGTGCGTATTAATTGAACGTAGGACTGAAGATCATTAAGAAGAAGGGGTGGGTACAAATCAAACTTTGAGCCTTATATCCTTTGTTTCTATAACCGTGAACCAGACCATGATACAACCCTCAAAAGACCTAATTGAGGCGGGGTTTATTCTAAAAGCATACTACAACAAGGTTGCGTAAACTGGCTCCTACATATTTGCTAATCTTCTGTATTGGTGTCATATTCTTGCTATATCTTTCACACCAGCTAAATTAGCACTGCGTTTGGACTAACAACCCGTCTATCACACACTTTCACATCATGCTAATAAACAATCTTTTTCAAAACTTACATGAATATCGCATTAAAATTACCATTTTTGAATGAACAATTTTAACTGCAAATCAGTACTTGACATAATGGAAATTCCAACAAAGAGAAGTCCAAGAAGAACTTGATCATTCATTGATACTGACCTAAATCAAGACTTTCTCATAACCATTTGAATCTGGGGCATGTTTTTTTGAGGCTCAAACAAAGGCATACTGTTGCAAAATCCAGACACTGGGGCAATCATCGCAGACCATGTCATGGTATAAACCTTTAAGGAAAAATCTTCAAATACCTGCAGACTGGGGCAGACTAGATTGAACAGGGGCAATTCCCTTCTTGTATCCAAGTTGGTCAAGCAGATCGTGCCAGACGCTAGTAACTGTTGAGTTCACAACAAGCGTCAAAAGCCTTAGGGCAGAGCAAAAGCACGATCAACAAGCATTGGTTAAGTTGCTCCGCTCGCCCGATTAACACACATTGGTTAAGTCGCTACGCTCGCGCAGTCAACATGCTTTGGATAAGTTGCTATGCTCAACATTTGTAAGCCGTCATGGCACATTGGCTAGAAGTTAAGGTTCTCCTAGGAACGAGCGTGCAATTTCTACAAAGGATCAAACTTGGGGTACCAAGAACATCTACATATGTCTTTTGAGCATATCATTATCAGATACCGAGTGTCGGGAAGTCAAATACTTCCACCAAATAAAGTTCACTTATGTGGACATCCCATAAAACCTAAAAAGTCCAATCGTTTATTGGCAACTACATAAAAGCCACTCTAGTTGGTATCTCAAAGTTACCCTAAAAGTTCAGTCTTCATTGGCAACCACCAAAAGTCCAACCCCGCTTGGCATCTCCCGAAAGTCCAATTCGCTTGGCATCTCTTAAAGTCCAATTCGCATTGGCAACCGTTAAAAGTCCAACCCCACTTGGCATCCCTCAAAGTCCAACCCCGCTTGGCACCTATTAAAAGTCCAACCCTGCTTGGCACATCCTCAAATTGCAATTCACATTGGCAACTACCAAAAGTTCACCCTTGTTGGCACCGTCATAAAACCAATCCCCTGCTTGCATTCGCATATGCATCATATAATTAGCATAGCATAACCATTTCCCTTTCACAACCCTTGCGTTGATACCTTGCTTTAACTTTTGACCCCTGAGTCAACCTTGCCTTTATTTTTCTCGACCCCCCGAGTCGATACTTGCTTCATTTCCTTCAACCCCCGAGTTGACATCTTATTACAAATCTTGACCATTGTTTTCCTGTTCTCAACCCCCGAGTCGATATTTTTCCTTTACTTGCAACCCCCGCGTTGATATTTTGATTTGTTCTCGACCCCTGAGTCGATATTGTTTTTATTTCCTCGACCCCCGAGTCGATATTGTTCTTTATGTTCTCAACCCCCGAGTTGATATTTTTATTTTCTCGACCCCCGAGTTGATATTTTTATTTTCTCAAACCCCGAGTTGATAAGCCAATATACCCTGTAAATCTTTTTACCTTGCTTTACCTATTCATAGATAATCCCTCATGGGAAACCATAAATAAAGCCTTACCAAATCCAGTTACGCGGTTGTATTCTCATATGTATTGCATATCATTTGCATATGCATCTTGCATTCCCTAGCTGTTGCGTTTTAGTTGCATGTTTGTGCATCATAACTGTTGCACCCCAAAATTTGTTCAACCTTTTCTTGCCTGATTTATGTCTCATTGCATTATCATTTGCATTGCATATCATGATATCATTCATATAGCAGGGGATCAAGGCATTCAGGTGGCTCCAGGTGCAAATTTCAGTGCAAGAGGTTAAACAACAAACATCAGAGGCTTCAACACTCGTTTTGCCCAGCAATCGAGCGACCTATTTTATTTTATTTTGCAGGGCATTTTTCATGTCAGAAGCAGCATTCGGGCTATGTACAGTGTTCCCAGGGTCAGAGCAATCAAGAATGACTTTCAGCAGCTAAACAGAGTTCAGAACGGCAGGAAACGGGCAAAGGGGTAGATTTCCCTCCAAAAAGGCGCCAAATTCAAATTTTTGAAAGTGTTAATCGATTAACACATAGGGTTAATCGATTAACCATTTGAAAATCAGTCTAGATTTAAATTTTTAACAGTGTTAATCGATTAACTTATATGGTTAATCGATTAACCACAACAGGTTTTGCCTTGCACGTGAATTTTCAAGTCCAGCCACTTTTGGGGTCCAATTTTGGTCATTTAAATTGCATTTTCACACTTGGGAAGGATCTAGAACATTATCAAATTTAATTTTCCCTCCAAATGCCCATACCTCATTCCATACCACATTTTCCAAGCCATTTTCCAATCCTTGCTTTGGATCCAAACCAAGAGTGTATATATTTGATTCACTCCAAACCTCACAAGAATAATCCTCATAATTCACTCTCATTTCAGAATTGCTCTCAATTTTCTCTCAATTCTCTCTCCATTTTCCAATCTCAAAAAACCTCACTCAAAGCTCTTCTTCTTGAGATCATTGATTCTTCATTGGAATCATTGATTTCTAAGAGCTAAACCTCCATTAATTCACTCCATCAATTCCATTTCATCATCCAATTTTCGTGCACAAGTAGATCTGAATTTTGAAGTGTTTTTGGAAGTGATTATTTGGCTTATTTTGAGTTGTTCTTGGTGGATCTACATTGCTACTACAAGAATTGGTGTGGATCTTGAAGAATTCTGGTTTTCTTTGCTTAGATCTACTCATTTACAGTTGAATCAACAATTACCGGATCAAGTCTCCGATCCGAAGGTTGGAATTCTGATCCGATTTTGTTTTCGAACTTATTTGCATAATTTGCATGTGGATCTTTGCATTTGATTGATTATGTTGATTTTGATCCATGATCTTGTTGTGTTATTGTGTTTACATGTTGTTTAAATCAGTGTTTGTTGGTTTAATTTCGTGCATAATCAATCACATGATAATTGGAGTGTTTGCTTAAGTGATAAGCTGCTGTAAAGTGATTCTGAACTGCTGTTTTTCACCTCTGGCACAGTGTTAATCGATTAACTTATATGGTTAATCGATTAACCAGCTCAAATGTTCAACTTTTCAAGCGTTTTTCAATGGTTAACCGATTAACCCTTGGCGTTAATCGATTAACACTGTAACAGAGGGCCTATTTTGCTGTTTTGCTTGCTTGTTCGCGTGCCGGTTCGATCTGAATCATCATAGATCTTTGTGTTGCTTTTGGATTGGATTATTTTGGATGTTTGTCACTGTTTTTGGCTGTTTAATCATGATCTTGGGTGCATTTCCCACTCGCATGCTTGCATTGCATGTTGCTTGTTTTCTCTTTTTCTTTCCTAATTGATACCTCTGTTTTGTTGAAATTTGTTCTTTCAATTGATGATGATTTTGGCTTTGATTTTTTAGTATGTGTTAGGGTAGACATGTATGTTCCCCTAGGAATTTTATTAGATTTTTACAACTTTGTTTTCTATGTTAGTTGTATTTTGCAAGTTGCTTGTGTTTATGATTTCCTCTCTTGAGTGCTTTGGTTTGTTTGGCTTGGTTGGCTGCCTTGGAGTTGGTTTGAACTTGAGTTATTTTTTGTTGGAGCTTCTGGATTCATTGAAGATGCTTGGGATTGAAGATTGGAGCTTGGAGATGAAGGCTTTTCCTCTTGTGGAGCTTTTGTAGGTGCTTAGGAAATTAGGGTTTTAGGAAGAGCATTAGACTAGTTTGGCCTCTTTCTTCAAACATGGAGTATCTTGTCCATCTCCATTCCATCCAATGACATAAAGTACTTATTGGGAAGCTCCATATCTCCTTAGGAGGGATGAGTGGTATGCCCAAGTGAGTAGAACTTTGAGGATACCTTTCATTTGCAATGTTGAGTTCTTAGTGATTTCCTTTGGTTGTCATTAAGTTCTTTAACATTATAACTTGATCTTATTGTTTAATCCTCCTCTTGGAGTGTGCTTGATGAAGCTTGAAGTTTATTGAAGCTTGAATATGGGAGTTATTCATGAAGATGAAGGTTGTTGCTGTCAACTTTTTTGCTGGTTAATCATTTGTTGCTGTCAGAGTTGTTGTTTGCTGTAGGAGTCTGGTGTTGCTGCTTGGGCTGCCTCCTCTGCTTTGGGGTTTTGTTTTCTGTATTGTTTGTTGGCTTGTGTAGCTTGCCCCCTAGGTTTGAGGTGAATGTTGATTCACTTTGCCTATTGTTTCTTGCTGCATTGCATGCATTTTACTGTATTTGCTTGTTTTCTTTTCTGTTTATCCCCTAGGATCTCTGATTTCCTCTGTGCAAGAGGGAATTATGACAGACATTAGGATTCTTATCCATGCATGACAACATTAGGTTAGTTTTTATTCCCTTTTCAACCATAGGTTTTTTAGAGCTTCTTTCTCTTCTTATCTCAGAACAATTCAAAAACACATTAATAAGGTTAATCGATGTCGTATGTTACGAGCCTTAAGCTATTTGAGAAAAGGTTGCTGGAGGGTCACTCTTCAGTAATCTGATTGCTTAGTGTGTTACCCTTAGGGTGACATACGACGTTGTCACTCTCAAATCATAGTCTCTAGTGCGTTAGAGATTGCAAACACACTAAAAAACACTTCTTCCGTAAAAGATTCAAAACAAATATCAAAGTGTCATTTTTGCCCGCTTGGGCTCTTAATCAAGAAAACCTTTTTCAGAAGGATAAAAACAAGCAAGACAAACTTGTGTCGTACGTGGCCCGAACTACGTTTGCTCTGATCTTTCATGCTGTATGAAAGTACGTAGGCATAGGATTCGATATCCTAGCGAGCAACCTTCCCCTCCTTTCCCGTAGGTAGGCGAACTACGTTGACTCTGATTTCTCGTTCCAGACGGGAATACGTAGGCATAAAGTGCGATACTTTGCCGAGTCGTTTTATTTTCTTTTAACCCCAGACCTGTAGAATAGATAGAATAACAATCCGTACCAGAAAACAAGCGTGGATCCCGTCGAGTACGACGGACGTGAGGGGTGCTAATACCTTCCCCTTGCGTAACCGACTCCCGAATCCAGGATTTGGTTGCGATGACCATTCCTTTCCGGTCTTTGCGGTAGGTTTACTTCGAGCATTTCCTTTCCCTCCGTTGGGATAAATAACGCACGGTGGTGACTCTTCTGTTCAGCCGGCGCCGATTTTCGCAGTAGCGACAGCTGGCGACTCTGCTGGGGACTCCAACGGTTCCCTACGCGAGTCAATCCTAGCGCTTGTTTTCCCGTCGAGGATTTTGTATGGATTTACGTTTCTGTATTTTACTTTCAGCATTATTTTATTGTGATTATTGTTGTGGGTATGAGGGGGTAATATGTTGAGAGATAAGCCAAACCCGGGCTTGAGTACACATATAGATTTAGAGAGAGAGTAGTGGTTAGCCTGCTTGCTTATCTCGCACCAGCTAGCCACGAAATCTCACTCGGACGAGATTCTCTTTGATGCTTCTTGCTTGGCCCTTAGGGCTCGACAAGTTGTCTGACCCGAGGATTGTCGACTCTGGGAACCTATCAATTGGGATTCAACTAAGTGAGGACACTTCAAGGGATGATGATGCCACACCTTCTGGGTATCGTATCATCGCTCTTGAAAGTCTGTGACGTTGAACCCGCATTGGATGTCGTACCTCGTCTGCGAGTTAAGTACACACCTGTGAGGGGTAGGTGGGTCTGTTTGCAGGAAACCTTTGACCTCAGAATACATGGTTTATCTCTATCAGGGAGATGTGGTTACAGGGTTCTTTTGAGTGGTTGGTTTGGTGTGAAATAAAGATTGAATGGTTCTCAAGGCTTCAGTATAGAGCAGCCCAGTCTATCAACCTTGCACTTGATCCCTTGTTTGCATATGCATGTGCATTTTCATGTTTGCATTTCATTAACATGTATTTATGTTGCAGGTGATCATTCCCCTTCGATTCTAGGATATCTTCTATCTAGGCATGGAGTCCCTGAAGAAGACGGTTGCTTACAGGTTGCATTCACCAGACATCAGTTCATTACTGGGTTTAGTTGATTTGGCAGATGAGAGTGTGAGGGCTGGGTTCAGAGCATCCTATGGGAGACTACTTAACTTGTTGTACACACCTTCAGCTTTCGAGATTACTGGGGTGTATACTTTGATGCAGTTTTATGAGCCACAGCTGAGATGTTTCTTATTTCCAGACTACATTCTGGCACCCACTTTGGAGGAGTATCATGTTATGTTGGGTCTTCCCGTGCTAGACCAGATGCCCTTTGTAGACATTGACACTGAGCCCGAGTTAGCCACGCTCACAGAGATTGTCAGTTTAGACACTTCGGAGTTTCCAGGAGGCTTGGTCAAGCTGAATGGAGCTTATGGTTTTCACTTATCTGTCCTGGTTGAGAAGGCCATGCAGTGCGCGAAGAATGGGTGTTGGATTGCCTTTAGCGCTATTCTGGCTGTCTACATTTACGGGATTGTCTTGTTTCCTAATGTGCCAAACTTTGTTGATTCGGATGCCTTCCTGATTCTCGCCTCGAAGAATCCCATTCCTACTCTCTTGGGCGATGTTTATCATTCTATTCACTACAAGAATGAGAAACGTCGTGGCAAGAACGTGTCCTGCTGTCTTCCTCTCCTGTACAGGTGGTTCCAGAGGCACCTTCCGAAGACTGGGCCGTTTGTTGATACCGTTGATACTTTGGATTGGCCGTCCCGGTTGATGGGGCTATCTGCTGAGAATATCATTTGGTTTGATCGGCGTATGCTTGGTACTGACATTATATATAGTTGCAGTGGCTTTCCGAATGTTCCCCTGATTGGACGAAAAGGCTGTATCAACTATAATCCTTCACTATTGGTACGACAGTTCGGTTATGCCCTGAGAGATGCTCCTATTGAGGATGAGATACCGGAACCTCTGTATCTCACGGGCTCCTTAGACGAAGCTGCTTTGATCAGGTTGAGGCATGCATGGGCTGGCATCCATAGGAGGGGGAAGGTTTTGCTCGGTAAGAGCAACAACTGAGCTTATGATTCTTACGTTGCATGGGTTCGTGAGAAAGCTCGTATGTCTTTGATGCCTTATCCCGCTGTGGAACCACTGTATCTTCCATTGATTGAGGTACCTCCTGCAGAAGAGAGTGAGAAATATAGCAAGTTGTTGGCTGCAAATGAGGAATTGAAGAAAGCTAACGAGGAGTTAGAGAAGGAGATCTTCCAGTCACGACGAGAGAAGAAGGAAGCCACCTTCACGGTGAAAGAACAAACCAAATTGATTAACAGGTTGGGATCAGAGCTGACAAAAGCAACCAACAAGAAAGAAAAAGTAGGGATAGCCTTGAACGGTGTTAGCAAGGTACTTACGGCCAAGAAGGAACTTCTAAGTAAGGCTTATGCTCGTATAAGCAAGTGGGAAGCTTTGTGGGAGGCCACGCTCACCGAGCGGAAAGAGCGTGAAGACGGACTGAAAGCGCAGATTGCCACGCTGGAGGCACAGGTTAAAGCCCAGGAAGCAAAGATTGCTGAAGTGACATTCCTTAGGAGTACTGCTGGTCTCAGAGTAAATGAAAGTGACGAGAAGTCGAGAGGTTACGAGGAGAAGGCCGGTTCCAAGAGGTACAGATCTGACGAGAGTTTGAGCAAAGGAGCTTCCCGGGACGACGCCGCGAAGCTGCGATCCACTACCGAGCGGCATGCTTTACTGATTCAGGAGATGATCTCCCGACTCGGACACTCAAAGACGATGAGGATGTTGGAGGACGTCCGAGCGCGCCACTTGGCCTGACGTATCTTTGCCTTACCTTTGTTATTTGTACTCATATTTGGGCCATCGCCAGACTTGTTGGCCGAGGTCTTTTTGGTTGTATTTAGTACTCAGCCTCTGGGCATTTGTTATATATGAGGATTTTCTGGTTTATTGCTTGCTGAATAAGGACTCCATTGCCATAATGGCTTTCTCTCTGGAACTAGAATCGGGGGAATATAACCTGTAGCATATTTACATAATCACATGTGCATTCATACTGCATTACAGGTAATTATTGAATTGTATCTCATCCCCTGCTTTCACAAGATATTTACAGGATTGAAAATCAACGCCCGCACCGATACTCTACTCGTACCAACTGCAAAAGAGTTATGGATCAGATGCAGAGTGAGATGCAGGACATGCGTGAGAAGCTGGCGCTGTTCATGCAGACGATGGAGACAATCGTGAAAGGCCAGGAAAACTTGCAAGTTCTGGTGCAACCGTTGCTAGCGAGAAATGTTGGGCATGGAAATGAAGACCACAATTTTGTACGTGTTGACACCATTCACGGGGATGGTACTCCTACACCGGTAGCTCCACTTGTGACGAACATACCTGTTGTGAATGTGAACAATGGGACTGGCGCCGGGAACGGTAATACAGGAATCGGTAATGAGACTGTCATCAACAACGTTGGGTTCGGAGATGCCAATCTGGGCGGTGATAATATTGGAGGTAATGGCTTCGGTAACAACGGACTTGGCTATAACGACCAGGGGTTTGATTATGCTAATCAAGATGGGAAGTACGGCTTCAACGCTCAGGGCTTCGGACAGGATGGATTTGGTAATACCAATCAGGGTTATGGCGGATTCGGTAACAGAAATGGTGCCGGAGTGATGTCTTTTGGACCTGCTGGGATCGCTCAAGGGTATGGTAATAGGGGGCGGGGCCCTGTGATGAATCAGACTAGATTTGGTCGTAACAATGGGTACGATGGATACGGAAATGGGAACGGTAATTGGATAGAAGATCAGCAAGAAGATGCTTTCTCTGGCGGGGGTTTTGAAGGTCCTGTGGATAACGCTCAGCGAATCAAGATGCTCGAGGAGCAAATGAAAGGTGTTGTGAATCAAAGTACTGTTGGTTTAGATATGATCACAATGGGGCTGGTGCCTGGCCTGAGGGTACCGCTAAAGTTTAAAGCTCTCACATTTGACAAATATAAGGGAGATACCTGTCCAAAGGTGCATGTGCGGTCATACTATAGAAGGATGTCGGCTTATTCGAACGATGAGAGGATGCTGATGCATTTCTTTCAAGACAGCTTGTCGGGTCCTTCCCTTGAATGGTACATGGGATTGGAGCCTACTCAGGTAAAGACTTGGAAGCAGCTGGCTGAAGCGTTTGTGGCTCATTATAAGTACAATAGTGACCTGGCACCGAACAAGGTCCAGTTACAAGGGTTGTCGCAGAAGAAAGATGAGAGCTTCAAAGAATATGCGCAAAGGTGGCGCGACATGGCTGCAAGAGTTCATCCTCCGTTGGTTGAGAAGGAGATGAATGATATGTTCATAGGAACGTTCACCGGTATGTTTTATGATAAGTTGTTTCCCGCTTCTTTGGGCAGTTTCTCGGATCTAATCTTGATGGGAGAGAAGGTTGAGAGTAATATAAAAATGGGGAGATTTCAAGCTGAGGAATCTACTTCAGCTGGCAGTAACAGAAGAGCTTTCGGTGGTCGTCGTCAGGGGGATACAAGTGCAGTATTCGGGGGCCGAGGCCGAGGTCGGGGCAGAGAACGGAATCAATACAATCATCCGCAATAGGTGGCAAGCGTCACAATTCCATTTCACCAACAACCAACACCACTACAGCAGATACCACCACAGCAGCAGCAGCAACAACAGCAGCAGCAGAGGCCAAATCAGGGACAAAGGAGGTTTCCTAACGCAAGGTCGAAAAGAGTATTCGATGTACCTCCTTATACGTATGCAGAGTTACTCCAAACATTATTGGGTTTGAATATGGTGGAAAAGAGGACTATGGCGCCAATGATGGGCACTCCTCCGTTTGGTTTTGATACGAACAAACACTGCGAGTTCCACTCCGGGGCTCCGGGCCATGACATAGAGAATTGCCACGCGTTCAAGCATGTGGTGCAAGATCTGTTGGATAGCAAAGCCATAAATTTTGGACAAGCAGGTCCGAACATAGTACAACAACCCATGCCCAACCATGGGGCAAATGCTATTTTGACTGAGGAGGGTTTGAACTTGATCATGAATGTTGATGAACTAAAGACGCTGTTGTGTGAGATAAAGAGCAGGTTATTGAAAGGAGGTGTGTATCCGGGCTGCGATGAGTTTTGTCTAGAGTGTTGGACCCAAGCTGGGGGTTGTGCTGAATTGAAGAAGGGTATTCAGACCTTGATAGATGAAGGCACGTTGCAATTCGACAGAATGGCAATTGAGAAACCTGCAGAGGTATTAATGGATGAGCAAAGTGATGTAGCTACAGTGACAATCCCCCGAAAAACGATAACTATAACGGCGCCAGCCAGACGACCACCGATCACCATCACCAAGGCAGGGCCAACACCTTATGAGAGCACTAAGGCGGTACCTTGGACTTATGGACTGGAAGCGTATTGTGATGGGGTGAAACTTGATATCAGTAAACAGCCAGCTGAGGTTGTGGACAATATCGTCGGGACCGGAGGGATGACAAGAAGTGGGAGAATTTTTATATCGCCTGAAGTAGAGGCTGAACGATTGGCAAAAGGAAAAGGAAAAATGAATGAGGATGTCCCTGTGCAGAGGAATGAAAAAGAAACGTCACTGAACAATGTAGAAGAGTTTATGCGCCTTATTCGTAAGAGTGACTATAAGATTGTTGAGCACCTTCAACAGACGCCGTCGAAGATATCCATATTGTCACTGTTATTGTGTTCCGAAGCCCATACGAATGCATTATTGAAAATCCTAGACACGTCGTTTGTACCCCAAGATGTTTCTGTGAATCAGTTGGAGGGGGTGATGGCACACGTGAATGCAGGCCATAGCTTGGGATTTACAGATTTTGATTTGACCCCAAGGGGAAGAGAGCATAACATGGCGTTGCACGTCTCAGTTGAATGCAGGGGCACAGTCATGTCCCGCGTGCTGGTAGATACCGGGTCTTCCTTGAACGTGCTGCCAAAGAAAGCAATGATGAAATTGGACATCAGGGGAATCATTTGTACGCCTAGTGACTTGGTGGTCAAGGCATTTGATGGTACACGGAGGTCGGTCTTTGGATCCATAACTCTGCCTCTGCAGGTGGGGCCGGAGATTTTCGAAACTGAATTTTACATTATGGACATCCAGCCAGCATATAGCTGTCTTCTTGGACGACCATGGATCCATGGGGTTGGGGCAGTCACATCTACCTTGCACCAAAAGCTGAAATACATGGTAGGGGACAGTATGGTCATAGTTTGTGGAGTGGAGGACATATTGGTCAGCCATCTGTCGTCATTCAAGTATGTGGAAGTCGACGGCGAGATTCATGAAACACCCTATCAAGCCTTTGAAGGGTTGCGCATCAAAGACAAATTTCCAGGTCCGAGTAAAGCATCAGAGGTGGTCGTATCATCGTACAAAGAGGTTCAGGCTCTAGTGAAAACTGGTGAGACAAAAGGCTGGGGCAAAGTTCTGGATATTCCCGTGAAGATGGACAGATTTGGGCTGGGATATCAACCGTCATCATCAACGCCTGCTGCTGGGGCACCCTGTTTCAAGGGACCAATAACAATCACGGCTAGTGGAGTGTATCACGAGGCCATCAACACTGTTTCAGATTCCGAAGAGGGAGACAGCGACTGCGACATGGACGCCTGGATTCAGCCGAGCGTGCCAGGACAAGGATTATGCAATTGGTCTATTCAGGAGACTGTTCCTGTGACTACCAAACAGTAATACTTTGTTTTCTTAATTGATGAACAATCCGGTGTCTTACCCGGGGCATCGTGATTTTGCTTAGGGCCGCGCTATTATGTACACTGCATTGTTTAATCGTTAAATAAAAGGCGTTTTTCATGTACAAATATTGTGATCTCTGTTTTTCCCATTTTTGTGTTTTACAATAAAATGGCAACGTGGTTATTCGCTTTATACACATTTTGAAGCATTTAACCATTCCTTTTGCAGGATAACATTTTCAGATGACATCATTGAACCGCCTATGACTCACTTCGACTTTGAGCACCCGGTATTTCAGGCCGAAGAAGAGATTGTTGAGGATGGCGACGTTCCAGAAGAGTTGTCTTGGTTGGTAAAGCAAGAAGAACGATTCATTCTGCCTCATGAGGAGGTCACTGAAATCGTTAATCTGGGGTTGGAAGGGGTTGAAAGGAACATCCGTATAGGAGCCGCACTGCAGAGCAACGTCAAGCGAAGACTGGTTGAAATGCTCAAAGAGTATAGTGATGTATTCGCTTGGTCGTACGAAGACATGCCTGGACTAGATACGGATATGGTTGTGCACCGTCTGCCGCTAAAAGAAGAATGCCCGCCGGTTAAGCAGAAGCTTCGCAGAACTAGACCTGATATGGCAGTGAAAATTAAGGAGGAGGTTCAAAAGCAGTGGGATGCTGGATTCCTAGTTGTTACAAAATATCCCTCATGGGTCGCTAATATTGTGCCAGTGTCAAAGAAAGACGGTAAAGTGAGAATGTGCGTAGATTACCGTGATTTGAACAGAGCGAGCCCGAAAGATGATTTTCCACTTCCTCACATCGATGTGCTGGTTGATAATACCGCTCAATTCTCCGTATTCTCCTTCATGGATGGCTTCTCGGGCTATAATCAGATTAAAATGGCGCTAGAAGACATGGAGAATACTACCTTCATTACGCCTTGGGGAACATTTTTCTACAAAGTGATGCCCTTCGGATTGAAGAATGCTGGGGAAACGTATCAGCGTGCAATGACGACTCTCTTTCATGACATGATGCATAAAGAGATCGAGGTTTATGTTGATGATATGATTTCCAAATCCCAGACGAAGGAAGAACACTTGGTGAATCTGCTGAAGTTATTCAAGAGGCTTAGGAAGTTCAGGTTGAGACTGAACCCTAACAAATGCACCTTCGGGGTGAGATCGGGTAAACTGCTGGGGTTTATCGTGAGTGAAAAAGGAATAGAGGTTGATCCTGCGAAAATAAAAGCCATACAAGAAATGCCGACGCCTAAAACAGAAAAAGAAGTGCGCGGGTTTTTAGGGAGGTTGAACTACATCGCTCGGTTCATATCTCACCTAACAGCTACGTGTGAGCCATTATTCAAGCTGTTGAAAAAAGACCAGGCTGTAACATGGAATGAAGATTGTCAAAAGGCGTTCGATAAAATAAAACAGTATTTGCAGGAGCCTCCTGTTTTGATACCTCCAGTGGTGGGGAGACCCTTGATTATGTATTTGACGGTTCTTGAAGGGAGTATGGGTTGTGTTCTCGGTCAACATGACGAGACAGGGCGAAAAGAGCATGCGATATACTACCTGAGTAAAAAGTTTACTGAATGTGAATCTCGATACTCAATGCTCGAAAAAACTTATTGTGCGCTAGCCTGGGCCGCCAAGCGTTTGAGGCAGTACATGCTAAATCATACAACCATGCTCATCTCAAAGATGGATCCTATCAAATACGTGTTTGAAAAGCAGGCACTATCGGGGAGAATTGCCCGTTGGTAGATGGTTTTGACCGAATATGACATCCAGTATGTTTCACAGAAGGCCATAAAGGGGAGCGTATTATCAGAGTATCTTGCTGAGCTGCCTATTGAGGACTACCAATCAATGAGGTTTGATTTTCCTGACGAGGATATCATGTACCTAAAAATGAAAGATTGTGAAGAACTGTTGCCGGACGAAGGACCAGAATTGGGTTCCAAATGGCAGTTGATTTTTGACGGAGCTGTAAATTCCTATGGTAGCGGAATAGGGGCAATCATCACTACTCCACATGGGTCTCACATCCCATTTACTGCTCGATTGACCTTTCCGGTTACCAATAACGAAGCCGAATACGAAGCTTGCATCATGGGGCTTGAAGAAGCCATTGATTTGCGAATCAAAAATCTGGATGTATACGGAGACTCAGCTCTGGTGATGAATCAAATAAAAGGAGAATGGGAGACACGTCAGCCCAATTTGATACCGTACATGAATTATGCAAGGAGATTGTTGCCTTTCTTTGAAAAGGTTGAATTGCATCATGTGCCGAGAGCGGAGAATCAAATGGCTGACGCCCTGGCGACATTGTCTTCCATGTATAAAGTTAACTTCTGGAATGAGGCTCCCAGAATTGTTATCTCTCGGCTTGATAGGCCCGCCTTCATATTTGCCATTGACGAAGCATATGATGATAAACCCTGGTATTTTGATATCCATAATTTCCTGAAGAACAAAGAGTATCCAGCTGGGGCATCCAGTCACGATCAGAAGACTCTTAGGAGATTGGCGGGTAATTTCTATCTGAATCCGGACGGTGTCCTATACAAGAGAAACCACGACTTGGTGCTGCTACGTTGTGTAGACGAGAAAGAGGCGAAGTTGCTCATGGAGGAAATACACGAGGGTACATTTGGTACACATGCTGGTGGGCATGCTATGACGAGGAAGCTACTACGGGCAGGTTATTACTGGCTAACTATGGAAGCCGATTGTTTCAGGTTTGCAAAGAGGTGTCATAAGTGCCAGATCTATGCGGATAAAATCCATGTGCCTCCGAGTCCTCTGAACGTAATGTCGTCGCCGTGGCCATTCTCGATGTGGGGAATTGACATGATTGGGAAGATCGAGCCAACGGCATCTAATGGACACCGGTTCATTTTGGTAGCAATTGATTATTTTACCAAATGGGTGGAGCGGCATCCTATGCTAATGTGACCAAGCAGGTGGTAGCCAGGTTTATCAAACGAGATATCATTTGCAGATATGGAATCCCCGAGCGGATTATTACCGACAAAGGTTCGAATTTAAATAACAAGATGATGAAAGAGTTGTGTCAGAGTTTTAAGATTGAGCATCACAACTCTTCTCCGTATCGACCCAAGATGAATGGCGCTGTTGAAGCGGCCTATAAGAACATAAAGAAGATTGTTCAGAAGATGGTGGTGACCTATAAGGACTGGCATGAGATGCTACCTTTTGCTTTACACGATTATCGTACGACGGTACGCACATCAACCGGGGCAACCCCGTTCCCGTTGGTATACGGAATGGAAGCAGTGCTACCACTGGAAGTTGAGATTCCTTCCCTGAGGGTATTACAAGATGTCCAACTCGACGAGGCAGAATGGGTGAAAGATAGGTTGAACTAGCTGAGTTTAATGGATGAGAAGAGGTTAGCTTCTCTAGCATATGGTCAGTTGTACCAGAGCCGAATGAAGAAAGCGTATGATAAGAAGATACACCCTCAGAGCTTTCAGACGGGCGACCTTGTGCTAAAGAGGATTCTCCCGCCACAGGCAGATCACAGGGGCAAGTGGACCCCCAACTATGAAGGGCCATACATTGTCAGAAAAGTCTTTTCAGGAGGAGCATTGTTGTTTTCCACCATGGACGGTGAAGACTTTACGTCGCCTGTGAATTCGGACGCAGTTAAAAAATACTTTGCTTGAAATTGACCCGCTGGACAGAAAAAGAGAGTCCAGGCAAAAATAGGGCATCCTGGCGAACCAAAAACAGAATGAAAGGTTCGGGAAAAAATTAGGGATAAGAATTGAAAAAATGTACACCCGCGAAGTTGAAAACCTACACTGGGCGGCTTGGGCAAAAAAGGGTATCCCGGTGAACTGAAAACCCGCAAAGGGCGGTTCACGCAAAAGTTAGGGATTTAAAAAGCAAATGACTGCGGTCCAAATTTGGTGCTACGGTGCACATTGTTGCGGGAGAAAATACCTGAGAGTTTGATTATCAGATACAATCTCTTCAGAAATTTGAATATCGGGAAAGCGCCTGAGTCAGGCGAGTCATGGGAGGATCAGCTCATGATGTTCGTCTGCATCACGTTGCCGACATATGTGTAAATTTGAGTTGTCACTGTATTTATGTTGCCTGTACATACTTGTATATTTGTTGTGTGTAACTTCCTCTTTTCAGGAGTTACATCCGGTATACAAAACTCTGCCCATTCAGGGGCCCTATCAATAAAACATGTTATTCAGTATTTGATGCTTGTTCTTTACCGTTTTGTATGTGAAAAACGCCAATGTTTAATAAAACTAGCAAGTGCATAACATTGCTGGCCCTTGCCAATAATTGCTAAAACTTTGAATTCGCTGAGAATGATGTCACTAACGCTAACCTGAATAGATTTGGTTGTATAGACTTGTCTTGTCTCGTTTGTGGTGTTTCAGGGTTCTTGACCATACGAAGTGGACGATCAGAAGATTGCCGTCCTAGCCAGAGGCTCGTAACGAAAAGACTTGATCGTTACGTGAAGTGAATCCCCATGCAGGTCGCGCTTCATTTCTCGAAGCTGAGATAACAATGTTCCTTATTGAAGAAGGATCAAATTCCCCAGCTAGTCGTGGCTTATCCGCGGGACATTCTCCAGCAGAGTCGTTTACCCTCAGCCGAGTTTGGTGATTCCAAGATTGCAAGCTGTATTCAGACAATGGTGGTTCTCCAAAAGGATTCCTTATCCTCAGTGGAGTCGTTTAATTTCCAGAGTTGTAAACTGTACTCAGACAGTTATTACCCCCAGTAGGGTTGCTTATTCTCCCCCAGCGGAGTCACTCCCTATCTCCAGCGGAGTTGGTTAATATTCCCCAAAGAGAGTCATTTCCACCAGCGGAGTGTTCTCTCTCCCAGCTGGTGTCCTGGCATTTATTTTGCCGGAATACTTTGTGATACCCGTTCACTCCCCAGCAGGGTGATATTTGTCTTCGACGGCAGATTTGATGAAGCAAGCTTGTTAGAGCTACCCTAGAAGTTCGAGCCTACATTTGCATCGGCATATAGTGTCATATTTGCATACACCAAAAAAAAAAACGCGTAGCATTTCCATATTGTATGGAGCATTACGCCATTATCAAACATACACATTTTGAAACATAGATCAGGTTGGATGATTTTTGCTTTCAGGTGTGGTTCTCAATAGGAGTATGGAGCTCTAAAAGCTCAGATATTACCAGATAATCGAGGTCTCGCCAGGAGACGTGTAATGACATAGTTCAGTTTATTATTTTCCCCACAGAGTTGCCAATTGAGGCGGTATTGTATCCGGCCAGCGGAAGGTTTTCTTCAAGATTTGTTGCTGAGGCAACGTTTCAGGTTTTCATAAAATCAAATTTCAGAAGTAGCCACTGGTTATCAAGACGAGTGTTTGACAGTTGTTTTCGGAATATCCCCAACGGAGTTAGTTACTGCAGCGAATAGGCAAAGAAGCTATGTCCGAAAAGAAGATTTCCTGCGATGTAGGCAGAAGTATGTTCCCGTATTGGATAGGCGGAAGAAGATTTCCTGCGATGTAGGTAGAAGTATGTTCCCGTATTGATAGGCGGATGAAGATTTCCTGCGATGTAGGCAGAAGTATGTTCCCGTATTGGATAGGCGGAAGAAGATTTCCTGCGATGTAGGCAGAAGTATGTTCCCGTATTGATAGGCGGATGAAGATTTCCTGTGTTATAGGCAGAAGTATGTTCCCGTATTGGATAGGCGGAAGAAGATTTCCTGTGATGTAGGCAGAAGTACGTTCCCGTACTAGATAGGCGGATGAAGATTTTCCTGTGTTATAGGCAGAAGTACGTTCTCGTATTGGATAGGCGGATGAAGAAGATTTTTTCTATGATGTAGACAGTAGTACATTCCCGTATTGGATAGACAGATGAAGAGTTTGTGTGATATGAACAAAAGGATATTCCCGTATTGGATAGGCGGACGAAGTGTTACTAGACCAGCGTATATATCCCGTGAGAGATAGGTGGATGACCTTTCCTATAGCTAGACGGATGATTTCCCCGTAGGGAACATAGTATGTGTCTCATGACAAGACAGAATCATGTTCTTATATTCGACAAAAGTCTTCTCCCAGTGAAGTCATTAAGTTTATTCCAATATTGACAAAATAGTGTTGAAATCAAATCTGTGGATATTGTTCCCCAAGCAGTGGTGTAGTTTATTTTCTGCGGTTGGCAAATTTCAGGGTTTCTTTGGTATTCAACCGTCTCGTACCTCGAATGTTTGAAGGTCGTTCGCTCTTCACCCAGTCGGGTCCAAGCCGCTTGAATAGGGGCAGCTGTTGCACCCAAAATTTGCTCAACCTTTTCTTGCCTGATTTATGTCTCATTGCATTATCATTTGCATTGCATATCATGATATCATTCATATAGCAGGGGATCAAGGCATTCAGGTGGCTCCAGGTGCAAATTTCAGTGCAAGAGGTTAAACAACAAACATCAGAGGCAGCATTCAGGTTATGTACAGTGTTCCCATGGTCAGAGCAATCAAGAATGGCTTTCAGCAGCTAAACAGAGTTCAAAACGGCAGGAAACGGGCAAAGGGGCAGATTTCCCTCCAAAAGGCGCCAAATTCAAATTTTTGAATGTGTTAATCGGTTAACACATAGGGTTAATCGATTAACCATTTGAAAATCAGTCCAGATTTGAATTTTTAACAGTGTTAATCGGTTAACCTATATGGTTAATCGATTAACCACAACAGGTTTTGCCTTGCACGTGAATTTTCAAGTCCAGCCACTTTTGGGGTCCAATTTTGGTCATTTAAATTGCATTTTCACACTTGGGAAGGATCTAGAACACTATCAAATTTCATTTTCCCTCCAAATGCCCAAACCTCATTCCATACCACATTTTCCAAGCCATTTTCCAATCCTTGCTTTGGATCCAAACCAAGAGTGTATATATTTGATTCACTCCAAACCTCACAAGAATAATCCTCATAATTCACTCTCATTTCAGAATTGCTCTCAATTTTCTCTCAATTCTCTCTCCATTTTCCAATCTCAAAAAACCTCACCCAAAGCTCTTCTTCTTGAGATCATTGATTCTTCATTGGAATCATTGATTTCTAAGAGCTAAACCTCCATTAATTCACTCCATCAATTCCATTTCATCATCCAATTTTCGTGCATAAGCAGATCTGAATTTTGAAGTGTTTTTGGAAGTGATTATTTGGCTTATTTTGAGTTGTTCTTGGTGGATCTACATTGCTACTACAAGAATTGATGTGGATCTTGAAGAATTCTGGTTTTCTTTGCTTAGATCTACTCATTTACAGTTGAATCAACAATTACCGGATCAAGTCTCCGATCCGAAGGTTGGAATTCTAATCCGATTTTGTTTTCGAACTTATTTGCATAATTTGCATGTGGATCTTTGCATTTGATTGATTATGTTGATTTTGATCCATGATCTTGTTGTGTTATTGTGTTTACATGTTGTTTAAATCAGTGTTTGTTGGTTTAATTTCGTGCATAATCAATCACATGATAATTGGAGTGTTTGCTTAAGTGATAAGCTGCTGAAAAGAGATTCTGAACTGCTGTTTTTCACCTCTGGCACAGTGTTAATCGATTAACCTATATGGTTAATTGATTAACCAGCTCAAATGTTCAATTTTTCAAGCGTTTTTCAATGGTTAACCGATTAACCCTTGGCGTTAATCGATTAACACTGTAACAGAGGGCATGTTTTGCTGTTTTGCTTGCTTGTTCGCGTGCCGGTTCGATCCGAATCATCATAGATCTTTGTGTTGCATTTGGATTGGATTATTTTGGATGTTTGTCACTATTTTTGGCTGTTTAATCATGATCTTGGGTGCATTTCCCACTCGCATGCTTGCATTGCATGTTGCTTGTTTTCTCTTTTTCTTTCCTAATTGATACCTCTGTTTTGTTGAATTTTGTTCTTCCAATTGATGATGAATTTGGCTTTGATTTTTTAGTATGTGTTAGGGTAGACATGAATGTTCCCCTAGGAATTTTATTATATTTTTACAACTTTGTTTTCTATGTTAGTTGTATTTTGCAAGTTGCTTGTGTTTATGATTTCCTCTCTTGAGTGCTTTGGTTTGTTTGGCTTGGTTGGCTGCCTTGGAGTTGGTTTGAACTTGAGTTCTTTTTTGTTGGAGCTTCTGGATTCATTGAAGATGCTTGGGATTGAAGATTGGAGCTTGGAGATGAAGGCTTTTCCTCTCGTGGAGCTTTTGTAGGAGCTTAGGAAATTAGGGTTTTAGGAAGAGCATTAGACTAGTTTGGCCTCTTTCTTCAAACATGGAGTATCTTGTCAATATCCATTCCATCCAATGACATAAAGTCCTTCTTGGTAAGCTCCATCTCTCCTTAGGAGGGATGAGTGGTATGCCCAAGTGAGTAGAACTTTGAGGATACCTTTCATTTGCAATGTTGAGTTCTTAGTGATTTCCTTTGGTTGTCATTAAGTTCTTTAACATTATAACTTGATCTTATTGTTTAATCCTCCTCTTGGAGTGTGCTTGATGAAGCTTGAAGTTTATTGAAGCTTGAATATGGGAGTTATTCATGAAGATGAAGGTTGTTGCTGTCAACTTTTTTGCTGGTTAATCATCTGTTGCTGTCAGAGCTGCTGTTTGCTGTAAGAGTCTGGTGTTGCTGCTTGGGCTGCCTCCTCTGCTTTGGGGTTTTGTTTTCTGTATTGTTTGTTGGCTTATGTAGCTTGCCCCCTAGGTTTGAGGTGAATGTTGATTCACTTTGCCTATTGTTTCTTGCTGCATTGCATGCATTTTACTGTATTTGCTTGTTTTCTTTTCTGTTTATCCCCTAGGATCTCTGATTTCCTCTGTGCAAGAGGCAATTATGACAGACATTAGGATTCTTATCCATGCATGACAACATTAGGTTAGTTTTTATTCCCTTTTCAACCATAGGTTTTTTAGAGCTTCTTTCTCTTCTTATCTCAGAACAATTCAAAAACACATTAATAAGGTTAATCGATGTCGTACGTTACGAGCCTTAAGCTATTTGAGAAAAGGTTGCTGGAGGGTCACTCTTCAGTAATCTGATTGCTTAGTGTGTTACCCTTAGGGTGACATACGACGTAGTCACTCTCAAATCATAGTCTCTAGTGCGTCAGAGATTGCAAACACACTAAAAAACACTTATTCCGTAAAAGATTCAAAACAAATATCAAAGTGTCATTTTTGCCCGCTTGGGCTCTTAATCAAGAAAACCTTTTTCAGAAGGATAAAAACAATCAAGACAGACTTGTGTCGTACGTGGCCCGAACTATGTTTGCTCTGATCTTTCATGCTGTATGAAAGTACGTAGGCATAGGATTCGATATCCTAGCGAGCAACCTTCCCCTCCTTTCCCGTAGGTAGGCGAACTACGTTGACTCTGATTTCTCATTCCAGACGGGAATACGTAGGCATAAAGTGCGATACTTTGCCGAGTTGTTTTATTTTCTTTTAACCCCAGACCTGTAGAATAGATAGAATAACAATCCGTACCAGAAAACAAGCATGGATCCCGTCGAGTACGACGGACGTGAGGGGTGCTAATACCTTCCCCTTGCGTAACCGACTCCCGAATCCAGGATTTGGTTGCGATGACCATTCCTTTCCCGTCTTTGCGGTAGGTTTACTTCAAGTGTTTCCTTTCCCTCCGTTGGGATAAATAACGCACGGTGGCGACTCTTCTGTTCAGCCGGCGCCGATTTTCGCAGTAGCGACAATAACGCATAGCATTGCTGTCCCCAGCAACATAGCATGATAGCATTGCAGGATCCAGGATCGGTTTCACAAGCATCTTGGTCAGCCCTCTATCGAAGTTGGCAGTGTTTCTCTTAAAGGAGTTTGATACTTCGCACGTGTTCAAGAAATTTTGCTCCCCAACAAGTCATTCTTCAGCATGCAGTTGATAATGATGGTCTCCAACAACTCGTTGCTCTTATTGCTTCCCAAGCAGAGGTTATCCTTAAAAGAGTTTCTTGAAGGCTTTTCCCCTGCAGAGTTTGGACAACACTTTTCCTCTGACAGGAATTCTACTCAACTATTCCCCAGCAACTTTGTCATCCGAGATACTATTTCGGTATCGCGAAGAACCTTAACGGATAAGGGACTGCTTCGACCACCCGAAGAAATCGCGTTTATGTTCAGAGATACAGCTTTGGTATCGCGAGGAACCTTATTGGATAAGGGACTTCTTCGACCACCCAGAGAATATCAGGTTATCTCGTTCATCTATTTTGCATCCTGTCATCCCGTTCTAGTATACCTAATCTTTGCACTTTAGTTACTTGTCGGACAAATTTCGAGGTCTTTTTGTATCTAACTGACTTCCACCTTAAAATGAAAGCCTTGAAGCTGTTCATCTCTTAGGTTTAAGGCAATTAGATATGGGCATCTGTCATACCCCAAATTTGTCCTACCCGTTTCATTTTTTTTCACTTCGCCCGACTTTATTTTTTCAATTCGCATCACATGTACATCGTAACATTTTTTTTAACAAAAATAAACATTTTCACCTTTTTGCCAATAAATTTGTGAAACGTGGCATTTTTTTTTATTTTGTTATTATTTTATTTTATTATTTTTACTTTATAATTTAATTTTTATAATATGTAAATATAATATAATTTTAGTATTAGTTAATTAATTAGCTTAGATTTAAAATTGAATTAGAAATTATATTAGAATATTTAATTAATTAGAATAGAGTTAATTATAATTTAGAATAAAAATTATTAATTAATTAGAATTAGAGTTGTAATTTAAATAGATTTAGATTTTGGTTAAGATTTAGGAATTAATTGATTTACTTAGGATTAGAATTATTTAACAGTTTAATTAGAATTTGATTTCAATTAGTTTTAAAATTAGATTGTAGAATTAGATTTAATTTATTCATCATATTAATTAACAGCAAAATTAAAGAATTAAACAAAAAATGAAAAAATGTTGAACAATACGTATAAGAATACTGTTTATCTTCTCATTTTGAAAAAACCAGCCACCAACCCAAAAATCAAAACCCTAGCTGCTGGGTTCCTTCTTCTTCCTCTTGAAGGATCCGCCGCCACCTTACCTCTTTTCCTTTCCTCATCCAGAACGCAAACTCACACTCATCATTCTGCCATCCGCCATGATTTCCACATAAACATTCCACCTCACCATTTTCAGTTGGCAAAATAAGTCCTCCGTCTTCCATTTTCCGCCATTCTCGAACACCCACCGTTCTCCTTAACCTCTCTATGAAAAAACAACAACTCTCTCAATTTCAGTTCTACATTTGTTCATGGTAGCTAACGAAATGCGAAGATTTCGAGGAACCAATTGCAGATTTACGCAATCATCATGAGTAGCGCCGTGTCTTTGAAGTGTTGTTCATTTTCTTTTCCAACAACACAGCAGGTATTCGAGTGAATCAAGTCCGATTTCGACTTGTTTCTGTAAGCTGTGAGTCTGAGTCTTCGAGCGCTAGAAGATTGAAATTCTGCGGGTGCGTCGATGCGACAAATACTGAAGTAATGTGATATTGATTGGATTTTGTTCGACGAATCAATTACGGTAATCTTTCAAATCATGTTTTTGTGTTATGCAAATTGCTGTTGTTTCCGAACTAAGTATAGATCTGATTTGGTTGAGATGTTATCATTTCTTGTGGCTAAATTTTGTGGGCATTATGCATATTCTATTTGCTGCTGAATTTGTAGTGTTTGTTGTTGTCAAAATAAGTGTAATCGCTGGCTGTTGTCGTACTGCTACCTCTATTGTTGTTTGTGTTAATACATATACGTAGGGTTGAATCATGTTATGCGAGATCATTAATTCCATTTCCATTGCGTTGTGATGCTGTCTATTTCAAAATCGAGAGGAGTTTGTTCCTTCATGTCACATAATCCAGACCTCCTCTCACGAACACATTGCTGCCAAGCTGTTATGAATTTCATTATTGCATGTCGTGTTTTGATTATCAAAAAAATTGTTCTGTTTTAAACCCGATGCATTTGCTGCGTATTTGCGGTTGTCGTGTGTTGTTGATTAAGTGGTGGCAATTTTATTTTTTCATTACGTGTTATGTGAGATCATTATTTTTCATTTGCTGTGTATTTATGTTTTATACTTTGTATATATTTTGTTCCATGCTTAACTTAGTTTCTCATTGTTTGTATTCATCATGAAGTCCACTTTGATTTGTGTCCAAATCTAATATATACATGTTGCTGCTACTATTTTGGATGTTGTTGATTCTGTTTTTGACCATTACTGTTGTGTAGTTTTGGGTAACAGAAAAATTCATATGGACCTGCTTGTAATTTTTTTTATCTAATATATTAAGTTGTTGATTGCATCAATGTTAGTGGATTATGTTTCAACACTTGATGGTTAGAAATGGTGATGGAATAGAAAACAAGAGCTACTTCTAAAATATGAAAATTAATAGTTTTAATTTCGGGTTAGTTCTAAGAGTTGAAAGTTTGAGTTTTTCTCAATTTTGCATGTGTTGATGATACGCTAGGTTTTTCCTTGTTGCATTCAACTATCATTTCTTTAAGGTTATCCAGTTATCATGACATTTTTTTTGTGTATTAATTGTTTTATTTAAATCATAAAAAATGGTATATATTAGTATTATGAGAAATGGTCATATAGTTTCTCATTTTTATATGTACATATTTCATTTCTTGGTGCATTGGTTAAATTACTAGAATATTATCTACTAGACCTTGTGTTAATTGGGTATTGTTATTTTCAAATTTATGCCATTAGCATTTAAGATGAAAGTGGTGTGGTTGATAGAATTGTGTGGTGATTTTTTTTAGCTTCCTGTTGTTAATACACACATTAGTTTTATTTATTATTTATTATGTGATCATTCTTTTCTAATTAACTTGTTATTATTAATTAATTGGCTTTTTTATTGCTAAAATTGATTGATTAATTGTAATTCATAAAAATAATATTAGATGTTTTTGTTTACTCTGATTGCGTTGTGAATTTGGAGCACAAATTCGATTTTGCTTTCGAACATTATTTGGACGCATAAATTATAAACCGATTTTGGAGCACATGGTGACAAACTCGACTCGCTTTATTTTATGTGCTGGCTGTCTCATTTCAACTACATTCGACAATTTCAAACCATATTTTATGTACACGTTAAAATACTTGATTCATATCAAGCATTTTCTTTAAATCAAATTAAAATACTTGATAACTATTCAAATACAATTTCAATAAAAGATGAAAAAGAGAGAGTTCCAAGTCTTTGGTTCACTCTCCCAATTGTTTGGGTCCGAGAAGTTTTTCTTAAGCTCGAACAATTGTCTTCTAAAAATGATAAACAAATTCAAATCTATTTTCCTAAACACTTAGATGAAAAAGAGAGAGCTCCAAGTCTTTGGTTAACTCTCCCGATTACTTAGGGTCCGAGAAGTCTTTTTTAAGCTTCGAGTAATTGTCATCCGATTAAAATACTCTAATTATATTAAACATCTTTCATAATATTAGATGAGAAAAGGAGAGAGCTCCAAGTCTTTGGTTCACTCTCCCGATTATTTGAGGTTCGAGAAGTCTTTCTTAAGCTTCGGGTAATCCTCATCTGTTAAAATTCATTAATCACATCCTATCTTTCAAACGCCATTCAAACAACTCCTTTTGCGATGAAAAAGGGAATGTTCCAAGTCTTTGGTTCTCTTTCCCGATTACTTGGGTCCGAGAAGTCTTTCTTAAGCTTCAAGTAATCGTCATCCCTTCAACTTATTCAAACCATACTCAATTCTATCTTCTCGCATTTGAGGTTGAAAAAGAGATAGCTCCAAGTCTTTGGTTCACTCTCCCGATTACTTAGGTCCGAGAAGTCTTTCTTAAGCTTCAAGTAGTCGTCACCTCTAGTTAAACATCCAATACATCTAACCAATCTCTTTTTCGCCCCGTGCGACCAATACCCTAAAACCTATTCAAATCTACCCTCTTTTCAAAACCAAAATACTTAACAAATTAAACTCTATTCCTCGCCCCGTGCGGCATACATTTCAAATAATCCTTTTACCGAGAACATTGTTTAGTCCCTTCTTCTGCGCATAGCAAACTCGTGCTTCAGCCTCCCCTAGCGAGCAGACAAGCCAACGTTTAGCAATTAGAATGCGACCTAAACACTCGTTCGTCAAACACAAACCTTTTACCGTAGTTGGCCGAACTACGGCTGCTCTGATTCTTCATTCTCTTTCGAATGTAAGACACGTAGGCACAAGATTGCGATGATCTTTGCGAGCACATCCCCCTCTTTTTTCCTGTAGTCTCACGAACTACGAACGCTCTGATTTTCCACTTCTTACAAGTGAAGATACGTAGGCACATGAGCCCCAATCCTTGGCGAGCACCCTATCTTAAAACCAACCCTTTTCCCATTAGAAAGCAATTCCTTAGAAGATAAACAAGCGTATCTAATTTCTCTCATGAATTGAATCAAGAGGTTCCCGTTGAGTACAATGGACGTAGAGGGTGCTAATACCTTCCCTCTATGTAATCGACTCCCGAACCTAGAATATTGGTTGCGATGACCATGTTCTTGTCTCTTTAAAGGTTTTATTGATATTTTCCTATTCCATCCTTGGAATGAATAAAGTTCGGTGGCGACTCTATTTCGAACGTTTTTTTTTGCGTCCATCGCGAGGATCGTATTTTTTGAGGTACGACAAGGTGCTGCTGTTTTATCACTTGACATAAGTGCTTTGGATATACCTCATCAGTATGTGCAGGCCAAAGTGATTCATTAGGAACAAATTGTAGATTTAATTGGTGTTCATAAAAAGGATCTTTGAGACTTTTTAGGAAACTATAATATACTTGTTTCTACTGTTGTGAAGAAGATTCTGCAGGAGTGTTCAGCAGGGGGAGTTTGGTCAGCTAAGAGTCAAGTAAGTTGGATGTCATGACTGGATGTTGTAACATTGATCGTATGACATCAGGCACGCAATTTTAGTTTTCTGGTATTTCACCTGAGATATCTCAGGCTAAAATTCAGGAAACCTGTTATGGCTCCTTAGTCATCTCAGGCGAGATTCGAGTCAGGGTTGGACATAACATGAAGCAGCTGTGACCAAATTTGACAGCACCTTGAATTATGGAAAGTGGTTTAACTTGGTTAAACCTAAAGTTTGTTACTTGTGACTACCCCAAACCCAGTATGCATTACTATTTAAGGAGGAGCAGAAGCAAGGGAAATCAAACACTCACATCAAGAAAAACTTGAGTGTTAAATAAAGGTCTAGGGTTTGAGAGTCCTTTGTGTGTGTAAGTCACCCTTTGTATCTTTTGATACATTGTGGTAGACATATTTGTGAGTGAAGAGTGTTGCTCTTCACATTTGTTTTATGAGTGAAGAGTGTTGCTCTTCACGTGTGTTGTGTGAGTGAAGAAGTTTGGTTCTTCACGTGTGTCTTAGGATACTTGTGTGCCAAGCAATTGTATGCTGTATAATTGCTTTGGTTAGTGTGTATGAATTGCTGTGTTCATTGTCCTTGATTGAAGCTGTTAAGAAAAAACAAGTATTATGACTTTGAAGAGTGTCTTCTAAAGTCTGTCTTTTGTATTGAATTGTATATCATTGTTGTGATTGAGGGGGAGTGAGTGGGTATACTCTTGTATAGTGGTCTCTAGGCAGAAAATGCATTGGGTAGAGATTAAGTGAGGAGTTGTAAACGGGGGAGTTTAGCTCTGATTTGATTCTGCTAATAGTGGATTTCCTTCCTGGCTTGGTAGCCCCCCAGATGTAGGTGTGGTTGACACTGAACTGGGTGAACAATTACTTGTGTTATTTATCTTTCAGCATTTACAATTCTGCATAATTTAAATGGTTAGATAAATAGTCTGTCAGCCTGCTGATGTTACAACAGACGTCATGACATTGGTACAATTTAAAGAAATTTAAATTGGTCATGATCTGTCCTCGTCCTTGTTTAAGCAGAGATCAATGTTCTTTGGACATCTGAGATCTGCATACCGGAATTTCAATTGGTATCAGAGCAGGCATCCTGTCTGTTCTGGATGAGATCCTAGGAGATGCTTTCTAGTGGTTTAAACAAGGAGAAGTTGTAGCTGTCTTGTTGATCTTGCTAAATGTTTGGGCTGATGAAGAATTTTGTGTATCTGGTGTTGTGCCCTCTGATATAGGAGTTTCTACAACAACTGCAGGAGGAGTGACTACTTCTGTATGTTGTCCTATAAGATGTTTTGACATCTTGTTTAAGGGCATGTTGAAGATGTTCTTTTGGTGGTTCCGCTGCATATCTTTCTGAGGGATGAACTCTGGTAGTCCTGTTACTCTTAAAGATATCAACGCTCTAGTCATTCCAACGTCGGGAGCAATGGAATGAAGAGAGTTGTTTGTTGATATATGTTATACTGGATGGTGATTTTCACCATATATAATTTGCAAGAGCTCTATTAGCAAGAGGAAGTCAGAGGCAGGTTGAGTCAAGGGTGTCATCCTTGATGTGTCAACATCAGAGATACTTATGGTATTACTGAAGTGTAAATATCTATCAGATGGTCTTCTCGACAAGTTATATGGATTTAAGATCAATCTCTATTTGTGGAATGCACAAGTATTTAATTAATTATCCATAATGTTCAACATTGTCAAAGTTTTGTTGGTTCATTAGGTGGATGATCAAAGTTTGACTTCTGGAAGAAGGATCCCTTTTATTGCTCAAAGCATCTGGCCCCTGATTTGGTTGGTCTTCTTCAAGAATTTGATGTTCAACCAGATGTTAAAACATTTCATCAACAGAGATTGTGCAGAATTCTGTTGACTCAAGGTATAAATCACTAACTCAAAGGAGATATAACTGGATCTGTATTTGTTCTAGTAAGGTTCTTGGCAAGAAACTAAGGATAGAATAAGTGAAGATTATTACATTTCACTTAGATCTGTTTAGGAGTATTGGAGTGCAGCAAGTGTGTTCTAGTAGAAGCATCTAATATTTATATATAAAGTTTCCTGGCAAGAAACTTGACTAGAAGATGGTGTTGATAATAACACTGCTTAGGTCAGTTTATTTCTGATCTAATTGCATAGGTACATGTGACCTTGCACATCTTGGGGGACAAGGATAAGTGGCAGTTATTCTTGATTTCCTAAAGAAGTCTCTACTTAAGGAAATCGGGAATCCTTGTGTATAGATTTCTTTTGTGACCCTTCCTCATTGGAGAATCAAGCCTTGGCACGTTTGGTTTTTCCTAAGAGGAGTTCCTGAAGCAAATGCATTTCAAGCAATGTGATGTGGTCCAATAAAGCAAAATGGAGGTCGTTGTCTCAAACTCAAGTCTATGTACTCCTTCTGATAGAGTGATGAAGTTATTTTAAGTGGCAGAATGAAAGCCTGACCTCCCCAACAGGATGTCCTATCAGATGTTCTGACATCAAGCAAACTTCAGGACATGAATTGATGGCATGGCACATCATTGTAGGATAGGAAGATCAAGATTGCTTAGACTTTCTAGAGCTCTGAAAGATGCTGAGTAACACAACAATGGCATTTGGTTATTTAAGCATTGTGCTTTTAAAAATTACTCTTGTGCAGAAGGGTAGTTGTTTGAAGATTAAAAGAGGTTCTGGTTCTGTTCATACATTGGAGGTTGTGGTAGAAGACCTAAGTTGCTTATGGAAGATTACCTTCCTTTGGAGATGTATTTGATCAAGCTGGTGGAGTTGTGCTCTCTGAAGATCCTCAGATTGGATTACTGCTCAAATAGTAAGTCCAAGTGGTTAATGTATGATGTCTGTCAGAACATCACTTTGTTTGCTGGACTTGAAGATCTGTTGTGAAACTGGTGATTCACAGTCTGACTAAGAAGTACTCTATCTTGTCATACGGGAGAATGATGAGGTAAAGGGACTGTCTTGGAGTATGATGTGAGAGTATTGTACAAGACTGGAGTGGCTCATTGCATGAAAATCTGGACTCATGAATGAATATTCACCAGTTAAACCAGAAATGTTCTTACTTATCATATGGGAGAATGATGAGGAAAGAATGTCTTGGATTATGAGGTTCTTATCTTGTTCAAGTCAGAAGTCTTGAGGGGGAGTGGTAACTCCAGAAAGAAGTGGAGCAGTTTGGTACCTTCTCACTGGATGAGCATGAGGTTGGTCTTGAGATACTGTGGTGATCTTGGAGCAGCTTTTATAGAAGATAGGGGGAGAGCTTCTATCTGATGGGGGTACTAGTTGCTTGTGGTTCAAGCAGTAAGTGAATGCGCTCAACAGGTGTGTTGAACAAAGAGTGAGCTCTTGAAGACATGAAGATGAGTCTTGTGTTTTCCATTCATGTGCTTCTGGAAAAAGAGTTCTAGTTATCCTTGATATGGGGAGTTATACTTCTAGGATCTGTTGCTACAATAGTACAGTTATTCCTCAAGGTTGTTTGTGGTTTCAAGAAGTTTGTGTTAGAACACAGATTGGTTCTTAATAATAACTCTTTGTTTTGATGATAACTGTTAGGATATTTTATATTTAAGAATTATATACTCTAAAAGTTGTTTGAGAGTTTTACTGCAGATTGAAATGAAATTAACTCTCTAGAAGCAAATCTGAATTGTATACAAGAAGTTATCTTGACTCTGAAGCGCCAGATGCACTCATTAGAAGATTCTGATTGCTGTTTACAGAAGATCCTGAGCGTAGTCTCCAGAAGGATCTGAAGCAAAAAGCTCCAGAAGATTCTGAAGCTAGTCAGAAGCATCTGAAGCAAGAAGCTCCAGAAGATTCTGAAGCTAGTCAGAAGCATCTGAAGCAAAGAAGAATATTGTATGAAGAGTTTCTCAAAGCATAATTCTACAGAAGTTTATGAAAGTACTAACGCTGCCAAGTACTGAAGTTCTGTGTCAAATATGCTCTGATGATCAACACGCTGAAAGCACACATGCTGCAGAAGACTCTGATACAGCAAAGTTCTGAACATCATTAGAAGACTCTGACTCAATCAGATTCTGAAGAACTTGCTGAAAACTGAAGAAGAAATATTCAAAGATTATATCCGTTGGAGTAAATCAAACGTCTCTTTCCTCATTTGTGCTAGACACAAGAACACAGACAAAAGGATTTTTCTATGCTATCTACTTCTAGGAAAGGTCACTTGATGTGAAGACAAAAAGGCTCAGACCTTTTTGGGACTCTCTTCTCAACGCTCAGCATCCTTGGATCAGCTGCCTATAAAAGGAAGACTCCACCAAATTCTTCAGTGACACATTTTTGCTGAAAAGAAATCATAATATTCTAAGCTCTCATTCTTTCATATTCTTCTTAGAATTTCTTGTACTTAAACTTAAGAGAAAAATCACTGTTGTGATAAAAGCTTTATAGAAGCATTAATACTCTTGTATTTGATTTACATTGATTGTAAAGGTTTTCCTTAAGAGGATTTAGATGGAATCAGTAGCTCTTGAGAAGACTAAGAACAGTTGTTCTTAGGTGTTACTATTGTAATCTGTTTGATTAAATAGTGGATTAAGTCCTTGTTGAGAAAGGCAAATCACTCTAGGAAGGGTGGACTGGAGTAGTTGATTTCAACGAACCAGGATAAAAATAATTGTGTTATTATTTTTTAAGTCTTAATCTTTCATACTTATTCAACCCCCCTTCTAAGTATTATCTCACCTTCAGTTGGCATCAGAGCTCTGATTCTGTGTGTGCTACCACTTAACAGTGTCAGTAAAGATCCAGAGAGAAATACTTTGATATATATTTATTTGTTACAATGGCTGATAATTCAATATCCAATATTAACAATAAATATGAAGAAAGGGACAGGATCAGCACCAAACCCCCTATGTTTGATGGGGAGAAATTTGACTACTGGAAAGACAAAATTGAGAGTTTTTCCTAGGATATGATGCTGATCTATGGGATCTAGTCATAGATGGATATGTCCATCCCACAGATGGGAATGGCAAGAAGATTGACAGAAAATCTATGACAGATGCTCAGAAGAAAGACTTTAGAAATCATCACAAAGCCAGGACTATATTATTGAATGCAATTTCACATACTGAGTATGAAAAAATTACAAACATGGAAACTGCTTTTGATATGTTTGAATCCCTAAAAATTACTCATGAGGGAAATTCTCAAGTTAAGGAGACAAAAGCTCTGGCTCTGATCCAAAAGTATGAGGCCGTCAAAATGGAAGACTCTGAATCTGTTGAAGCCATGTTCTCCAGATTTCAGATACTCACAGCTGGGCTGAAAGTTCTGGACAAGGGATACTCTACATCAGATCATGTAAAGAAAATCATCAGAAGTCTGCCTACTAGATGGAGACCAATGGTGACTGCCTTGAAGATGGCTAAAGATCTGAACAAGATCTCTCTATAAGAACTCATCAGCTCACTGAGGAGCCATGAGATTGAGCTTGAGGAAGATGAACCTCTGAAGAAAGAAAAAGGTAAATCTGTTGCATTAAAATCTAACAAAACTGCTAAAGCTTTGCAGGTTATTCAAGAAAGCTCTGAAGAATCTTCTTCTGAAGAAGAAGATGAGTTATCCATGTTGTCCAGAAGGATCAACAGACTCTGGAAGCACAAGGGAAAGAAGTTCAACAACTTCAGAAGATCTGATAATAGAAAGGAATCTTCTGGACACAGAAGACTGCCAAGAAAGAAGTTGTGTGCTATGAGTGCAAAGAACCTGGGCATTACAAGAATGATTGCCCCAAACTTCAGAAAGAAAAACCCAAGAAGAAGTTTAACAAAAAGAAGAAGGTTTTGATGGCAACATGGGATGACTCAGATGAATCTGAATCATCTTCTAAATCAGAAGAAGAATGTGCTAATGTTGCACTGATGGCCAGCACAGAGGATCAAGAGGAAGGTACCTCAGGATATGAATCAGATTCTGAATCTGATGATGACGCAGAAGAGGTAATGGCTAAACTTACCAAAGAAGAACTTATAAAAGTTTTAACAGAAGTTCTTAAAATTTATAACAATATCAAACTCAAATACAAGAAGCTGAAAAGCAATCTTGAATCTGAGATTGATCTTCTGAAAACAGAACTTGTTGAACAAAAAGAAATTAATCTGAAAATCAAAAATGACTTTGAAATAACTCAACAAGAATCTGAATCTGAGACTAAGTCATGTGAAAACATTTTAGAAAAATATGACTCTAGCTTTCAGAAATTTCTTACTAAGAGCATAGATAGAAGCAAGATGGCTTCCATGATCTATGGTGTTAGTGGAAACAACAGAAGAGGAATTGGATATGAATCTTCATCTGGAAACAATCCAAAACCTATTGACAAACTTTTCATCAAGAAGACACCTTTGTATTCTCAATTTAAATTTGGTCACTTAAATGACATTAAACACACAAGCTCTGAGAAGAATACTTATGTGTTTAAACCCAAGGCAAGTCAGAATAAACATTATGTTGAAAAACAGAAGTTTAGACAAACCTACAAACCAACTAACCCCAAAGGAACCAAGAAGATCTGGGTACTAAAAAACAAAATAATTCGTGTTGCAGATGTTCTTAGCAGCAAGGTCAGGACACCAATCATGGTACCTGGACTCTGGATGCTCACGACACATGACAGGAGAAAAGTCTATGTTCCAAAGCCTGGAACTTAGATCTGGAGGTGACGTGAAGTTTGGAGGGAACCAAAAGGGCAAGATCATTGGATCTATCACTATTGGAAATGGTAAACTTCCCTCTATTACTAATGTTTTACTTGTTGAAGGGTTAAAGCATAACTTATTATCCATAAGTCAATTAAGTGACAATGGTTATGATATTACCTTTAATAAAAAATGTTGTAAAACTATTAGTCAAAAGGATGGCTCTATCCTATTTAGTGGTAAGAGGAAAAACAACATTTATAAAATAAATCTTTCAGAACTTAAAGTTCAAAATGTTAAATGCCTCTTGTCTGTTAATGAAGAGCAATGGGTCTGGCACAAAAGATTGGGCCATATTAATATGAGACGTATATCTCAGATTAATAATCTTAATCTTGTTAGAGGACTCCCTAATCTGAAGTTCACTTCAGATGCTTTTTGTGAAGCATGCCAGAAAGGGAAGTTTTCAAAAACATCTTTCAAATCAAAAAATGGTGTTTCTACTTCTAAACCACTAGAATTACTTCATATTGATCTGTTTGGACCAGTGAAAACTGCATCCATCATAGGCAAGAAGTATGGATTAGTCATTGTTGATGACTTTAGTAGATGGACATGGGTAAAGTTCTTAAAACACAAGGATGAGTCACATTCTGTGTTCTTTAACTTCTGCAAGCAAGTCCAGAATGAAAAGAATTTCAAAATTATAAAAGTCAGAAGTGATCATGGTGGTGAATTTGAAAATAAATATTTTGAAAAATATTTTTTTGAAAATGGCATTGCTCATGATTTTTCCTGTCCTAGAACTCCACAACAGAATGGGGTTGTAGAGAGGAAAAACAGAACTTTGCAAGAAATGGCCAGAACCATGATCAATGAGACAAATCTGGCAAAACATTTTTGGGTAGAAGCAATCAACACAGCTTGTTACATTCAGAACAGAGTGTCTGTTAGACCTCTTCTGAAGAAGACTCCTTATGAACTGTGGAAGAAAAAAAAGCCCAACATTTCATATTTTCATCCTTTTGGATGTATTTGCTATATGTTAAACACTAAGGAAAATCTGAGCAAGTTTGATTCCAAAGCACAGAAGTGTTTCATGCTTGGATATTCTGAACGCTTTAAAGGCTACAGAGTATACAACACTGAGACACAGATTGTGGAAGAATCCATTCATGTCAGATTTGATGATAAGCTTGGCTCTGAAAAGCCAAAGCAGGTTGATAACTCTGTAGATAGGGAAGTAGTCTTTATTGACTCTGAAGTTCCAGAAGCAGACAAAATTCAAGTGAAGGAACCAGAAGCAACTCCAGATGCTACTCCTTTAACTTCTCAGATGAATAATCTAAACATTTCTGAAGAATCAACTATTAGAGGATCATCATCCAGAATTAAAGCTTCTCATCCAGAGGATGTCATTATTGGAAAGAAGGATGATCCCATTAGAACAAGATCCTTTCTAAGATCATCTGAAGCATCTCTATTTGGACTAGTGTCAGAAATTGAACCATCTTCTGTAGATGAAGCTCTGCAAGACAATGATTAGATTATTGCCATGCAAGAAGAGCTAAATCAATTCAGCAGAAATGATGTATGGGATCTAGTTCAAAGACCTCAAGGATTCAATATAATTGGTACAAAATGGGTCTTCAGAAATAAGCTAAATGAGAAAGGAGAAGTTGAGAGGAATAAGGCAAGGCTGGTTGCTCAAGGGTACAGTCATCAAGAAGGTATTGATTACACTGAGACATATGCTCCAGCGGCAAGGTTAGAATCTATACGCCTTCTTATTTCATTTGCTGCACAAAATAACATCACTCTGTATCAGATGGATGTTAAAAGTGCCTTTCTTAATGGTATTATAGAAGAAGAAGTGTATGTCCACCAACCTCCTGGTTTTGAAAATGAAAAATTTCCAGATCATGTTTTCAAATTAAAGAAATCTCTATTCGGTTTAAAACAAGCTCCCAGAGCTTGGTATGAGAGATTGAGCAATTTTCTTCTGGAGAAGAATTTCATCAGAGGCAAAGTGGATACAACACTCTTTTGTAAAACAATTAAGAAAGATCTTCTAATTTGCCAAATTTATGTAGATGATATTATTTTTGGATCAACAAATATTATGCTTGGAAAGGAGTTTGCTACATGTATGCATGCAGAATTTGAAATGAGCATGATGGGAGAACTCAGATTCTTTCTAGGAATCCAAGTTAATCAAACTCCAGAGTGCACCTACATACATCAGACAAAGTATGTTAAAGAACTTCTGAAGAAATTCAACATGTCTGACAGTAAGCTGGCAAAGACTCCAATGCATCCTACTAGCTCACTTGGCAAGGAAGAGGTAAGTAAGAAAGTAGACCAGAAGCTCTACAGAGGTATGATTGGCTCTCTTCTTTATCTTACTGCTTCTAGACCTGACATATTATTCAGTGTTTGTCTGTGTGCTAGATTCCAATCAGATCCTAGAGAATCACACTTGACAGCTGTCAAGAGGATTCTAAGGTATCTGAAAGGTACTGCTAATGTGGGTTTGTGTTACAGAAAATCTGATGATTTCAAATTAGTTGGATTCTGTGATGCTGACTACGCTGGAGACAGAGTGGAAAGAAAAAGTACTTCTGGAAGTTGTCAATTTCTAGGAAGAAATCTAATCTCCTGGTACAGCAAGAAGCAACCCACAATTGCACTTTCAACCACAGAGGCTGAATACATTGTTGCTGCTGGATGTAGCACGCAGATGCTCTGGATGAAGAGTCAACTAGAAGATTATCAAATTTTTGAAAGTAACATTTCTATCTTTTGTGATAATACTTCTGCTATATGTTTGTCCAAGAATCCCATTTTACATTCTAAGGCAAAACATATAGAAATTAAGCATCATTTCATCAGAGACTATGTTCAGAAGGGAATCATAAATTTAGCCTTTGTTGATACAGATCATCAATGGGCAGATATTTTTACAAAACCCCTTGTTGAAGATAGATTCAATTTTATTCTGAAAAATATTGGTATGGATTTTTGTCCAGAATGATATTTATCATAAGCAAATTTTTACAGATGCAAAAATGCTTAATGCTCTGAAGTATTTCTTTTGATTGTTTATTTTATTCTGATCAATATTTCTTTTGTGAACCTCTGAACTAACAATCTTTAGAAGATCAGAACGTTGGCTAACGTTTCATTTCTTAAGAGAATTCAGAACAACATGTAAGTAAACACGTGTCACACCAAATCTGAAGAGGTGGCGTGTACATAACTGAAGAGACGTTTGAGGTGAAGTTTGAATAGTGAGAATCTTGGTTTTCCCCCCCAAAATTGTCAGAAGCAATTAATGCTTTGAAATGATTATTATTTTCTTCATTTAATGCTTGTTCAAACGTGCATATTTTTACTGTTGATTTGCCTAAGTGTCTTAGTATATATACTTGACTTGTATTCACTTTCACACTTTTCACACTCAGAAATTACATGCGTTTTCATCTCCTCTTTTCTCTGCATAAAAACCCTATACCTAAGCGTTTGACAAAGCATTCTTCAATGGCAACTTCATCATCAACAGCTGCTCAATTCCAATCTTCTATGGCTGCTGTAACTTCAGAAAACTTGGGTGTTGCTCCCTATTCTCCTCCCAAAAGAACACTTCTAACGCCTATTGATAAATTGGAAGTTCTATGTGAATCTATGGTTGAGTTTGATTCTCTGGCAGAAAATGGGTTTGAGTTTTGTTCCATCATAGGAGCTCAAGGATGGGTTAAGTACTTTGATAGGCTCTTTGGACCAGTTTACCCTCTCCTTGTGAAAGAATTCTGGATCCATGCATCAGTTTATCCCAAGTTCATCTTATCTTCTGTGCTGGGAAAAGAAATTATTATCACAGAAGATCTGATAAGAAAATTAATAGGATATGAAGAAACAGATGGTGTTTCCCACTTGCCAGCTGGGCGTGTGGACATGGATGAGGTATATGAAGAAGTAATGACTGCTGGTCAAGCTTCTAACAAATTCAAAGATCTGAAGCCTGATTACAAGATCTGGGCCAAGATCTTCATGGGATGCATCCACCATAGGAAGTCAACCAATTCTCCAGACTATGTCAATAATGAACAACTCTATTTCATGTATTGCCTTAGTCAGAGCACCAAGGTAGATCTTCCATACATTCTGTTTATGCATATGTGGAACCATATCAATGCATCTAGAGAATATGTGAAAGAGAAAGGACAGAATATCAAAACTTGGATCCCCTTTGGAAGGTTGATCTCAGATCTTCTTACTGAGAATGGTTTAGTAACTGCTCTGTACGCTGCTGGAGTTACTGAGGAATTAGAATTTATAATGGGAAAGCCTCTGAATGCTAAAAGTCTTCTGAGACTCAAAATTTTTGATGAACTCACAACAGCTCCCAAGAAGCTAAATATGTCAGAATTGAATAAGAGGGTTCCTGTAGATGACTTTCCTTTATTCTTTGCTGAAGAGCCCAGACATATAGTGGTTATGTATATTGATGAATGCAAGAAGGAAGGAAAACCTGTTCCTGCTAATGTGATTCAGCTGGCTAGACAACCATTACCAGATGCAGGAGAAGAAGAAGCACAACTCCAGAGGAAAAGGACTCAGTCTGTAGAAGAATCTGCACCTGTTCAGAAGAAGGTCAAGATTGCTGAGAAGCCCAAGAAGCTCTTGAAGAGAAAAGATTCTGAAGAAGCTGCTTCTGTACCTGCCAAGAGGATCAAAGTAAAAGGTACTAAATCTTCTGTATCTTTTGCAAAACTTTTTATTAATGATTCTAATGTTAAGTCTGTTCCAGAACCACTTTCTACACAAACCATTTCTGTTACTGCTCCCAGTTCTATTTTTCCACAAAAACAAACACCTGTTCCAACACAAACAACAACACCAACCGTTTCTGTACCAAAACCATCTCAACCCAAAATTCATATCAAACACTTTGTTCTACGACCTCAACCATCAGATCAACAACCATCAGAACAACAACCATCAGATCAACAACTCTCAGAATAACAACCATCAGAACATCTTCCACAACAATCTGTTCAACAACAATCATCTGAACATCCAGAGAACCAACCAAAAGACTCTCAACCAGAAAAAGCCTCTGACAATCCATCATCAAATAATCCACCTTCTGAACCCATTGCACCTGTTACTTCTGAACCTACAAAAGTAGCTTCTGCTCCTGTTTCATCAGAACCACCATCCAAACCATCTGAAATTCATTCAGAACCTACCAATACTTCTGAACCTCACATCCCTGAGACAGAAGTTCTTGATGTCACACCACTAAAAATGGTGTTTCAAGTATCTTCTACCTCTTGTACACCAACCACATCCTCCAACTCCTCAGAATCAGAAATCCACCCAGATTTTCTAATCTCTCCATCTGACAAATACTCTGAGATAAACCAAGCTGAACCTACCATACCTTCTAAAACTCCCATTCCAGATCCTATTCCTCCACCTGCACCATCATTTGAGATATTTATCCCCAATCCCAATCCAACATCTTCTATATCTTGTGCCCAAGTTTCTTCTCTTTTTCATAATCTATCTTATGGTTTTAAACTGAAAGATTTTTATGACAGAGTTGAACCTTTTGAACCCATCAATCCTCTGAAACCAAAATCCACAATGATCCTTCCATCTGTGATTCTTGATTACTTAAAATCTATGACAGATGTAGAACCTTTAGCAACCATATCACATTCTGCAAAATCTGATAAAGCTGTTGTTTCAGCTCTGCAAATTGCATCTGATAACACTGTTGCATCTGTTGAACCACCAAAATCTGCTTTCAAACCCTACTCAAATGCACCTTTCGATGTAGTTACCCCTCACAGAAGAGCAAAACCTCATTTGCTTAATGCTTTAGTCAGATCTAAAGAAAAAGCTCCTGAGATACCCTTCATTCCATATTATCCTCCTCCTCTGATTTCTATCCAAAAATCACTTTTTCCACCAACTCCCCAACTTAAACCTATAAATCTGGAAACCTTGTTACGACCACAGCCCAGACTTAATATTGATCATTTATTTCAAACATTTTTGCAAGAAATACAGATGTATTTAGGTACTGTTCAGAAGAAATGCTCAGAAACAATGGATGCCAAAGAATCTGACATCATCTGGAACGGATTCATCAACAGATTCAACACTGTAGCTTCAAATCTGAAGAACGTCTGTTCTGATGATGCAAAGCTCAGAGCTGCAAGGACTCTATTCTGGACTGTCAACAAAACTGAACCTCTGCTTCGTTTAGATGCTCCTCCACCATCAATAGAATATACTGATAATGCATTGGCTATGACTCTGGTAGACCCTTCTCCAGGATCTACAGAACCAATGGAAATTGACTCTGTTCAGGCTACAGAACCTCCTCATAATTCTTCATCTGAGATAAAGCAAGAACATCCAGATTTTGAAGATAAGACTGCTGCTCTGGAAGTTGGACAGTCAGAGATAAAATCCTGGATGGCTAAGCAGGATAAGAAGTCTGAGGATATGACAGAATGGATGTCAAAGCAAGATGAAAAGAAAGAAACTATGACTAAGTGGATGTCCAAGCAAGAGCAATCCTCCTCTGAGATTACAGATCTATTGAAGATGCTTTTGTCCAAACACTCTTAGATTTTTTTTTCATTCTAATGTTTTTGCATCTGTTGTTTGCATCTGTACCTTATTGCTATATCTTCTGATGTTTGCCTATGTACTCTTGATCTGATCTTTTGAATGAATCAATGTTTTCTCCATTGAATTATCTTATTTACTGTTTCCTTTTATTTATCTTTTTAAAAGTTTTTACTTTTTGCTTATGACAAAAAAGGGGGAGAAAATATAGATCTGAACTGTTTAATATAACTTCACCAGAATGAATCTTCAGACATATCTATTCTATCTAAAATTTAATTTGACTATTTCAGAACATTTGATAAGTACACTATATAAAAGAAACTCCGAGTCTCTCAGATCATTTGTCTATTATCAAACTTGGAATCTTATATCTGCAAGACATTCTGACCTTCAAATGTTATAAGAACAAACAAGATCTAACTCTGAAGATTACTCAAGACAAAAGGGAAGTTTCTATTCCTTTTTGTATTTAACTCAGGGGGAGATTCATCATCTCAGGGGGAGTTATAATTCTATATGTTCAGTTAAATAAAATTTCTGATACTTTTTGTCATCATCAAAAAGGGGGAGATTGTTAGAACACATATTGGTTCTTAATAATAACTCTTTGTTTTGATGATAACTGTTAGGAATTTTTATATTTAAGAATTATATACTCTAAAAGTTGTTTGAGAATTTTACTGCAGATTGAAATGAAATTAACTCTCTAGAAACAAATCTGAATTGTATACAAGAAGTTATCTTGACTCTGAAGCGCCAGATGCACTCATTAGAAGATTCTGATTGCTGTTTACAGAAGATCCTGAGCATAGTCTCCAGAAGGATCTAAAGCAAAAAGCTCCAGAAGATTCTGAAGCTAGCCAGAAGCATCTGAAGCAAGAAGCTCCAGAAGATTCTGAAGCTAGTCAGAAGCATCTGAAGCAAAGAAGAATATTGTATGAAGAGTTTCTCAAAGCATAATTCTACAGAAGTTTCTGAAAGTACTAACGCTGCCAAGTACTGAAGTTCTGTGTCAAATATGCTCTGATGATCAACACGCTGAAAGCACACATGCTGCAGAAGACTCTGATACAGCAAAGTTCTGAACATCATTAGAAGACTCTGACTCAATCAGATTCTGAAGAACTTGCTGAAAACTGAAGAAGAAATATTCAAAGATTATATCCGTTGGAGTAAATCAAACGTCTCTTTCCTCATTTGTGCTAGACACAAGAACACAGACAAAAAGGATTTTTCTGTGCTATCTACTTCTAGGAAAGGTCACTTAATGTGAAGACAAAAAGGCTTAGACCTTTTTGGGACTCTCTTCTCAACGCTCAGCATCCTTAGATCAGCTGCCTATAAAAGGAAGACTCCGCCAAATTCTTCAGTGACACATTTTTGCTGAAAATAAATCATAATATTCTAAGCTCTCATTCTTTCATATTCTTCTTAGAATTTCTTGTACTTAAACTTAAGAGAAAAATCACTGTTGTGATAAAAGCTTTATAGAAGCATTAATACTCTTGTATTTGATTTACATTGATTGTAAAGGTTTTCCTTAAGAGGATTCAGTTGGAATCAGTAGCTCTTGAGAAGACTAAGAACAGTTGTTCTTAGGTGTTACTATTGTAATCTATTTGATTAAATAGTGGATTAAGTCCTTGTTGAGAAAGGCAAATCACTCTAGGAAGGGTGGACTGGAGTAGTTGATTTCAACGAACCAGGATAAAAATAATTGTGTTATTATTTTTTAAGTCTTAATCTTTCATACTTATTCAACCCCGCTTCTAAGTATTATCTCACCTTCAGTTTGTGATTGTATGTCTCTAGGGAGATGGAATGTCATACCAGATGTTGTGACAGTATGTTGCTGCTCTAGCTCATGGTGAACCTGACAGTGTTGGGTATCAATGGATCAAATCAGATTTTTGGGCCTATATCCAAGTGTTTTGTCTTGTTTGGCAGGTGAAGATGAAGATCAAGGGGTGTAAAGTTGCAATGATTCTTCATGTGTTCTCTCGTTTAGGGGGAGTGCTGATTATGCATGACAGGGGGAGTTGTGTACCTGTCTGATGTGTAGCTGCATTACTTGTACTCCTTATGAATGACCTAGGAAACAACGTTGGTTTTTGTCTGGGAGAATTTATTTTTCTCTGCAGAATATTTTTGTGTCTCAAATTGGGGATTTAAAAGCAATTGTTACTTGTGGCAAGTAGTTAATTGATTATCCTTTAATTGGTGATGTCAAAAGTGTTACTTCTGAAGGTGCAGCTTTAGACAAGGCAAGAACTCAAGATTCAAGATTGATTCAGGGTGTACTCTCAAGGAGCCACGGTTCAGGACTGATTTTACACTGGCTGAGTGAGTTAAGCAAAGAGGTTAAGTCATTGCCCATGATTATTGGTGTTGTCCTTTTATAAGAGATCAAGATATTTTAGACTTGGACACCATGTGCAGTATGACAACTGAGTAGTATGTACATTTACTCTAATTTTTGTCAATTTTTGACTAAACTAAGGAGGAGTAAAGTGTTGGTATCTACTGCTGCTGATCTGATGTTGTTTTAGCCAAAATTTGCCAAAGGGGGAGATTGTTAGTTCCATGATTCGATGATATAGAATTTTCCATGGTTCTATGATTGGATAAATTTTGGTAAAACATGATTCTGCACTGATGTTAAGCCGGATGTTATAACATCTCTATCTGCTGTGGTGACAGAACTGTTGTGGAGTGTTTTAATGTGAATGTCATGCTGAATGTCGTGACATCCATCTGCTGTCATGACAGAACTGTTGTCATGTGTTTTTAATCACAATGTCATGACCAATATCATGACATCGCTGTCTGATACAGCAGAAGTTGTGGTAACAAAACTGATGTCATGTGTTTTAAACAGGATGTCATTACCAATGTCATGACATCACTGTCTGGTGCAGCAGGAGCTGATGATAGAACTGCTGTCATGGATGTCATACTGAATGTCATGACATCACTGTCTGGTACAGCAGGTGCTGCTGTTTTATCACTTGACAGAAGTGCTTTGGATATACCTCATCAGTATGTGCAGGCCAAAGTGATTCATTAGGAACAAAGTGCAGATTTAATTGGTGTTCATAAAAAGGATCTTTGAGACTTTTTAGGAAACTATAATATGCTTGTTTCTACTATTGTGAAGAAGATTTTGCAGGAGTGTTCAGCAGGGGGAGTTTGGTCAGCTAAGAGTCAAGTAAGTTGGATGTCATGACTGGATATTGTAACATTGATCGTATGACATCAGGTGCACAATTTTAGTTTTCTAGTATTTTACTTGAGATATCTCAGGCTAGAATTCAGGAAACCTGTTATGACTCCTTAGTTATCTCAGGCGAGATTCTAGTCAGGGCTGGACATAACATGAAGCAGTTGTGACCTAATTTGACAGCACCTTGAATTATGGAAAGTGGTTTAACTTGGTTAAACCTAAAGTTTGTTACTTGTGACCATCCCAAACCCAGTCTGCATTACTATTTAAGGAGGAGCAAAAGCAAGGGAAATCAAGAACTCACATCAAGAACAACTTGAGTGTAAAATAAAGGTCTAGGGTTTGAGAGTCCCTTGTGTGTGTAAGTCACCCTTTGTATCTTTTGATACTGTCGCAACTGCGAAAAACCACCGGCGGAAAAATAGAAGAGTCGCCATTTTCGTTATTTATCCCAAAGAGAGGGAAAGGAAACGATCGGAAAAACCTAAAGAAAAAGGGAAAGACAAGGTCATCGCAACCATGTCTGAATTCGGGAGTCGGTTACGCAAGGGGAAGGTATTAGCATCCTTCACGTCTGTCGTACTCGACAGGATCCATGCATTGTTGTCTATCTAAAAGGGTATGTTGAAACTATCTAGCTAAAGGCTTAAGGACAAAAGAAAAAGAAAAGAGAAATGACTCGGCAGAGCATCACCGCTATGTGCCTACGTACTCCCTCGTGCAATGGGAAAGTCAGAGTCAACGTAGTTCGACTAACTACGACTAAAGAAAAGGGGGGAAGGTTGCTCGCTAAGACATCGCGTCTTATGCTTACGTACTTTCATCTGGTATGAAAGATCAGAGCAAACGTAGTTCGGGCTAAACGGACCACAGGTTGATTCAAAAGTTTTTTAAGCCCGAGTAGGGTTAACAAATAGTTCTAGCAGTTGGTGTATGCAGCTCGGCTATTGGAGACTTAGGCGTTACCGTTTGCGATAGAACTAGGAGTTAACGACACTCTTTTATCTGAAAATATTTTCCTGATTAAGAACCCCAAAGGGTGAAAATGGTTTTTGTGCTTTTGTGTTTTTTAGAGAAGAAGTGTTTTGAATTAGAGTGTTCATAATGTATGTTGTAACAAAGTCTAAAACCTAGGATCAAATGCGTCGTATATCATCCTAAGGACGTATACTAAACACTCTAGGCAATTGAGAGGTGGCCCCTCAATCACCATTTCCCAAGTATAAGGATCATGGCACAACATTCATCATCCTTATTAAGTATGTTAAGATTGTTTGAAGATGAGAAGAGAAGAAGGCACACTAATGGGAGACTAATCAATCCTAAAAGTTATCATGCGAAGTGAACCTAAAATTGAGTTTGAAAAGGGGAACTACCTAATGTTATCATGCATGTGTAGAATCTTAATGTCTATCATAACCTCAAGAGGTTAGAGAACTTATGGGGAGCATGACAAAGAAAAGTAAAAGAAGAAGAAGAAGAAGAAGAATGCATATGCAAATGAAAGGATGCACACATAGAATGCACAAGTAGAATGATAGTGGGAGGAAAGTAGTGTGGGGTAGAAGCCACCACAAGCTCATCTCAACCAAGCATGCATATGGAAATGCAATAAAAGAAAAGAAGAAATATGCATCAAAAGCAAACAAACAAATGACAAAGACATAAAGAACAAGTCCTCATGGATTCATCACTTTAGGTAAGCCTCAAGTTCCTCCTAAGGTGGGACCAAGCTACTTAAACGATACTCCAAGGTCATTAGACAGAAGGGAGATGAAGAGAAGAGAGCTCAAAAGCAATATCAAAACAAATCAAGAAGAAATGCAAGCAAGAGCACAAAGGAAGCAAGCACACACCACTTAGGAGATCAAGTTGAAAACTCAAAAAGAAATGCATCAATCAACAAGCGATGAACATAATTTTAACCTAAAATGAACATACAACAAGCTCAACATGTCTAAAATGTGAAGCAAGAAGAGTTGAGAGTTTATTGGATCCACAAAGGTCATTTCCAATTCAAACTAGGTCATGCACTTGTGTGAGCTGTCCTATGAAATGACCTAACTTGCAAGTCATCTCAAAAATAGGAAAAAGGCTAAAAAAATTACCAAATAAAATACACAAAGAAGCTAAACATGTTGGAAAACAGAGGCCAAAAGATCAAGACAAATATCCTCTCAAAGCACCATCAAAAGAAACAATTCATTTAGATGTACCACTTTGAGATGGGGGAAACAAAGACAAAAAGAAGAGCCACAAAAGTCAACCCAAAAGTCAACAACCAGGGACAAAATGGTCCTCAAAAATTGATCAACTCATCATTGAGATGAGGATCAATTTTCAATCATTGAATCAAAAAGGAGGAAGAGAAATAAATGCAAGAGTAAACAAAGTCACAATTCAATTCAATTAAAACAACTCCAATATTTAATTTTTTTTAAATTGAAAATAAAACTAAAATAAAATGAAAATATCCAAAAAATATTAGACATCTCCAAGTTTATAAAAAATATTTTCAGTGAATTTTTAAAGTATTGGAGCTATTTTATTTGATTTAAATTATAAACAGAAAATTAAATAAAAATCAAAAGAAAATAAAAGAAAATGAAAAACAATTGGTGCAAATAGCAATCCAAATGAGTGCAAAATGAGACCGGGCCCAATCAGCGGGTGTGAACAGCAGGCGCATACAAGGCCCAAACAGAAAATCAAAATTAAAATAAAAACTCTGGTACTCATGTGTGGCACGGTCAACTATGGTGCATCATGGAATTCAATCTAGTACGCATGATCATAAAGTAATCACATCATGTGGCTGACAACTTGTTGTCATACCCTAAATTTGTCCTACCCATTTTTTTTATATTTTCACTCTTTTCGATCTTATTTTCTATTTTACGTTGTCTGCTTATTTCTTGTTATTTAGACACGTGTCTATTCCCAATTGGTCGATATTTTTAGAAATTTATCTTTATGACCAATTAAGGCGTGACACGTAGCCTAACAACCTTTTTGTGAGTATTATTTTCTTAAACTTTTTCTATTTTTATATATTACTAATAATATTTTTATTAATTACTTTTTCATTTTTTTTATATATATTTCTTTTAATATTTATTTAATGATTATTGTTAATATTTATGTTAATATATCAATTTAATTTTTACTTATTATATTTGTTAATATTTAATTGTTTTGTTAATATCTATTTGTTATTTAGTCATATTAATTAATATTGTAATTATTAGTTTATATTATTAGTCTTTGTTTATTACTAATTAATTGATTAATTGCTGAAGAAAAAAAAAAGAGAAAGTTGAAGTAGGAGTGAAGACCCATTGTATTAGGCCCATTAAGGAGAGTCACACGGTTAAAAGGAGGGAGGAGTAATTGATTGGGGAACCCTAATTTCTAATAATGTTCATGATCATCAAAAAAAGCAGTCGCAGCCCCTTCTCAAACCCTAAACGGCGCCGCCGCTCAAGCTCATTTCTCCTCCGACCACGACCTTCCGCCGTTTTCACTCATCATCACTCCAAACGAGACCCTATTGTACATCTTCTCTTCTCCTTGGAACCGACGCCGCCGTTAATCCTCAATCCCACCTCCGTTTTCACGCCACCACCCTCAATCGACGTTCGCCATCATCAAACCCTCACCTTCCTCATCTAATCGCCGATTCCCTTTTCCAAATACTACCACCATCGAATCTGAACCCCAGCCGCGAAAAGCAACCAAGCTATCACCTTCCTCATTTCTCCTCAATCCAACGCCACCATCGTGTTACCTCTAGTTTAAGCGAAACGACAACAATAACAGGGGAGACGATGTGACGAAAACAATGACGAGCTTCGAGCGAGCGACTCAACGTTTAGCCACCGACCTTCAACTCAACAGCCTTTCAGCTCACGACGTGAGGACATCATCTTCTTCATTTCAGTTTCAAACATTCTTGAGTCAACAGAAGTGGTTTAGAGATCCCGACCTATTGGCTGTAGCTGCAAAATTGGAAGGGCAAAATGGACATAGACAGCAGTTGTGACAACAACTATAATTTTCTCTTCAACAACCATAGTGATGTGCATTCAGCGACATTGTCAACAAATCGGTTGGTTATTTTGGATTGTTTGATTTTATGATGTTCTGGGTTGCTGTCTTTTAAAGGATTTATTGTTCAAAATTAGAATTTGTCTGACGTTTTGGTTATAGTTATAGTTTTTTATCTTCGATTTGGAAAGAGTTGGTGTTGATTTTCAGTGCATTTTCTTAACAATGTTTGTTCTGGTTTTGTTAGAAGTTTTTCTTGACAATATTGCGAATGTATTGAAAGGAGTATAGGTAATCATTGAGAAGTTTGAGTTGCTGAAACTCTATGCGTGGATACTGGTTCGAGGACGCCATATTGTTGTTTCTATTTGCAGGTTTCCGATGGTGCCGAGTTTAGCTCGTCATTCACAAGCTATTGTGGTTTATGTCCCTTAGATGTTCAAGCCTTTACAACCTTCAATGTCGTTGCACACCTCAGATTCGTCAAAAGATCAATAAAATCATCACCGCTTCCACATCGTAGGATCGAACTCTTTGGGTCTTGGTTTTGATATCAACTTCCATCATCCAACTTCATGAGCGTGGGCATGATTAGCTGCGGCTGTGACGATTCAAGCCTCTAAATCCAACGACTTGAACTCTGAGATATATATGCGGATCCAGCGGCCTGCAAGTGCGTTTGACATTTGACGACGGTAACGGTTATTCTCATGGTCATATTCTGGTTTTCGCGTATCGACGGTATAAGTGATATAAAATTAACACTCTGAAATTATTGTATAAAATTTGTATGCTTGAAACTTGTTCTCGGTTTTTTACAGTACTGTGCTTTATCGGTTTGATATGGAGCAACTGTTGTTAATTCATTCTAGTTAAAAGCCTGTTGTCTATCTGCCTGTCGATAGTTCAAATGGAACTTTGGGGTTGTTTTTGGTTCTACATGATCATTTGTGAGAAGGATGAGCTGTGTTAGAGGTTTGAATTGAACTTTGGGAAGTAACGCCGCTGCTTTGTTTCGGTCTTTTCGGTTAAGCATATAGCAGCTGTGCTTGAAGTTATTAGAAAAAGAAGTTAATTTGATATTGATTATCATTTTTTAATTTGATTATTTTAATTTTGTTAATAAATTTTAATTAACCTAATTATTTGAGCTAATCGAATAATTTAGATAATTAATTTTGATTAACATGATTAATTAATTAATTAAATTCAAATCATTTAACCCTTTTAATCAATTTTAATTAATTCAATTATTTGAGCACATTAGTTGTTAATCAAATAATTTTAATAAATAAATTAGATTAAATTAATTAAGTGATTCAATAATCTTTTCTCATTTTGACTTTGATAAATGAAATGGGCCAATACTGAAAGATTCATAAATTCAAGTCAATGTTGCTTGCGTGTACTTACTCTTGTATTACCTTATTCCCCATTCGATAACAAGGTACCCCTCTCCCTCCAAATGTAATAGTCATTTTCTTACTTATGCGTTAATGCTTCAAAATCATTTTTAGAATTAAATTCTCGATTTATCGAGTCATTTTCGCCCATGTAAGTCGAGTGCTTTCAAAGCCTCACCATCGACCTTTGATCACCATACACAATATTTTAAAGCTTAATCCTGGGCTTCCTTACAGTGACACCTATTTGATCAATTATTTCTAATTGGTCACTTAGAAGACTATCCCACTTTGCTAGTGCACACGTTTAAAATTTAAATTTAAACCTCGACTCACGTTGAGTACTTTTTCAAAGCAAATTAAATCTTTGAAGTCTAGCACTTCTTGGATTTTTGGAAGAACATTATTGAGGTGTACACTTTAAATAATATGTTGTTCTACTTTTCGTTTAGTACGCTATTTTGGACAAAAAAAATATCATAGGAATCTAGCATTCCTTGAAATTTCAAGTGAATAGTTCTCAAGGTACGCTCTTGAGTTGTTATTCACTAAATCTTTCGACTTTTTTCAAACTCAAACATTTTCCAACGCTCTCCTAAGTCGAGTGCTCGTACGCATTCGCAACCGACATTTTGCACACGCATCCACAACTCCTCGTGGTCTCGATATTAGGGGCACCCTTAGGGTCTAATATCGTTTCTCACAATCTAACCCTTGACACGTCGTCAAGTCGGTTCCATCTTCGACCAAATCCTCGACACGTCGTCGAGCTACTTCAAAACAACTTCCTTTTCGCCTCACATTCCATTTTTGATTCAATCTTTTCACAAACATTTTTTTTAAGCTTACGAAAGAGAGATATTCTTAGAATCTAGCATTCTTTGAATATTCGAATGAGTAACTTTCGAGGCACGCCCTTGAGTTGTTATTAGTTCATTCTTTCAATTTCAAAACATCCAACTCTTTATCTTCAACCTATTCAGTCAATTCCCAAAGAACTAAGTTCTTGGAATCTCGCATTCTTTGAATTCTTGAGTGACAAGCTCTTGGGTTGCTTGTCAGTCACTCTTTCGTCTCTAACTCAAACTTCAACCCTTTTCAAACTTCATCTTTTCGTGGTCGTTACCACGAACTACGATTACTCTGATTCTTCATTCTCGTCCAAATGTAAGATACGTAGGCACAAGATTGCGAGATCTTGGCGAGCTACCTTATATCCATCCTCCCATTTCCCCGTATCCTTTTCGTGGTTGTTACCACGAACTACGGACGCTCTGATTCTTTATTCATTCTTGGATATAAGATACGTAGGCACAAGATTGCGATGATCTTGGCAAGCACATTTCTATCTTCCTCCATTATTCCTTCCACACTTTCCCAACCTTTCCCGTAGTAGAACTACGATGCTCTGATTTCTCATTCTCGTCCGAATGAGCATACGTAGGCACAAGGGCCCCAATCCTTGGCGAGCACCCTATTCTCTAACCACCCATTTCTCCTTGCGTCTTTACCCATTAACCTACCAATTCTACCTTTATCAACGAGAAGAAAACAAGTAAACCTAAACAACACTCCCCACATTTACCTTAAGAGGTTCCCGTTGAGTACAACGGACGTGAGGGGTGCTAATACCTTCCCCTCGCGTAATCGACTCCCGAACCCGGAACTTGGTTGCGATAGCCCTGTTCCTATCCTTTTCGTTTTAAGAGGTTTTCTCGATATTTTCCTCTCCTGTTTATTCGGGAAAAATAAAGTTCGGTGGCGACTCTGTCGAACCGCATTTCTGCGCCTTTCACGCGAGGGTCGTTTCCCCGAAATGTCTCCGTGATTTTTCAAGGTGCGACAGCTGGCGACTCTGCTGGGGACATTTTCTCCATGCAAAGAGAGAGTCGAGCCTATCTTTTGGTTTGTGAGGAGTGTTTGTTTTTATTTGTTTCCTTCTTGTTTATGTATTTGTTCTCTTGTGGATTTTATTTGTGCTTGTTATCTCGGTTGCCTGTTGGTTCTTGGGATGACATCATGAGTAAAGCTCTACACCCGAGCTCTGGTAAAAGTAGAGAGAACACATAGTTTAGAATTGGTAGTCGAGTAGTGTTAGTCACGAAGGACTCGCTCCTTATGGGCCTAGCATGAAAGCTCCTCCAGAAGAGGCCTATTCGTAGATCTTGTTGTAATACAGCTAGCCTGTTGCACGATGTGATTCATGAAGGGTCCATGATTCTGGGAACCTTTGTTAGCACCAGTTCCGATATTGGTGGTCGTGTAGTGTTAGTCTCCAAGGACTCTCTCCTTGTGCGCCTAGCATGAGGACACCGCTCAAGAAAGATCTTATTGTCATTATCGTCGTAATACAGCCAGCCTGTTGCGTGACGCTAATACGACTAGTGTCCGTGATCCCGGGAACCAAACGTAGAAACCATCCCGTGAGTGGGTTCATGGGTAGAGTGTCTAGACCTTCCCGTATAGGGTTTACCTGTCAATTTCTTTGATCGGAACTTGTGGTTACTTATCTGTTATAGTTACCAGCCTCAAGAGTTGTTTGAATTGTGATCCTGTGATCCTGGATCTTGTATCTTGCATTGCATCTTGCATATTTTTGCATTGCATTTCATATGTTGTGCATTTTGCATTTCTAGTCCTTCAACGGAATCTTATGTCTTCGTTCCTTCCTCTCCAGTAAATCAAGCTGATTCCTCGACACCAGTACGCAACTAGAGCTAATACAAGACGAACGATGGAGCAGATTCAGCAAGAACAAGTTGCTATCAGAAAGGAGCTGGAATCCCTCAACAGAAAGATGGATCAGATCTTCGAAGCCCTCTCCATAACTGGAAAGGAATCAGAACAGCGAACCGCTCAACAACCGCGTCAGCAAAATCAACACAGAACGTGGAGGCCATATAGGGTATTTGATAGTCTACCAATGACATATGCAGATATCTTTGCTCAACTGATGGAGAAAAAGGCTATCGTTCCGAGAGATCTAGCTCCCCCAACTGTCCTTCCTGCTGATTACGACGCGAATGCTCATTGTGAGTTTCATAAGGGCGCTCCAGGTCACAACATTGAGAACTGCAGGTTTTTCAAGCACAAAATTCAAGACCTGGTTGACAAGGAAGCTCTCACCTTTGATGGGATGTATCTCAGTGCCATCAACGACCCGATGCCGCCAGCCAACTAGTGCCAACATCAGATCAAGTCCAGTCAAGTCCATTCTCTGAAGAAGGCCGTCATGCTGCCATTTAATCTTTTCCCATTTCTTATATTTTGTCTTTGTGTGTTTAAGTACTGTATGCTTTGAACAATTGCCATTCGTATCTGGTTTCATTAATGTATCGTTTATGCATGTTTTGAATTAGTTATGTCGTATTCACTCATTTTTCACTTATCACCGGCACATTTATTCACTCCACTCTATTCACTGTTGTTTAGCATGATTTGAGGGAGGATGATGAAAACGAGATACCCATAATTGCAAACCCGTATGCTTTCAGACAGAATCTCGTCAATGATGTACATGCATTGCTTCAATTCCCCTAAACACTGGAGATATAAGGAGTTAATCCCTAGTAAAACACTTCGAGCCTAGGAGTAGCAGTTTCCTTCGGATATTCAAACCCTTTATACTCAACCTGGGGCAGGGTAGTGTTCAGTTAATCCAACTTCGCACTCAAATCAACAAGCAAAATCTTGAAGACGACTGTTCATCAATGACCCATGACATAGCAGTCACAATCCTCCAACAAAATAAAAAAAAAAAATCAAAAGCCTGCTAAGTCAAACACCTCAGAGGGGACTTAGGAAAAATCAAGGCAATCCCGATGGATCTAACAAGCGAAATCAGTCCATGCAAAAGTTAGGGATCAAAAACAAAACCAAAGGAGGACCCCGAAACCCTCAACAAAAACAAAATAAGATTCAGTGGCCACCCAAATCAAAAGGGGCACTGACATCCAGCAAAATAAGGTGGCTGTCATTTCAAGCAAAACCTTGAATCATCAAGCTTACACCGTCAAGACAAATGCAGAATTAACTGAGCGTAGGACTGGAGATCATTAAGAAGAAGGGGTGGGTCCAAATCATACTTTGAGCCTAATATCCTTTGTTTCATAACCGCGAACAAGACCACGTTATAACCCTCGAAAGACCTAATTGAGGCGAGGTTTATTCTGAAAGCATACTTTTGCAAGGTTGCGTAACCTGACTCCTCACATATTTGCTAATCATCAATATTGGTGTCATTTTGCTTGCTATATCTTTCGCACCAATCAAATTAGCACAACGTATGGGCTAGCAGTCCATTCGTCTCACACTTTCACGACACCTCAATAAATGACACACTTTTTCAAAACTTACATTGAACTGCTGTCGTACCTCGAAAAATATGATCCTCGCGATGGACGCGGAAAATACTGTTCGAAACAGAGTCGCCACCGAACTTTATTCATTCCAAGGATGGAATAGGAAAATATCGATAAAACCTTTAAGGAGATAAGAACATGGTCATCGCAACCAATATTTTAGGTTCGGGAGTCGATTACATAGAGGGAAGGTATTAGCACCCTCTATGTCCGTTGTACTCAACGGGAACCTCTTGATTCGATTCGCGAGAGAAAGTTAACTATGTTTGTGTATCTTCTAAAGGGATTGCTTGCTAATAAGAAAAGGGGGTGATTACCAAGATAGGGTGCTCGCCAAGGATTGGGGCCCTTGTGCCTACGTATCTTCACTTATAAGAAGTGGAAAATCAGAGCATTCGTAGTTCGTGGGACTACGGGAAAAAGAGGGGATTGTGCTCGCCAAGATCATCGCGATCTTGTGCCTACGTATCTTACATTCGAAAGTGAATGAAGAATCAGAGCAGCCGTAGTTCGGCTTACGGTTTGCTAAAAGATTTGCGTTTGGAATGAACGAGAGTTTGGGTCGCATTCTAACTGCTAAACATCGGCTTGTCTACTCGCTAGGGGAGGCTGAAGCACAAGTTTGTTATGCGCGGAAGAAGGGACTAAACAATATTCTTGGTAAAAGGTATTATTCGAATGGTAGGTCGCGCGAGGGCGAGGGATAATGTTTGTAAGTATTGGGATATTTAACTAAAGGTGACGACTACTTGAAGCTCAAGAAAGACTTCTCAGACCCAAGTAATCGGGAGAGTGAACCAAAGACTTGGAGCTCTCTCTTTTTCAACCTCAAAGGTGAAAGGATAGAATTGAGTATGGTTTGAATAAGTTGAACAGATGACGATTACTTGAAGCTTAAGAAAGACTTCTCATACCCAAATAATCGAGAAAGTGAACCAAAGACTTGGAACACCTTCTTTTTCATCGTAAAAGGAATTGTTTGAGCTTCGAAAGATAGGATGTGATTAAGGTATTTTAACGGGTGAGGATTATTCGAAACTTAAGAAAGACTTCTCGTGCCTCAAATAATCGGGAGAGTGAACCAAAGACTTGGAGCTCTCTTCTTTTCTCATCTAATATTATGAAAGATATTTAATATGATTAGAGTGTATTAATCGGATGACGATTATTCAAAGCTCAAGAAAGACTTCTTGAATTTTAAATAATCGGGAAAGCAAGCCAAAGACTTGGAACACTCTCTTTTTCATCCGAGGTGTTTAGAAAAGGTTTGAATAAACTTATCGTTAGGAGGGTTTTTTAGAAGACAATTGTTCGAGCTTAAGAAAGACTCCTCGGACCCGAACAATTGGGAGAGAGAACCAAAGACTTGGGACTCTCTCTTTTTCATCTAATATTGGAATTGTGTTTAAATAATTGTTAAGAAAAATTGTTTGATATGAATCAAGGTTTGAAACGAGCGCGATTGAACTAATGGATAGGAGGTCCTATGGGTATAGGGTAAGGTCGATGGCGAGGCCAAAGCCCTCGACTTACAAGTAGAATAGGAAGATTTGATATAATCATGGGTTTAGGAAAAGTTAGAGGTTATGTGCATTTGTTTTGAATATACTTGACGTTGGATCAAGTTAGGAACGAATTTGATCTTAATTTTATATGTGAGGTGTGACAAGCGTCGTTGTACAAAGCCCAAGAGGAGGCTATAAGGTCGATGGCGATCGTAGAAACAATCGGCTTACATTGGGGTGTGAAAATGGGCTTGACATTAAGTCAAGATATTAGTTTTTTAAATCGGTTTTGAAAATGTGCACAACATAAATATAATTGAAATTTAATAATCAAGTATGCACAAACATCACACAAAAGGTCATAAATTAAATAAAGTGGGGAATAGGTTAATCAAGGCATGTTAACTTAGTTAATATCCTAGTTATCTAGATTTAGTAAAATAAAAGGATTCAAATTAATTTGCTTTAGATTATTTGGAATTTAAAGAAAAGATAAATTATTAAATAGAAAATAAAATTACGATTAATCATTTTTGCATTGTCTTAGAACTTAAAAGAAAAGCTAATTTTTTAAAATAAAAAAAAAACAGTTAATCAAATTAAAATCAATTATTTAATAATATTAATCATTAAATAAATTAATTATTATTAAATAAATTTTTTTAATAAAATTAATTAAAATAAATTTGAAGTTCTTTTAACAGAAAATTGATAAAATTATTGTGAAGCATTTATTTTTTATAAAATATATTAACTAAAGTAAAAATAATATTAATAAACGAAACAAATGGGTCTATCGTCCAGAGAGATTTTGGGAAGGGGATTCCCATCAAACCATGAACAGACACATGGGGAACATCACACTATCATCAAGGATTACTTTGAAAATGACAAAAAGTAAAAAAAAACCTAGAAACGGAAAACACAGACCAAAAGGCTCACTCTTCATTTTTCTCAGAACTCTCAATCACCCCTCAACTCGCCTGAATCCTAACCCGCCAGAGAAGATGGGGGTTGACGGCGACGCCCCCCTCTTCTTCATCCAAACTCCAAATTAAAACCTTAAACTCACACGAAAATGCATCCAGAGTCCAAATCCGGACTCGGTTTCTCCTAATTCGTCCTCAAAATCTCTAATCCCAAACTCAAACGAAACCCTAGACTCAACACAAAATGGCGGAAACCACTCAGAATAAAGGAGAAAAATGAGCTAAACCATACAAGAAACTCAAATCAGGCACCAATAGTTCAAAGAGGAGAAGAGAAATACCTGAATCGGAGCGAATCCGACCAGAAGCTTTCTCGGTGAAGGTAACTTTCTGACTCCTTTTTCGCTCTTTCTTCTTTTCAAGCTCAACGATTGATAGCCTTAGCATGAGGCCTCCAAACACCTCGAAGATGCGCTCGAAGTTAGGTTTTGTTGTATGAATTTTTTAGGTTTTTTTTCCTTCTCTTTCCGCCTCCCCTTGGAATGAACAGTATATCTCTTTTATAGGGGTGAAATTAGGGTTTTTCAAGAGCAAATCGTGTGAATTTCTGGGTGTACATTAGGTTGCTTTCTTGGTTGTGGGATGAAAATAGTACTATTTTGCTAATTGCAGCTTTTTTTGGAATTATCTGATTTTACCCCATAGTTTTTACCGTGCGAAAGCTGGGTTTTGACTGTGGTTACATTATTTTTGCACCACCTGTTGTGTTATACAACTTAAGCAAAATTTCTGAATTTGGATGTGAGTCGTTTTGTTCATAATCTGTTCTACTCATATTGTTAGAAGTCTTGACACTAATTGCTTGTTATTTGAAGGTAAACCCAAGGAGCTTTAACTTGCACAATGGACAACAAACATCAGCCTGACCATGGAAGAAGGCTAGACTTTCAAGGATACACGTGCAGGACGTGGGGTTATGTAAGTATTTCATCTGGTTCTCATAGAATAACTCGACGACTCTCGCTTTTGCTTGGATGACTCATGACTCTGTTTACATCTCTACAGGTGCTTATCCTTATTTGGTGCAGAGTGGTGTAGAAGTTTTGGCATGACTTCTCTAGTGGTACTTCACCTATTACTCACAGACAGTTACGCCGTTAAGGCTTCGCAACATGTTCTGCTGTTGTAATGATTCATAGGAAACCCACATTGAGATTCACCATCCCTACTGCTTTCTTCAGATAGTAGATTGTAACAGCAACCAATACTAACAACAACTTTTAACATCTCTGCAGTCCAAGAAAGTCTTCAGCATAATCACTGAAAGATCACCGCATGCATGAAGCCCATCAAGAACAGTGTGAGGTCTGTTGTTTGCATCACTGGGACCGTGTAATTTCTGTTCATGTTCTTGATTTTCTCTCTTTAGCATAGATTGCTCAAGGTCATCTCCTGGCCAAGATGTTTCAACCAAGGCTTTCAAAGATCCAATGGACAACACACGGCATGTGATTGTCTTTGGTATATTCAAATTCTGCATGCCTGATCTAGACTTCACCATCTGTGATTTGTAGTACTTCTTAATTCGCTCTGCCCGTGCATCAATAACCATCCCATGGTGAGAACATGCATCAATGGCAATGACAGGATGCTGATATTCAAAGGCAAGTACTTGTGCAAGATAACCCTGACCAGCACCAACATCAAGAATGGCATGAGCCCTCACACTCTCTGCAACTGTACTTACAACAGCAGAAAGAGTTTCTACTTCGTGTCTTTTTTCGCATTCATGCCTTGGGCAAGAACTCTATTAAGTGAAGTCATTTGCAGACCAGGTAAAGCCATGTTTATATCTGCTTGTTCTTGACAAAATACCATAAACCTCAATTTTAGGATGAAATCCTTCAGAGAAGCTGGCCAATGATCCTGCACTACTCCAGAAGGTATTAATAGAAGATTTTGAACTGATTCTCTTTGCAGGCAATCGATCCATTCTGCATTAACATTCTCCCACAGTCGATCCTTGAAGAAATGGACGACGTGAGCATTGATGAAGATGGAAAAGTAAGGATTGATGAAGTTGACGATGGCGTTAATCCATTTGAGAGTATCGGCGGCGGTTTCGCATGAATACCTACGATCTTCAGTCATCACCACTGCCCACTATTGTGTACCCTGGACCGGGAGGTAGCGTTGGTTCATTTGGTTTTCATTGAAGGTTGCAGCAGGTTTTCATGTTGGAGTAAGATTTGATATCAAGGTTAAATTAGGAGCTTGGTTTTAGGAAAACAGATATGAGAGAAGAACTTCGTGTTGGTGTCGGACTAGTCGAGCCTTATCCAATCATATGGTGCAGTGAAGAATATTTTGAACCAACTGGAACTATACTCAATATGCTTCTCCGTTACCTCTCACCTAATAGTTTCCACATTGGAAGAATTCTCTTGCACAACACCATCATTTGCAACAACGAAAGAGCATTGATTTTTGAGCCTCTGACAACATTGGAGCTTTATTCCAAAACGAAAAAATTGTTGCTTCATGCACTACAAAAGATAAAACACACTACAGTTATTCCATTCAGTTTCACATGTATAATTAGTTTTCAATGGGAAAAGAGATTGTGGCTGCTGTTGTTTTAATTTGGTGCCCTTGGCGAGAGACTCTTCATCATAATCATGACTCAACTTAGAGAGTTTCCCATCGATTCCACCTTGCGAGCGTAAATTCTTCATCAAACTTCCTTGTTATGGTTTTGTTTGGAGTGGTTATAACTATCCCACGATTCCAGAATATCTTCACACCATAATTGATTCAATATTACAAACGAGGGCCAAATGGAAATAACATTCACAAAACAAATTTTCCTCACATCCGATTGGAATTCGAGGACACGGTTCGAGCAACTCAACCCACCACTCCTGCATTTGGTAAGCAACCATCCCAAGTACAATAAAATTTTGTATTTGGAGCACCAACTCCAACTGGAGCCAGCCCTTTCCAGTTTTGGGGGTCAACAGAATATTGCTCCACAAAATCCATCTCCATTTCAAGTTTCTAGCAGAATGCCTTTAATTGACTGTGAGCAAAACAGCAATGACTACCCCTTGACAATATCAGTTCTAGATTTCATCATAGAGCTAGTAGAAACAGGAGAATGATGTTCTCAGCCATGCTAGGTAATGAAATTAAATGGTACACTGAAGAGGAAAACAATGCGGCAATTTATCCATGCGTTTGGCCAATGATGCTGCTTTTGTGAGAGCTACTTTCAGTAACTGGCTTTCCATATTTATACAGGACATTGTCGCAGTTATTGTTGCTTTCCTCATTGGTGTTTCGCTGCACTGGAGAATAGCTCTCCTGGCTTTGACAACAACTTTCAAATTCAGACAAATATATCTTTCCACTCCTAGAATGCATCACAATCCTAGTCGTGCACATACGTCCAAGCTGAAACGAAGTTGTACGAATTAATCCACGTCATCTTTTAAATGCAAGCTGAGCTTTTGAAGGTAGTTCAAAGAACTTTCATGTTTCCGATTCGCTTCTGTTGTTGCTTGTTGTTCGAATTTATGAGTAGCATTGTTTCTATCTTGTGATTTCGACTCGTTCCGCTCTTGTTTCGTATCCCGCCGCTCCGATTTGAGAGAGCTATGAAATGCTGGCTATGGCAATGAACAGTGTCTCATATCGTGAAGAAGATGATGAAGCTACTAGAAGATTCAGGAATGAAGGCAAAGCTTCAGGATACTCCTATAATTCTTCGCATTATCGGTATGTTGCTGCATGTACGCACCTGTATGGATCGGGACTTCTGCTGTCGTGATGATGTTCGGAGTCTTGACTTTGCACAGCTGGGATCTTTAGTCTGAACATGCATCAGTTTAGCGGGTAGTAGAAAATAGAGTAGTTGTTTCTGTATTTTGACCGTAGAGCCTTGTATAATCGTGCATCGTTTCATTATTTTGCAAATATGGAATAGACATCTGGTCAGTATTATGCAAGTTTGATCCTATGTTTTGATTGCTATGAATATGCAATGAAAGATATGTTGAGCCACTGGTTTAATATAACAGAGAAATATCACTCCATATATAGAAAACATTTATGCTATGAACTCACCTTTCAAGTTCTTTTTTTTATGTAATCAATGTACTACTGCAAACAACAGTGACTTTTGGAAGCTACTTTCAGTTGGCAATTAATTTTACCAAATTTGTATCCACCGATCGAAACATATATTTTCAAAACATTCCCATGTATCTCTTTCCACTTTGCTGACAAAAATGAATCCACACACACCATCACCTTGCATATTTCCAAAATGTTTAAAAATATTCCACACAACAGTGCAATACCCACAAGAGAGTTCCATATAATCAAAATCCTTTTCTATCTTAACCTCCAATTATTGAATCACAATCTAGTCACAAATATCTCTACTGCCAGGAGTCTCTAATTGAACGAATTAATCGTTAATGATCTTTAGTTTCAGCCTGACGACTTAATTCTAACACGCACACAATGGACTCACCTTAACAAATCAGATCCCTACATCAACTGACTTGGATTAGCACAAACCTTAATTAGAAGCTTTAAATTCACGTCCTTTGAATTGTGGCCCTCTGAATCCTGATCTTGAAATGAATACTCGCCCAACAAGACCTCTCAAAATAAAAAACATTCCATTGCCTACACACTTGATTTGACAAACCTTAAACGAAATTCAATTCATCTCTACTAAGTTGGGCTCACAAGAAAACAAAGGCAACCCCTTTTCATAACAGATGATGGATGTGTAGATGAAAATTATACACAGGTAGGACAAATTTGGGGTATGACAGATGCCCCTATCTAATTGGCTTAAACCTAAGAGAATGAATAACTGCATGTTGTTCATCTTAGGGTAGGAGTCAATTAGATACAAGAAGACACCAAAATTTGTCTGGCAGAGAAGTGAAAATTACCATGAATGGGTTAACAGGATGAAAAAGATAGCTTGATATCATCTGGGTGACCAAAGCAGTCTCTTATCCAATAAAGTTCTTCGATGATACCAAAGCAGTATCTCGAATAGACTTGAGATTCTTCAGATGGTCGAAGTAGCACCTTATCCATTAAGGCTCTTCGATGATACCAAAGCAGTATCTCGATCAAAACTTGAGATTCTTCGGGTGGTCGAAGCAGTACCTTATCCATTAAGGCTCTTCGATGATACCAAAGCAGTATCTCTGAACACTTTGAGATTCTTCGGGTGGTCGAAACAGTACCTTATCCAATAAGGCTCTTCGATGATACCAAAGCAGTATCTCGAATAAAACTTGAGATTCTTCAGGTGGTCGAAGCAGCCTCTTATCCAATAAGATTCTTCGATGATACCAAAGCAGTATCTCTGGAGAAACTTGAGATTCTTCGGGTGGTCGAAGCAGTACCTTATCTATTAAGGCTCTTCGATGATACCAAAGCAGTATCTCTGAACACTTGAGATTCTTCGGGTGGTCGAAGCAGTACCTTATCTATTAAGGCTCTTCGATGATACCAAAGCAGTATCTCGAGCGATAAATTTGCTGAGTAAAGGTTGAGCTAAAATTCCTATTAGAGGAACAGCATTGCCCAACCTCTGTAGGGGAAAGTCTTCAAGAAACTTTTTTATGATAACTCCTGCTTGGGGAGCCATAAGGGCAACGGTCGCCGCGGACTATCATTATCAACTGCATGGTTGAAAAATGACTTGCTAGAGATTAGAATTCCCCGAACTCGCGGAGTAACAAACTCCTTTCAGATTCACTACTGCCAACTTCACCGGAGGACTGGCCAAGATGTTTACAAACTGATCTTGGATCCTGCTATGTTGTTATGCCATGTTAATGGTGATGGCGATGATATGCGTTATGATACATAAACATGCAACCGAGATGCAACTGCTAGGGAGTGCAAGATGTGAATGCTAATGATATGCTAATGCTCGATATGACTATGATATGATGTGGTATTGTATGTCGTGCTTATGATAATGCAAATGATCAGGTTGCTGGGGATAAAATCTTGTCGGGGAATATCACCCGGTACGGGATTTGGTAGTTGTCAAACGGATTTGGACTTTATTGTGAGGAGGATTCCATTAAGGGTGGACTTTTATTGGTTGCCAATGAAGACTGGACTTTATAGGGTAAATTTGAGATGCCAACAGGAGTGGCTTTTTGTAGTTGCCAATAAAAGATTGGGCTTTCTGTGGGGATAGTGAGAGGATTAGACTATTCGACATCCCGGATTTAGATACTCCATGACGACCGGGGGAACTGATTGCCCCAGTTTAGTTCTTGAACTCGACGCTGGGGGAGCCACCCCATATAGACCCTATAGAAAGGCAAGACTTTTCATGATGATAAGCCTGGATAGCTGACGACTAAATCAAAGCTTCTACCTGTTGACATTTTCCTTGGAGACCATCCATTTTCCCCAATGTCTCCAAACATCAAAGAAAACTCCCTACCTTGTCAAAAGTTATATTTTATTTTTATTATTTTTATTATCATATTTTTTAGCTGAAGTTTCGAACACAAGTTATCAAAATAAAAATTGATTTGCAAACAATCGGATAAAGTAAAAGAGTGAGCACAATTTAATTGAGAAATCTCTCTTTATATTGATTTGACCCTTGAATGGGTAAATATACAAAGATGTAATCCCTTAATGAGGTGACTACAGTGCAAGAAAAATGTAATGGCAAAAATTAAAGCCTCTTTGAATCTTGACACTGCTATAGTCCTTATAACCTTGAAAGTCTTCAACACCTTGCTTCACAGGAGAAGAAAATGGCCGGATTAATCATGTCTCCTGATAATGTATTAGGGTTAAGTGACCATGCATAATGGATACTTTGCCTTGGAATTTTGCCCCTAACTTTTTCCTGGATCGCCCTTTCGGGTTTTCAATCCACCGGGACGCCCCTTTTTGTCTGAGCCGCCCTTTCAGGTTTTCAACTCAACGGGCCTATTCTTATTTTATCCCTAATTTTTGCCTGAACCGCCCTTTCGGGTTTTCAGTTCACCGGGATAGCCAATTTTTCCTAAGTCGCCCTTTCGGGTTTTCGACTTATCGGCTTTATTATTCCACTTTTTTAGGCAAAGTATCGTTTGACCAAATCTGCATTCACTGGATAAGGTAATTCCTCCCCATCCATGGTTGCGAGCTTTAGGGATCCACCGGAGAATGCTTCTGTTACCACATATGGGCCTTCATAGTTTGGCGTCCATTTGCCCCTAGATTCATTATACATAGCCATGATCCTCTTGAGTACTAAGTCTCCTTGTGCGAATATCCTGGGGTGCACTCTTTTGTCGAAGGCTCTCTTCATTCTTCTCTGGTAAAGTTGGCCGTGGCATATGGCTGTCAAGCGCTTTTCCTCAATGAGATTAAGTTCTTCAAACCTCGTTTTTACCCATTCGGCTTCATCAAGTTGAGCTTCCATTAAAACCCTCAGAGAAGGGATTTCGACCTCAATTGGGAGAACTGCCTCCATGCCATAAACCAACGAGTAGGGAGTTGCCCCTGTTGAAGTTCGTACGAAAGTACGGTAGCCGTGTAATGCAAAGGGTAACATCTCGTGCCAATCTTTGTATGTGACCACCATCTTCTGGATTATTTTCTTGATATTCTTATTGGCTGATTCTACGGCTCCATTCATTTTGGGTCTATATGGTGTCGAGTTATGGTGTTCTATTTTAAAACTGGCGCACAACTCGTCCATCATCTTGTTGTTGAGATTCGACCCATTGTCAGTGATGATGCGATTGGGCACTCCATATCTGCATATGATGTTGTGTTTCAAGAAGCGGGCGACTACTTGCTTAGTAACGTTGGTATACGAAGCAGCTTCAACCCACTTGGTGAAATAGTCTATAGCCACAAGTATGAAGCGATGTCCGTTTGAAGCTTTTGGTTCAATCATCCTAATCATGTCTATTCCCCACATGGAGAAGGGCCATGGTGAGGTTAAGACGTTCAATGGAGTGGTGGGTACATGAATCTTATCAGAGTATATTTGGCACTTGTGACAAGTTCGGGCATGATGGTAACAATCTGCTTCCATGGTAAGCCAATAATAGCCCGCCCTCAATATTTTCTTTGCCATGGTATGTCCATTCGCATGAGTTCCAAAGCAGCCCTCGTGAATGTCCTTTAGAATCTGTTCAGCTTCACGTTTCTCCACACATCTAAGCAAAACAGTGTCATGGTTGCGCTTGTACAATACATTTCCGTTGAGGAAGAAGTTGGATGCCAATCTTCGCAAAGTTCTTTTGTCGATACCCAGGCTCCTTCAGGATATTCGTGCTTTTCAAGATATCGCTTTATATCATAAAACCACGGCTTTTCATCTGCGTCGTTATCAGCAGTCAGACAATGCGCGGGCTCTTCAAAGCGGCGCAAATCAATAGATGGTCTATGATTTGGCCATATCAACTTGTACATGGATGCCAGAGTTGCCAAAGCGTCAGCCATTTGATTCTCTTCTCGAGGTATGTGAGCAAAAGTGATATCATCGAATCGGGGAAGCAATTTAGCCACATAATCCCGATATGGAATTAGGTTTTCATGCTTGGTAACCCAATCGCCTCTTATCTGGTAAATTACTAGAGCAGAATCTCCAAACACATCGAGAGTTTTGATTCTCAAGTCAATGGCTTCTTCTAGTCCTAGTATACATGCCTCGTACTCTGCTATATTGTTAGTGCACGGGAAGCAAAGCTTGGCCGTAAACGGCAAGTGAAAATTTTTGGGAGATGTAATCACTGCCCCAATTCCGTGCCCATAAGAGTTAGAAGCACCATCGAACATAAGTGTCCATCGCTCTCCTAGTTCCGGCCCTTCATCTGGCCCTGGCTCTTCGTAATCTATTGCCATCATGATATCCTCATCTGGAAAGTCAAATCTCAAAGGTTGGTACTCTTCCACCGGCTGATGGGCCAAATGATCTGCTAACACACTGCCCTTTATAGCTTTCTGAGTGGTGTATTGGATGTTGTATTCAGATAGAAGCATTTGCCACCGGGCTATCCTACCGGTGAGAGCAGGTTTCTCGAAGATGTATTTGATTGGATCCATCTTGGAGATTAAGTATGTGGTGTGCATCAGCATATATTGTCTGAGTCGTCTAGCAGCCCATGCAAGTGCACAACAAGTCTTCTCAAGCAAAGAGTATCTAGTCTCACAGTCGTTAAACTTTTTGCTGAGATAGTATATAGCATGCTCTTTCTTGCACGTATCATCTTGTTGTCCCAATACGCAACCCATGGATTCTTCTAGCACAGTTAAGTACATAATGAGAGGCCTTCCAGAAACTGGTGGTATCAGGATCAGTGGTTCTTGCAAATATTCTTTGATTGCATCAAATGCCCCTTGGCACTCATCATTCCACACAACCGGCTGATCTTTCCTGAGTAATTTAAAAATTGGCTTGCAAGTGGCTGTGAGATGTGAAATAAATCTTGCGATATAATTCAACCTTCCCAGAAATCCACGGACCTCCTTTTCGGTCTTTGGCGCAGGCATGTCCTGAATCGCCCTTACTTTATCAGGATCCACCTCAATCCCTTTCTGGCTTACGATAAAGCCCAACAACTTTCCAGACCGCACCCCGAATGTACATTTGTTGGGATTAAGTCTCAACTTGAACTTCCTTAGTCTAGCGAACAACTTTTCCAAATTAACCAAATGTTCCTCTTCGGTCTGGGACTTAGCAATCATGTCATCAACGTACACTTCGATCTCTTTGTGAATCATATCATGAAAGAGTGTTACCATTGCACGTTGGTATGTTGCCCCAGTGTTCTTTAACCCAAATGGCATTACCTTGTAACAGAATGTGCCCCATGGTGTAATGAACGTGGTTTTTTCCATGTCATCTGGATCCATCTTAATTTGATTGTAACCAGAGAATCCATCCATGAAGGAAAAAACAGAGAACTGTGCCGTATTTTCTACCAACTCATCAATGTGAGGCAATGGAAAATCGTCTTTAGGACTTGCTCTGTTTAAGTCGCGGTAATCCACACACATACGGACCTTTCCATCTTTTTTCGGTACGGGAACGATATTTGCAACCCATTGCGGGTATTTGGCCACTGCTAAGAACCCTGCATCGAATTGTTTTTGGACCTCATCACGGATTTTCAGAGCCATATCAGGGCGAGTTATTCTCAACTTCTGCTTGACGGCATGACACCCTTCTTTGAGTGGCAACTTGTGTACAACAACGTTCGTATCTAGACCAGGCATGTCCTGATACGACCATGCGAATACATCAGCATATTCTCGGAGGAGCCCTACCAACTTTTCCTTGATAGTATCTTGAAGAGACGCTCCAACCTTTATCTCCCTTTTATTTTCTTCTGAACCTAGGTTGATAACCTCGACATCCTCTTTATGCGGCATAATGACCTTTTCTTCTTGCTGCAGCAACCTAGCCAATTCGTTGGGGAGCTCACTCTCGTCTTTCTCATCCGCTTGGTATATTGGACGATCAAAATCATAAAGGCCTACAGCAGTGTCGATATCAAGGACCTCGGTAGTGTCTCTGCATGTTTATGATTTATGCAGCTTATTTAGGAAAGTGAGTGCGCGAAAGAAATGCCATTAATTATGGAAAAAAAATAGAAAAGAAACTGAGCAAAAATTGAATGCAAATCAAAATTTATTCATGTTAAACATGTTTCGAAACATCAGGGGGCCCGATACAAAGCTCCACTACGCCTTGGGCAGAGCGTAGGGTTTTTGAAAATCAATTAAAACTTTACTTTTGAAGAGGGAGAAACTGGGGTATTTCGATGGTCTTCCAATTCTTCAATTCTTCACCAGGTTCGGCCTGTCGGATCCAGCTTGCGGAGGCTTCTTTTTCATCCACCCCATCTTCAATTACCATGGTGGAGGTATGGTCGAAGATATGCCCAGCGCTCTTGAAGACTTCTGCTACAGGAGGAATTTGCTTCTTGCCATATGCAATTGTCACAGTGTTAGATGAAGGATGGTATCCTAGCCCGAATTTGTCGAACTTTTCAGCCACTTCCACCATTTTTCCCCAGCCTTGGGCGTTCCCTTTGTCTACAACCATCTTAGCTTCTTCATAAGATGCCATTGCTGATCTTGAACTCTGACCCTCTGAAATTCGCTGCACTGCTAATGTATTCACCATTTCGAAAGACTGAAAAGGCGTTTCCACCATTTCCCCTTCAACTTCAATGTACCTGAAGGATGTTAAGTGGCTAACCAAGATATCCTTCTCTCCTCCAATCTGAACTACTTTGTCATTACTGACAAATTTTAGCTTCTGGTGAAGGGTGTAGGTAACAGCTCCTGCATAATGAATCCAAGGTCTTCCTAATAGACAGATGTACCCTGGAAAAATATCCATTACTTGGAAAGTGATAGTGAAGACAGTTGGCCCGATTTTTATTGGCAAGTCCACATCGCCAATCACAGCATGCCTGGAGCCATCAAAAGCTTTGACTACCAGAGCACTTGGCTTCATGCTAACTCCTTTTACTGGCATTCTCTCCAGGGTGACCTTGGGAAGCACATTCAAAGAAGAACCTGTATCCACTAAGACTCGGGATATCAATGTGTCTTGGCACTTGATAGAAATATGGAGAGCTTTATTGTGGTTTCTCTTCTCTGCAGTCAGGTCATCATCATTAAACCCAAGAAAGTTTCCGGTTGTTACGCTAGCTATCACATCATCAAACTGGGCTATGGTGATGTCTTTAGCAATATGCGCAGCGCTCAACACCTTCATCAAAGATAACCTATGGGCCTCTGAATTAAGTAACAACGAGAGCATGGAAATTCTGGCAGGAGTCTGGTTTAGTTGATCAATCACTTTGTAATCACTTTTTCTGATGATCTTCAAAAACTCCTCAGCTTCTTTTGGTGTTACTGCTGCTTTTGGTGATGACACCTCAACAGGTGGCTCAACACTTGGTAGTTCAATTGTAGCTTTTTCTTTACTTCTAGCTGGCACTTCCACTGGTTTGGCGGCAAATAAACGACCGCTACGGGTCATCCCACTAGGCCCCACAACTGCATCGCATTTGGCAGCGTCATACTCAATCACTAGTCTCTCTGGCCTCTGTTTAAAAACTTTGGGCTCAAATTCATTGACAGAATACTCTATTACCACTGGAGCTGGTCGCGTTGCTCTTTGTCTATTGACGTCATCTTCATCATACTGCATAATCACGGGTGCTGGTCGGGCGGGCCTCTGCTGAAAGGCTTCCGAAGGATCATACTGTAAGACTACTGGTGCTGGTCGAAGTCGCCTTGTCGGATAAGCACTTGTTTCATCATACTGAATATCAATAGCAGACACGTTCGAATCTCTTTGTTCTATTTGTATTATTCCATGCTCTAAGAACCTTTGCAGATGTTTTTTTACCACTTCGTCAGTCAGATTCTCCACTTCTTTTTGGGGAATCATCCCACTTTTCTTTAATTGTTCTCCGATAACGGCCATTGGGGTACGGACATCTTCAACATTCGTAATCAGTCTCAAACTACTATTTTCTTCCACAGCATTGACAGAAGGACCTCCATGTTTATGTAACGGATCCTTCGTAATGTTGGCACCTCTAGGTGTAAAAGTGAGATCCTTGGACTCTATCAAGTCTTGCACCCTGTTTTGAAACGCATAGCAGTTGTCTATGGAGTGTCCAGGGGCTCCCTTATGAAACTCGCAATGGGCATTCGCATCATACCCAGGGGGTATGGAAGGGTTGCTGGACGTAAATCTCGCAACGTTAAGTGTCCACTCTGATTTAGCTGAGCAAAGATCTGCCCATATGACATAGGCAGTGGGTCAAGTTGTCTTCTTGGCTGTCTCGGCCTTTGTTGTCTTTGAGCCGGGGCATTCTGATATTGCGGTGGGGGAACTCTCTGATAATTCTGCTGCTGATTCTGTTGTTGAGCTGGTTGTTGATAAGGAGCATGGGCTACTGCAGCTACCTGTGGATACTGGATGTTCACTGGAGCTCTATCTCCCGGTCCTCTCATCACGACATTAGTTTCATCTTCCCTTTTCTTCACAAAAGGCTTCCTCCCCCCATTCATCGGGACCGCAGCCTTGTTCTTCTTCAAAGTACTCTCGATTCTTTCACCTACTGACACCACTTCAGCGAAGTTAGGGAAACTGGACCCGAGCATGCGGTCTAAGTATTGAGGTTGTAGAGTTCCCATAAACATGTCAGTTAACTCCTTAGTCAGCAATGGTGGTTGAACACGGGCAGCCAGCTCCCTCCACCTTTGGGCATACTCCTTAAATGACTCATTATTACGTTGAGTCATGTCTTGCAGCTGCGTGCGATTCGGTGCCAAATCAGTGTTATACTGATAATGTTGTGAAAACGCATCTGCTAGATCTCTCCACGTACTGATTTGTCCCTTTTCTAACTGCATATACCATTCCAATGATGCCCCACTGAGGCTATCTTGGAAGTAATGTATTAAGATCAAGTCGTTATCAATGTGAGCTGCCATCTTTCGACAGTACGCTCGCAGATGGGTTTTGGGGCAGCTGACCCCCTTGTACTTCTCAAAGTCCGAGACTTTGAATTTCTTCGGTATCACCAATCCTGGTACTAGGCGCATGTCAACAGCATCCAACCCTGGAGTCTTCTTGATTTCCAATGACTTGATTTTCTCTTCAACTGTTCGCAGTCTATCTGCAGCAAAGTCATTAGTAGCCCCCATATTGTGTTGAGGAGGAGGTGGTGGAGGTTGGTAGAAAGCATCATATTGTTCGTCCATGTCTGCTTCAGAACCCTGACGCCCGGATATGGAACGGTCAACAAGGTCTACGTGGGGAGTTTTAACAATCCCAGAAGTTCTTATATTGTCAGTCGCTTTCTTGGCATCAGCAAAAGTCTCAGCATTGTTTTCTTTTTGGGCTAGCGTCAGCATTGTCTCCAGCAACTGGTCCATCTTCATCTTGAGAGCGTCGATGTCACCTCTCATAGTGTTCTGAGTCTCTTCCATCTGCTCCAGCGTCATTTGGTAATTGCGTCGAGTTTCATAACGGTGATGAATAGTCAGCTTAACTCAAATCTGGTACGCAAAGGGTATAAATTTAGAATCGTGCGGCGTGGAAAAAGACGTGTTCCATGATATGCAAGATGATATGCATTTGTTTTTCAGGGAATTTTCGAATTAATTGCTTAACATACACAAGAATATTGAGAACAATTTAAACCACATTCATTCATAGAAGGATAATATTCATGTGATACAAAAAGGGAAAATCACTCAAAATACAACCCATAATGTTTGATTAATAAAAATAAACGAACTTCAGACTCTTGGCCTTTGGGCTTCACGTTCTTTTAACTCCTCTTTGAACCTGCTCAACATGTCTTTGCACGTGCACAGAAAGTCGCAGATACTGTGGGGAGTAGAATCATCCATCGCTTCCATAGCATCCCTATGCTTCCAAACCAGATCTTTGGTCAACCAGTTGCAGAACTCGATTAATCCGTTGAGTTTGTTGCGATACATGTCCCGGTCAGCTATCAGTATATGTATGGACCTCTCATAACCTTTGAAATCACTAGCTGTTTTCTCTCTTGCAGCAGACCACACGGCTTTATCTGCTAAGACATCTTTTAATTGCTGCTTCAAGTTAGCTGCATAGTCTTTGACGGAGTTTAACTCTATGCACACCTTGTCCCAATCAGCAGTTTTAGCCTAAGCAACCCTTAAAGCCCCCTCTTTGAGCCTGCGTTCCTCTATTTCAGCAGCTCTTGACTGGCGTAAAGCAGTGTCTAGCTTATGGATCTCTAGTCCCATCTCCTCTCGGATTGTCTTGTTTCTTTTGGTAGCCGCAAGCCAACAGTTTTCATTTTGAACACATTTCTTCCTGACACTGTCTAATTCTTCTTTCAGGCCCCTCACCCTGCTATCAGACTGATCAAGACATACCTTAACCTTTTTCTTTCGATGCTCTTCTTCGTCAGCTTTCTTCCCTATTGCCTCTAGCTGGGTATTCTTGCGCTGGAGCTCCCACTTCATATCATTTTTCTCTCTGGTGACTTCTTGAAGTCTCACCTCAAGGTTCTCATTTTCTTTCAACAATTTGGCTATGGTAGCTTTGAGGTCTTCAACTTCTTCTATTGGAATATGAGTAGGTTTAGGTTCAGGCACAGGCTCATATACCTTTTCTTTAAAAGGCATCTTGACCTCATTGGCCCTCTCCCTAACCCATACAAAATAAGGCTCTTTAGTTATACCATTTGTCCTTCCCAATTCACCTTTTCCCTTCTTCTTAATGGTCTTCCAAGCTCTTGTAATCTTTCTGAACAAATCAGGGTTTTCAGACCTTAAGTCGTGCATCAAGAAGGCTTCAAGGTCATTTTTCTCAGGAGGTGCTACCATAGGGTACCCAAGCTGCCTAACTGATAACATCGGATTAGAATTAATACAGCCTCGAGTTCCTATTAGCAAGATATTAGGAAATTCACCGCAGCTAGTGATAACTTCCTCAAAGTCTTGTGAATACCAAGAGAGATCAGCAGATCTAAGCGACACCATTCTTTGAGCCCAACTATCATCAGCTCGATCGACAAATGGTCCCTTAGTAGGCATGTGCAAATGCAACCACTGGTACAAGAGAGAGGCACAACAAACAATAGAGCCACCTTTCCTGTCACTCCTCCAACTCAAGTAATAGAAGACATCAGCCAGAAGGGTTGGCACAGGATTTTTGGTTAAGAACACATGAATAGCTGTCACGTCTACGAAATCATCTATGTTAGGGAATAAAATGATTCCATAAATAGCTAAAGCCACCACTGCATAGCAAGCATCCCAACTCTGGGCCTTAATAAGTGCATCCGCTTTGTTTATAAGGAACTTGAGAGGAAGTCCTTTAACTTCACCTTTAGCTTTCCAATTATCAGTGATGTCCCTCTTATACATGTGAAGTGCATCAGCAATTACTTCGTCTTCTAAATCTTCCTTCACTCCTACAAATGGCAATTTATCCTTCATAGGAATACCCACTAGTTTCTCAAATTCTTCCAATGTTGGCGCCAGCTAGAAATCTTGAAACGTGAAGCACCTTAAAGGAGAATCGTAGAACTGGGCCAAGGTGATAAGTGCCTTAGAATCTACGTCTTGCATTAACAGACGAATAATCCTGCCATAATCCTTCGTAAAGTTAATTCTGAACACAGCAGGGATGCGAGAAACCAAACTGCGCAAGTCTTCCAATTTTGGTCTCTTGAAGTTGTAAGGAAGTGGGCACCTGACGTTGCTTCCCATAATTCCTATATGTTGACAATATAATTCTTAAATTCCCTGAAAATCAAAATGTAAATGTTATGGTATGAGTATGATGCAGATGCAAGGACGGAAGTAACCAAAACAAAATCTGAAGTTAAAAGTTCTCTGATTTCTGAAATCCCATGGGTAGGTTCTATACGGGTAAGTGCCTAGAGTCATAGGTCCTTCAAAAATATTATTGCTAAGGTGAAGATTCATCCCACAATAATACCTATGAAAGAGTCTCTTCTAGGTGAGGTTTTCGTGTCGCCCCACGAGAAAGACTCCTCGTGAGCCTCTACTACACAACCAACGAGTCCAAGGTTTCTTAAAAGGGACCTCAGAGTCATAGATCGAAGTTGAAAATATCATTGTCAGAATAACGATACGTTCAAGGGATCTCATCTGATTGGGGCATTCGCATCAACCCAAAAAGGAGTGACCCTCATGAGTTAACACTACCAACCACCATGGTTTGAGGGTAAAAGGTCCTTAGAGTTATAGATTCAAACTCAAAAACATCATTGCCATGGCAAAGACTCACCACGATAACAACATCCTCAAGTGAATCAACTCTAAGCGGGGCTTTCGCTTTCTCCCAACGAGAAAGACTCCTCGAGGGATTCCACTACACAACCACCATTCTAATCCGATGTTTTTTTTCTCGGACTCGGGTGTAGAGCCATCTCACAAAATTCCCAAAATCAGAGAACCCCAATAGCATCACAAGCAACAATAATAAGATATATAAAAGCAAGCAGATAAATAGAAAATAAATAAGACAAGCAAACAAATAAAAACTCACAAACAAGCGGATCTAACTCTTGCGAATCGAGTCAAGTTAGGCTTGACTCTCTCTAGCATAGGGCTATGCACAGTCCCCAGCAGAGTCGCCATCTGTCGTACCTCGAAAAATATGATCCTCGCGATGGACGTGGAAAATACTGTTCGAAACAGAGTCGCCACCGAACTTTATTCATTCCAAGGATGGAATAGGAAAATATCGATAAAACCTTTAAGGAGATAAGAACATGGTCATCGCAACTAATATTTTAGGTTCGGGAGTCGATTACATAGAGGGAAGGTATTAGCACCCTCTACGTCCGTTGTACTCAACGGGAACCTCTTGATTCGATTCGCGAGAGAAAGTTAACTATGTTTGTGTATCTTCTAAAGGGATTGCTTGCTAATAAGAAAAGGGGGTGATTACCAAGATAGGGTGCTCGCCAAGGATTGGGGCCCTTGTGCCTACGTATCTTCACTTATAAGAAGTGGAAAATCAGAGCATTCGTAGTTCGTGGGACTACGGGAAAAAGAGGGGATTGTGCTCGCCAAGATCATCGCGATCTTGTGCCTACGTATCTTACATTCGAAAGGGAATGAAGAATCAGAGTAGCCATAGTTCGGCTTACGGTTTGCTAAAAGATTTGCGTTTGGAATGAACGAGAGTTTGGGTCGCATTCTAACTGCTAAACATCAGCTTGTCTACTCGCTAGGGGAGGCTGAAGCACAAGTTTGTTATGCACGGAAGAAGGGACTAAACAATATTCTTGGTAAAAGGGATTATTCGAATGGTAGGTCGCGCGAGGGCGAGGGATAGTGTTTGTAAGTATTGGGATATTTAACTAAAGGTGACGACTAGTTGAAGCTCAAGAAAGACTTCTCGGACCCAAGTAATCGGGAGAGTGAACCAAAGACTTGGAGCTCTCTCTTTTTCAACCTCAAAGGTGAAAGGATAGAATTGAGTATGGTTTGAATAAGTTTAACGGATGACGATTACTTGAAGCTTAAGAAAGACTTCTCAGACCCAAATAATCGAGAAAGTGAACCAAAGACTTGGAACACCTTCTTTTTCATCGTAAAAGGAATTGTTTGAGCGGTGTTCGAAAGATAGGATGTGATTAAGGTATTTTAATGGGTGAGGATTATTCGAAGCTTAAGAAAGACTTCTCGGGCCTCAAATAATCGGGAGAGTGAACCAAAGACTTGGAGCTCTCTTCTTTTCTCATCTAATATTATGAAAGATATTTAATATGATTAGAGTGTATTAATCGGATGACGATTATTCAAAGCTCAAGAAAGACTTCTTGAATTTTAAATAATCGGGAAAGCAAGCCAAAGACTTGGAACACTCTCTTTTTCATCCAGGGTGTTTAGAAAAGGTTTGAATAAACTTATCGTTAGGAGGGTTTTTTAGAAGACAATTGTTCGAGCTTAAGAAAGACTCCTCGGACCCGAACAATTGGGAGAGAGAACCAAAGACTTGGGACTCTCTCTTTTTCATCTAATATTGGAATTGTGTTTAAATAATTGTTAAGAAAAATTGTTTGATATGAATCAAGGTTTGAAACGAGCGCGATTGAACTAATGGATAGGAGGTCCTATGGGTATAGGGTAAGGTCGATGGCGAGGCCAAAGCCCTCGACTTACAAGTAGAATAGGAAGATTTGATATAATCATGGGTTTAGGAAAAGTTAGAGGTTATGTGCATTTGTTTTGAATATACTTGACGTTGGATCAAGTTAGGAACGAATTTGATCTTAATTTTATATGTGAGGTGTGACAAGCGTCGTTGTACAAAGCCCAAGAGGAGGCTATCAGGTCGATGGCGATCGTAGAAACAATCGGCTTACAATGGGGTGTGAAAATGGGCTTGACATTAAGTCAAGATATTAGTTTTTTAAATCGGTTTTGAAAATGTGCACAACATAAATATAATTGAAATTTAATAATCAAGTATGCACAAACATTACACAAAAGGTCATAAATTAAATAAAGTGGGGAATAGGTTAATCAAGGCATGTTAACTTAGTTAATATCCTAGTTATCTAGATTTAGTAAAATAAAAGGATTCAAATTAATTTGCTTTAGATTATTTGGAATTTAAAGAAAAGATAAATTGTTAAGATAATTATTAAATAGAAAATAAAATTAAGATTAATCATTTTTGCATTGTCTTAGAACTTAAAAGAAAAGCTAATTTTTTTATAAAAAAAATCAGTTAATCAAATTAAAATCAATTATTTAATAATATTAATCATTAAATAAATTAATTATTATTAAATAAATTTTTTTAATAAAATTAATTAAAATAAATTTGAAGTTCTTTTAACAGAAAATTGATAAAATTATTGTGAAGCATTTATTTTTTATAAAATATATTAACTAAAGTAAAAATAATATTAATAAACAAAACAAATGGGTCTATCGTCCAGAGAGATTTTGGGAAGGGGATTCCCATCAAACCATGAATAGAAACATGGGGAACATCACACTATCATCAAGGATTACTTTGAAGATGACAAAAAGTAAACAAAACCTAGAAACGGAAAACACAGACCAAAAGGCTCACTCTTCATTTTTCTCAGAACTCTCAATCACCCCTCAACTCGCCTGAATCCTAACCCGCCGGAGAAGATGGGGGTTGACGGCGGCGCCCCCCTCTTCTTCATCCAAACTCCAAATTAAAACCTTAAACTCACACGAAAATGCATCCAGAGTCCAAATTCGGACTCGGTTTCTCTTAATTCGTCCTCAAAATCTCTAATCCCAAACTCAAACGAAACCTTAGACTCAACACCAAATGGCGGAAACCACTCAGAATAAAGGAGAAAAATGAGCTAAACCATACAAGAAGCTCAAATCAGGCACCAATAGTTCAAAGAGGAGAAGAGAAATACCTGAATCGGAGCGAATCCGACCGGAAGCTTTCCCGGTGAAGGTAACTTTCTGACTCCTTTTTCGCTCTTTCTTCTTTTCAAGCTCAACGATTGATAGCCTTAGCCTGAGGCCTCCAAACACCTCGAAGATGCGCTCGAAGTTAGGTTTTGTTGTATGAATTTTTTAGGTTTTTTTTCCTTCTCTTTCCGCCTCCCTTTGGAATGAACAGTATATCTCTTTTATAGGGGTGAAATTAGGGTTTTTCAAGAGCAAATCGTGTGAATTTCTGGGTGTACATTAGGTTGCTTTCTTGGTTGTGGGATGGAAATAGTACTATTTTTCTAATTGCAGCTTTTTTTGGAATTATCTGTTTTTACCCCATGATTTTTACCGTGCGAAAGCTGGGTTTTGACTGTGGTTACATTATTTTTGCACCACCTGTTGTGTTATACAACTTAAGCAAAATTTCTGAATTTGGATGTGAGTCGTTTTGTTCATACTCTGTTCTACTCATATTGTTAGAAGTCTTGACACTAATTGCTTGTTATTTGAAGGTAAACCCAAGGAGCTTTAACTTGCACAATGGACAACAAGCATCAGCCTGACCATGGAAGAAGGCTAGACTTTCAAGGATACACGCGCAGGACGTGGGGTTATGTAAGTATTTCATCTGGTTCTCATAGAATAACTCGACGACTCTCGCTTTTGCTTGGATGACTCATGACTCTGTTTACATCTCTACAGGTGCTTATCCTTATTTGGTGCAGAGTGGTGTATAAGTTTTGGCATGACTTCTCTAGTGGTACTTCACCTATTACTCACAGACGGTTACACCGTTAAGGCTTCGCAACATGTTCTGTTGTTGTAATGATTCATAGGAAACCCACATTGAGATTCACCTTCCCTACTGCTTTCTTCAGATAGAAGATTGTAACAACAACCAATACTAACAACAACTTTTAACATCTCTGCAGTCCAAGAAAGTCTTCAGCATAATCACTGAAAGATCACCGTATGCATGAAGCCCAACAAGAACAGTGTGAGGTCTGTTGTTTGCATCACTGGGACCGTGTAATTTCTCTTCATGTTCTTGATTTTCTCTCTTTAGCATAGATTGCTCAAGGTCATCTCCTGGCCAAGATGTTTCAACCAAGGCTTTCAAATATCCAATGGACAACACACGACATGTGATTGTCTTTGGTATATTCAAATTCTGCATGCTTGATCTAGACTTCACCATCTGTGATTTGTAGTACTTCTTAATTCGCTCTGCCTGTGCATCAGTAACCATCCCATGGTGAGAACATGCATCAATGGCAATGATAGGATGTTGATATTCAAAGGCAAGTACTTGTGCAAGATAACCCTGACCAGCACTAACATCAAGAATGGCATGAGCCCTCACACTCTCTGCAACTGTACTTACAACAACAGAAAGAGTTTCTACTTCGTGTCTTTTTTCGCATTCATGCCTTGGGCAAGAACTCTATTAAGTGAAGTCATTTGCAGACCAGGTAAAGCCATGTTTATATCTGCTTGTTCTTGACAAAATACCATAGACCTTAATTTTAGGATGAAATCCTTCAGAGAAGTTGGCCAATGATCCTGCACTACTCCAGAACGTATTAATAGAAGATTTTGAACTGATTCTCTTTGCAGGCAATCGATCCATTCTGCATTAACATTCTCCCACAGTCGATCCTTGAAGAAATGGACGACGTGAGCATTGATGAAGATGGAAAAGTAAGGATTGATGAAGTTGACGATGGCGTTAATCCATTTGAGAGTATCGGCGGCGGTTTCGCATGAATACCTACGATCTTCAGTCATCATCGCTGCCCACTATTGTGTACCCTGGACCGGGAGGTAGCGTTGGTTCGTTTGGTTTTCACTGAAGGTTGCAGCAGGTTTGCATGTTGGAGTAAGATTTGATATCAAGGTTAAATTAGGAGCTTGGTTTTAGGAAAACAGATATGAGAGAAGAACTTCGTGTTGGTGTCAGACTAGTCGAGCCTTATCCAATCATATGGTGCAGTGAAGAATATTTTGAACCAACTGGAACTATACTCAATATGCTTCTCCATTACCTCTCACCTAATAGTTTTCACATTGGAAGAATTCTCTTGCACAACACCATCATTTGCAACAACGAAAGAGCATTGATTTCCGAGCCTCTGACAACATTGGAGCTTTATTCCAAAACGAAAAAATTGTTGCTTCATGCACTACAAAAGATAAAACACACTACAGTTATTCCATTCAGTTTCACATGTATAATTAGTTTTCAATGGGAAAAGAGATTGTGGCTGTTGTTGTTTTAATTTGGTGCCCTTGGCGAGAGACTCTTCATCATAATCATGACTCAACTTAGAGAGTTTCCCATCGATTCCACCTTGCGAGCGTAAATTCTTCATCAAACTTCCTTGTTATGGTTTTGTTTGGAGTGGTTATAACTATCCCACGATTCCAGAATATCTTCACACCATAATTGATTCAATATTACAAACGAGGGCCAAATGGAAATAACATTCACAAAACAAATTTTCCTCACATCCGATTGGAATTCGAGGACACGGTTCGAGCAACTCAACCCACCACTCCTGCATTTGGTAAGCAACCAGCCCAAGTACAATAAAATTTTGTATTTGGAGCACCAACTCCAATTGGAGCCAGCCCTTTCCAGTTTTGGGGGTCAACAAAATATTGCTCCACAAAATCCATCTCCATTTCAAGTTTCTAGCAGAATGCCTTTAATTGACTGTGAGCAAAACAACAATGACTACCCCTTGACAATATCAGTTCTAGATTTCATCATAGAGCTAGTAGAAACAGGAGAATGATGTTCTCAGCCATGCTAGGTAATGAAATTAAATGGTACACTGAAGAGGAAAACAGTGCGGCAATTTATCCATGCGTTTGGCCAATGATGCTTCTTCTGTGAGAGCTACTTTCAGTAACTGGCTTTCCATATTTATACAGGATATTGTCGCAGTTATTATTGCTTTCCTCATTGGTGTTTCGCTGCACTGGAGAATAGCTCTCCTGGCTTTGACAACAACTTTCAAATTCAGACAAATATATCTTTCCACTCCTAGAATGCATCACAATCCTAGTCGTGCACATACGTCCAAGCTGAAACGAAGTTGTACGAATTAATCCACGTCATATTTTAAATGCAAGCTGAGCTTTTGAAGGTAGTTCAAAGAACTTTCATGTTTCCGATTCGCTTCTGTTGTTGCTTGTTGTTCGAATTTATGAGTAGCATTGTTTCTATCTTGTGATTTCGACTCGTTCCGCTCTTGTTTCGTATCCCGCCGCTCCGATTTGAGAGAGCTATGAAATGCTGGCTATGGCAATGAACAGTGTCGCATATTGTGAAGAAGATGATGAAGCTACTAGAAGATTCAGGAATGAAGGCAAAGCTTCAGGATACTCCTATAATTCTTCGCATTATCGATATGTTGCTGCATGTACGCACCTGTATGGATCGGGACTTCTGCTGTCGTGATGATGTTCGGAGTCTTGACTTTGCACAGCTGGGATCTTTAGTCTGAACATGCATCAGTTTAGCGGGTAGTAGAAAATAGAGTAGTTGTTTCTGTATTTTGACCGTAGAGCCTTGTATAATCGTGCATCGTTTCATTATTTCGCAAATATGGAATAGACATCTGGTCAGTATTATGCAAGTTTGATCTTATGTTTTGATTGCTATGAATATGCAATGAAAGATATGTTGAGCCACTGGTTTAATATAACAGAGAAATATCACTCCATATATAGAAAACATTTATGCTATGAACTCTCCTTTCAAGTTCTTTTTTTTATGTAATCAATGTACTACTGCAAACAGCAGTGACTTTTGGAAGCTACTTTCAGTTGGCAATTAATTTTACCAAATTTGTATCCACCGATCGAAACATATATTTTCAAAACATTCCCATGTATCTCTTTCCACTTTGCTGACAAAAATGAATCCACACACGCCATCACCTTGCATATTTCCAAAATGTTTAAAAATATTCCACACAACAGTGTAATACCCACAAGAGAGTTACATATAATCAAAATCCTTTTCTATCTTAACCTCCAATTATTGAATCACAATCTGGTCACAAATATCTCTACTGCCCGGAGTCTCTAATTGAACGAATTAATTGTTAATGATCTTTAGTTTCAGCCTGACGACTTAATTCTAACACGCACACAATGGACTCACCTTAACAAATCAGATCCTTACATCAACTGACTTGGATTAGCACAAACCTTAATTAGAAGCTTTAAATTCACGTCCTTTGAATTGTGGCCCTCTGAATCCTGATCTTGAAATGAATACTCGCCCAACAAGACCTCTCAAAATAAAAAACATTTCATTGCCTACACAGTTGATTTGACAAACCTTAAACGAAATTCAATTCATCTCTACTAAGTTGGGCTCACAAGAAAACAAAGGCAACCCCTTTTCATAACAGATGATGGATGTGTAGATGAAAATTATACACAGGTAGGACAAATTTGGGGTATGACAACTGCGCATTAATATTACCATTTATGAATGTACAATTTTAATTGCAAATCAGTGCTAGATATTCAAGGACATCTCAATGAGGGGAAACCGAGGAGGAACTTGACTTTCAGTGGCGTACACGAAGCAATAGTACTTCAAACCCCATAGGCTGGGGCAGGTGATTCAACAGCTCGAGCAGGGGCAAGCCATCAGAATTCGGTTTCAACTTCAAAACGGGTTAATCTGAGGAAGACCATTATCATGTTCAGACTAGGGAAAGTCCAGATTATCCTAATCATCAAGCAGAGCTGCAACCTTCTCTGAAGCAAATTCACAATAAATCACCAAGTACCCAGACTTGGGGCATCTAGAGTATCTTCGCCTATGTCAATCATGGCATCTTCAGCAAACTGCGTGTCGAGGAAGTCAATCCCTCACACCACCCGAAGTCCAATCCGCATTGGCAACTACTAGAGGCCACCACGCTAGCGTTTCCCTGCATTTCCAAATACCTATATGCAATCATATGCATCATACGCATTGCATTCGTTATCATAAGCATCTTGCATCATATGCATACCAATCATATCATACTTCCCCAACTTTTGCATCTCCGCGCGTCAGCATTTGCATTTGCACTTCCATTCGTTATGGAACCTCATTATCATCCAGCATTAGCATATGCAAGCCAAGGTCCAGGATCAATCTCGAAGATTTCCAAGACCATCATCAGCCTAGTCAGGGGCATCTTTCGCAAGATGGTGGGTTTGTCCCACGATTTTCAAAGAGCTTCAAAGCAATCATCTGCCCATTCAGGGGCAATCTTCTGCGATTGTGGGTTTCTCCCACAAAATTTCAAAATATTCAAAGCAAGATGCAGCCTAGTCAGGGGCATTATTTTCAAGACCATGGGTATTTCCCATGACGTATTTCAACCTCGTGGTTGATCAGATCTTCAAGTTAACATACATCCCAGCCAGGGGCATACCATTCAAGACCGTGGGCGTTCCCCACGAAGTTGTTCAACCTTTTGTTGGGCAAATCCAAAGACCTTAAGTGCAAGATTCAGCCCAAACATGGGCATCTTTAGCAAAGCCGTGAGCGTTCCTCACGAAGTTGTTCAACCTTTTGTTGACTAAGACAAAATTCCAAGACAAACTCAGCCCAGTCAGGGGCATCCTCTTTAGAATTCATGGGCGTAACCATGAAATCATTTTAGCAAAACTATGATCTCCAAACAAGACGGTGGGCATGCCCCGTTAACTCATTTCAATTCAATCCTCCACTTGGGGGTTCCCCAATGAGTTGTACCCAGCAAGCGTGAACGTTGTCAATTGCCTTACTATCATCCTTTTGGTGATAGTCGAACCTCGTCAGTTCAACCTAGCCTGCATCTTTTTGGTGTTGGTAAACTTCGAATTTTTGTTGTTCTATCATCCTTTTGGTGATAGCAACCTGTGTGTGTGTATTTCGCTCCGTCATCCTTTTGGTGGGGGGTCTGAATTGGTGTCAGATTGTGCGATAGTTTGTTTGTGTTTTGCTCTGTCATCCTTTTGGTGGGGGGTCTGTCACTTAGATTGGTGATAGATTGTGCGATATTTATTTGTGTTTCGCTCCGCCATCCTTTTGGTGTCGGGTCTGTCACTTGGATTGGTGTCAGATTGTGCGATATTTGTTTGTGTTTCGCTCCGTCATCCTTTTGGTGGGGGGTCTGTCACTTGGATTGGTGTCAGATTGTGCGATAGTTTGTTTGTGTTTCGCTCCGTCATCCTTTTGGTGGCAGGTCTGTCACTTGGATTGGTGATAGATTGTGCGATAGTTTGTTTGTGTTTCGCTCCGTCATCCTTTTGGTGGGGGGTCTGTCACTTGGATTGGTGATAGATTGTGTAATAGTTTGTGTGAGTTTCGCTCCGTCATCCTTTTGGTGGGGGTCTGTCACTTGGATTGGTGATAGATTGTGCGATATAGTTTGTGTGAGTTTTGCTCTGTCATCCTTTTGGTGAGGGGTCTGTCACTTGGATTGGTGATAGATTGTGCGATAGTTTGTTTGTGTTTCGCTCCGTCATCCTTTTGGTGGGGGGTCTATCATAATCATTAACGATAGATTGTGCGATAGTTTGTGTGAGTTTCGCTCCGTCATCCTTTTGGTGGGGGGTCTGTCACTTGGATTGGTGTCAGATTGTGCGATTTTGTTTGTGTGTTTTGCTCTGTCATCCTTTTGGTAGGGGGTCTGTCACTTGGATTGGTGTCATATTGTGAGATTTTGTTTGTGTGTTTCGCTCCGTCATCCTTTTCGTGGGGGGTCTGTCACTTGAATTGGTGTCAGATTGTGCGATAGTTTGTTTGTGTTTCGCTCCGTCATCCTTTTGGTGGGGGGTCTGTCACTTAGATTGGTGATAGATTGTGAGATATTTGTTTGTGTTTCACTCCGTCATCCTTTTGGGTGCGGGTCTGTCACTTGGATTGGTGTCAGATTGTGCGATATTTGTTTGTGTTTCGCTCCGTCATCCTTTTGGTGAGGGGTCTGTCACTTGGATTGGTGATAGATTGTGCGATAGTTTGTTTGTGTTTCGCTCCGTCATCCTTTTAGTGGGGGGTCTATCATAATCATTAATGATAGATTGTGCAATAGTTTGTTTGTGTTTCGCTCCATCATCCTTTTGGTGGGGGGTCTATCATAATCATTGGTGATAGATTGTGCGATAGTTTATTTGTGTTTCGCTCCGTCATCCTTTTGGTGGGGGGTCTGTCACTTGGATTGGTGATAGATTGTGCGATAGTTTGTTTGTGTTTTGCTCTGTCATCCTTTTGGTGGGGGGTCTATCATAATCATTAATGATAGATTGTGCGATAGTTTGTGTGAGTTTCGCTCCGTCATCCTTTTGGTGGGGGGTCTATCACTTGGATTGGTGATAGATTGTGCGATAGTTTGTGTGAGTTTCGCTCCGTCATCCTTTTGGTGGGGGGGTCTGTCACTTGGATTGGTGTCATATTGTGCGATTTTGTTTGTGTGTTTCGCTCCGTCATCCTTTTGGTGGGGGGTCTTTCACTTGGATTGGTGTCATATTGTGCAATTTTGTTTGTGTGTTTCGCTCCGTCATCCTTTTGGTGGGGGGTCTGTCACTTGAATTGGTGTCAGATTGTGCGATAGTTTGTTTGTGTTTCGCTCCATCATCCTTTTGGTGGGGGGTCTGTCACTTAGATTGGTGATAGATTGTGAGATATTTGTTTGTGTTTCGCTCCGTCATCCTTTTGGTGGCGGGTCTGTCACTTGGATTGGTGTCAGATTGTGTGATATTTGTTTGTGTTTCGCTCCATCATCCTTTTGGTGGGGGGTCTGTCACTTGGATTGGTGATAGATTGTGCGATAGTTTGTTTGTGTTTTGCTCCGTCATCCTTTTGGTGGGGGGTCTATCATAATCATTAATGATAGATTATGTGATAGTTTGTTTGTGTTTCGCTCCGTCATCCTTTTGGTGGGGGGTCTATCATAATCATTGGTGATAGATTGTGCGATAGTTTATTTGTGTTTCGCTCCGTCATCCTTTTGGAGGGGGGTCTGTCACTTGGATTGGTGATAGATTGTGCGATAGTTTGTTTGTGTTTCGCTCCGTCATCCTTTTGGTGGGGGGTCTATCATAATCATTAATGATAGATTGTGCGATAGTTCATGTGAAGTTTCGCTCCGTTATCCTTTTGGTGGGGGGTCTGTCACTTGGATTGGTGATAGATTGTGCGATAGTTTGTTTGTGTTTCTCTCCGTCATCCTTTTGGTGGGGGGTCTGTCACTTGGATTGGTGATAGATTGTGCAATAGTTTGTTTGTGTTTCTCTCCGTCATCCTTTTGGTGGGGGGTCTGTCATGGTCATTAATGTCAGATTGTGCGATTGTGCTTTGCTCTACCATCATTTTGGTGGTAGTAGCCGTGTGTGTTTCATTCCATCATCCTTTTGATGATGACGACTTTTTGCCTATTATTCACAGTTTATTTAGAGGCGTACATTTATCCAGTATTTCAGTTCCCAAGCATCTCTTTTTCTTTTCGAACAAATTCAGGGTCTTCTTCATATCTAATTGACTTCTACCTTGAGAAAATGAACGCTGCAGCAGTTCATTTCCCTAGGTTTAAGCCAATTAGATAGGGGCATCTGTCATACCCTAAATTTGTCCTACCCATTTTTTTTTAATATTTTCACTCTTTTCGATTTTATTTTCTGTTTTACGTTGTATGCTTATTTCTTGTTATTTAGACACGTGTCTATTCCCAATTGGTCGATTTTTTTTAGAAATTTATCTTTATGACCAATTAAGGCGTGACACGTAGCCTAACAACCTTTTTGTGAGTATTATTTTCTTAAACTTTTTCTATTTTTATATATTACTAATAATATTTTTAGTAATTACTTTTTCAGTTTTTTATATATATTTCTTTTAATATTTATTTAATGAATATTGTTAATATTTATGTTAATATATCAATTTAATTTTTACTTATTATATTTGTTAATATTTATGTTAATATATCAATTTAATTTTTACTTATTATATTTGTTAATATTTAATTGTTTTGTTAATATCTATTTGTTATTTAGTCATATTAATTAATATTGTAATTATTAGTTTATATTATTAGTCTTTGTTTATTACTAATTAATTGATTAATTGCTGAAAAATTAAAATAAAAAAAAGAGAAAGTTGAAGTAGGAGTGAAGACCCATTGTATTAGGCCCATTAAGGAGAGTCACACGGTTCACACAGTTAAAAGGAGGGAGGAGTAATTGAATGGGGAACCCTAATTTCTAATACTATTCATGATCATCAAAAAAAGCAGTCGCAGCCCCTTCTCAAACCCTAAACGGCGCCGCCGCTCAAGCTCATTTCTCCTCCGACCATGACCTTCCGCCGTTTTCACTCATCATCACTCCAAACGAGACCCTACTGTACATCTTCTCTTCTCCCTGGAACCGCCGCCGCCGTTAATCCTCAATCCCACCTCCGTTTTCACGCCACCACCCTCAATCGACGTTTGCCATCATCAAACCCTCACCTTCCTCATCTAATCGTCGATTCCCTTTTCCAAATACTACCACCATCGAATCTGAACCCCAGCCGCAAAAAGTAACCAACCTATCACCTTCCTCATTTCTCCTCAATCCGACGCCACCATCGTGTTACCTCTAGTTTAAGCGAAACGACAACAATAACAGGGGAGACGATGCGACTCAACGTTTAGCCACCGACCTTCAGCTCAACAGCCTTTCAGCTCACGGCGTGAGAACATCATCTTCTTCATTTCAGTTTCAAACGTTCTTGAGTCAACAGAAGTGGTTTAGAGATCCCGACCTGTTGGCTGTAGCTACAAAATTGGAAGGGCAAAATGGACATAGACAGCAGCTGTGACAACAATTATAATTTTCTCTTCAACAACCATAGTGATGTGCATTCAGCAACATTGTCAACAAATCGGTTGGTTATTTTGGATTGTTTGATTTTATGATGTTCTGGGTTGCTATCTTTTAAAGGATTTATTGTTCAAAATTAGAATTTGTCTGACGTTTTGGTTATAGTTATAGTTTTTTCATCTTCGATTTGGAAAGAGTTGGTGTTGATTTTCAGTGCATTTTATTAACAATGTTTGTTCTGGTTTTGTTAGAAGTTTTTCTTGACAATATTGTGAATGTATTGAAATGAGTATAGGTAATCATTGAGAAGTTTGAGTTGCTGAAACTCTATGCGTGGATACTGGTTCGAGGACGCCATATTGTTGTTTCTGTTTGCAGGTTTCTGATGGTGCCGAGTTTAGCTCGTCGTTCACAAGCTATTGTGGTTTATGTCACTTAGATGTTCAAGCCTTTACAACCTTCAATGTCGTTGCACACCTCAGATTCGTCAAAAGATCAATAAAATCATCACCGCTTCCACATCGTAGGATCGAACTCTTTGGGTCTTGGTTTCGATATCAACTTGCATCATCCAACTTCATGAGCGTGGGCATAATTAGTTGCGGCTGTGACGATTCAAGCCTCTAAATCCAACGACTTGAACTCTGAGATACATATGCGGATCCAGCGGCCTGCAAGTGTGTTTGACATTTGACGACGGTAAAGGTTATTCTCATGGTCATATTCTGGTTTTCGCGTATCGACGGTATAAGTGATATAAAATTAACACTCTGAAATTATTGTATAAAATTTGTATGCTTGAAACTTGTTCTCGGTTTTTTACGGTACTGTGCTTTATCGGTTTGATATGGAACAACTGCTGTTAATTCATTCTAGTTAAAAGCCTGTTGTCTATCTGCCTGTCGATAGTTCAAATGGAACTTTGGGGTTGTTTTTGGTTCTACAGGATCATTTGTGAGAAGGATGAGCTGTGTTAGAGGTTTGAATTGAACTTTGGGAAGTAACGCCGCTGCTTTGTTTCGGTCTTTTCGGTTAAGCATATAGCAGCTGTGCTTGAAGTTATTAGAAAAAGAAGTTAATTTGATATTGATTATCATTTTTTAATTTGATTATTTTAATTTTGTTAATAAATTTTAATTAACCTAATTATTTGAGCTAATCGAATAATTTAGATAATTAATTTTGATTAACATGATTAATTAATTAATTAAATTCAAATCATTTAACCCTTTTAATCAATTTTAATTAATTCAATTATTTAATCACATTAGTTGTTAATCAAATAATTTTAATAATTAAATTAGATTAAATTAATTAAGTGATTCAATAATCTTTTCTCATTTTGACTTTGATAAATGAAATGGGCCAATACTGAAAGATTCATAAATTCAAGCCAATGTTGCTTGCGTGTACTTACTCTTGTATTACCTTATTCCCCATTCGATAACAAGGTACCCCTCTCCCTCGAAATGTAATAGTCATTTTCTTACTTATGCTTTAATGCTTCAATATCATTTTTAGAATTAAATTCTCGATTTATCGAGTCATTTTCGCCCATATAAGTCGAGTGCTTTCAAAGCCTCGCCATCGACCTTTGATCACCATACACAATATTTTAAAGCTTAATCCTGGGCTTCCTTACAGTGACACCTATTTGATCAATTATTTCTAATTGGTCACTTAGAAGACTAGCCCACTTTGCTAGTGCACACGTTTAAAATTTAAACTTAAACCTCGACTCACCTTGAGTACTTTTTCAAAGCAAATTAAATCTTTGAAGTCTAGCACTTCTTGGATTTTTGGACGAACATTATTGAGGTGTACACCTTAAATAATATGTCATTCTACTTTTCGTTTAGTATGCTATTTTGGACAAAAAAAATATCATAGGAATCTAGCATTCCTTGAAATTTCAAGTGAATAGTTCTCAAGGCACGCTCTTGAGTTGTTATTCACTAAATCTTTCGACTTTTTTCAAACTCAAACATTTTCCAACGCTCTCCTAAGTCGAGTGCTCGTATGCATTCGCACCCGACATTTTGCACACGCATTCACAACTCCTCGTGGTCTCGATATTAGGGGGACCCTTAGGGTCTAATATCGTTTCTCACAATCTAACCCTTGACACGTCGTCAAGTCGGTTCCATCTTTGACCAAATCCTCGACACGTCGTCGAGCTACTTCAAAACAACTTCCTTTTCGCCTCACATTCCATTTTTGATTCGATCTTTTCACAAACGTTTTTTTTAAGCTTACGAAAGAGGGATATTCTTAGAATCTAGCATTCTTTGAATATTCGAATGAGTAACTTTCGAGGCACGCCCTTGAGTTGTTATTAGTTCATTCTTTCGATTTCAAAACATCCAAATCTTTATCTTCAACCTATTCAGTCAATTCCCGAAAGAACTGAGTTCTTGGAATCTCGTATTCTTTGAATTCTTGAGTGACAAGCTCTTGAGGCGCGCTCTTGGGTTGCTTGTCAGTCACTCTTTCGTCTCTAACTCAAACTTCAACCCTTTTCAAACTTCATCTTTTCGTGGTCGTTACCACGAACTACGATTGCTCTGATTCTTCATTCTCGTCCGAATGTAAGATACGTAGGCATAAGATTGCGAGATCTTGGCGAGCTACCTTCTATCCATCCTCCCATTTCCCCGTATCCTTTTCGTGGTTGTTACCACGAACTACGAACGCTCTGATTCTTTATTCATTCTTGGATATAAGATACGTAGGCACAAGATTGCGATGATCTTGGCGAGCACATTTCTATCTTCCTCCATTATTCCTTCCACACTTTCCCAACCTTTCCCGTAGTCGAACTACGACGCTCTGATTTCTCATTCTCGTCCGAATGAGCATACGTAGGCACAAGGGCCCCAATCCTTGGCGAGCACCCTATTCTCTAACCACCCATTTCTCCTTGCGTCTTTACCCATTAACCTACCAATTCTACCTTTATCAACGAGAAGAAAACAAGTAAACCTAAACAACACTCCCCACATTTACCTTAAGAGGTTTCCGTTGAGTACAACGGACGTGAGGGGTGCTAATACCTTCCCCTCGCGTAACCGACTCCCGAACCCGGAACTTGGTTGCGACAACCCTGTTCCTATCCTTTTCGTTTTAAGAGGTTTTCTCGATATTTTCCTCTCCCGTTTATTCGGGAAAAATAAAGTTCGGTGGCGACTCTGTCGAACCGCATTTCCGCGCCTTTCGCGCGAGGGTCGTTTCCCCGAAATGTCTCCGTGATTTTTCGAGGTGCGACACTTTCCAACTCAATTAATGAAATATTCAAATATTATTGCATACATCAAGTCAAATGAAGACTACCATGAGTCTTAATCACAGGCGTTGAACACAAAAGTAATCACATCGTGCGCTTTACAAGATGACACATCATCATCTTCACAAAAACATGGAGGGAAAGGGAGGTGGCCGAACTGCAACTCCGGTCATCCCTACCAAACTTCCGGCCACTGCAGGTGCAACAACAACACAAGGCCAAGCCTAAACTCAACTGTTTTGGACGAATCTTATATCAAAATTCATCTAGAGATCACGAGGATCTCAAATCCAGCAACAAAAATCACTTATTAGGCATAATAAGAGCAAATCGAATCAAACAAGATTGTGCATCAAATTTGAAAGTTCATCAAAACTCATCCAATTTTGTTTAAAAATCATCTAGAGGTTATGTAGGTTACAGATCCACCAACAATTAAGCAAGAACACGCAAGAACAAGCCAAAACAGATCCAAACATTTTTGAGCTTCATCCAACAATCAACACAAATGCCAGTTCGTTTTATATATTAATGATCTACATTGTTTCTACGTCTCAAATATGCAAAAATGGCAATGAATCATGACATATTCAGAGTGTAAAGTTGATTTATAATTACCTAGTGGAGAACTTCCACCGAGCCTTCAATTGGAGCTTAAGCTTGCAGAAAAATGTCCAGAATCGTTCAATGATCCTCAATAGAGCTTTTGCAATTCACAATTTGGCTTGAAATGGCTTGTATTTCCAAATTCGAATTTCAAATTTTCTCCACTTTTTCAAAGTTGCTCTTGAGCAATTGGCCTTCAATTCTCAGTTCTGATGATTTGTGAATGATCAAAATCTTATATGTGATGGACTTTGATAGGAATAAAGCCCAATCTCAGCCTCTAACAACCCAATTGAAAATTCATGGAATTGATTTTGGAGCTCACTCATGTGCACGAAAATCCCACCAATTTGGCTCTAAAATGCTTCAAAATTCTTGATGGGAGTGTATGGAATGTGGATGGCTAGGATTTAGCCCTTGTTTAATCTCAATGGTTGATGTTTGTTGTGTAACTTCATGATGAAGAAAACTTGAAAATGACTCATCAACACTTATCCAATTCAATTTATATTAATGCCAATGTGTTTAAAACATGATTTGCACTCAAAATATGTACCTATTTGCACAAAATTGATCAAAAATGAATTAATTCCAATTTTGCCCTTTTAAGCTTTCTTCCATGAAAATTCACCCATCAATTCTTCATTCCAAGCCTAAACCATGACTTCTCAATGCTTGATTAAACAAATAACACCATTTGGAGTAAGTTTGATGTTGGAAAATTCTTCATTTGAAGTGTGCAAATTGGTGAAATGGACCTATAATTTTATGATCTATAATCTCACTTTCCCAAAATACCCCTGACTTGCAAACCTCATAACTTGAGTTCTACAAATCAGATGAAAGACTTTTAGTTATTTTTGGAAATCTAAGACCAAGATTTACAACTTTCATGTTGGCCAAAAGTTGAGGAGAAACATCCTTATAGGTCAAAAATGGATTGGAAGTTGGTTGACTTTTGTTGACCAAAATCACATTCATCTGATGACCTGTAACTTGTCTGGATCATAACTTGAGCTCTATAAATCCAATCAAGGACTTCTAGTACTCAAAATAAATCTAAGAACATGCTCTACAAGTTCCATGTTGGTCAAAAGTTGAGATGAAACTTGTATCTTGAGATAGGTGGTCTTGACGTTAGGCACTAAATAAGGGATTTTACCCTGAGAACCCTAATTTAGTAACTTCTCACACACTTGGTCCTTGATGAATTGATCTTGAAATGATGTCTCATGTACCTTATCACAACATCCCATGACCATAGAGACTTTGAATTGAGTCTTAATCTCCTTCAATTTCATAACTGACCGAGGATTAGCCAGATGAAAACCCTAGATGCAACACCTTCAACTGTAACCTTTCACACTTAGCACAAACACTTGGATGAGCCCCACAATGACCCTCAAGGTACTCAATGAGCTCTCTCAACATCTTATATCCATAACCATGAATTCACAATCATCTGATGATCTTGAACTGGCCTCTAAGTTAGGAGCTGACCCACATGCATCCATCAATCCTTTCACAAGACCAATGCCCACTTCTTGATGACTTGATGACCATCCAAACTTGAGTAACAACTCTTGCTTAGGCTCAACCCTCTGAGTAGATTCCTCTTGATATGTACAATCTCTTGATCCCCTGTTCAATGAAAAATGCTATGCAATGCAAATGCTAGAAAGAAATGAAATGAAACATAAACCAAGTTAAGAAAAAGGTTGGACAAATTTTTGGGTGCAACAGATACATTGTGGTAGACATATTTGTGAGTGAAGAGTGTTGCTCTTCACGTTTGTTTTATGAGTGAAGAGTGTTTCTCTTCATGTGTGTTGTGTGAGTGAAGAAGTTTGGTTCTTCACGTGTGTCTTAAGATACTTGTGTGCCAAGCAATTGTATGTTGTATAATTGCTTTGGTTGGTGTGTATGAACTGTTGTGTTCATTGTCCTTGATTGAAGCTGCTAAGTAAAATCAAATATTGTAACTTTGAAGAGTGTCTTCTAAAGTCTGTCCTTTGTATTGAATTGTATATCACTACTGTGATTGAGGGGGAGTGAGTGGGTATACTCTTGTCTAGTGGTCTCTAGGCAGAAATTGCATTGGGTAGAGATTAAGTGAGGAGTTGTAAATGGGGGAGTTTAGCTCTGATTTGATTATGCTAATAGTGGATTTCCTTCCTAGCTTGGTAGCCCCCAGATGTAGGTGTGGTTGACACTGAACTGGGTGAATAATTACTTGTGTTATTTATCTTTTAGCATTTACAATTCTGCACAATTTAAATGGTTAGATAAATAGTCTGTCAGCCTGCTGATGTTACAACAGACGTCATGACATTGGTACAATTTAAAGAAATTTAAATTGGTCATGATCTGTCCTCGTCCTTGTTTAAGCAGAGATCGATGTTCTTTGGACATATGAGATCTGTATACAAGAATTTCATATGGAATTTATGTGCACTTGCATACAGTCCTTCCAATAACTGTAATTTTTTCCATTAAAAAAGGGAGCTCTATTATAAGCCCCTTTAGGTTCGTTAGTGTCGCGGTGAAATTTTGATACCAAACTATTGATTAGTTTGAATCGTTAATTCATTTGCAACCGAACTTTGATTTGTCCAAAGGAAGGGATAAAGATCGAAATACCCACAATGCAATGCAAATGCAAGGTTTAAAGAGTTATAGGTTCGGGGGTTGGTTAAACTTAGGGAAGGTACTAGCATCCTAAGTTTCTGCAGTACTCTACAGGAACCTCTTGTTTTTATGTTGTTTATTGCTAAGTGTTCATTTGCTTAAGGTTAAAGGACCCTAGTTGTTTATTTCTAAGTATACTCGATAAGATATCGTATCTTATGCCTACATATCCTTACGGGAGTGGAATCAGAGTACTTGTAGTTCCCCTAAAGGGTTAGAGGAGTTCTTTGACTGTGGTCAAAGTTCCTACGGGTTTACGGTAGTTGATTGATTAGGTTTAGGAGAAGAGACGAGTCTTCATTTTAAGGGAGATGTAACCGCCACAGGTTGTAGGAAAATAGTCTTTGCATCGTCTTAAGAAAAGGACTTACGTACTCGGATAAGGATCAACGAGGTACACCTTTATCTCTCTTAAGGCAAAGTTCCTACGGCTTGATTGTATTGTTGTGGGGTGATGATTCTATCTCACTTAAGATGATTTGGCATCTTTTCTCTATATTGTTTGAATTGATTGTTGAATGTTTGAATATTGTTTGTATCGTTTTGTTTTCCTATGTTGTAAAAGACAAAGGTCCTTCCTATGGGGTAGGATCTATCTTAGAGATCGACTTGAATAGGATCAAGGATCATAGGGGATTATGATGCAAATGATGTGCACTACACACAATGTTGAATTATGTCTAGGTTTTTCCTTTGGACGGAATGCGATGCGACAAAATAAATGCGAAAATATAAATGGCGGTAATGTTAAATTGCGGAGAGTAAATTGCGGATAGTAAAGCCATACATACGCATGAAAGCGCTAAGTGTGTGAATGTGAATATGTGCGTGGAGTGTAAGCGTGCACGATTGGATTGAGTTGGGAGGAGTTGATTTTTTTTAATCGGTTGATTTTAAGCGGCGATGTTGGTTCATTATTTTTTTTTAGGCGAAATTGATTATAAGTTAGATGGTTTTAAATTTTTATCTCAAAAAACGAGGTTATTTGTAAAAGCCAAGATTGTTTTAGGAGTTAATTGTTGATTATATAAAATGGTTGTTCTTATTATTCTAAAAAAACTAGATTGGTTTTACTAATAATAGACAAATGACCATTGAGTTTTGGGTGATAAAAATATTATAAAAATCTAATAAGTTGATTAAAAAAGATTAATTTTATTAAGAAAAAGTGGTTTTATTTAAAAAAGGTGATTAAGTTGGTTTATTAAACAAATGACTCATTAAGGGGTGTATTAATAATTAATTAGAAAAAAATCAGGATTAAAATAAGTTATTATGAAAGATATTATTATTTATTATTTAAAAGATTAGGTTAATTTAATATAAAAAAACATATTATAATTTTAAAAGAAAATAGTTAAACGTTAATTAGAATTAAGATGCAGATCTAGTGTTATGTGACGCGTCGATTTACCATGGGCAGGCGATGTGGTCCGTGTGATCAGAAAAAAAGTGAATCATGTGGTGATAACAGTGAGGGACCACGGTACTACCGTGGTCGAGCAGGCATGTAATATATTAGGTTACAACACAAATGAAACACACAGAAGCACGCAGAAAACAAATGCAGACGGCGAAAAACCCTAGCGGAGCCAATCTCGTTCGCTCGGTCTCTCTCACTGATCCACCCCTCTCTCATCTGCTTCGTCTATCCTTTCCTTCTTTTCTTCATTCTGGCTGAAACATAAACAGAACAATCAAACACGATTAAAAAAATCAAACCAATCCTTACCGCTCGATGGGTTTCGCCGGGTTCAACACTGGGCTTTCGCGGCGTGGAAGATCGACGATTGATTGCTTTGACGGTTGAACAGATAAGTTCTCCTTCTCTTCTCGCTTAGACTTACTTAGGGTTTTGTTTAGTTTTCTTTTTCTGAGTTTCGAATTTCTCCGCCAGATCCCCTTCTGCGATCCAAATCCCCCCTTTTTATAGATGATTTTGGGCTTTGGGACTTTAACGAATCTGATTGAACCCTTGATTGCTTGCGTTAAGACCTTCCATTCTTGTTTGGTCAGGATTTGAAATGTTTCCATTCTCGTATGATTGTGTTTAATGTTGCTAACAAAAATCAAATTGTGATTTGATTTGAGGAATATTCACTTGATGCTGAGGGGATTTGAATGGGATTTCTTCCCTTTTTGGGATTGCTTGATTGACCTTTCCTTGATTTGATTTATTTTTCTTTTGGATTTTGCAGATGTGGACTTGTTGATGACACACGAGATTTGCTTTGATTTATTTTGTCCCCAACAAATTTGCTTCAACTTGTTTTTCAGAGATGGTTTCCCTTTAATCAATTGGACATCCATTTAACTGGATATTTGGTTTGTTTCAGTGGGAGCTGCTTATGATAAACTGACTTATCCTTTTCTGATATTTCTGATGTGATTTCCAGGTGACATATAACTCGGTTCCAGCCCATCGTGATTTACTTGATAGGGGCTGGAAGTTGTGTTGTGACCCTTCTGATGTTCACTCCGCGATACCCCTCATTCATTCATTGATTTAGAACGCTCCTTGCGAGCTGACGTTGCGCCAGTATCGGTTTGGTTGTGAATGATCCCATGAGTTTTGATTGTCTTTTCTGATATGAATTTCGACTCTTCCGTGCAGTTTTGGCAGGTTGCCCTGATTGAATTGGTGATGATGATTTGGGCCTGCTCTTTTGCCTTGTTTTTGTATGTTATTGGGCAATGATGTTTGAGCTGAGCCCACGTCCTATATTTCGACTTTCTCGTGTAGAGTGGAAACATTGTGACTGATAGTGATTTTGAATCTGTTAAGGCTGATATGAACTTTGTTCCTTTTCTCTTTCGAACTGCGCTTTGTTATGCCTCTTGTTAATTGGGCTTGTTCTTGCTGATGCGATTTGACTCTATGAGTTCAGGTGTGGGATGCCCCTTTTGCTTGGTGAACTAAACTTACACTTTGTGGGGAGTCCATGACTTGAATGGCCTCTAATTCTTCAACCATTTATTTGTGGAATCGAAAAGAGCTGTTGTGATTTTAATGCCTCTGTCCACACTTACTTACTTTCTTCTTCTTCTTCTTCTTCCAGAACAGATGCTTTGAATTGATCCATGTCGCTGGGAAAGTTATGCGGTGACGGTGACCTTAGGGTCTGAATCATTTGGTTTTGGTGCCTTAGCGATAACAACCTTCGGGTCTGAGTGAAAAAAAAAACTGTATGCTTCATACCTTCGATGTTCGGTAGGGAGTTGGTAACGGCTTCGGCCGTGGCTTCCCCAGCCGCTCGAATGTTACGCCCGATGATGAACAACCTGAGGGCTGTATTTTAAATCCATTTCCTTTTGTCTCCTGCTAATGTGTTAAGTCACAGCATGAATGCTTTCTCATCTTTGTGTTCCTCTGTAATTGCTAGCTACTCTGACATTCTCTTTTCCTCTTGATTTCACAGGTCTGATCGGAGAGTCATGAAGAACATCATAGGAGTATCATGAAGATCATTTAGAAATTTTAGAACTTAGGATTTTCTTAGAATAGATACTTATTGTAAATACAATCCTCTTGTAAGCAAATGAACATCTTGAATAAAATTCGAGAGTGTTCTTTCAATTCACTTGTACTTTAATATTTATGAAATAAAAATCCAACCAATACTCATATTTATTTTCTCAATTGTAAATTTAAATATCCATGAATAATAATTCACCAATTATTTAAATCCACCTTTGAGTTGTAACTTATGAATACTTATGGATAAAAGTGCCAAAATATTTAAAACTCACTTCTCCTTTGCCTTGATCAATTTTATAACTAATATCCCGCAACATGATTATATCCGAATAAATTCAAACTACAATCCCGTTGATCGCATAACTTCTCTGAACAGCCTTAACACTATCCATTTCCTTTTCAGCCCAAACTCCCATATCTATTAGTAGGGAAAGTATCTCAAAACAAAACACTGAAACGGCCCCGAGTCCAATTATACTTTTACAAGAGTTTCTCGATACCAGTCGAAATATACCGACACCTTGATATAATCAATCCATGTAAATAAATGCCTCAGGAATAATGTCTCATTTGTCTAAAAATTAATGGACTCCATGTGAAATGGCCAAAATGCCCTTGTGGTACTTCCTGAAAACAAAACGCACTCATATGACTGGTTAGTGATTAATGGATGCAAAATGGAATGCTATGCGATATGAATCGACTAAATATAAGGGTAAAAATTTTGGATATTACTAGAACAATAGTGGTTTCAATAGCAATGAGGTGGGATCTTAAGGTTAAAAATTAGGGTGCAACAGATGCCCCTATTTAAGTTACTTCTATTCGGAGATATGGAGATTGAAATCATCATCTCGACGAGATAGGAGGGACTTAAATACAAACATTGCACGGATTTTTGGCCATAAGAAGCCACCGAATGCAAATGATATGCAATGTTATAAAATGCAAGACACGGCATGCGAGAAACAAAATGAGTGACAGACTCAACGAAGGGGGACTCCACGGGGATAGGATACAACCACCGATGGGGAATCTCCAGAAGTATAACAGTAGCACGTACACCAAGGATATGGTATTTTAACAACAGGTGAGAAACTTGTAACCGAAGGATGAATTATTATCACCACGGAGCAATCTAGATGGCGGTAATATCCGAGGTGAATTCTCTGATCGAATCAATAATTCAGTTTTTTTTTGTATATCTTTTTCTTTTGGAACTCAACTTGAAATAGTAAAATGTATAACTTCCCCGAGCGTCATGATAAGGGTACCATGAGCTGGTCTCAGTCTCTTCCTGAAATGTCAAGGTTTTGTAGGTGGTGGAATCACTATAGTTTGTAGATGTAGATGTAAATGTCGTTGTAAGTGTCGTTGTAGTTGTAGAACTTCCCCGAGCATCGTGGTATGGGAACCACGAGCTGGTCTTGGTCTCTGTTGTAGAACCTCCCCGAGCGTCATGATATGGGAACCATGAGCTGGTCTTGGTCTCTGATGTAGAACCTCCCCGAGCATCATGATATGGGAACCATGAGCTAGTCTTGGTCTCTGTTGTAGAACCTCCCCGAGCGTCATGATATGGTAACCATGATCTGGTCTTGGTTTCTACTCGAACTGTTGAAAATTTGTAGGTTGTAGAATCATTGTAGACTGTAGATGTCGTTGATGTAAATGTAAATTGTTGTTTGTAGAACTCTGTAGATTGTAGGATTTTGTAAATTGTAAATGTTGATGTAATATGTAGATGTAATCTGTTGTTGTAGAACTGTAAATGTAATTTGTAGATGAAGAACTTGTAGTTGTGAATTGTAGGTTGCAAAACTTCACCGGGGATCTTCAGGAGAGATATAAGTAGATTAATTCACAAAATATGTCTTCTCAAATAAAGCAAGATTTCTTGTAGTGTCTTTGGCAAACTTCTCTGATGGATTTACGAAGAGATGCCCTTTAGACTTGTGCAGCGAACTCACTGGAGATGGACAAACTGTCTTGAGGAGACTGTTGTTTGTCGTCTTTGACAGAAAACCCGATCAAAACAAGTTGCTCAAATAAAGAGATTGCTTGTAGTTTAGGTATAAATTGTCGTAACATTGCTGGAGAAGTATCTCGTCTCTAATGGTGATCTTCACATAGGTCCTCTCTGGGGAACCAAGTGCAAAATAAATGCACACTTAATCCATGTTCAGAAGCCGGAGATACCCGAAATGTGATTGTTAGAGACCGAAGTTCAATTCAGGAAAGTAACTGAAGAGAAACTATCAATAAAGACTCAACCATTGAGGTATGAACTCAGATGGGAATGTACTAAAACAACCTTCTCCCATGAGGGTTGAACTTCATAGGGAAAACGAAACATTGTGCTCTTCCTTCCTAGGGTAGGCGAATCTACGTGGAGGGATAAGACGCACCCCGATACCTAGGGATAACTATAGCCAAGGCGATAGAATAAAACAAATACAAAGAATGCGAGAAATGCACATGCCATGCTGTCTACTTATATGCTATGTGTATGCTGACGGATTGGGAGAAACGAAATAAACGCCTCAGACGAAAGAATATTCAAGCAAAATCTCCACAGATCCCTTATCACCTGCAAAGTCAGCACTTTGAACAGAGACAACCTTCACGTCTGGATGGAATAAATATCCTCATGCCCTGGAGAAGCATATAATATTGTTGTTTTTTCCTCGGACGAAATAAACGTCCCCGGTCATCCGTTTGTTATTCATATATCAAGTAGAACATAAGGTTTTTGAAATGGTTTAAATCAATTTGGATTTTGCTATTAAGAATACAGATTTATGATAAATGGAAAAACTTTTTATTGAATGGTGGTCAGCAGAAAAGCGTGACCCCGATGTTACAGTGTTGGAAAATAATAGTGACTACATAAAGGGAATAATGACTTGTTTCTCTTAAACAAAATATTTCTTGACAGCATCCGCGTTAACAGGGCGAGTGATCTCTTCTCCGTCCATTGTTGCTAACATCAAAGCGCCTCCTGTCAAAACCTTCTTTACTACATATGGTCCATCATAATTCGGGGCCCATTTTCCTCTGACGTCGGTGAGGAAAGACTGAATCTTCTTGAGCACGAGGTCACCTTCTTTGAATGCGCGTGGTCGAACTTTCTTGTCGAATGCCTTCTTCATCTTCTGCTGATACAACTGCCCATGGCACAGCGCGGCCATCCTCTTTTCTTCGATTAAGTTCAACTGATCATATCTGTTTTGACACCACTCCGCTTCTGAAAACTTTGCCTCCACCAAAATTCTCATAGAAGGAATCTCAACTTCTATCAGGAGTACCGCTTCCATACCGTAGACAAGTGAAAATGGAGTTGCCCCAGTCGATGTGTGTACCATCGTACGATATCCATGTAAGGCGAATGGGAGCATTTCGTGCCAGTCCTTGTACGTAACAACCATTTTCTGAATGATCTTCTTGATATTTTTGTTGGCGGCTTCAACAGCCCCATTCATCTTTGGTCTGTAAGGGGAAGAGTTATGATGCTCAATCTTGAATTCTTCACATAACTCTTTCATCATCTTGTTATTCAAATTGGAACCGTTGTCTGTAATGATTCTGCTTGGCACACCGTATCGGCAAATGAGCTGATTCTTGATAAATTTGACAACCACATGTCGCGTTACATTAGCATAGGAAACTGCCTCGACCCACTTGGTAAAATAATCAATGGCTACTAAGATGAATCGGTGTCCATTAGACGCTTTCGGCTCTATCATTCCAATCATATCAACTCCCTATATAGAGAATGGCCACGGTGATGAGATAACATTCAACATAGTCGGAGGCACGTGAATCTTATCTGCGTAAATTTGACACTTGTGACACTTTCTAGCAAACTTGTAACAATCTGATTCCATTGTGATCCAATAATAACCAGCCCTTAAAAGCTTCTTAGCCATGGCATGTCCGTTGGCATGCGTGCCAAAAGATCCTTCGTGAATTTCCGTCATTAACATATCTGCTTCTTGCTTGTCGACACATCTCAGCAAGACCATGTCAAAATTCCGCTTGTACAACACGTTGTTACTCAGAAGAAAGTTTCCAGCCAACCTTCTCAAAGTTTTCTTGTCTTTGTTGGAAGCTCCCAAAGGATATTCCTGAATTCTAAGAAACACTTCGATGTCATGGTACCAGGGTTTTCCATCTTCAACTTCTTCGACAACAAAGATGTAGGCAGGTCTATCAAGATGTTTTACTTCAATTCGAGGACACTCGTTCCAAAAGTTTACCACAATCATCGAGGCCAAAGTTGCTAACGCGTCTGCCATTCTGTTCTCATCACGAGGGATATGATGAAACTCAACCCTATCAAAGAATGGTAACAGTCTTCTAGCGTAATCTCTGTATGGGACCAAATTATCATGTCGAGTTATCCATTCTCCAGTAATTTGGTTGATTACCACCGCAGAATCACCAAACACATCTAAATTCTTAATTCTCAAATCGATTGCTTCTTCAAGACCCATAATGCATGCCTTGTACTCAGCTTCACTATTAGTACACTGGAATGTTAATCTGGATGTGAACGGGAAATGAGTCCCTTGAGGAGTCACAATAACAGCACCTATCCCTTTTCCATGAGCGTTGACAGCTCCATCAAAAACTAAACCCCATTGAGAACCTGGCTCTGGCCCTTCACCATGTACGGGTTCTTCACAATCTTTTATCTTTAAAAACATAACATCATTATCAGGAAAGTCATCGTTTGAGGGTTGATAATCCAAAATGGGTTGGTGAGCCAGATGATCAGCCAAAACACTTCCTCTAACAGCTTTCTGAGTGTGGTACTCGATATCATATTCAGACAACAACATCTGCCATCTAGCAATTCTCCCAGTCAAAGCGAGCTTCTCGAAAATATACTTGATAGGATCCATCTTTGAGACTAACCAAGTAGTGTGATTCAACATATACTGGCGCAAACGCCTGGCGGCCCACGCTAAAGCGCAACAAGTCTTCTCTAACATAGTGTACCTTGTTTCACAATCAGTAAATTTCTTGCTCAAATAATAAGTGACATGATCTTGCTTTCCTGTTTCGTCTCGCTGACCAGTACACAACCCATTGAATCTTCTAAAACGGTCAAATACATAATCAAAGGTCGTCCTTCAACTGGCGGTATCAGGATAGGTGGTTCAAGCAAATACTCTTTGATACTATCAAAAGCCTTTTGACAGTCCTCAGTCCAAACGTACCCTTGTTCTTTCCTCAGAAGCTTAAAAATAGGTTTGCATGTAGTAGTCATGTTAGATATAAACCGGGAAATGTAGTTTAAACGTCCCAAGAATCCTCTGACTTGTTTCTCGGTGGCGGGAGTTGGCATTTCCCAGATAGCTTTCACTTTGTCAGGGTCCACTTCAATCCCTCTTTGACTAAAAATAAAACCCAATAGTGTCCCTGATCGTACTCCAAATGTGCACTTGTTGGGGTTCAAACGAAGCTTGTATTCCCTCAAACGACCAAACAGCTTAGCCAGGTGTTTAACATGATCATCTTCAGTCTTCGACTTAGCTATCATATCATCCACATACACCTCGATCTCTTTGTGCATCATATCATGGAACAAAGTAGTCATAGCTCTCTGATATGTTGCCCCTGCATTCTTTAATCCAAACGGCATAACTTTGTAACAAAAGGTGCCCCAGGGCGTTATGAATGACGTCTTTTCTCTGTCCTCGGGAGCCATTCTAATCTGGTTGTAACCTGAAAAACCATCCATGAAGGAGAAAACCTCATATCTTGCAGTACTGTCTACCAAAATGTCAATGTGAGGTAATGGAAAATCATATTTCGGACTGGCTTTATTCAAATCCCTGTAGTCTACACACATGCGAACCTTACCATCCTTCTTCGGAACGGGTACAATGTTAGCTAACCATAGTGGATACTCGGTAGTGACAAGGAAACCTGCATCAATCTGTTTTTGTACCTCTTCCTTAATCTTTAAAGCCATGTCAGGTCGAGTCCTTCTGAGCTTCTGTTTTACCGGCGGGCATTCTGGCTTCAAAGGCAGACAGTGTTCAACTATAGCTGTGTCCAAACCAGGCATATCCTGATATGACCACGCAAACACATCAACAAACTCTCCCAGCAGATCAATCAGCTATTTTTTCACATCGGGCTTGAGCAGAGCTCCAATTTTCACTTCTCTATGGATTTCTTCTGATCCCAAGTTGATTACTTCCATCGGCTCTTGATGAGGTTGGATAGCTTTCTCTTCCTTCTCAAGCAGTCTGGAAATTTCCTCTGGGATATCATCTTCTTCATCCTCAGCTTCATACACGGGAAACTCAAAATTCGAAGAAGGTAGCGGATCATTATTCCCAGGATGCAATTTATGTAGCAATCTGCGCAAGTGATGTGATTTTCGATAAGTTTTTTTTTGTAAAGTGGAAAGTGTGTGTACGCGAGGTGCTACTTATTATTGTCCAACATCGTGAATAAATATAAAACAAAAATGTAAATGAAAGTAGTTTATTGATGATAGCAAAACCAAAAGACACGCCCAACAAAGTCACCTTTGCCTTGGGCAGAGCAAAAGGAATTATTGAAAATAAGCCCTAACAAATGCAATTTCTCCTTGGGCGGAGCGAAAATTTTTTAAAACAAATGCTTTACTTAGATATATGAATGGCAGTAGGGGCTTCAACCGCACTCCAATTCTTAACTACAACGCCTGGGGTCACAAAGTCTAGAATGTCCTCATCTGGATCTTCCTCGGTGACGACATAAACTCCAAAGGTATAGTCAAATCCATCCGACACGTAGCCCGGATCTTCCATATAGGGCTCGTAGTCTTTGTAAGAAATGGAGGACCTTGTAGAACCGTCTGATATGTAGCCCTCAAGTTCGTCCTCTGACACAACATTAATCTGAGGATGATGGACGACCCCTCCACTACGGAACACTTCACTGATCAGCGGAAACCCTTGATTCTTGGTGCCTTGTTAAGCAGAACTGCTGGTGAAGCCGAGACCCTCCTTATTTTTGTTCTCTGGCAAAGACAACACCTTTCTCCACATTGTTTGGTGACCACTGTTCACTACTCGTTGTGCGTCTTTGAACGATGACATGGATGCTTGAGACTTCTGGGCACCCTCATCCACAATGGACAAGGCTTGGAATTGCGTGCCAATTTCTTCCTCATCCTCAACATATGAGAATGATGACAAGTGACTTACCACCAAAGCTCTTTCTCCCCAAACTGTAACTATTTTCCCCTTGAAAACATACTTCAGCTTCTGATGCAGGGTAGAAGTAACTGCTCTAGCTTCATGTATCCATGGCCTCCCTAGCAAACAACTATAGGCGGCACGAATGTCCATGACCTGAAACGGGATCATGAAAGTCTGTAATCCAATAGTCATGGGCAAATCAACCTCACCAATTACTATTTTCCTTGACCCATTGAAAGTTTTGACAATAACACGACTTGGCCTCATCGGCGGTCCTTGGTACGACAGCTTAGATAGAGTAGTTCTAGGCATTACATTTAGAGATGATCCAGTATTAACCAGCACACTGGATAGAGAGTCGTTTCCACAGTTCACAGAAATATGTAGAGCCATGTTATGTTTCCTTCCTTCTTCTGGGAGATCGTCTTCATTGAAACCCAGATTATCACTCGAAGTAATACTACCAATGATGTTATCAAATTGTTCCATGGTCACATCCTGCTCGACATAGGCTTGTTCCAAAATCTTCTGAAGTGCTTCTCTATGAGCCTCAGAACTCATCAGCAATTGTAGCACAGAAATCTTCGAGGGGTTTGCAGGAGCTGGTCTGCAACCTCATATTCACTTCTTTTGATTACCTTCAAACATTCATCTGAGTTGGATAAATTAGACCCACCAGGTTGCCCCACAGTTGGGTCTTTTGAGCCTGATGGTTTGAACAAAACCTCTTTTTCTTTCGGTGGCACAGTCGGGTAGACTCGACCACTTCTTGTCACTCTACTGACATCTGCAATATTAACTATTGAGGGTACAGTGGGCAGAGGCACTTCTTTCCCATCTTCCAACATAGTAGCATTATACCTGTATGGGATAGCCTTACTAGAAGTGTAAGGGACAGGTCCAGGAACATTGATTACTAAAGGGGTAACAGTTGGCTTCTTGCTATTGTAAACAATCTCTATACGTTCCACTTCCTTAAAGTGGGGTACTATGACACAAACCTCTTCAGCCTCTTCATTTGAAACTTCTTGATTATCACTTCCCACACAATCTTCGATCATATTGACAGAGGGCGACCCATGCGGTGGTAATGGATTCTTCTGTACATTAGGGTCGGAATCCCTAAAAGAAAAGATTCCATTTTTAATGAGCCTCTGGACATCCATCTTCAAACCGAAACAACTCTCAATATCATGTCCTGGAGCGCCCTGATGGTAAGGACAAAACTTGTTAGCTCTATAAGAAGGGGGAGGATTCGTGGGAGCCGGAGGTGGAGCTCTCGTCTGAATGTGACCCTTTTTAATCAAAGTGGGGAATAAATCAGCATATGTCATTGGGATCGGATCAAAGTTTATTTTTCTATACACACGACCCTGATTGCTGGATGGTCGATTCTGCTGAGGGTACTGTGGACTTTGCTGAAGTTGGGGTTGTTGAGCAACGGGAGACTGAGGTTGCTGATAGGGTTGTGGAGACTGTAGCTGATAAGCCGGGGCATTAAACACTGGCGATACCGCTGCAACTTGGTGTGGTGGCATGTACCTCTTTCGGAACTGTCCCTTTTGAATATCATTTACACTTTGCTCCTTTTTCTTCACAAAACTGCTCCCATACCTCTTAGGAGCACTCTCTTCTTTGGTCAGTCTTCCTTCACGAACACCTTCTTCCAAGCGCATCCCCATATTGACCATTTCAGTAAAGTCACTGGGTGCACTGGCTACCATCTTTTTATAAAAGAAAAGACTCAGAGTCTTCAGAAAAATCTTGGTCATCTCTTTTTCTTCTAATGGTGGTGTGACTTGCGCGGCCAACTCGCGCCAACACTGAGCATATTCTTTGAAATTCTCCTTATCTTTCTGTGCCATTGCTCTCAACTGATCTCGGTCGGGTGCCATGTCCACATTGTACTTATACTGCTTGACAAAAGCTCCTCCCAGATCATTGAAAGTTTGAATCTTCATATTGTCCAGCCCCATATACCACTTGAGTGCAGCGCCTGTCAGACTGTCTTGAAAGTATTGAATAAGTAATTGGTCATTATCTGTTTGAGCAGACATTTTCCTGGTGTACATAATGAGATGACTCTGAGGGTAAGTATTCCCCTTGTACTTTTCAAAATCAGGGACCTTATACTTCTGTGGGACTTTAACATTTGGAACCAAGCACAGCTCAGAAGCACTCTTACCGAACAGATCTTTCCCACGAAGAGCTCTCAACTCCTTTTGTATTTCAGAAAACTGGTCTTGAAATCCGTCTATCTTCTCTTCTAAACCCACAGTTTCGGTTGGCGACCCATGTAAAATTGGTTCATCCAGAATATACGGGACAACGTTCACGTGCGGAGACGCGGTAGTCATCACAACAGAAATTACAGGAGCAGCTTGAACAGTGGTCACAACAGGGATCTCAGACACAGGCAGACGGTAACCGATCGAAAAGAAATTAGGGGACAATCCCCACGGGAAGCCTTGAGGCATACTGTAGGATACTCCAGCAACAGAAGACACCACTGGGATCGGTGTTGGCGTCACTTCGGATATGACAGTCCTTGGGTCTTCTTGGTTGTTGATCGAGATTTGACTAGACAAGGCTTCCACTAGACCATTCAACTTCTCCAAACTTTCATTCATACTTGCAACTTCATCACGGAGCACTTTGTCCTCTTGCTCTAGTTGATCCATCTTCTGGCGTTGACTAGCTTGAGTGTTGTATCGGTGATTCAGCTTGTTCTATGGAGATGAAGCAAGAGTGAGACCCTGGAATGCAAACGATGCTATGCTTATGCAAAATGCAAATGAGTGTGAAACTTTCAAGAAACTCAAATTATTCCGGTATTGTAACCTTGGAGAAAAACTTATTTTATTTTGATGATCGAAGCATTACAAAATGGAGTACTCCTTTAAGAGTTTATTACATTGAATCAAAAGCAAAAGAGAAACTTGGAGATCTACTCCTTATGCTCCTTCTGTGTACGAAGTTCTCTTTCTAGCTGACTGATGCGTTCTTGCAACTCGGTCTTCTCTCTGATGAGTCGGTCGACACATTCCTTCCAAGCCACAGTATCTGGGGGAAGATCGTCACTGATAACAGCTCTTGAAGAGGTGTGAGAGGAAAATAAATCCTCTCGCGCCTTTCTTTTCCTTGCAAGTTCTACATTTGGAAGTCTTTGGGATTTCTCCTTTTCTACCTTGAGTGTGAAAAACTTGTTCCTCCAAGCGGCCTTCAGTTTCCGAGCTTCATCCAAAGCAGCCTTCAACTGATCTACTTCGCTCACGTCAAACCAATCCGGATCGTGAAAAGCCAATACCATAGGTTCATGGAAAGGGAACGGCATCTTGAGATCGAGAGCTCTTGCTCGCACCCAATGTAGGTATTCTTCAGAGGCGGCACAATTGGGGTATCCGAAAGCAGCCTTTCCTTCCTTATTGATGTATCTCCATGCATAGATTATGACGGTCTTCAGGTCCGGGTCTTCTCCTTCCTTGAGAAAGATTCCTTCTAACAGAGTCTGATCAGGTACTTCAATCATGGGATGCCCAAATTGGAGGCGGGCCAGAGCAGGATTGTAACTTATGCATCCTTCTCTCGCAATGAGCGGTATGTTAGTAAATCCTCCGATGCTATGGATCATACATATACCCCCATACGTAGGATCGTACCACACAATGTCCGAGTGAGTAAGGGCCATAACTATCTCAGACCAATGAGGTGACTCCTCCTCTTCCCAAATAGACGGGTGCCGAGTTAGGCGAGCAATGAACCATGAATACAACAGAGCGGTACAACAAACGACATGTCCTCCTCCTTCAGCATTCTTCGAGTGGATTGAAAAGTATGTGTCAACGAGCAAGGTGGGAACGGGATTCTTGAGTATGAATAGTTTAATTGCATCCATGTCAACAAAGTCATCGATCTTTGGGAACTAGAAAATCCCATAAACCAACAGAGCAAAGGTGGCTTCCATGATAAGGACTTTCTTTCTTTCAGCATGGTAGCGGACTTTTTCAATCAAAAAGTCAGCAGGGAATCCAAGGACTCCTTCCTTGGTGGTTAGGTGCGCTTGAAGATCTGCCAAACTGAGATGAGTAGCGTTGGTAATTTCTTGATGACTGGGTGTGTCTTCCTGGCCGGTAAATATGGGACGGGCCGTTACAGGCATCCTTAGGAAATCAGAATACTCTTCCAGTGTCGGCATCAACTGGTAATCCGGAAAAGTGAAACAGTGGTACAACGGATCGTAAAATTGCACGAGGGTCTCCAACAACCCTTCCTTCATCTTGAGTTCGAGAAAACGGAAGACCTCTCCATATTCTGCTGCGAAGGCGTAACGATTCTCGATGAGATCCGCTAGTTCTCTCAAGCTTTCAATGTTAGGACTCTGGAATGTGTACTCCAATGCTTCTCTTTTAAAATCCATGGTTACAATACCTGAGAAATAAAATTGAGTTTCTTGAGTAAAGAAAGGATGCAATGCAGGATGAATAGGACTTCATGGGATCCTAGCTATTTATAAACATTGTAGTAAAAGAAAACGGTTTTTTATTAATGGAATACAAATAATTGCTTTTAAAAGTCCCAAATAAAAGCTAAATAAAAGCTAGTAAAGACACTAAAGAAGTTTCGAATTTTACTGCTTGAGTTGTTCTTCTAGTTGCGTTTTCTCACGGATAAGGTTGTCCCCAATCAGTTTCCAAATAGTGCATTGCGGGTCGGAGAAAAATAAATCTTCCATGACCTTCCTTTTCTTGCAGGGGATTAGCTCTTCATCCTTCAACTGTAGCTGTTTCTGAAGTTCGTCAATTTCTGCGACGGACACTAGATACTTGTTCTTCCAGGACTCTAACTCATGTTGCGACTTCTTCAAAGCAACTTCTAACTTCTCGGTTTCAGACATGAAAACATAAGTGGGCTCCCTTCTTGGAGGTATAGGGTCTTGGCGAGAGTAAGGCATCTTCAGCTTGATCGCCCTATTCCTTACCCACTGGAGATATGGTTCCATAGACACATAGTTGGGCCTTCCCAAACTATTCCTATCTTTCTTATGCAAATGCTTCCAAGCTTCCACGATCTTCTCTCGGAGTTCTTGATTATCCTCGAAGAAGACACTCTCAACTTGTATGCTCTTAGGTGGTTCCTTCAATGGATATCCCAACTGTCGACGGGCTAAAATCGGATTGTAACTGACCCCTCCACCGAAGCTGAGTAATGGTACATTAGCAAAATCTCTACATCCATCAACAATTAGAATTCCATCATACTCGCGGCTATACCAATCGATGTCAGAATGAGTCAAAGCCATAATCTTTTCTGACCAACACCTATCATTGAGGTGCCAAAAGGAAACATATTTGGGCAAGTGGGTAAGGAACCATTTATATAATAAAGGCACGCAACACATGATCATTCCTCCACCACGAAGGTTTCGGAGATGTATAGAGTAGTAGGTATTACCTAATAGGGTCGGCACTGGATTGTTCTTCATGAAGATCTTAATTGCGTTAAGGTCCACAAACCCCTCAAAACATGGAAATAGAAATACCCCATAGACAAGTAAGGCGAAGATTGCCTCGAATGGAGCCTTGTTCGTAAAATCAGTATAAAATGAAGCTTTTTCAAATAAGAAATCTGTAGTCAAACCAAAAGTCCCATTTTTAATAGCCATGTTGTCCTTAACATCGGATACCTTGAGATAAAGGGCCTTAGCGATGTCTCTTTCTTCGGGATCCTTTTCTAAGAAAGGAAAAAAGGATTCTTCTAGAATGGGTAACCCTACCAAAAAAGAGTACTCTTCCAAAGTGGGCAACAACTGATAATCTGGAAAAGTAAAGCAGTGATACATCGGGTCATAGAATTGTAACAGAGCGGAAAGTAGGTCCTCATTTGCCTTACGTCTCAACAAAGATAGTAACTTCCCATATTTACTCTTGAACTTCTCTTGGTCTTCAATCAAAGCTCTCAACTCCCTTAGGTCATCCAATTTAGGACTCTTAAAAGTATATTTTAGAGTATTTCGTCTATCCATGATGTCCTACAATGTTCATAAATAAAAGGGTAAATCGCATGAAGTCCAATGTAGTATGATGCTATATGAATGCAACAAACACAAGTAAGCACATAAGGGTACACAAAGATAAACAAACAAAGGTCCTAGGTTTGCAACGAGCATGGAGCCAAGGGTATACCCATTCCCAAAGGATGAGGACTAAAGGTGGATGGTACCTGCAGAACTGGGTTCTAAAAAAAAAGGGTCCCAAAGTCATTAGCCCATCTTTCGGATATTATCAATTTCTCAACTAACTCGAGGATTAATAATATTCTCAAGAGAACTTCTTTTGAGTGTAGCTTCGTGTAGCACTATTTCAGGACTTACTCCCTTATAGCCTCGCACTACGCCCTAATAGAGGCCAAAGTGGGGTTAAGGGTAACTACGGTCCTTAGTATCATGGACTCCAATTGAAAGTAGTAAAAGTTTTCACGACTAAACTCGTTCAACCGAACTATTTTCAAAAGGGTCTCAACTAAGCGGGATTTTCGAATCAACTTAGTCGGGACTCACTCCCTATAAGCCTCATCGAATATATCACCATCCTATCTTAATTTCTCTCAAGTCCGGGTGTAGGACTTTGTCTCACCACTCAAAGGTAATAGCCCAAAAGAAACAAACAATTACCAATAAGAAAATAACAACAAACAAGTAAAAAAACAAGTTAGGGAAACCCACTGAAGTATCCCTAGTGAAGTCGCCATTTCTGTCGCGGTGAAATTTTGATACCAAACTATTGATTAGTTTGAATCGTTAATTCATTTGCAACCGAACTTTGATTTGTCCAAAGGAAGGGATAAATATCGAAATACCCACAATGCAATGCAAATGCAAGGTTTAGAGAGTTATAGGTTCGGGGGTTGGTTAAACTTAGGGAAGGTACTAGCATCCTAAGTTTCTACAGTACTCTACAGGAACCTCATGTTTTTATGTTGTTTATTGCTAAGTGTTCATCTGCTTAAGGTTAAAGGACCCTAGTGGTTTATTTCTAAGTATACTCGATAAGATATCGTATCTTATGCCTACATATCCTTACGGGAGTGGAATCAGAGTACTTGTAGTTCCCCTAAAGGGTTAGAGGAGTTCTTTGACTGTGGTCAAAGTTCCTACGGGTTTAGGGTAGTTGATTGATTAGGTTTAGGAGAAGAGACGAGTCTTCATTTTAAGGGAGATGTAACCGCCACAGGTTGTAGGAAAATAGTCTTTGCATCGTCTTAAGAAAAGGACTTACGTACTCGAATAAGGATCAACGAGGCACACCTTTATCTCTCTTAAGGCAAAGTTCCTATGGCTTGATTGTATTGTTGTGGGGTGATGATTCTATCTCACTTAAGATGATTTGGCATCTTTTCTCTATATTGTTTGAATTGATTGTTGAATGTTTGAATATTGTTTGTATCGTTTTGTTTTCCTATGTTGTAAAAGACAAAGGTCCTTCCTATGGGGTAGGATCTATCTTAGAGATCGACTTGAATGGGATCAAGGATCATAGGGGATTATGATGCAAATGATGTGCACTACACACAACATTGAATTATGTGTAGGTTTTTCCTTTAGACGGAATGCGATGCGATAAAATAAATGCGAAAATATAAATGGCGGTAATGTTAAATTGCGGATAGTAAAGCCATACATACGCATGAAAGCGCTAAGTGTGTGAATGTGAATATGTGCGTGGAGTGTAAGCGTGCACGATTGGATTGAGTTGGGAGGAGTTGATTGTTTTTAATCGGTTGATTTTAAGCGGCGATGTTGGTTCATTATTTTTTTTTAGGCAAAATGGATTATAAGTTAGATGGTTTTAAATTTTTATCTCAAAAAAGGAGGTTATTTGTAAAAGCCAAGATTGTTTTAGGAGTTAATCGTTGATTATATAAAATGGTTGTTCTTATTATTCTAAAAAAACTAGATTGGTTTTACTAATAATAGACAAATGACCATTGAGTTTTGGGTGATAAAAATATTATAAAAATCTAATAAGTTGATTAAAAAAGATTAATTTTATTAAGAAAAAGTGGTTTTATTTAAAAGAGGTGATTAAGTTGGTTTATTAAACAAATGACTCATTAAGGGGTGTATTAATAATTAATTAGAAAAAAATCAGGATTAAAATAAGTTATTATGAAAGATATTATTATTTATTATTTAAAATATTAGGTTAATTTAATATAAAAAAACAGATTATAATTTTAAAAGAAAATAGTTAAACGTTAATTAGAATTAAGATGCAGATCTAGTGTTATGTGATGCGTCGATTTACCATGGGCAGGCGATGTGGTCCGTGTGATCAGAAAAAAAAGTGAATCATGTGGTGATAACAGTGAGGGACCACGGTACTACCGTGGTTGTGCAAGCATGTAATATATTAGGTTACAACACAAATGAAACACACAGAAGCACGCAGAAAACAAATGCAGACGGCGAAAAACCCTAGCCGAGCCAATCTCGTTCGCTCGGTCTCTCTCACCGATCCACCCCTCTCTCATCTGCTTCGTCTATCCTTTCCTTCTTTTCTTCGTTTTGGCTGAAACATAAACAGAACAATCAAACACGATTAACAAAATCAAACCAATCCTTACCGCTCGATGGGTTTCGCTGGGTTCAACACTGGGATTTCGCGGCGTGTAAGATCGACGATTGATTGCTTTGACGGTTGAACAGATAAGTTTTCCTTCTCTTCTCGCTTAGACTTACTTAGGGTTTTGTTTAGTTTTCTTTTTCTGAGTTTCAAATTTCTCCGCCAGATCCCCTTCTGCGATCCAAATCCCCCCTTTTTATAGATGATTTTGGGCTTTGGGTCTTTAAAGAATCTGATTGAACCCTTGATTGCTTGCGTTAAGACCTTCCATTCTTGTTTGGTCAGGATTTGAAATGTTTCCATTCTCGTATGATTGTGTTTAATGTTGCTGACGAAAATCAAATTGTGATTTGATTTGAGGAATATTCACTTGATGCTGAGGGGATTTGAATGGGATTTCTTCCCTTTTTGGGATTGCTTGATTGACCTTTCCTTGATTTGATTTATTTTTCTTTGGATTTTGCAGATGTTGACTTGTTGATGACACACGAGATTTGCTTTGATTTATTTTGTCCCCAACGGATTTGCTTCAACTTGTTTTTCAGAGATGGTTTCCCTTTAATCAATTGGACATCCATTTAACTAGATATTTGGTTTGTTTCAGTGGGAACTGCTTATGATAAACTGACTTATCCTTTTCTGATATTTCTGATGTGATTTCCAGGTGACATATAACTCGGTTCCAGCCCATCGTGATTTACTTGATAGGTGCTGGAAGTTGTGTTGTGACCCTTCTGATGTTCACTCTGCGATACCCCTCGTTCATTCATTGATTCAGAACGCTCCTTGCGAGCTGACGTTGCGCCAGTATTGGTTTGGTTGTGAATAATCCCATGAGTTTTGATTGTCTTTTCTGATATGAATTTCGACTCTTCCGTGCAGTTTTGGCAGGTTACCCTGATTGAATTGGTGATGATGATTTGGGCCTGCTCTTTTGCCTTGTTTTTGTATGTTGTTGGGTGATGATGTTTGAGCTGAGCCCACGTCCTGTATTTCGACTTTCCAGTTCGACTTTCTCGTGTAGAGTGGAAACATTGTGACTGATAGTGATTTTGAATTCGTTAAGGCTGATACGAACTTTGTTCCTTTTCTCTTTCGAACTGCACTTTGTTATGCCTCTTGTTAATTGGGCTTGTTCTTGCTGATGCAATTTGACTCTATGAGTTTCAGGTGTGGGATGCCCCTTTTACTTGGTGAACTAAACTTACACTTTATGGGGAGTCCGTGACTTGAATGGCCTCTAATTCTTCAACCATTTATTTGTGGAATCGAAAAGAGCTGTTGTGATTTTAATGCCTCTGTCCACACTTACTTACTTTCTTCTTCTTCTTCCAGAACAGATGCTTTGAATTGATCCATGCCGCCGGGAAAGTTATGCAGTGACGGTGACCTTAGGGTCTGAACCATTTGGTTTTGGTGCCTTAGCGATAACAACCTTCGGGTCTAAGTGAACAAAAACTGTATGATGCATAACTTCGATGTTCGTTAGGGAGTTGGTAACGGCTTCGGCCGTGGCTTCCCCAGCCGCTCGAATGTTACGCCCGATGATGAACAACTTGAGGGCTATATTTTAAATCCATTTCCTTTTGTCTCCTGCTAATGTGCTAAGTCACAGCATGAATGCTTTCTCATCTTTGTGTTCCTCTGTAATTGCTAGCTGCTCTGACATTCTCTTTTCCTCTTGATTTCGCAGGTCTGATCAGAGAGTCGTGAAGAACATCATAGGAGTATCATGAAGATCATTTAGAAATTTTAAGACTTAGGATTTTCTTAGAATAGATACTTATTGTAAATACAATCCTCTTGTAAGCAAATGAACATCTTGAATAAAATTCGAGAGTGTTCTTTCAATTCACTTGTACTTTAATATTTATGAAATAAAAATCCAACCAATACTCATATTTATTTTCTCAATTGTAAATTTAAATATCCATGAATAATAATTCACCAATTATTTAAATCCACCTTTGAGTTGTAACTTATGAATACTTATGGATAAAAGTCCCAAAATATTTAAAACTCACTTCTCCTTTGCCTTGATCAATTTTATAACTAATATCCCGCAACATGATTATATCCGAATAAATTCAAACTACAATCCCGTTGATCGCATAACTTCTCTGAACAGCCTTAACACTATCCATTTCCTTTTCAGCCCAAACTCCCATATTTATTAGGAGGGAAAGTATCTCAAAACAAAACACTGAAACGGCCCCGAGTCCAATTATACTTTGACAAGAGTTTCTCGATACCATTCGAAATATACTGACACCTTGATATAATCAATCCATGTAAATAAATGCCTCAGGAATAATGTCTCATTTGTCTAAAAAATTAACGGACTCCACGTGAAATGGCCAAAATGCCCCTGTGGTACTTCCTGAAAACAAAACACACTCATATGACTGGTTAGTGATTAATGGATGCAAAATGGAATGCTATGCGATATGAATCGAATAAATATAAGGGTAAAAATTTGGGATATTACTAGAACAATAGTGGTTTCAATAGCAATGAGGTGGGATCTTAAGGTCAAAAATTAGGGTGCAACAGATAGCCATTTTCTATCAAAGTTATACTTGAAGCACGAAGTGAACTGGTGCTCTTGATTCCACTTGTTAGACGATGGCATGGATCTAGAAGGGGGGTTGAATAGATCCCAATTAAAAAATTAGTCGGCGCTACCAATTTAAAAATTGGTTTTAAAAATATTTGATTTGCAGAAGTAGCCGTGGAAAAATACCGTCTATAACGAACCGTTATTAGAAGACCGGATATGCGTCAGGCCTTATGGAAATGATAATGAGAAAATAGAATCACCACACTAGTCACACTATCAATTGATTAATATCACTAATTAGTAAGACTAGTTCCAATGCTACACAATGCCACCAAAATATGTAAATAATACAAGTAAATTTTGGTGTAGGAAATTTATCAAACACTTGGCGTGCGAGGCACTCCAAGTGAGTTTTGCCTTGAGTAAGTGACTCTAGCTTCCTTGTACAATACACTATTGTACTAGAGTTAAAAATAGTGTTAATCACTTACTCAAACCAATGCTAACTTGATAAAATTTCTTATACTAAAATTACTCAATTATCAAGCAAAAATGAAAGTGCTGAAAAATAAAGGAGACAATGATTTGTTGAGGCAGTTCCCCCGCCGTTCTCACTTCGGGGTACGTCTGCCCTCAATTCTAAAACTAGAATTGAGCTTGATATAATAAAGATATCACCTGTAGAGGTGAAACGTTTATACAAGGATATATAAGCAAAATATACAAATAAAATATCTTGTTGTTGATAATGCTTTCTCTCCTTGTTCCTTGATTCAAGTTGAATCAAGTTCTTCGATTGTTGTGAATAGACCTCCAATTACAGCCCCTTTGTTGAATAACCTTGTGTTCTTCAAACCCCAGCCCGACTGATCTCTAACACCAACGAATCGAACCTGAATCTCTCCTACGTAATTCACTGATTTCCGCTACTAGATTGGCCGAACCCACCGTTCCTCAATCACCTTCGCTCAGCTGAATGTTGTAGAGACGATTCGTACCAAAAACCCCCCAAATTCGACGAATCTTGGAGGGAAAAACCTTCAAGGTTTTATTCAAGAAAAACCTACCCCAAACTCAACCCGAATCGGATTCCCAATCGACGGCTTCGGGCGTTATCACCTTGAACAGACCACAATGCACATCAAGAATTGTTGTGTATAATTGTTGTGTTGTGAAATGTTGAGGATGAAGATGAAGAGAACTAGAGAACCTATTTCACTTTTCTTTTTCTTGTGCAATTGACTTAATGTTTCAATTGTCGTTGAAGAAATGAGCAAAAATTCTATTTATAGTAACCCAAAAACCAACAGACTTAACCACTTTTCAAACAAAGTGAAAAGTCTTTAGAAACGACCGAACGGTCGACCATAGCAGGACTATGCGTCGACGCATAGCCTGCAGTTTTAGACAGATTCAAAATCTCAACAGTATGCGTCGACCATAGGTCAGCATGCGTCGACCATAGGTCAGCATGCGCCGACCCAATGGAATTTGCTCATTTCATGCGCCGACCAAGCGTCGACCTGTGGTCGACTCAAATCCTATAAATTTGCAAAAAAGCTGAATTTTTTGATTTCTTCACTTCTAAGCTCAACCAAAGATCTTCCAAACATGTTGGACTAAGTATGACAAGTTACATAGACATGATATGCACACAAGTAGAGCCGAGAAACTGATTCTTCCATGAATGCGTTTTGCCATCATCAAAACATAAGTATATATATGGTATATGAGTGTCGCTACCGCGAAAATAAGGTGCCGGAAAAACAGAAGAGTCGCCACCTTATTTTCGCGGTAGCGACAGTTGGCGACTCTGCTGGGGATTTTGGAGAACTATCAAGTAACTCTGCTTAAGTGATCCAGAGATCATTCTGGATGAATTAACTCTACTGAGGGAACCAAGAATCCTCTTGCACAACCAACTCCGCGGGGGACTTCAAGAATCATTCTAGACAAATAACTCTGCTGGCGATTTCAGGAATCGTCCTGAGCAAACACTCTGCCGGGGACTCTAAGCACCAACTCGAGCAACTAACTCTGGCGAATTCACTGGGGATTTTAAGAATCATCTTAAGCAATCAACTTCGCTGGGGGAATTCAAGAATCATCTTGAGAAATCAACCTCGATGGGGAACACCTGCAAAACAAAAAAGGTAACGACCTAGCTCATGTTTCATATGCATATGATCGTCAATGGCGTAATGCTCCACACAGTGGAAATGCTACGCATTTTTAGGGTAAATGCTATGCAATCATGCAAGATGCTACGACCCCATCAGCAAAATAAATGCTGAAGGGAGAATCCTCCTGTCAAGGAGAAGGAACCATTCTGGTGGAGAGAAGGAATCATCCTTGTCGCTACTGCGAAAAACGAGGTCGGCAATGACAGAAGAGTCGCCACCGTGCGTTATTTATCCCAAAGGAGGGAAAGGAAACGCTCAGAGAAAACCTAACGCAAAAGGGGAAAGGAATGGTCATCGCAACCAAGTCCTGGATTCGGGAGTCGGTTACGCAAGGGGAAGGTATTAGCACCCCTCACGTCCATCGTACTCGATGGGATCCACGCTTAATTGTTTATCTCGAAGGGTTGATTAATACTATCTAGCTAAAGGCTTATGGACAAAAGAAAAGAAAAGTGACTCGGCAAAGTATCGCACTTTATGCCTACGTATTCCTGTCTGGAACGAGAAATCAGAGTCAACGTAGTTCGCCTACTACGGGTAAAAGGGGGGAAGGTTGCTCGCCGAGATATCGCATCTCGTGCCTACGTACTTTCACACGGCATGAAAGATCAGAGCAAACGTAGTTCGGGCTAACAAGACCACAGGTTTGGTTCAAGTTGTTTTTAACCCGAGTAGGGTTAACAAACGGTTCTCGTAGTTTGGTGTATGCAGCTCGACCATTGAAGACTTAGGCGTTACCGTTTGCGGGAGAACCGAGAGTTAATGAAACTCTCATTACGAAAATGGGTTCTAATGATTAAAGATACAAGAGGACAAAAAGGAGTTGAATGTTTGTTTTTATGTCTTTTAAGAAGAAGTGTTTTGAGTTTTGTTTGTAACTCGTGTCGCGCTAAAGACTTGGACTTAAGAGTGAATGCGTCGCGTGTCACCCAAAGGGTGCCATACTAAACATTCAAATTATGTGAGGGAAACCCTCGCATAACTCTTTCTCAAGTAGCTTAAGGCTTGTAACGCACGACACGTGTTAACCTTTATTAAGTATTTTAAGAATGTTTGAAGATGAGAAAGAGAAACAGACCTCTAAGGGAAACTACACAGCCCTAAATGTTATCGTGCAATGTTCGTCCTATGGTTGAAGTTTGCAAAGGGGAAGACTAGCCTAATGTTGTCATACATGTTTGCAAAGCCTAATGTCTATCACATTCTATTTTAAACAAGAAAGAATGGAGCTCCTAAGGGAAAGGCCAAAACAGAAACAGAAACAGATGAATAACAGCATACAGGAAATGTAGATTCATAACAGTAAACCTGGAATGCAAGTGAGGGAGCAATTCATCTCAACCTCAAGCCCATAATGAATGGAAAATGGCCTATTTTAAACATACAATCTTGGCCACAAGCAATTACAAAGAGATACGAAGCAATACAACTCACGAATGACGTACGTATACCATAATTTGGAATCATAACGCGCTATCATGGAAATATGGAACCTAATGGGCAGTTTTGTATGATAAAACCAGCCAATCAATGATCTACATATCCTATATAATGTCTATAACAAGCAATAAGAACCCTAGCGTTCATCACACAAACAATTCGATGCTGTTGGAGCCGAAAGAAAAGCAAAGTCCGTTCGAAAGTCCAAATTTACAAGTCCGAATACAAAATATGGAAAAAAAAAGGTAAATGGTGCTAAAAAATTCAAATAAAAATCTCCAATGCCCTACATCAAGCCAAAAACCAGGGGTGAGAGATACAACAAAAATATCCAAAGAGAAATGGCCAAACAAGTTGAAACTATGTCATGTATACCAAAAGAAAGGTTAAAATGGAGCATGTTAAAGAAAACATCCAAAACCAACTAAAATGGTACAATAAAATTCCCACAAAAATATATCACAATACCTCAACATGTGTACGAGATCCCTGCAAAAGGTTAGGCCTTGAAGTGACATATTGATGGGTCAAAGAAAATTCACAAGATCATGACTCGATTAGGATATTTTTTATGACCACTTAAATGTAAAAAACTATAATAAAATTTCAGAACGTGATAAAATTATGATTCCAATTTTATTAAATCCTAGACATCTTAAAGATTAGTCACAGAAAAATGGGGATCAAAAAGACTAAGTATGCTATTTTTTATGATTATTTGAAGTCAGCATGTAAAAAAGAAAAATATAAAATGAATACATGAGAACATGAATATATGAAGGCAAATGAAAAATAAAGTGGGAATAAATCAAAAGTGTCATGGCTGGGATTCGAACAGGGGTGAGGGAGGTTGGTTGGGCTGAGATGGCGCGCCACATCAATTAATGAGGTATGATGTGGAAGCTCGCGTGGCGCATTACTGCGCGTTGGATGTGTGGAAGGAGTCTTCACCTTGGACCGATCGGACGGTAGGGGCTTTTCTTCTCCGTTTGATTTTTTTCTTCCAGCCGTGAACAGTTCCCGCAGCCAGCCACCGGCCGGAGCTCTTCGCCGGCGGCTCTCCCCTCCCCATATCTCTTTCATTTCTCAACCAAACGCAACGTTTTTTAGACCAATCTTGTGGGATTTTTCGAGGGGAATCCAAATATGCCCTTATTTCTTCTTGATATAGCCTCTAGCTCCAAAACCGTATATGAATCTCAAACTTTCAAGAGTACAAAAATGTCATAAAAATGGATCTTTCTTTACCAGAAACGATGTACTACTCAAGGATGATGCAATGCTATAAAAATGGCATGGAAGAGACTCATAATTATGGAGAAAACTTGAATTTCCATTACCTCCGAATTTGACTTCCTAGAGCTTCACACAACCACTAAACCTTCTAGAAAATTGTATGAACACGTTCTAAAATTGTTGGTGGAGATGTTTGAATCGAAGAACAATCTTGAATTGCAGTGGAACTTGAAAATCAAATTTGAGTTTTTCACCACTTTTTCATGTTGCTACAATGCTATTCTTGCTCCAACTCTCTCAAAAAAAGTGATGAACAACTTGTATAATTGTTGTGTAATTGATTTGCGATGAGAAAAGGAATGAAAAGTGAAAGAATCAAAGGATTGAAAATTCAATTTTTCAAATATGTGAAATGTGAAAAATGATCATGAATCCCCCCATTTGCCTTGGCCTCATTTGTTTATATAACTTGCCTTGTAAGAATGATCAATGGTCCAAAATTAGCCCTTGTTTCAATCTTAAGGGCTTAAATTCAAAGTGTACCTTAACCATGAAGAAATCTTGAAATAGGCCATGATAAAATCCTCAAATGAAAAATGTAATAATACCATTGTTCTTAAAACATGATTTCCATTCAAAATAAGCACAAATATGACTTTGTTTGATTAAAATTTGGTAACTTTCCAATCTAGGCCATTTCACATGTTTTCAACAAAATCACTTTCATCAATCTTCAACCATGAGCTAGCCCATTAAAACCTTGAGGTTTAGTTGACCAAATGACCCCATTTGGAGCAACTTTCATGTTGGAAAAAAGTCATTTGAATTATGCAAAGTATTGAACTTGACATGTAATTTTATGACCTGTAATCATAGTTTCCCCACTCATTGATAATCTTCAGTTGGCCTCTAAGTCAGGGGATGAACCCCACACAAGCATCTGAACTTCTCAAGGGCATGAACCCCTTCCTTGTGACTTTAGTGACTCCTCAAGCTTGAATAAAACCTCTAGATAGGCTTCTCTTGATGTATATCACACTTGATCCCCTGCATAAATGCTAATGCAATGCTATGATAATGCTATGATGATGTTATGCTAATGCAAAAACAACAAGGAAAAGGTTGGGCAAATTTTGGGGTGCAACAGCTGCCCCTATTCAAGCGACTTGGACCTGAATGAGTGAAAAGCGAACGGCTTTCAATCAATCAAGGTAAAAGACAGTTGAATACCGAAAGAACCTGGAAATTTGCCAATCGCAGAAATAAACTGCAAACTCTGACTGGGATAGAATCTCCGAATAAAACGAACATAATGAACATCTTAAACACCCCACCAAGGAAAGAGAAACTTAATCAAGTAACTCTGCTTCAGGAAACACGTAACTGGCCATGGTCTGAACACCACATGGGCCAAGGAACAATCTTTCAAATCGTCGGGATCTGAATACTCAACGCACGATAGGGCCACATCAAAATCTGTCGGAATCTGGATACTCAACGCACTGACCGGAGCCTGGGTGCTCAACGTAATGACCGGAGCCTGGACGCTCGACGCAACTGTTGACTTCACTGGGGATTTACCGGAGCCTGGATACTCGACGGACGAAGCCATACATCACAAACCAAACATTCACTGGAATCTGGACATTCAACGGAGAGAGAGTACTATCACAACACTTACTAGGATCTGTATACCCAACTGCCTTTATCGGAGTCTGAACACTCAACAGACAAAGCAAAACGTTACAAATTGGAAATTTCACCGGAATCTGGATATTCAACGGAGGAGCTGGAGCCTAAACACTCAACGTAACACATCGGAGTCTGAACACTCAACGCAAAAAACCGGAGTCTGACAACTCAACGAAAACACACCGGAGGCTAAACACTCAACGCAACAAACCGGAGCCTGGATACTCAATGAAGCTAACAAACCGTAGCCTAGATACTCGATGGACGAAGACGCACCAAAGCCTGGATACTCAACGAAGCAAAACCGGAGTCTGAACACTCAACGAAAACACACCAGAGTCTGAACACTCGACGCAGCGATAAACCGGAGCCTGGATACTCAACGAAAACACACCGGAGCCTGGATACTCAATGAAGATAAACAACCGGAGTCTGAACACTCAATAAAACAACAAACCGGAGCCTGGATACTCGACGGACGAAAACGCACCGGAGCCTGGATACTCAACGAAGCAAACAAATCGGAGCCTGAACACTCGACGAAGCGAACAGATCGGAGCCTGAACACTCTACGAAGCAAAAAAAATCGGAGCCTGAACACTCGACGAAGCAAACAAATCGGAGTCTGGATACTCAACGAAAACACACCGGAGTCTGAACACTCAACGAAGCAGCAAACCGGAGTCTGAACACTCAACGCAACAAACCGGAGTCTGAACACTCAACGAAAACACACCGGAGTCTGACAACTCGACGAAACTACAAATCGGAGCCTGGATACTCAACAAAGCAACAAATCGGAGCCTGGATACTCAACAAAAACACATCGGAGTCTGAACACTCAATGAAGCAGCAAACCAGAGTCTGAACACTCAACACAACAAACCGGAGCCTGGATACTCTACGAACAAAGACGCACCGGAGCCTGGATACTCAACGAAGCAACAAACCGGAGCCTGGATACTCGACGGACGAAACCGTACCGGAGCCTGGATACTCAACAAAGCTAACAAACCGGAGCCTGGATACTCGACGAAGCAACAAATCGGAGCCTGGATACTCAACAAAGATACAAATCGAAAAGAGAATACTACAAATACTTATCAAGATCACCTTACAAAATCTTTACCGGAGTCCGGATACTCAACAAGAGAAAGAATCAATACAAACTGGAGATTTACCGGAGCCTGGATATTCGACGGAATAACCACGAACACTAATAGGGGTCTGGACCCTTGCTTGATTTTACCGAAGTCCTAACACTCAACGTACTGACCGAAGCCTGAATACTCAACGTAAAAACTGATGTCTGAATACCACAGCTCCATGCTGGGGAGAAGAACTCTGAACAACTTTGGAAGATACGATCCCAACTCTGCTGAGGGGTATACTAACAAACCTGGAGTTACAAACTTTACTGGAAATGAACAACTTTGTGTTGGGGATGAGCGAATTTTGCTGAGGAACGGGGTAAAGGTCCTGCACGCTCCCTGGAACACATCTTACACTGTTGGGGGTCACGAACGACTTACTGGAGCATATTCCACACATGCCTGGTGGAGAGAAATCTGATCTCGACTCGCTGGGGAACAAACCCATACTCGTACTCTGTGAGGATTAGGGGTACGCCTGACCAACTGTTGGGGGTAAAGACGCAACTTCCATCTTCTAGGGAATGATCTTCGATTGTTGGAAAAATGAGCTTCATCCAAATCTCTCTGAGAATTTTCCCCAAGCGTAATGCCCCTGCCCCAGTCTGATTTTTGGGAAGGTCTACACTGAGAAGAAAATAGCTTGCCATGAGACGACCCCGAGATGGCTTGCCCAAGAATTTGGACCACAAGAGGATCCTTGGTTGAATAGTTCGGATAAGCTCTAGAGGTATGGAGAGGAACAATTTTTTTCCTCATATGGTGGCATGCCCCAGCCTTGCAATGGCTTTGCCTCTGATTGACTGATTCGTGGAGCAGTACCCTCGATTACGAGAGATTTACCAAATCTCGACCTGACTGCCCCAGATTAACCGATTCTTGGATGGCTGGCCTTACTGGGATTTTTTTGATATAGCTGGCCACAGCTCAACGGAGTATTCAGGCATTCTGCATTCTATCCCGATCAAACTTTCCACTATGGAAGCTTTCCTGTGGTCGAGCGCTTACTCGCAAGTAAAACAAGTTGTTCTGCATAAAAGATATATTAAATGCAATGCATATGACGGTTTTTTCAAAACCCAATCCTGTTCACTGGAAAAGTTTATGACATATAATGAACGAATCAATTATCAAAGTGTCAAAATTAATACAACGCTGTAAGGAGGATCCTTTTGGGAGTCCGTTTCGATGCGATCTTTACCGAAGTATGCTCTCGAACTAAACCTGTTTCAATTAGGACGTTTTCAGGTTGTAACGTGGTCATGTTCACGGTTAACAAGGAAGGATATAAGGCTCAAAATTCATTTTAACCCACCCATTCTCCTTGATGTTCTCCAATCCTATGTTCAGCTAATTCGACTTTAGCGTTCTCCTCTTAATGTTGGAGTGATAGGAGTGATGGTTCAGGAAACCACACGTTTTTTGGAGTGACAGTCACTCGCTTTTTCGTCTTTGCAGTGCCTGGAGTCACACGATTTCGTTCTTGCTTGAGGATTTTCTCCTCTCGTAATCCTTTTCGTTTTTTCGCTCTTTCGTTCCCTAATTTTTGCCTGGACTAACTCTTTTGAGTTTCTGATTTTGAAGTCCAGCGGGATACCCTAATTTTTGCCTAAGTCGCTTGTTTTCAAGATTCGACTTAGCGGGTTTTTTCTTTTGAATTTTTCTTTTTGAACAAATCATGTGACACCGGCTTGTCTGACTTGTTAAAAGAGATTGTGACTGTTTCACTCTTTATCGGCAAGATTTAACCATTGTGGTCCTTTAGGCACGACCTATACAGGTGTGATTTATCCTTGAACGGACATTCCTTTTGCAATTCGGACGCTTGGTCAAATTAACTGACGCCTACCCTGCCCCAGGTTAAGATTGAGGGTTTTTCATTTTCAGAAAGAAACTCCTACTACAAGGCTCAAAGGGGTTGACAAGGGATTATCTTCCTTATATCTCCGGTGTTTATGGATTTGAAACAATACCTATATATCGTCAACAGGTTTTTCTATCCAAGAGCATACAATCGGAAGATTACACGTCTTTCGATTTCGTCATCCTCCCCGGATTCCACTTAAACAAGCGTTTGAAATAAAAGAAAGCAATAAAGTGAACACGAATGGATTAATTCAAAACATGCATATTTATTTCATTTTCAATATCAATTGAGAATAACAAGCTTTACAAGCGAAATGTGCAATTAAACAGAAAAGAAACTACAAATGTAAAGCAATGACATGCAAAATGCAGATTGCCAGCTTCTGAGAACTGGGCTTCTTGTATCTTGACTTGTGGGCGACTCAACCGCTTCCGGCTTGTCCGTGGTTTGGCAGAGGATCCTGTACCACGTTGGGCGCTTCATGCGAGAAGTTTATGGCTTTATTGTCAATCAAATCTTGTAGCTTGTGCTTAAAAGCCTTACAATCGTCAATGTTGTGCCCGGGTGCCCCTGAGTGGAACTCGCAATGGGCATTTGCATCATAGCCAGGTGGTGGTTGGCCTGTCAGAGGGGCCAAGGTTCTCTTCTGGATTAACTGCATTTGTAGTAACGTCTGAAGCATTTGGGAGTACGGCATTGGCGGCGTATCGAATACTCTATTTTCTCCCCTCGAATTCTGGTACTTCCTGTAGCCCTGTTGATTCTGCTGTTGTTGTGGTTGTTGTGGTATCAGAATGATAACACTCGCAGCCTGATGATGATGACACTGATCTTGATATCTACCTCTGCCTCTACCCCGAGAGCTTGATACAGAATTAGCGTCGCCTTCACGCTTTTTATTTCCGAACACTTTCTTTCCTCCACCTGACGAAGATACTTCTACGGCTTGAATTTTCCCGATCTTGATGTTGTTTTCTATACGTTCACCAGTGATGACAAGGTCAGAGAAACTCCCGGACATACAGTTGACGAGCTTTTCATAGTACATCCCAGATAACGTCGATACAAACAAGTCAATCAACTCTCTCTCTCTACCATTGGGGGTTGCACTCTGGCTGCAAGCTCACGCCACCTCTGGGCGTACTCTTTGAAAGATTCCCCGCTATTCTGGACGACATTCTGAAGTTGGACCCTGTTGGGAGCAAGGTCACTATTGTACTGGTAATGCTTCACGAATGCTTCAGCCAGACCCTTCCAGCTACGAACCTGAGAGGGTTCCAAACCCATATACCACTCGAGCAACGGCCCTGACAGGCTATCCTGGAAGAAATGCATGAGCATCTTCTCGTTATTTGAATAGGCTGACATTTTTCTGTAGTATGAACGTATGTGCACCCTCGGGCAAGTGACACCTTTGTATTTATCGAAGGTAGGAACCTTAAACTTGTACGACACTCGTAAATTAGGGATCAACCCTAAATTGGCCATGTCGAGACCCATGGAGTCCTGATTTGTTATATTCCTCATCTGTTCCTCCAGCATTCTGAATCTAGGATCAGCTTCAGCAGGCAACTCAGCGCCTACATCCCTCATAGAGAACACGTTGTCCTGACGATCTTCATTCCATCGTTGGTCCCTATTGCCATACCCTGCGTAGCCGCTCTCCGGACCATAGACGTTCTGATTGACATTGTAACCATAACCAGTGTTACCCAGACCATGGTTAGCAGTACCAGGTCCAAACCCAACATTATGAGCACCATTACCATAACCCAAGTTAACAATATTACCAAGACCTGTATTACCAGCATTACAAAAACCCGCATTACTAGTAGCATTACCCAGACCAGCGTGGCAGACGCCAATATCACTACCATTCCCGGCCCCTGCAGCAGTTGGGGTGCATCCAGTAGGCACAACAGTGGCGTTAGGAATCTCTGTATCGTTGTGGGGAGTATTAGCAACAGTACCTCCATGAAGAACTCCATTAAGATCAACCCTAGCTACCAGGGGCTGGACCATTATTCTCAGTTGCTCCTGTCCTTGAGCCATACCTTGCATGACTTCCATGAGTTGAGTCATGCGCTCCCTCATCTCTTGTATCTCAGTCTGAACGTGATCCATGACTTTCTTGAGATTGTTTCTAGTAGAATACCGGTGAATTCTCTGGTTAACAATCCTGAAACAACTCTGAAAAGACAACAGAACATCAGAACGAGGCTTAAGAAGGTACCTGCAAACACAAAGAAAAATATGCAAAATGCTAACAATGTATATATGCATATGGAATATTCCCCTTGATTCTAGTTCCAGGTGAAACGCATGGCAATGGAAACCCCTCAGACAGCAGTAGTAGAAAACTCCTCATGTATACAAATGGGAAACCACACGGGCAGTTGCAAGCACAAGTATCTGAGTACGAATAACGACAAGCGAGATAGCTAGAATCAAGGGAAATATACACCTGCAATGTTAATGCAATGTCATGTAATCAATGCATATGAGAAATGCAGAAATGCAAGGATGCTACAGGGGATTAAGGTAGTTGTGCTGCTGTCGGAGAATAATCAGAGCTCTGCCTTTGCATAACATAGATCACTGTACAACATAGATCACTGATACTGAAGACCTCTGATATCAGACCAAAAGTTCACACTGTATAGAAAACCGGGTGATCTGGAGATATGGTTTCTTACATAACCCACTCCCCCTCACAGGTATGGACTTAATTCGCCGACGAGGTATGGCATCCTATGCGGTCATCAGCGTCACAGAATTTCAAGAGCGATGATACGATTCCCAGAAGGTGTGGCATCATCATCTCTTGAAGCGGCCTCACTTAGCTGAATCCCAAATGATCGGTTTCCAGAGCCGACAACCCTCAAATCCAACAACAAGTCGAGCCCAAAAAGCCAGACCAGAGGTCATCAAAGAGAATCTCGTCTGAGTGTGGATTTCATGGGGACTGGTGCATGCTAAGCATACAGGTCCATCACTAATCTCCACTCTAATGCTAGGTATATGCTTTCAAGCCTGGGTTTTGGCTCATCACTCATCAGAATGCCCCTCCCACAACAGCACAATAAGGATATAATATAATGCTGAAAATAAACTGCGGGAAAATAAAATGCGGGAAAGTAAAGCTAAGGTACAACAGGTATGTACAAAATCCATAAGATAAACAAACAAACGCTAGGATTGACTCGCATAGGGGACGTTGGTTCCCCAGCAGAGTCGCCAGCTGTCGCTACTGCGAAAAACGAGGTCGGCAATGACAAAAGAGTCGCCACCGTGCATTATTTATCCCAAAGGAGGGAAAGGAAACGCTCAGAGAAAACCTAACGCAAAAGGGGAAAGGAATGGTCATCGCAACTAAGTCCTGGATTCGGGAGTCGGTTACGCAAGGGGAAGGTATTAGCACCCCTCACGTCCATCGTACTCGATGGGATCCTCGCTTAATTGTTTATCTCGAAGGGTTGATTAATACTATCTAGCTAAAGGCTTAAGGACAAAAGAAAAGAAAAGTGACTCGGCAAAGTATCGCACTTTATGCCTACATATTCCCGTCTGGAACGAGAAATCAGAGTCAACGTAGTTCGCCTAATTACGGGTAAAAGGAGGGAAGGTTGCTCGCTGAGATATCGCATCTCGTGCCTACGTACTTTCACACGGCATGAAAGATCAAAGCAAACATAGTTCGGGCTAACAAGACCACAGGTTTGGTTCAAGTTGTTTTTAACCCGAGTAGGGTTAACAAACAGTTCTCGCAGTTTGGTGTATGCAGCTCGACCATTGGAGACTTAGGCGTTACCGTTTGCGGGAGAACCGAGAGTTAACGAAACTCTCATTACGAAAATGGGTTCTAATGATTAAAGGTCCAACAGGACAAAATGGAGTTGAATGTTTGTTTTTATGTCTTTTAAGAAGAAGTGTTTTGAGTTTTGTTTGTAACTCGTGTCGCGCTAAAGACTTGGACTTAAGAGTGAATGCGTCGCATGTCACCCAAAGGGTGCCATACTAAACATTCAAATTATGTGAGGGAAACCCTCCCATAACTCTTTCTCAAGTAGCTTAAGGCTTGTAACGCACGACACATGTTAACCTTTATTAAGTATTTTAAGAATGTTTGAAGATGAGAAAGAGAAACAGACCTCTAAGGGAAACTACACAGCCCTAAATGTTATCGTGCAATGTTCGTCCTATGGTTGAAGTTTGCAAAGGGGAAGACTAGCCTAATGTTGTAATACATGTTTGCAAAGCCTAATGTCTATCACATTCTATCTTAAACAAGAAAGAATGGAGTTCCTAAGGGAAAGGCCAAAACAGAAACAGAAACAGATGAATAACAACATACAGGAAATGCAGATTCATAACAGTAAACCTGGAACGCAAGTGAGGGAGAAAGTCATCTCAACCTCAAGCCCATAATAAATGGAAAATGGCCTATTTTAAACATACAATCTTGGCCACAAGCAATTACAAAGAGATACGAAGCAATAAAACTCACGAATGACGTACGTATACCACAATTTGGAATCATAACGCGCTATCATGGAAATATGGAACCTAATGGGCAATTTTGTATGATAAAACCAGCCAATAAATGATCTACACGTCCTATATAATGTCTATAACAAGCAATAAGAACCCTAGCATTCATCACACAAACAATTCGATGTCGTTGGAGCCGAAAGAAAAGCAAAGTCCGTTCGAAAGTCCAAATTTACAAGTCCGAATACAAAATATGGAAAAAAAAGTAAATGGTGCTAAAAAATTCAAATAAAAATCTCCAATTCCCTACATCAAGCCAAAAAACCAGGGGTGAGAGATACAACAAAAATATCCAAAGCGAAATGGCCAAACAAGTTGAAACTATGTCATGTATACCAAAAGAAAGCTTAAAATGGAGCATGTTAAAGAAAGCATCCAAAACCAACTAAAATGGTACAATAAAATTCCCACAAAAATATATCACAATACCTCAACATATTTTTAAGATCCCTGCAAAAGGTTAGGCCTTGAAATGACATATTGATGGGTCAAAGAAAATTCACAAGATCATGACTCGATTAGGATATTTTTTATGACCACTTAAATGTAATAAATTATAATAAAATGTCAGAACGTGATAAATTTATGATTCCAATTTTATTAAATCCTAGACATCCTAAATATTCTTCACAAAAAATTGGGGATCAAAACGACTACGTATGCTATTTTTTATGATTATTTGAAGTCAGCATGTAAAAAAGAGAAATATAAAATGAATACATGAGAACATGAATATATGAAGGCAAATGAAAAATAAAGTGAGAATAAATCAAAAGTGTCATGGCTGGGATTCGAACAGGGGTGAGGGAGGTTGGTTGGGCTGAGGTGGCGCGCCACATCAATTAATGAGGTATGATGTGGAAGCTCGCGTGGCGCATTACTGCGCGTTGGATGTGTGGAAGGAGTCTTCACCTTGGACCGATCGGACGGTAGGGGCTTTTCTTCTCCGTTTGATTTTTTTCTTCCAGCCGTGAACAGTTCCCGCGGCCAGCCACCGGCCACAGCTCTTCGCCGGTGGCTCTCCCCTCCCCATATCTCTTTCGTTTCTCAACCAAACGCAACGTTTTTTAGACCAATCTTATGGGATTTTTCGAGGGGAATCCAAATATGCCCTTATTTCTTCTTGATATAGCCTCTAGCTCCAAAATCGTATATGAATCTCAAACTTTCAAGAACACAAAAATGTCATAAAAATGGATCTTTCTTTACCAGAAACGATGTACTACTCAAGGGTGATGCAATGCTATAAAAATGGCATGGAAGAGACTCATAATTATGGAGAAAACTTGAATTTCCATTACCTCCGAATTTGACTTCCTACAGCTTCACACAACCACTAAACCTTCAAGAAAATTGTATGAACACGTTCTAAAATTGTTGGTGGAGATGTTTGAATCGAAGAACAGCCTTGAATTGCAGTGGAACTTGAAAATCAAATTTGAGTTTTTCACCACTTTTTCATGTTGCTACAATGCTATTCTTGCTCCAATTCTCTCAAAAAAAAAGTGATGAACAACTTGTATAATTGTTGCGTAATTGATATGTGATGAGAAAAGGAATGAAAAGTGAAAGAATCAAGGGATTGAAAATTCAATTTTTCAAATATGTGAAATGTGAAAAATGATCATGAATCCCCCCATTTGCCTTGGCCTCATTTGTTTATATATCTTGCCTTGTAAGAATGATCAATGGTCCAAAATTAGCCCTTGTTTCAATCTTAAGGGCTTAGATTCAAAGTGTACCTTAACCATGAAGAAATCTTGAAATAGGCCATGATAAAATCCTCAAATGAAAAATGTAATAATGCCATTGTTCTTAAAATATGATTTCCATTCAAAATAAGCACAAATATGACTTTGTTTGATTAAAATTTGGTAACTTTCCAATCTAGGCCATTTCACATGTTTTCATCAAAATCACTTTCATCAATCTTCAACCATGAGCTAGTCCATTAAAACCTTGAGGTTTATTTGACCAAATGACCCCATTTGGAGAAACTTTCATGTTGGAAAAAAGTCCATTTGAGTTATGCAAAGTATTGAACTTGACCTGTAATTTTATGACCAGTAATCATAGTTTCCCCACTCATTGATAATCTTCAGTTGGCCTCTAAGTCAGGGGATAAACCCCACACAAGCATCTGAACTTCTCAAGGGCATGAACCCCTTCCTGGTGACTTTAGTGACTCCTCAAGCTAGAATAAAACCTCTAGATAGGCTTCTCTTGATGTATATCACACTTGATCCCCTGCATAAATGCTAATGCAATGCTATGATGATGTTATGCTAATGCAAAAACAAGAAGGAAAAGGTTGGGAAAATTTTAGGGTGCAACAATCCTGCCGAGGAAAAGAAGTCACTCCAATCTCAATTGGACTCCGCCTGGGGAACTGAACTTCAGTCGACTGCTGCAGGGGGACAAAGTTCTACAAGAACCTGAACCCGCTCAACCAGGTATTCAAAACCATAAACTGCTGAGGACAAACGATGTCAATCGCAGAAATAAACTGCACAGCCTTCGCGACTAAAACTTTCTTGGAGATAACGACTCCGGTGGGGAATTACAACATCAGCTATTCAACACTCTACTGGAGAGAACCAATCATGGCTTCAACGACTTCCAAGGACTCGGCTCTCTTGGAGAACTGCAAACTCGGCTGAGGAGGGTAACCGGATGCTGACATCACTCCTACCTGTCGGGGAGAGTACAACTTTGTGGGGAATCTCAATTCCGCCGGAGACTTCAGTCTGCGCTATCGAGGGCTGAACACTTGTGAACAGTCTCCTACGAGAAACTGCACCCTGACGAATAGTCTTTCATGAGAAAACTGCACATTGACTCAGTGCTGGGGAAATAAACCCAAATCCTCTTGTCAGGGAAAACTTCGATCCTAAACCGTTGGGAATGCACAATCAATCTGCCGGGGATGGCTACACTCTGCCGGGGACATCAATCTCGCCCTACTGAGGATAATCTTGACCCCACTATGATAAAGGACAAGTGCAATCTCAACTTGCTGCAACCTCAAACAGCTGAGGAGGGTCGATCTTAACTGCACATCTCTGCTGAAGAAAATTTCCTATTTAACAATATCACCCCCTAAGGGAATACAGAACACCAATCATGGAGAACCGAGATCATTCGAGCCTCGTGTCAGGGAACGTGATAGCACATGTCACCGGGAATATCGGGCCAGGTACAATTAGGCTTTTTCTAGTTTAGGGATAGGTTTATGGTGATAGGGATTTATTTCTGGTTACCAACAAAAGTGGATTTGAAGGGGACATACTAGACGAGAACTAGCATTCGAGGGTAGACTACCAGACGAGAACTGGTGGCAAAAGGGTTTAAGTTGTCAGACGAGAACTGACTTCTAGGTTTTGGATATCAGACGGGAACTGATTTCTGGTTTGCCAGACGAGAACTGGGCTTTAAAACTGCGTTGGCCAGACGAGAACTGGTTAAACAGTGGGTCGAGGAAAAGGTGACCAGACGGGAACTGGTTTAAAAGCTGACACGCACCAGACGAGAACTGGTATTCTAAGAAAGGTGGACCAGGCGAGAACTGGTTACCGGTTTGTCAGACGAGGACTGGGCTTTGGAGGTTTGCCAGGCGAGAACTGGGCTTTGGAGATGACTTTGGTTACACGGTAAGTAACAAGTTTAGGTTGTAGGATATCAATCCAATGGCATCAAGGCTTCTTCAGAAGGTTCAGGTTATCTGGTAGGGTAATGACACGATTCCCCGACACTCTACTCTTACTGGGGTGAACAAACTGAAGGTGAGATAATACTTAGAAAGGGGGGGATTGAATAAGTATGGAAAATTAATACTTGCAAATAATCACACAATTATTTTTATCCTGGTTCGTTAAACAACTACTCCAGTCCACCCTTCCAGAGTGATTTGCCTTTCTCAACAAGGACTTAATCCACTATTAAATCAAACTGATTACAATAGTATCACCTAAGAACAACAGTTCTTAGTCTTCTCAAGAGCTACTGATTCTAACTGAATCCTCTTAAGGAATATCCTTTACAATCAATGTAAATTAAATACAAGAGTTTTTAATGCTTCTAAAAAGCTATAATCACAACAGTGATTTTTCTCTTAAGTTAAAGTACAATGAGATTCTATGAAGAATTTAAGAATGAGAGCTTATAGAATATTATGATTTCTTTTCAGCAAGCGAGTAGCACTGAAGAATGAAGTGAAGATCTCCTTTTATAGGCAGCTGAATCATGCAAGCTGAACATTGAAAAGAGAGTCCAAAAGGTCTGAGCCTTTTTTGTCTTCACATGCACTGACCTTTCCTTGAAATAGATGGCACAGATAAATCCTTTTTGTCTGTGTAAGTGTGTCTAGCACAAATAAGGAAAGAGACGTTGAATAGTTCCAACGGATACATTCTTGAAAACACTTCTTCAGTTTTAGCAAGTTCTTTAGAGTTTGAATGGATCAGAGTCTTCTGATGAGATTCAGAACTATGCTGTATCAGAGTCTTCTGCAGCGTGTGTGCTTCTAGCGTGTTTATCATCAGAGCATTTTGACACAGAACTTCAGTACAAGGCAACATAGGTACTTTCAGAAACTTCTGTAGACTAATGCTTTGAGAAACTCTTCAATCAATATTCTTCTATACTTCTGATGCTTCAGCTTCAGATGCTTCTGACTCAGAATGTTCTGGAGCTTCTTGCTTCAGATCCTTCTGGAGACTACGCTCAGGATCTTTTGTAAGGAGCAAACAGATTCTTCTGTGAGGTGCATCTGGCGCTTCAGAGTCAGAATAACTTCTTGTATTCAAGGCAGATTTGCTTCTAGAGAGTTAATATAATTTTAATCTGCAATAAAACTCTCAAACAAATTTTAGAGTATATAATTCTTAAATATAAATTTCCTAACAGTTATCATCAAAACAAAGAGTAATTATTAAGAACCAATTTGTGTTCTAACAATCTCCCCCTTTTTGATGATGACAAAAAGTATCAGAAATTTTATTTAATTGAACATAAAGAATTATAACTCCCCCTGAGATGATGAATCTCCCCCTGAGTTGAATATGAAAAAGGAATAGAAACTTCCCTTTTTATCTTGAGTAATCTTCAGAGTCAGATCTTGTTTGTCTTTGTAATAATCAAGGGTCAGACTATCTTGCAGATATGAGATTCAGAGTTTGATAAAAGATAAATGATCTGAGAAACTCAGAGATTCTTTTATAGAGAGTTCTTATCAAAAGTTCTGAAATAGTCAATTTAGATATTAGAAAGAGTAGATATGTCTGAAGATTCATTCTAGTGAAATTATATTAAATAGTTCAGATCTTTATTTTCTCCCCCTTTTTTGTCATAAGCAAAAAGTAAAAAACTTTAAATAAAGACAAATAAAAGGAATAATAGCAGATAATTCAATGGAGAATAACAAACTGATTCATTTAATCATAACAGAGCAAAAGTACATTGGAAAATATCAGAAGATATAACAATAACATACAGATGCAAAAACAACAGATGCATAAACATGAGAAAAAAAAATCTAAGAGTGTTTTGACAAAAGCATCTTCAATAGGTCTGTGATCTCAGATTGTGATTGCTCTTGCCTTGACATGAACTTAGTTATTGTCTCATTCTTCTCATCTTGTTTAGACATCCACTCTGACATGTCCTCAGATTTCTTGTCTTGCTTCGCCATCCAAGATCTTATTTCAGATTGACCAGCTTCCAGAGCAGCAATCTTGTTTCCCAAATCTGGATTTTCTGTCTTTATCTCTGATGATGGAGGTTATGTATCCTGAACAGAGTCAATTGCCATATGTTCTGGAGATCCTGAAGAGGGTTCTACCAGAGTCATAGTCAATGCATTGGCAGTTGGTTCTGGAGGAGGAGGAGGAGCATCCAAACAAAGCAGAGGTTCAGTCTTGTTGTCAATCCAGAATTGAGTTCGTTCAGCTCTGAGCTTTGCATCGTCAGAACAAATGTTCTTCAGATTAGAAGCTACTGCGTTGAATCTATTGACAAAACCTTTCCAGATGATGTCAGTCTCATTTGCATCCATAGTTTCAGAGCATCTCTTCTGAACAGTACCTAAAGACATCTGTATTTCTTGCAAAAACGTTTGAAATAAATGATCAATATTAAGTCTGGGTGGAGGTTTAAGCAAGGTTTCCAGAGTCATCTGTTTAGGTTTGGGAGTTGGTGGTATCAGTGATTTTGAGATGGAAATCAGAGGTGGGGGAACATAAGGAATGAATGGAATTTCTGGTTTTGGAGGTAAAGATCTGTTTAATGCATTAAGCAGAGTTGGTTGAGGTCTTGTGCATGGGTAAACAATATCAAAAGATGCATTGGAGTATGGTACGAATTCAGAGTTTGATGGCTTATCAGATGCAACTGTGTTATCAGATGCAGGATGCAGAGCTGAAACAGCAGCTTTACCAGATGTAGCAGATATGATGGCTAAAGATCCTTCATTGTTCATGGATTGAATATATTAGAGGATTACAGATGGAAGGGCCTGAATAAGCTTTGGTTTCAGAGGTTCCAAAGGTTTAGAAGGCTCAACTCTATCATAAAAATCTTTTAGTTTGAAACCATAAGATAAATTATGATAAAGAGAAGACACTTGGGCACAAGATATTCCAGATGATGATGGATTGGTAGAGGGAACAATCATCTCAGATGAAGGTGCAGGTGGAGGCATAGGGTCTGGGATGGTAGTTTTAGTAGGTAAGGTTGATTCAGGTTCAGGTTCATGCACAGGGTATTTGTCAGAAGGATTAATCAGAAAATCAGGATGAATTTCTGATTCAGATGAGTTGGAAGATGTTTCAGGTGTACAAGAGGTAGAAGAAACTTGAAACACTGTTTTTAATGGAGTGATGTCAAGAACTTCTGTCTCAGGGATATGAGATGGTTCTGAAGGGGTATCAGATTGTTGTGATGGTGGTTCAGATGAAACAGGAGCAGAAGTTACTATAGAGGGTTCAGAAGTAACAGTTGCTACAGGTTCAGAAGATGGAATTGTTGATGGTGGAATGACAGAGTCTTTTTGTGGTTGATGTTCTGTGGTTTGTTTTTCAGGATGATTTTCTGTTTGTGGTTGTGCAGAGTTTTGTTTATCAGAATTTTGTGGTAGTTCTGATGGTTGTGGTTCTGTTTGTTGTGGTTCTGTTGGTTGTGGTTCTGTTGGTTGTGGAACAGTTGGTGAAGGACGTGGAGTGAAGTGTTTGATGTGAATTTTAGGTTGAGGTGGTTTTGAAACAGAAGCAGTTGTTTGTTTCTGAGGTGAGACAGAACTGGGGGCAGCAACCGATGTTGTTTGAGTGACAGGGGGTTTGGGTACAGACTTAATAGATGAATCATTAATAACAACATTTTTAGAAGTAACAGAAGCTTTAGTACCTTTGAGTTTAATCCTCTTAGCAGATGCAGAGGCAGCTTCTCCAGAGTCCTTTCTCTTCAGAAGATCCTTGGATTTCTCAGCAATCTTTGCCTTCTTCTGGACAGGTTCAGATTCTGCTGCAGGCTGAGATCTTTTCCTTTGAAGTGGAACTTCTTCTTCTTCTTCTCCTGCATATGGCAGAGGTTGCTTGACAAGTTGAAATACATTGGATGGAACAGACACTCCTTCCCTTTTGCATTCCTCTATATACATCAGAACAATGTGTCTAGGTTCTTCAACAAAGAATAGAGGAAAATCTGATACTGGAACTCTTTTATTCAGATCAGACATATTTAACCTCTTTGGAGCAGTAGTAAGTTCATCTACAATCTTGAGTCTCAGAAGGCTTTTAGCGTTCAGAGGTTTTCCCATAATGAACTCTAGTTCCTCTGTAACACCAGCATCATACAGAGCAGCCACTAAACCATTTTCAGTGAGAAGATCTGATAGCAACCTTCCAAAAGGTATCCAAGTCCTGATCTTCTGGCCTTTTTCCTTCACAGATTCTCTAGATGCATTGATGTGATTCCACAGATGCATGAAGAATAAGTAAGGAAGATCTACCTTATTACTCTGACTAAGGCAGTACATAAAATAGATCTGTTCATTGTTGACATAATCTGGGGAGTTTGTTGACTTTCTGTGATGTATGCATCCCATGAAGATCTTGGCCCAGATCTTGTAATCAGGCTTCAGATCTTTGAATCTGTTAGAGGCTTGTCCAGCAGTCATAACCTCCTCATAAACTTCATCCATATCAACACGCCCAGCTGGCAGATGTGAAACACCATCTGTTTCTTCATAACCAATCAGTCTTCTAATCAGATCCTCTGTGATGATGATTTCCTTTCCCAGCACAGATGATAGAATAAACTTTGGATACACAGATGCATGAATCCAGAATTCCTTAACAAGTAGAGGGTAAACTGGTCCAAACAATCTATCAAAGTATTTCACCCAGCCTTGAGCTCTAACAATGGAGCGAAAATCAAACCCATTGTCAGCCAAAGAATCAAATTCCACCATAGATTCACACAATACTTCTAGTTTATCAACTGGTGTGAGAAGAGTTCTCTGTGGAGGAGTATATGGAGCAGCACCTAGGTTATCTGAAGTCACAGCAGCCATTGTTGATTGAAACTGTGCAGTTGTTGATGAAGAAGACGCCATTGAAGAATGCTTTTTAGAACACTTAGGTTTTGAGTTTTTATGCAGAGAGAACAATAGATGAAAATGCATATAAATTCTGAGAGTGAAAAGTGTGAAAGTGAATACACATCAAGTATTTATACTAATCACATAGGCACACCAAGAGACAGAAATAACGCACGTTTGAGCAGCATTAAATGAAGAGAATAAAATCATTTCAAATAATAAATGCTTCTGACAGATTTGGGGGGAAAACCAAGATATTTACTATTCAAATTTCACCTCAAACGTCTTTTCAGTTGTCCACACGCCACCTCTTCAGATTTTGTGGGACACGTGTTTGCTTGCATGCTGTTCTGAATTCTCTCAAGAAATGAAACGTTAGCCACGTTCAGATCTTCTAAAGATGGTTAGTTCAGATTTTCACATCAGAAATAATAATCAGAATAGAATAAATGAACAGAAGAAATACTTCAGATCATTAAACATTTTGCATCTGAGAGGTTGCCTCTGATAAATATTACTCTGGACAAAAATCCATACAAATATTTTTCAGAATGAACTTAAATCTATCTTCAGCAAGGGGTTTTGTGAAAATATCAGCCCATAGATGATCTGTATCAACAAAAGCTAAATTAATTACACCCTTCTGAACATAGTCTCTGATGAAGTGATGTTTAATTTCTATATGTTTTGCCTTAGAATGCAAGATTGGATTTTTTGACAAACATATAGCAGAAGTATTATCACAAAAGATAGAAAGATTACTCTCATAGATTTGATAATCTTCTAATTGACTCTTCATCCAGAGCATCTGAGTACAACATCCAGCAGCAGCAATGTATTCTGCCTCTGTAGTTGATAGTGCAATGGTAGGTTGCTTCTTGCTGTACCATGAGATCAGATGACTTCCAAGAAACTGACAGCTTCCAGAAGTGCTTTTACGTTCAACTCTGTCTCCAGCATAGTCTGCATCACAGAATCCAACTAATGAAAATTCATCAGATCTTCTGTAACACAAACCCATGTTAGCAGTACCTTTCAGATACCTTAGAATCCTCTTAACAGCTGTTAAGTGTGATTCTCTAGGATCTGATTGGAATCTAGCACATAAGCAGACACTAAACAGAATATCTGGTCTAGAAGCAGTCAAGTATAGAAGAGATCATATCATACCTCTGTAAAGTTTTTGATCTACCTTCTTACTTACCTCTTCCTTACCTAGAGTGCTTGTAGGATGCATTGGAGTCTTTGCCATTTTGCTATCAAACATGTTGAACTTCTTCAGAAGCTCTTTAACATATTTGGTTTGATGTATGTAGGTGCACTCTAGAGTCTGGTTGACTTGGATTCCCAAGAAGAATCTCAATTCTCCCATCATGCTCATTTCAAATTCTTCCTGCATACATTTATCAAACTCCTTTCCAAGCGTAATATTTGTTGATCCAAAAATAATGTCATCTACATAAATTTGACAAATCAACAGATCTTTCTTAACAGTTTTACAGAATAAAGTTGTATCCACTTTTCCTCTGATAAAATTTTTCTTCAGAAGGAAGTTGCTCAACCTCTCATACCAAGCTCTGGGAGCTTGTTTTAATCCATAAAGGGATTTCTTTAATTTGAAAACATGATCTGGAAAGTTTTCACTTTCAAAACCAGGAGGTTGGTGGACATATACTTCTTCTTCTATAATACCATTAAGAAAAGCACTTTTAACATCCATCTGATACAGAGTGATGTTATTCTGTGCAGCAAAAGAAATAAGAAGGCGTATAGATTCTAACCTTGCCACTGGAGCATATGTCTTAGTGTAATCAATACCTTCTTGTTGACTGTATCCTTGAGCAACCAGCCTTGCCTTATTCCTTTCTACTTCTCCCTTTTCATTCAGCTTATTCCTGAAGACCCATTTTGTTCCAATAATATTGAATCCTTTAGGTCTAGGAACCAGATCCCAAACTTCATTTCTGGTGAATTGATTCAGCTCTTCTTGCATAGCTATAATCCATTCATTATCTTTCAGAGCCTCATCTACAGATGTTGGTTCTATTATTGACACTAAGCCAAATAAAGAAGATTCAAAAGTTCTGAGAAATGATCTTGTCCTTATTGGATCATCTTTCTTTCCAATTATCACATCTTCTGGATGAGAAGCTTTGATTCTGGAAGAAGATCCTCTGACAGTTGGTCTTTCAGAAATATGCAGGTTGTTTAGTTGGGAAGTCAAAGGTGTAGCATCTGGGGTTGCTTCATATTCTTTGATTTTTGCCTTTTCTTCCTCTGAGGCTTCAGAGTCTGTGAGAATCACTTCTCTATCTGCAGAACTTTCAAACTGCTTTGGCTTTTCAGAGCCAAGCTTATCATCAAATCTAACATGAATAGATTCTTCAACAATCTGTGTTTCAGTATTGAATACTCTGTAGCCTTTAGAGCGTTCAGAATAACCAAGCATGAAACACTTCTGTGCTTTGGAATCAAACTTGTTCAGATTATCTTTAGTATTAAGCATATAACAAATACATCCAAAAGGATGAAAATAAGAAATGTTAGGCTTTCTGTTTCTCCACAATTCATAGGGAGTCTTTTCCAGAAGAGGTCTTACAGACACTCTGTTCTGAATATAACAAGCTGTGTTAATTGCTTCTGCCCAAAAATGTTTTGCCAGATTTGTCTCATTGATCATGGTTCTGGCCATCTCTTGCAACGTTCTATTTTTCCTCTCTACAACTCCATTTTGTTGTGGAGTTCTAGGGCAGGAGAAATCATGTGCAATGCCTTTTTCAGAAAAATATTTTTCAAAAAGTTTATTTTCAAATTCTCCACCATGATCACTTCTGACTTTAATAATTTTTGAATCTTTTTCAGTCTGGACTTGATTGCAGAAGTCAAAGAACACAGAATGAGACTCATCCTTGTGTTTTAGAAACTTTACCCATGTCCATCTGCTGTAGTCATCTACAATGACTAACCCATACTTCTTGCCTCTGATGGATGCAGTTTTCACTGGTCCAAACAGATCAATGTGAAGTAATTCCAATGGTCTGGAGGTAGAAACAACATTTTTTTATTTAAAATGAGATTTTGAAAATTTACCTCTTTGACATGCTTCACACAGAGCATCTGAGTTGAACTTCAACTTAGGAAGTCCTCTGACCAGATTGAGTTTATTAATCTGAGATATACGTCTCATATTAATATGCCCCAATCTTCTATGCCAGACCCATTGCTCATCATTCACAGATAAGAGGCATTTTACATTTTGAACTTTAAGTTCTGAAAGGTTAATTTTATAAATGTTGTGTTTCCTCTTTCCACTGAATAGGATAGAGCCATCCTTTTGACATACAACTTTGCAACATTTTTGATTAAAGATTATATCATAACCATTGTCACTTAATTGACTTATGGACAATAGATTATATTTCAATCCTTCAACTAACAGAACATTAGTAATAGAGGGAAGTTTACCATTTCCAATAGTCCCAGATCCAATGATCTTGCCCTTCTGGTTCCCTCCAAACTTCACGTCCCCTCCAGATCTAAGTTCCAGGCTTTGGAACATAGACCTTTCTCTTGTCATGTGTCGTGAGCATCCAGAGTCCAGGTACCATGATTGGTGTCCTGACCTTGCTGCTAAGAACATCTGCAACAGGAATTATTTTGTTTTTAGGTACCCAGATCTTCTTGGGTCCTTTGGGGTTAGTTGGTTTGCAGGTTTGTCTAAACTTCTGTTTTGCAACATAATGTTTATTCTGACTTGCCTTTGGTTTAAACACATAAGTACTCTTCTCAGAGCTTGTGTGTTTGATGTCATTCAGATGACCAAATTTGAATTGAGAATACAGAGGTGTCTTCCTGATGAAAAGTTTGTCAACAGGTTTTGGATTGCTTCCAGATGAAGACTCATATCCAATGCCTCTTCTGTTGTTTCCACTAACACCATAGATCATGGAAGCCATCTTGCTTCTGTCTATGCTCTTAGTGAGAAATCTCTGAAAACTAGAGTCATATTTTTCTAAAATATTTTCACAAGACTTAGTTTCAGATTCAGATTCTTGTTGAGTTCTATCAAAGTCATTTTTGATTTTTAAATTTATTTCTTTCCGCTCAACAAGTTCTGTTTTCAGAAGATCAATCTCAGATTCAAGATTGCTTTTCAGCTTCTTGTATTTGAGTTTGATGTTGTTATAACTTTTAAGAACTTCTGTAACAACTTTAATGAGTTCTTCTTTGGTAAGTTTAGCCATTACCTCTTCTGCATCATCATCAGATTCAGATTCTGATTCATATCCAGAGGTACCTTCCTCTTGATCCTCTGTCCTGGCCATCAGTGCAACGTTTTCACATTCTTCTTCTGATTCAGAAGATGACTCACACTCATCTGAGTCATCCCATGTTGCCATCAGAACCTTCTTCTTCTTGTTGAACTTCTTCTTAGGTTTTTCTTTCAGAAGTTTAGGGCAGTCATTCTTGTAGTGCCCAGGTTCTTTGCACTCATAGCACACCACTTCTTTCTTGGCAGATCTTCTGTGACTAGAAGATTCCTTTCTGTTGTCAGATCTTCTGAAGTTGTTAAACTTCTTTCCCTTGTGCTTCCAGAGTTTGTTAATCCTTCTGGACAGCATGGATAGCTCATCTTCTTCTTCAGAAGAAGATTCTTCAGAGCTTTCTTGAATGACCTGCAAAGCTTTAGCAGTTTTGTTAGATTTTAAAGCTATGATTTACCTTTATCTTTCTTCTGGGGTTCATCTTCCTCCAGCTCAATCTCATGGCTCCTCAATGAACTGATGAGTTCTTCTAGAGAGATCTTGTTCAGATCTTTGGCCATCTTCAGGGCAGTCACCATTGGTCTCCATCTGATGGGCAGACTTCTGATGATTTTCTTTACATGATCTGACGTGGAATATCCCTTGTCCAGAACTTTCAGCCCAGCAGTGAGTATCTGGAATCTGGAGAACATGGCTTCAACAGATTCTGAGTCTTCCATTTTGAAAGCCTCATACTTCTGGATCAGAGCCAGAGCTTTTGTCTCCTTAACTTGAGAATTTCCCTCATGGGTCATTTTGAGTGACTCAAACATGTCATGAGCAGTATCTCTGTTAGTAATCTTCTCATACTCAGTATGAGAGATTGCATTAAGCAATATGGTTCTGGCTTTGTGGTGATTCTTGAAATCTCTTTTCTACACTTCAGTCATTGATTTTCTATCAATCTTTTTGCCATCCTCATCAGTAGGATGTTCATATCCATCAATGACCAAATCCCAAAGATCAGCATCATACCCAAGAAAAAAACTTTCTATTCTATCTTTCCAATAGTCAAATTTTTCTCCATCAAACATTGGAGGTTTGGTGCTGATCCTATCCCTCTCTTCATATTTATTGTTGATATTTGACATTGAATTATCAGCCATGATAACAAATAAATATATTGATCAAAGTATATCTCTCTGGATCTTTACTGACACTTGTTAAGTGGTAGCACACTCAGAACCGGAGCTCTGATACCAACTGAAGGTGAGATAATACTTAGAAAGGGGGGATTGAATAAGTATGGAAAATTAATACTTGCAAATAATCACACAATTATTTTTATCCTGGTTCGTTAAACAACTACTCCAGTCCACCCTTCCAGAGTGATTTGCCTTTCTCAACAAGGACTTAATCCACTATTAAATCAAACTGATTACAATAGTATCACCTAAGAACAACAGTTCTTAGTCTTCTCAAGAGCTACTGATTCTAACTGAATCCTCTTAAGGAATATCCTTTACAATCAATGCAAATTAAATACAAGAGTTTTTAATGCTTCTAAAAAGCTATAATCACAACAGTGATTTTTCTCTAAAGTTAAAGTACAATGAGATTCTATGAAGAATTTAAGAATGAGTGCTTATAGAATATTATGATTTATTTTCAGCAAGCGAGTAGCACTGAAGAATGAAGTGAAGATCTCCTTTTATAGGCAGCTGAATCATGCAAGCTGAACATTGAAAAGAGAGTCCAAAAGGTCTGAGCCTTTTTTGTCTTCACATGTACTGACCTTTCCTTGAAATAGATGGCACAGATAAATCCTTTTTGTCTGTGTAAGTGTGTCTAGCACAAATAAGGAAAGATACGTTGAATAGTTCCAACGGATACATTCTTGAAAACACTTCTTCAGTTTCAGCAAGTTCTTCAGAGTTTGAATGAATCAGAGTCTTCTGATGAGATTCAGAACTATGCTGTATCAGAGTCTTCTGCAGCGTGTGTGCTTCTAGCGTGTTTATCATCAGAGCATTTTGACACAGAACTTCAGTACAAGGCAGCATAGGTACTTTCAGAAACTTCTGTAGACTAATGCTTTGAGAAACTCTTCAATCAATATTCTTCTATACTTCTGATGCTTCAGCTTCAGATGCTTCTGATTATCTTCAGATGCTTCTGACTCAGAATGTTCTGGAGCTTCTTGCTTCAGATCCTTCTGGAGACTACGCTCAGGATCTTCTGTAAAGAGCAAACAGATTCTTCTGTGAGGTGCATCTGGCGCTTCAGAGTCAGAATAACTTCTTGTATTCAAGGCAGATTTGCTTCTAGAGAGTTAATATAATTTTAATTTGCAATAAAACTCTCAAACAAATTTTAGAGTATATAATTCTTAAATATAAATTTCCTAACAGTTATCATCAAAACAAAGAGTAATTATTAAGAACCAATCTGTGTTCTAACACAAACTCGTATGAACAACTTGCCCCAGTGTAATTCAACTTGCCCCAATCTGACTCTTGGGAAAATTCGTTCTGAACAGAAAGCATCTTACCGTGAGGCGACCTCGAGATGGCTTGCCCCGACATTTGTGCAACGGAAGGATTCATCCTCAACTAACCAACTCTCAGCATGGCTGGTTTCAGTATACTTCTGAAGTAGCTTGCCCCTGAACGAGTGTTGAGCGACTTAACCTTCCCTGATTGAACACTAGAGGGATCTACCCTCAACCTACAAAAACTATGGGGGATTGCCCCTAATTAGGTCTCGAGAAGATTCACTTCTGATCAACTGCTTCTCGAACAAGTTGTCTCGTAATCAACCGATCCTTTGGGACTTGTCCTCAGACTAACTGATTCCAACCTCACTGGAAGTCAATGCCCCAAATTCACAGGGCTTCGCAGTATACCATTCTGATCCAGACTGTTGAATGATTCAGTCTTGATTGATTATTCCCTGTTGGAATTTCCTCCATGTCAATCACTGACCTGCAATTAAAATTGTCTATTCATGAATGGTAATTTTAATGCAGTGTTCATGCAGATTTTGAAAAAAGTGTTGTCACTCATTTACGTGTCATGATAGTGAGTGACAAATGAAGCAAAGAGTTCAAACGTAGTGCTAATTTGATCAGTGAAAAATACAACAAGGATATGATTAGAAAATCATGTAGGAGTCAGGTTACTCAACCTTATCGTAATGCGCTTTCAGAATAAACCCTGCCTCAATTAGGTCTTTTAAGGGTTGTATCATGGTCGGGTTCACGGTTCGTGAAACAAAGGATATTGGGCTCAAGTCATGATTCGTACCCACTCCTTCTACGTGATGATCTCCAATCCTAATGTTCAGTTAACCTAGCACGAGCGCTCTCCTCTACGAGGAATGTTAGGAACAATGGTTAAGGAACTCTCCATATTTACAGAGTGACAGATACTCCTCTTTCGTTTTCGGTGTCTGTATCCACACGACTTGGTCCTTGTTTGAGGATTTTTCTGTTGAGATCATTTCACTTTATTCTTTTGATTCCCTAATTTTTTCCTAGACTGACTCTTTTGAGTTCTTTTCGATTTCTTTTGAAGTCCAGCGGGATGCCCTGGTTTTTGCCTAAGTATTTGCTTCCCAGCTTTTCTTTTCTTTTTACTTAGCGGGCTCTCTCTTTTTTCTTTTTCTTTTGCTTGGAACAAGTCGTGTGACACTGGTTGTCTTGCTTGCTCCGAAAGGGTTGTAACTGTCTCACTCCTGATTGGTGAGGTTTAACCATTGCGGTTAACGAGGTACAACCTCTTGAGAGGAATAAACTATGATTGGTCCTCGAATGGAGACACTCCTCTATAAGGCTTGAACGCTCGGTCAAGCTAACTGACGACTACCCTGCCCCGGGTTAAGATGAGAGGGTTTAAAAGTCCGAAAGAAACTCCTACTTCTCGGCTCGAAGTGGTTGACTAGGGACTAACTCCTTATATCTCCAGTGTTTAGGGGATTTGAAACAATGCCTGTACATCATAGGCAGGGTTTTATCCGAAAGCGTACGGTCCTCAGTTATGAGTATTCAGTTTCGTCATCCTCCCTCCAATCTTTACTAATCATAGTGATAAAGTGGAGTAAAAAATGCAAGTGTTAGTGCAATGCAATAAATGAGCGACAACGACATGATTAATTCAGAAAAATGCATAGTCACTTTATCAATATTACCATTCAAAACAAACAATGTTTAACAGCAAGTAGTAACTAACAGAAAGGAAACTACAAATGCAAATGATAAAAAGTCTGAGGGCTGCCAATGTTGAGGACATCTGCCTGTCTGGACCACTGGCTTCTGGAAATAACCCTCTAAATATGTGAGCTCAGACATCTGAGAGGTTGTCATGCACAACCAAAACTCCTTCTAGAACGGAAATGCACAATTTGTCGATCAACTGTTGCACTTTTGCCTGGAAAGCTTTGCAATCTTCAGTTGAATGCCTCGGGGATCCACCATGGTATCCACACTGAGCATGGGGGTTATACCCAGGAGGGTAAGGCTCTGGCACGGGCTTAAGAGCTTTAGGTTCCACCCAAGAATTCTGAATCAAATGTGGCAGAATCTGGCTATACGGCATATGCACTGGATGAGAAGGAGCATTCCTTCGTCCAAGTTGTTACGAGGTCTACTCTGATTCTGACGCTCATTCGGATAACCTTGGCCACAGGCCCGCTGATTAGCATGAGGAGCGACACAGAGTTTTTGACATGGTGCCCTAGGCACAATTGTCTGTCTAGAATAACGAGACACAGAGGATACTGACCGCTGAGAAGACGAAGAACCAACAGATTTCACCGATTCATCTTGAGGACACATGTCGCTACTGTGAAAATCGGCGCCGGCTGAACAGAAGAGTCGCCACCTCACGTTATTTATCCCAAAGGAGGGAAAGGAAACGCTCAGAGTAAACCTACCGCAAAGACGGGAAAGGAATGGTCATCGCAACCAAATCCTGGATTCGGGAGTCGGTTACGCAAGGGGAAGGTGTTAGCACCCCTCACGTCCGTCGTACTCGACGGGATCCATGCTTGTTTTCTAGTACGGATTGCTATTCTATCTATTCTACAGGTCTGGGGTTAAAAGAAAATAAAATGACTCGGCAAAGTATCGCGCTTTATGCCTACGTATTCCCGTCTGGAACGAGAAACCATAGTCAACGTAGTTCGCCTACCTACGGGAAAGGAGGGGAAGGTTGCTCGCTAGGATATCGCATCCTATGCCTACGTACTTTCATACAGCATGAAAGATCAGAGCAAATGTAGTTCGGGCTACAGAAGATACAGATTTGTTTGTTTATTTTTTATCCTTTTGAGAAAGGTTTTCTCCTGATTACGGGTCCAAGCGGACAAAAATGACGTTTTTGATTGGTTTACAGTCTTTTACGCAAGAACTGTTTTTTATTGTGTTTGAAATGTTTATTGTGTTTTTTGATTGATTTTGAGATAGAATAGAACGAACTCTAAAACCCTATGGTTAAAATGGGAATCAAAATCTACCCTAATGTTGTCATGTATGGGTTAACGCCTAATGTCTGTCATATTTCTCTCTTGCGCGGAGAGAAACAGAGATCCTAAGGGGATAAACAGAAAAGCAACAGCATATATACAGTAAAGCAGTAAAATGCATGAGTGCAGCAGTACAAGCGAGGGAAGGGAGTCCCACTCAACCTCGAACCTAGAAAACAATAGGCAAAGTGAAACAGCTTCACCTCAACCTAAGGGGAAAATTAACAAACAATACAGCAAAGAAAATAAAACCCCAAAACCAGCCCTGACAGCACACCAGCTCCAGTTGAACTTCCAAAATCAAACTCCAATGATACCCAAACTTCAACAAGCTTCCATTTCCAAGAAATCACCAAGCTCAAGCAAGCACAAAATCTTAACCAGTTGACAGCATCAGACAGCAGATAGCTCCAGACAGCAGTAAACCCTAGCTCTAACAGATGCACAGTTTTGACATGAATAACCTTCATCTTTGTCAATCTTTGATCTTCATCTCTATCTTCAGTGGCTTCTTTCTTCAAGGCAAGCACTCCTAGATGAATTGATTTATCAGAATAAGTTGAATGTCAAACAGTTCATTGACAACCAAAGGAAGTCTATGAATAGTTGACATTGTAACAGACTGTTTCCCTCAAAGTTCTACCTCTAAGGTAAGGCCACTGATCCCTCCAAATGAGGGAGATGAATACCTTAGAGGGACTTTATGTCATAGAGAGGAATGGAAGCACATGAAGCTATCCATGCTTGTACAAAACAATTTAGTTTATTCTAAGGCTCTGCTTATTCCTATTATTCCCTATGCCTTCAATCAACTCCCAGCTCAAGCAATCTTCAGACTTCAACCTCTGATTATCAATCTTCAATCTTCTCCTTTTGATGTCTTCATGCTCCATAAGCTCAAACCAAGCCCCATACCCCAAATAAAAGCCCAAAAGCCCAAGCAAACAAACATAAACCCCAAGTGGGAACACCAATCAAACACACCATTTGCAAAATATACTAAAAATATTAAAATAGTATTTAAAAACCTAAGATTTATTCTAAGGGAATTTCTACATCTACCCTACATACCCTATATGTCCCATAACCTTATTCATGCTAAAAACCCCAAAATAAAATGTTATAATGCACCTATGTTGAGTTTAAACCCTAAAACTATCACCCTAATGTTCTCTAGTCAAAACTAATCAAGATTAATCCACAAAAATGTGAAATAAATCCAGGGGATACCTAATGTTCTAACTACTTCGAAAAGAATGGAATCAAAATATGGATTGAAATGACCAAACAAAATTCACCAAAATGTATATACAAACAAAATGAAAATGAAAAGCAATTAAATGTGAAAATTTACCATAAATGGAAAAAAAGCCTAAAATAATATTTTTATTTTCTCAAAATTTTCTTGACATCATTATTGAAATGGAGGAAAAAATCCCATGCAAAAAGGATTATTTTTGGATTTTATATGAATTATTTTGTAAACAATGCAAAATGAAATAAAAGAAATTCAATTGAAATTGACATATACAGGGGGGGCGCCAATAGCAGTTTATTTACCTTCAGAAACATATTGGGCCCAGAATGGGGGTGCAGCCAGCAATACGCTGGGCCCAATCTTATTCAGAAAAACACCAAAAAAAATAAGCAAGCAGGGGGGTGCAAATGGCGAGAAACTTGCTTTAATATCCAGGTTTGGGCCTCCAACGAGGGGTGCAACTAGTAATTCTGCTAGGCCCAAACCAAACACAAACCAGGGGAGGGGGGTGCTAATGGAAACCATGGGATGTGATCAGCAACTTGTGCATTTGGGCTTAAGGCCCGAGATCCAATTCAAGTTCAGCCTTAGTAAACCCTAAACAACTTCCCCTAACTATCATCCTCCTACCACTGTTCACCGTCTCCCAAGCGAACCCTAGCGGCGCTCTCTGAAACAAACTCTCCCATGAAACCCTCTCACCTCACAATCTCTGAAACAATGTCCATCACCGTTCCTCCAACCACTACCTAGCTCAAGGCGTTTCCCTAAATCAAACTAATTTCATACCCTAATCATCTAAACTATCCTAGATTCAGCTATCAACACAAAAAAAAAAAACTACAATGAGTAAAGATTCGAGCAAGAACCTGGGTGGACGACTCAGCAGTGGAAGATTCTGGATATTGAAGAAAGCTTGATGGCGTTCTTGAATCGTTGAAAACGAAGAAGATCAAGGGATCTGGAGACGGATGAACCGGTGAAGCAACTTGAAGCAATCTTATGGAAATCCTTGCTGAAGCTTGAAGGATCTGGAGATCACGCCTTGAAGCTCCTATGAATCAAGATCTAGAAAACTTGATGAACCTTGGATGAGCTTCGATGGATTTTTGAAGATTCACGGCGAAGTTGATTACGACGCGATGAATGTCACTATGGATTTCTGGAGATGACGTTAAATGTTCTTGAATGTTCTTGTGAAGAACATGAAGATGACGAACACCACGATGAAGTTGGCTGGAAATCCGTTCATGGACGCATATGAATCTGGAGAAAGTATGATCACAAGTGCAGAGAAGATTATTTGCTTCGTTTGATTTTCTGGAAAAAAAGTCTTGAACGGGATGAAGGCGCACGAGGAAGATGGTGGCGATCTGGGAATTCTGGAGGAGTTGATGAGTTTCCCGGCGAGAAACAGTTTTCCGGCGATGGTTGATGGAGAGGATGAATGGAGAGGATGATGAAGTTGGATGAATTTTCAGAAGAATGGTGAAATTTGCAGATTCCGGTGGGAGGTTACGGTGGTCCGGCGACTGTTAGGGTGGTCGGCGATGGTTGGTTAGGGTGGCCGCCGGTCTTTGCATGGCCGGCGGTGAAGGGTTCCGGCGAGGGGACGGGTGGCAAGAGGGTGAAGGAAGGGAAGACACGTGGGGTGAGGATCACTGCATGGGTGCCAAGTGTGAGGAGAGAGGGTGAGACGTGGCAGGGTTCTGGGTGAGAGAGAGAATGAGGTGTCCAACCAGAAAACGCACGCGTGGCCACTCATTTATAGGACACGTGGCCTGGACTTGGACTTTCTGACTTGGGCTGATTAATGGATAATTGCTGGCCCAATAAGACTAAACCTGGATTAGTTCTAAAACAAAATTAAAACTGAAAATTAACCTAATTAATCTAAAACAAAAATTAAGCATAAAACCTAATTAATCTATATAAAAAAACCTAATTAAAGTCTAAAAACAAAAATAAAAAATAAAACCTAATTAAATCTACCATTAACCCTAATTAATCCTAAAATGAAAATTAAAATCCTAATTAATCAGAAAAAAATATCTAAAAACTATTATTTAATATCTAAAAAATTATCTTTAGAAAACCCTAATTAATTCTGAAAAAAAAATCAAATAAAATCTTAAAAAAAATCTAAACATTTAATTCCCTATTTAAAAATCTGAAAAAAACAGTTAAATCTACTAAACTCTAAAAACAAAAATATCTATATATTTTTTTAGAACTATTCTATTAAAAGAAAAGATAATACCTATTTATCTCTATTTTTTCTACTCTTTTAAAATAATATCTATTTAATATCTATTAAAACTCTAAAGAAAAGAAAATTTATTTAAAACTCTAAAAAATTATAAAAACATCTATTAAATCTAGAAAAATCCATTTAAATGCATTAAAAATCCAGAAAAATACAAGAAAAATCCTAAAAATTCCAGGAAGCCGATTAAATCGAATAAAACCCAATTGCGCAACCGTAGCGAAACCCGGGCACCGAGATGGCCTGAAAACACAGGGAACGAGCACCAATTCTCAACAGACTTTTATTCTGACCGGCCTGAACTGCCTAAAACGCCAGGGGCTATAATCCCGATAAAATCAATCTGACTGAGGAAAATGCCATGTATGCAATATGCGAATGCGAATGCAAAATGCGTCGAAGCATAAACCAGATATGGGGACCGGTTGGTCAAATTTTAGGGTGCAACAACACCCAACATCTGTCATGGCTGCATTGACCACAATTGTATCTTCAGATCGAAAGCTACAGAGAGATTCGGTTTCATTAGCCTGACTGCTTGAAACATGCTGAATTCTTCCACTCTTAACGCCATGCTCAATACGTTCTCCTGCCCTTACCAATTCAGAGAAATTTGGTGCAACTCCAAACATTCTTTCGAAGTACGGGCTCTGCAAGGAGTTTACGAACATGCCTTTTAACTCTCGGTCTAGAAGCGGTGGTTGCACTCTAGCAGCAAATTCTCTCCATCTCTGAACATACTTCCTGAAAGGTTCATTGTTCTCTTGAGACAATTCTTGCAGCTGCATGTGACTAGGATCTACATCAAGATTGTAGTCATACTGCTTCAGAAAAGCATTGGCTAAGTCCACCCATGATCGGATCTGATTACCCTCTAACTGTATATACCAACTCTGAGATGCCCCAGTCAGACTATTCTGAAAGCAACGAATCATCAACTTGTCGTTGTTCACAAACGAAGTCATTCTTCGGAAGAACATCACCAAATGTTGCTTCGGGCAACTATCTCCTTTGTACTTTTCAGACCTCGGTGCTCTGAACTTCGGAGGTAACACTAGGCCAGAAACCAGACACATGTCTGCAGCATTGGGGTTAACAGCATCTTTAACTTCCAAGGCTTTGAATCTTTCATCCAACGCACGAAACCTTTTAGCATACACGAGAGCCAATGGGTCTTCAGTCTTTGCTATCAGGACCTCTCTTCGGGAATTTGGCACAGGGAAAACAACACCCTGATAGTCTGAGGTATCAATAGAAGGAGAACGTTCACTTCAGACACCAAACTGCTCATGTAGATTTCGGTCTTCAACAGAAGGTTGTACAAGTCGAGTTGCAGTAAGGTTGTTCACTTGCGGAAAGTCTTCATCAGGCATAGAACCATACAAAGGATTGGACGTCACAGTGAAACCTGACAAGGTATCAACAAACTGGAAGTTGCTCTCTGACATAACTACCAACAACTTTCAACTGACTTCACTGCTTGATCCTGCTCAAATCTGCTTCAACCCCTTGGTCGTCTTCTAACAGTCAACACTTGCTAAGAACAAACACCGGAGAATCACCCTCTGAAGTAAAACAAAGGCTGGATAAGAGCTCTGGCTAGCTGGAGAATACTATGCAATATGATGCAAATATGATTATACAAATGCAATGCAAGATGCAGCAAACACGGGATCACAGCCCCCACAAAGCTCTGATTACTGCTGCACTGCTGACGGGATAAGTTTGCTCTGACGAGAGAAACCCAAAATACCGGGTAGGTTGGAAGTCAAGTTTCCTGCAAAAACCCTCCCACTCACGGGTATGGACCTAAACTGTCACAAGTTCGACATCCTATGCGATCATCAGCGTCACAAACATTCAAGAACGATGGTACGATACCCAGAAGGTGTGGCATCATCGTCTCTTAAAGCGGCCTCACTTAGCTGAATCCCAAATGATCGGTTCCCAGAGTCGATAATCCTCAGATCCGACAGCCCCTCGAGTCCAAAGGACCGATAAGAAGTCATCAAAGAGAACCTCGTCTGAGTGTGAATTACATGGGAACAGATGCAAGCAAAGTACGCACGTCCACCACTAATCCACTCTAATACTATGTATATGCTCTCAAGCCTGGGTCTGGCTTATCACTCATCAGAGCTCCCCTCCCACAACAGCACAATAGCAACAGATAATAATATAGTGCGGGAAATGTAAATACATCAGTAATATACAACATACAACGCATAAAAAATAAACACCCAAAGACAAGCAAACAAGTGCTAGGATTGACTCTCGCAGGGATGTTGGATCCCCAGGAAACTATCGCAGCTCCCCAGCAGAGTCGCCAGCTGTTGCTACCACGAAAATAAGGTGCCGGCAAAACAGAAGAGTCGCCACCTTTCGTTATTTATCCCTCAGAATGGGAAAGGAAACGATCGGAAAAACCTGACGAAAAGGGTATAAGATAAGGTCATCGCAACCATTGTCAGGGTTCGGGAGTCGGTTACGCAAGGGGAAGGTATTAGCACCCCTCACGTCCATCGTACTCAATGGGATCCACGCTTGCTGGTTTGTCTACGGGTGAAAAACAATCTATCTACGGCTTCTAAGTCTAAACGGAAAGAAACTGACTCGATAGAGCATCGTGCTCTATGCCTATGTATTCCCTCGTGCAATGGGAATGTTAGAGTCAACGTAGTTCGGGAAACTACGGGGGAGTGGGAGAAGGTTGCTCGCCAATATGTCAGTATTGTGCCTACGTACTCTCAACAGGCATGAGAAATCAGAGCTTGCGTAGTTTGGGCTAACTACGGCTAGACAGGGTATTCTCGACCACACGGGGGTGAGAGAAAGGATTGACGATACTAGCGTACACATTCTAGCAGTTAGATGTATGCTGCTCGCTCGACGGAGACTTAGGCGTTACCTGTTTGCGGTAGAACGAACGTAGTATGTCGGGTTTAAAGGTACGGGACCCTACGGGAACTAGAACTACGGTCTGGTCTCGATTGCGCTAGGGAAAGAGAAAGAGAACATCAGTCGTTAGCGGGAAAATCTTGGTCGCACGGAAGCGAGAGAACAGAGAAGTTAGTTGTTAGTGTGCTTGCTAGGATGTTGCATCCTATGCCTACATATTCTCGTCTGGTACGAGAAATTAGAGCAGCTGTAGTTCAGCTAACTACCGTAAAACAGGGAAAAGGGATAAGGGAGCTCGCTAGGATATCGCATCCTATGCCTACGTACTCTCGTCTGGCACGAGAGATCAGAGCAAACGTAGTTCGACGGGAAAACGAGTCTCGATTGCACAGGGGCAAGAGAAGGGGTCTCAATCGCCTGAACGCGAGAGAAATGGGGTTTCAATCGCACGGGGGCGAGAACAAAGAGGAAGCAGGCTTACGCCTAAACGGGAAGGAACTCGGGACACACACGCACAAACCTAATACGTAGGAGCGAGTGCGTCGTACATTACCCAAGGGACATATACTAAACACCCTAAACGATCGAAGGGAGACCGCTCGATTGTCATTTCCTACGTATCTAACACTACAACTCACAACACTCGCCGGTTGCTTGAAGACTTGAATAAGATGATGTTGAACGAAGCGGCTCCGCTGGCTCTTGACATGCGCACAAGCTCCATTCCAATCTTCTCCTCTCTGGATCCTTGATGAGGACGCTCGAATCAGGAACAATGTAACGCTTAGACCGTCATGGCTCGACTTATACGAGAAATCGAACACTAAGAGGTAGCGTATTGATATCCGTGTCAAAGACAAGATAGAGAAATGATATCGACAATCATTCTCCAATTGAATCATGTCACACAGCCAACCAAAAATAAAATCGAAGGTAAACTCGGATAAAAGAAAATAGGAGAGAAAAATAGGAGAGAAATCCAATCACAAAATGGAAATAAAATGCTACTCCTAAAATACGGTAATTAATTCCTAATGGAAAACATTCTAAAGAAATTAAAAGGAAATTGCATATGAAAATAACATAAAAACAATTTTATCTAAATCCATAATATCCTAAAGAAAATAGAAATTCTATATTAAAATCTATAATATTCTATAAGGAAAACTAGAATGAAAAATTCTATATTAATGCAATATCCTATTTAAAATTTTATAGTAAAAAAAATGCAATAATATTCTAAACTATGAACTATAATCCCTAAGGAAAAATAGAAAAATAAAATCTAAACTATTACAAGCATATGTCCAATACAAGAGAGAAATTAAAAATAAAAGGGAAGGGGGGGTACAATCAGCAAAACTGGTGTGAATGCAGGAAAAAAAAACCACTTTGGGCCCAACCCACAATATATTCAGAAAAATAACAAAAATAAAAAACTGGGGGGTGCGCTGGTAAATTGGAGGTGTATGTCCAGCAATTCCTTGTTGGGCCCAGCCCAATACCATAACAAAAAACCAGCAAAAAAGGGGGGGGGGGGCGCCAGGTAAATTGGGTGCAATCAGGAATTAAGTGTTGTTGGGCTTGGGTTCAGCCCATTCGTGACAACAAACAAAAAAACTAGTAGGGACAGGGGTGAATGTTTGAAACGGGGGGATGGATCCAAAATGCATATTGGGCCCAATGGCCCAAAAGTCCAAAGGAGTTCAGAAGCTCCTTCGTCTTCCTCACTTCCAATTCCCTCAGAAAACCCTAGGATATCTCTTCTTCCATATCACTCCGCCACCGTTGTCTCACCGTCTCCGTCTCACCTCCGCTCGTTCTGAACCAAAACCTCCAATCCCAACACCAACTTTCCCTCCTTTCTGCATCCAAAATTCTACAACCTTTTTCTTTCATGTCCGTTTCTGCTTCAAACCGTGATTGCATGGTGAACTTATTGAAGATCCGTGAGGATGATGAAGCAAGTCTTGAAGAGTGGGAAGAACTGATGAAAGCTCTTGACAATTTAATAACGCATGGATTAAGATCTGGCGAAACGAAGGAGGTACGATGAAGATTAAAGATGAAGATCTTGAAGCGCCTGGAAAGCAGATGAACGCGCGTGATGGATGAAGTTATCTGGATGAACATTCGAAGGATTTTTTGGAGAGATCTGAAGACTGATGATGAAATGAAGTTTTTATGGAAACGATGTTGGATGAAGTTCCGTTGTTGATTTGGTGGTGATCTGGAAACAAATGACGATGGAAGCGGATGAAGCTCATTGAAGGTTCTTAGATGATGAATGTCTGATGGATCTGAGAATTTCTGGAAAATCTTCTTGAGAGTCTTCACGAAGAAGATGAAGCTCTTGAAGATCATTGAACCAAATCTGGAAATCGGTGAAGGTCTTGAGTCTTTCTGGGAGTTTGATGATTTCTGGTGATGAAGAACTGATGAACGGACGGTGGTTGATTTGATGAAGATCATCAAGAACACGATGAAGATTGATGGAGGAAATCTGGAAAATTGATGTGTTCCGGTGACGGGTTACCGGTGGGTTTTTACAATTACCGGCGAGTATTTGTTGATTCCGGCGAGTTGTTGTTCGTGGATGGAAGAGTTTGATTTTACTGGTGAAGCCTCCGGTCGTTTGCATAGCCGACGGTGAGGAGGAAGTGGTGGTGGACGCGTGTCAACACGCATGGGAGAGAGGGGGAGGTGAGGACACGTATGGGCGTGAGGTGTCAAGCTGTGTGGGCATGAAAAAGGGTGAAGTAGCAGAGAGAGAATGAAGCATGTGGAGCTTCTCTTTATACGACAAGTGTCACAGACTGGGACTGGGCCCCCACAAATGCCACCTGGCCCACAAAGGACAAAACCTGATCCATTAATTCAATTAACTCTAAACGAAAATGTTAAGACCAATTAATAAAAATGAAAATTGATTAGCACCAATTAATTCTAACTTAAAAACCTAATGATTAAGCCTAATTACTACAATTAAGAGCTAATGATTAATGACTAATGATGACTAAAACTTATTAAGGGAAACCGAAAATTAATGCTAAGTAATTAAAAAATCACTAATCAATTCTCCTAATTAATCTTAATTAAAAAATGATTAAAATTTAATTAATCTCTATGAATTAATTCTAAAAAGAAATTAAACTCCAATTAATTCTATTAATTCCTAAACCTATAAAAAATAGAAAAAAGAAAATCCATATTAAAAAACCATTTAAAAATCTACTTAATATCTAGAGACAATTATCTATTAAAACTATTTAAAAAGAAATATCTATTATATCTAAAAATCATTCTAGAAAACAATTATCCTAAAAACCATTAAAAACTATTTAATATCCTAGAAATGCATTATTCTAAAGAATAGAAAATTGCTATTAAAACTCTATTAAATTCTATAATAGAAAATAAACCTCTAAAAATATATTAAAATCTATTTAAAAGAATTACAATTCTAGAAAATAAAGGGGAAAATCTAAAAAATGCGAGGAAGTCGATTAAATCGATTAGAAAACAGATACACGAACATAGCGAAATAAATGGTAAAAACCGGACACCGAGATGTCCTCAAAATAACAGCGAGAGCTGAAAACACCGGGACGAGCACCAATTCTCAAAATAAATCCTTGTATTCGAAATGGTATGAAACTGCCTGAAACGTGATCAGAGGGCTGTAATCTCGATAAAGTCAATCTGACTGAAAAAATGCAATGTACACAGTATGCAAATGCAAAATGAAATTAGTCGAACCATGAGCCAAATTGCGATAAGCAGTTGGTCAAATTTTGGGGTGCAACAATGAGGAATTACCCTCACATTAACTGCCAGATAGGAACTTAGACTTTTAATTGCCAAACGAGAACTTGGACTTTTAATTTCCAGACGGGAACTTGGACTTTTAACATCCAGATGGGAACTTGGACTTTTAATTGCCAAATGGGAACTTGGACTTTTAACTGCCAGACGAGAACTTCGACTTTTAATTTCCAAGAAATGTTGGACTCTGGTGTCAAATCTTATGTTACAGAATTTGAGATGTCAAATTCATGTTATGGGGGTTAGACACAATGAATGACATGATATGCATGGCTTTATGCTTGAGCAAAGTGACATGACTACTGCATGCGAATGATCTACGCAATGATATGAAAGCTTCCAAAAATTCCCCCTTAGAGGGTAATGGATAAAAGATTACTTTTGTAGCAAGGCTTCTTGTTAGAAGGAAAATGTTGTTTGGTGGAGTGATAACATGATTTCCCGACACTCATCTTGAACTCAAAGGTTATCAACAAAGTTTTCTTGAATTACTTGAAATCATGGAGAGGTCTTGCCCCAGTTTGGCTCATCTTGCCCCAGTCTGGGTCTTTGAAGAATTTTTCTTCTTGAACGGAAATTAGAAGCAATTGTACCATGACATGATTTCGAGATGGCTTGCCCCAGAGTCCTAAGTCGGGAAAGCACTTTCTCCTTGAAAGGAAGTTGGATACAGTTGTACCATAAGATGAACTCGAGATGGTTTTCCCCCAGAACTTCAAGCCATGAAAGGGTTAGTCCTTGAAATGAAGTTGGAAACAATTGTACCATGAGATGAACTCGAGATGGTTTGTCCCAAAATTTTGAGTAATGAAGGGATTCATCCTTGATTGACTGACTCTTAGATTTATTAGCATCGATGTACTCTTTAGGTAGCCTTTCCAAGAATGAGTATTGAAACAACTTAACTTATGCAGACTGAGTATTGGAGGGATTCACCCCTAATCAAAAGGAACCTTTTGATGCCTGCCCATTGACTGGTAGAGTCTTGAAATGATTCTCATTTGTTCAACCTGATTCTTGAATGATTTATCCCATAATCAACTGATACTTGGGGACTTTCTCTGAATTGGCTGATTCCATAATCATTGGATGGCAATGCCTCTTATCCATTAGGCAATCTTGACTGTGATCGAGTTTGACAAATGATCAAGTCCTCTTTGATTGCTTCTTGTTGGAATTTCCTTGATGTCAAGTGATGACTTGCAATTAAAACTATTTATTTACAAATGGTAATTTTAATCCAATGCTCATGCAAGTTTTGAAAAAAAAATTAATCATTATTGGAGTGATATGGTAGTGTGTGACGAATGGACCATTAGTGCAAACGTAGTGTTGATTTAGCTAGTGTGTGAAAGATACAACAAAAAGAAGATTATAAAATCTCTAGGAGTCAGTTTATGAAACCTTGTTGTAGTATGCTTTCAGAATAAACCCTACCTCAATTAGGCCTTTTAAGGGTTGTAACGTGGTCCCGTTCACGGTTATAAAAACAAAGGATATAAGGCTCAAATTTGATTTTTTACCCACCCCTTCTTCGTGATGAACTCTAGTCCTACATTTAGTTAATTCGACACACATTCATCTTCTAAGAGATTTCGGTAGTGTGAAAGTGTAAATGAGGATTCCAGATTCTCTTGAAATGGAAGTCACCTTGTTTTTCTGTCATGGATGTCAGTGACCTTTTGTTTTTTGACATGGTGGTCACTAAATTTTGTTTTGCTTTGTTGAGGATTTAAGGACCTCTTTTGAGTTTTCTTTTGATCCCTGACTTTGCTTGAACTGATTTTGGTTTTCAATCCATCGGGATCTCCCTGATTTTTGCCTAAGTCACATTTTTGGGTGTTCGACTTAGCGGGCTTTTCCTTATTTCTTTTTTATTTTTTCTCTTTTGGAAAGGCTTGTGACTGCCAAGGCATTGATCATTGGAGAACAACCGTCATAACTTTTGAGTTTTGTACAGTTCCTTCGACACTTCAGTATGTGCACGAAGAATATCAAATAGTTGATCCAAAGACGGGATGTATCATCTTGAAGTCAAATGTGCAGCCACATTAACTAAACACTACCCATGTGTTGCACCCCAAAATTTGCTCTCTTTCAAGGCTTGACTCATTTCTTCATTTCTTTCAAATTCAATGACATAAGGGAGGCCCATCATTCCAAATTCAAGGTTCATGAATTCAAGGCTAGATTCAAGAATATTACAAAGAGAAATTTCATGACATTTGCAAGAATGTCACATTTGTTACAAAATCCAAACTCTTGGTAATACTTAGGAAATTAAGCTATTTCTAGTCTTAATTCAAGTTTCTAAAAATAACTTCATGCCATGGTATCCCCCATGCCCCATCAAGTCCACATGGTCCTCTTTATGCTTATAAACATGCAAGGAAATTACTTAAGAGTTAATTCAACATTGGAATATCTCAAGATCAAGGCTATGCATACATTCATGGGCAATTTGAATATGGTCCAAAACAGCCCCATGCAAGAAGTGGCAATGTGTATCATATTACAAAATCATTTTATGTCACAAAACCAAGGCTATAAGCTTATGTTGATACATCTACACATCAAAAATCAGAATTTGAAAATGATGTCCAAAGGGTAGTGTTATTGGTTACATGAGTATGTCCAAACAAATCAACCAACCAATCGGTACAAGGATGAATAGAAAGGTAGAGTGTTGCAGAAGAAAATACAGCAAAAAAACATACTAGAAATGGAAGGAAAGTGGGGCTGCACCAAAAGGTGGTAAAAGATATTGCCAAGAATGGAAATTCTGAAAATGGAGAAGTGTGCAAGAGCTGTGATTTTGGTACAGCAGAAAAAGGCAGCAGAAAAAGTGAGATAAGGAGGGAAGGAGCTGCAAACAAAAGGATACACCATCATTCACAACATTTTGGAGATAGAGATTGAGAGCAAAGAGTAAGAAAAAACCAGAAAAAATAGAGAGAGCAAAAACCAGCAAAAAGTGAAGAGAGTAAAAAGAGAAACACAAGGGAGCCATTGAGGAAAGTCATCAAAGCATAGAGTGAAGAGAAGTGAACACCTAGCCAAAATCAGTGGAGGCTTTGCAAGGAGGGTAACAACTCTTGGGTATCCATTTCTTCAAACTCTTTTCTTCTTTTATATTGTGCATTTATCATTTGTTCTTTTTGTTTGAGTGTTGTTGTGCTGTGTATATCATGTAAGAACCCAAGGGGGACCAAGAAACCATTTTTAAGAACCACAAAAAGAAGCAAAAAACAAGAGAAAAGTTTGGTTTTTCACCTTGGTAGCCTGACACGGGCCGTGCGTGTCACATCTCTGCTTGAGTTTTCATGGCGTATTTTTCCTGAGTCCCCTGACACAGGCCGTGTCACACAACACGGCCACCCGTGTCACACCTCTGTTTAACGTTTTTGGCCCAGACCTTGTGACACGGGCCGTGTCATGCAACACGGGCGGCCGTGTCACACCGCTGTTTAAGTTTTTCTGCATTTTCCCCCAGACCTTGTGCCACGGGCCGTGTCATGCAACACGGGCGGCTGTGTCACGCCGTTGTTTGCCTCAAAAACCTGATTTCTCTGGAACTGTGACACGGGCCGTGTCACACAACACGTCCACCCGTGTCAGACCCCTGTTTTTCACGTTTTTTCGACTTTTTCACCTCAAAAAAATTTTTCTCAAGGAGTTCGCCGTGCCGTTTTTTTTAAGCCGGTTAACCCGTTGTGATTGTTTGGTTTTGATGCATGTTTATTGTTGGTCATTTTTGACCTTTGGTTCTAAAAACTATTTTCAAGAAAATAAACTCTCGATTCTCATCGAGCCATTTTTGACCTTGTAAGCTGATTGCCTTGTGCGTCGCCATCGACCTTGCTCGCTTCACCTCAAATCTTTTTAAGCAACTAAAACCCTTGACCCAACGTCAAGCGGATTTTCTCAAATAATGGTTAAACCAACTCACCATATTTAACAAAAGGATAAAGTTCACTTTGTATTGAACTAAAGAGAGAGGATTAAGTGTAGACTTCTTCCTCTCCGAGTGTCGAGATGCTCACTGTAGTGTGGGTGGTTTTGATACTTGTCTTTCAATACGAAGACGTTTTCAAACCATTTCCTCCTAAAAACCTCGGCCCCGCGCCAAGCGCATTTTTAAAATCCCTTTCAATAAAGAATCAACCTCTCTTTGTATTGGATTAAAGAGAAAGGATTAAGTGTAGACTTCTTCCTTTTCGAGTGTCGAGATGCTCACTGTAGTGTGGGTGGTTTAGACACTCGTCTTTCAATACGAAGACGCGACTCCTTCCACCTATCCCTTTCCACAACTCCTTTTCGAAAACTTTCTCACCTAAAACCACGGTCCCGCACCGAGTGCATTTTCAAACTCTTTTCATAACAAAAACCTGAACGGTCGTGGAGTGGTTAGGCGTAGGCCTTCTCCTATCCTGAGTGCTGACGTTTACTGTAGGGTTCTCCTTCGCAAAAGCACTTACCATTCAAAACCAAAAACACTTTAATAAGAGAATGAAGTTCTCTTTGTATTGAACTAAAGAGAGAGGATTAAGTGTAGACTTCTTCCTCTTCGAGTGTCGAGATGCTCACTGTAGTGTGTGCGGTTTTGATACTCGTCTTTCAATACGAAGACGCTATGTTCGCCACACCCTTTCATAACAAAAACTTTGAGATAAAGAATTGGGTACTACCCGTAGGGGTTACTATCCGAGGACCTATCTCGCCCCTAGTAAAATAATTCAACAAATCGTAGGCCGAACTACGGCTGCTCTGATTTCTCATACCAGATGAGGATACATAGGCACAAGACGACGATATCTTGGCGAGCATAATCCCTCATATCAGTAGTTTCCCGAACTACGTCGACTCTGATTTTCTCATATCCGTTGAGAATACGTAGGTCTAGGACCGCGAAGTCCTACCGAGTCCGTTCTTTCCCTTCTTCCCCCAGTACCTCTCTTTCCTATTTCTAACCCTTTTCTCACTATTCTTTGGAACACTCTTTTATAACATATTAATATTTAAGCAAATAAATTCACATAGAGACAAACAAATGGTTCCCATCGAGTACGATGGATGCGAGGGGTGCTAATACCTTCGCCTCGCATAACCGGCTTCCGAACCCGTTCTTGGTCGCGAGACCATCTTATCCGTTCTTTTCTTGAGGTTTTCTCGATATTTTCCTTTCCCCTCATGGGATAAATAAAGTTCGGTGGCGACTCTTCTGTCCTTTTCCTTTTCGCCTTCCCCGTCGTTGCGCGTATTTTTCGAGTAGCGACACCATGCCCCAGGTTAAGCGTGAGGGTTTAGAAATCCGAAGGAAACTCTTACTTCTAGGATCAAAGTGGTTAACTAGAGACTAACTCCTTATCTCTCCAGTGTTTGGGAATTCGAAATAATTCCTGTACATCATCAGCGAGATTTTATCTGAAAGCATACAATATTAATTATAGGTATTTCCTTTTCATCATCCTCCCTCCAATCTTTGCTAAAACAAAAGATTTGATAAAGAAGGTGGACGAGAGGTATATTGATGTATTTTTTTGTTTTTTATATAAGTGAAGAAAATGAGTGACTGCAACATGATTAACTCAAAAAATGCATGGTCACTTCATTAATATTACCAGTTAAAACAACAATATTTAAAAAACAAGTAGAATTTAACAAGAAATAAAGTACAAATACAAATGATAAAAGAGACCCAATAATTTCCAGTTCCAAGGAGAATGTCTTCCTGTCTGAACCATATGGCTTTAGAAGATGCCTCTTGAAGTCTTCAAACTCATTCGAGCGAGAAGTTAACATTCATAACCAAGGTTCCTTCGGGAAAGGATATGTACTTCTTGTCGATCAACTGTTGTACTTTGGCTTGGAAAGCTTTGCAGGTGAGTATGGTTCTAGAATGGCTTGAGAGGCTTGGGCTCTATCAGTGAATTGCAAATCAGATATGGCAGAAGCTGAGTGTATGACACAAGAACTAGATGAAGAGGACCATTCTTTGTTTCCAAATTGTTCTAAGGCCTATGTTGACTCTGACGCTGATTCCGATGTCCTCGGTTATGGGCTCGTTGATTTGCATGAGAAGCGGTTTAAGCCTTCTGGTATGGCGCTCTAGGAATGGTTGGTTGCCCATAAGGATAACATGTCACTGTAAATGATGATTGTTGAAAAGACGATGGACCATAAGTATTTTTTGGTGCTCCATTGAAGTACTCGATATTTTCTATGACTGTGTTGATTTCATCCACCTCTTCGTCTTAGGAATTAATGAGAGACTCAGTTTCACTAGTTGGGCTGCTTGAAGCGCCTTGGATTTTTCCATTTTTTAGGTCGCCCTCGATGCGTTCTCCAATTGTCACTAGATGAGAAAAGTCTAATACCGCACTACTTGCTAACCTTTCGAAGTATGGGCTTTGCAAGGTTCTCATGAACAGATCAACCAATTCCTTTTCTAAGAGTGGCGGTTGCACTTGAGCTGCCAATTCCATCCATTGTTGTGCATATCCTCTGAAGGATTCATTGCTATTCTGAGATAGGTTTTGCAATTGCATACGGTCTGGAGTCATGTCCAAGTTAAACTTGTACTGCTTCAAAAAGGCATTGGATAAGTCTCTCCATGACTGGATACAACTTCTTTCTAATCCCACGTACCAATTCAAGGATGCTCGACTAAAACTATCTTGAAAATAGTGAATCATCAACTTATCATCGTGGATATAGGAGGTCATCTTTTGGCAGAGCATCACCAAATGACGCTTTGGACAACTGAGACCAGTGTACTTCTAGAAGTTGGGTACTTTGAATTTTATAAGGATCACCAAGTCTGGAACTAGGCACATATCAACAACATCGAGCACAGGCGCATCATGCACTTTCAAAGCTCAGACTTCCTTCTCAAGGGCATGAAACCTTTCCTTCATAACATTAGTCAATAGAACAATCTGAGATTGAGTAGGAATATTCACTTGTGGAAGATCATCTGGCAAAAACTCGTACAATAGATTGGTCGAAACGGTGAAACCTGACGGGGGATCAAGATTCTTCACCTTAGCATGTTGGAAGTTGTTTTCTAACATGGCTACCACAAATTTTAACTTGGTTTATCTGACTGGCCTTTCAAGTTATCTATGCTCCTCTTATCTCTAATTGGACTTGCTTCACATGCTTTGCAGCTACCACAAGTTCAGTATGAGTGTCAGAAAATCAACTAGAGTGATGAACAGAGGATGGAATGAGTTTTTACTGGGAGAATGCAATGCAAATGAGATGCAAATGAAATGATATGCAGGTGAAAATAATGCATATTTTTGGTTATTCCCAGATACAGGATCTAAGGCACGGATGGAGGATAAAGGCTGATTGCTTGAACACAAGGTTCTCCCCATGAAGGATCTAAAGTTTAAAGGAACCCCAAAGTCACAGATTCATACGACTGTTCATAAGCCACGCCATGAAAATGACGGTTAACGACTCCATCATATGAATCTATTTTGGGTGAGGTCTTCGTATCAAACTACACGAGGAGAACTCCTCGGTGCCCCATACTACGCGACCATCGACATAGGGTTCTAGATAGAAGTCTCAGAGTCATGGACTTCCTTGACTATTCCTTGCGTATGTCAGTGATTGCCAGGAAAACGACTCCATCAAGAAAGTCTCTTCTGATTGAGATCTTTGCGAACTACGTGAGGGGTAAACCTCAGTGTCCCATACTATTGGACCATCAATCCTAGTTTTATCCAAATGGTTCAAGGTTCTAAAAGGTTCTTAGAGTCATGAATCCTAATGAAAATGTTGTTCGTCCATGTCAAAAGGCTTGACGGTCGCACACATTCTTATTAGAAACTATTCTAAATAAGGTTCTCGTATCGAACTACACGAGGAGAACTCCTCGGTACCCCATACTACTCAACCTCTTCTATCTTATGTGTTTACACTCTAGGCTCGGGTATAAAGCCTTTCCCACAAGTTTGCAATCAAAGCTTCCATCCACGGTACCAAGTAACCACAAAATTTTCTAGGCATCCATCGTATTCGATAGGAACCATCTAACACTCCCTACATCCATCGTACTCGATAGGAACCATCTAAATTTCTAGGCATGAAAGGTGTTCGATAACTCAATCCTTGCTAAGGGAGAAAGTGGAAGATTACTTGAAGGAAAATGAAATATTTTTATTATTGAGTTCGTCCGAGTTTTGAACCCAGTGCCTACGTATCCCAGAGGGAATCAGAACTCCGTAGTTCTTGTTGAAAATGTTTTTTAGTTTGTTGTGTATTTTTTATAGAGAATGCTAGACGACATATCCTTTTTGAAATGTTTTAAACGAAAAGCCAAGAGGCGAGAAGGTTTAAGATTTGTTAAATGTCTTTTAGAGTTTGAAAAAGAGGTTAGAGATAAGTTAAAGTATTTTTGGATTTTTTTGGGAAAAAAGTTTTAGTTTTAAGAAAAATACTCGATAAAAGATCGAGGTTAGAATTTGCGTGATGGAGGTTTCAAAAGGCAACCGACTTATGAGGGAAATAACCACTTGACGTTGGATCAAGGGTTTGAGAAAAAGTTAGGTCGATTCCTAGTCCCTAAGGGTGCTCCTAGTAAACGAAACCACAATCAAAGAAAGAGAGAAAGTGTGTGCATGAGGTTGACAACAATGCTAAAAAGCATCCGACTTACAAATTGGGGTGTGGCTTGATATATGAATCAAGAATGTTTTGGGTTTGGTTGGTGGCGATCGTAGAAACAATCGACTTACAGGATTCAAAAATGGCTTGATTGAATCAAGAATGAGTTTTAAAAACAATTTAGACGTGAACGAAAATAAGATGCATACATGACATTAAAATCATACATCAGATGAATCAAAACGTAAATTGAAATGAAAAGTGCACAGATTAAAATCTTGACGCAAATACGCAAGTCAAAGTCGCGTATGCGAAGACATGCAAAGACTATCACTAGAAATTAGATCTGATAATAATGATAGCAACGTTGAATCATTGAAAAATAACACAAATTGAAATAGCAAATTGCTACCGCATTAGCGGTCATCGCAAATTGAATTAAGAAGCAACAAGGTAATAAAAAATCACAAATTGCAAATCGAGATGCGAATCGGTAAGCGCAAAAAGTAGATTGTCACCATGCTATACCGTCGAACGCGTGTAAAATTGAAATACAAGGATAAATAAATATAGCACATCGCACGTAATTCGATAAAATCCGCCACTAGCTTGCTACACTTAACGTGATCATCACAAGAGGGATCTAAACGTACTGATCTAAATTTATCGAAAAGAAAAAAAATAAAGCAAAAGAAATTTTAAATGTCCTAATAAACCAACAATATTGCTTACGCAAAAATGCGATCATCGCGACCGAATCGAACTAAACATAAATATTATGTATCGTGCACTCCTATAAACAAATACCGTATCGACATGATTCGGTCCGAATAATCTAATAAAATAAAAAATAAAAAACATATATATATATATATATATATATATATATATATATATATATATATATATATATATATATATATATATAAACAATACGTTAGATTATATATATACAAACATCATATCGACATGATTTGATCTGAATAATCTAATAAAATAAAAAATAAAAAACAAATATATATATATATATATATATATATATATATATATATATATATATATATATATATATATATATATATATATATATATATATATATATATATATATATATATATATATATATATATATATATATATTGAGATAATACGTTAGATTATATATACTGAACAAAACCTGTTAGATTATATATCTTGAACAAAACCTGTTATATTATATTATAAAACTTATTATATTATATTGAAAAAATTTGTTACAAACATTATATCTATCATGAAAAAATATTGACCAAAACAGTAACTATAATATGTATATATGCATACAGCTAAAACACCAATATGATAAAGTAAATTTTCAAAAAACGCGCAATGCCAAAAATGGAAAAACTATAAGATACAAAGCCAAATATAATTTCAAAGACAAGTTTTAAAATGTGAAGGTAGCAGAGTGTGAGCGGCTGCCAATCTTTCTCAGCGTAAGCCCTCCTCTTTTTTTCTCAACAACTTATGTGTATATATAGATTAAATTAGGGTTAATTTTAAATTGTCAATAATGTTTCTAATGTTCATTTTAAAGTTTAAATTAAATAATTAGTAATTTAAAATAAAAATAAATATTTAAAATAAAATATTAATTATCCTTTTTATTTATATTAAACATTTATATAAATAATGTAGAAAATAAACGGACTCTAAATAAATAAAAGTCGAGAGCTCAAGTGTTCAAAAAAATAATTCGAGTACATCAAATTGACCAGCGCGAAATAAACGACTCGGAAAAATACAATGTTTGGTCAAATTTAAAAATAAATTTTGACCCGTTAAAATGCTCAAACTGATCAAAATACGACGAAAAATAGTCAAAAAATTAATACGAACACGTCAGGTTAAACTACATAAAATATAGATTAATATAATTGACGTCTGCAAGTTCAATTTTGAAATTTTCCGTCCACTGATTTTATGCACAATCGAGATTTAATTTAACCGGTCTGTCTGTAAATTCGAAAAATTATTTCGGCTGACATTTTAAGCATTACACAGGATGAAATATACGCATATAATGCAAAGTGAAAATAAAGTCAAATAAATGAAAATTTGAAACAGGTAGGACAAATTTGGGGTATGACACTACACAAAATGCTTCAAATATCTTTGATGTGTATTCACCACCTCTATTTGTTTGCAGAACTTTAATTTTCTTTTCACCCTGGTTTTCGACATGTATTTTAAATCTCATAAAAATTTCAAATACTTCGTCCTTTTGTTTGATCATATAGATCCAGAGCTTTCGACTGTACTCATCGACAAATGAGACAAAGTACACGTTTCCACCAATTGTATGCTCTTCAAAAGGACCACATACATTTGAATGTACAACTTCGAGTATGCATGATGATCTCATTGGCATAGTCGAAACGAAAGACTTCCTGGACTACTTTCCGACTAAACAACCTTCATAGAGTTTGTCGAGCATCTCAAGACTTGGTATACCAATTACCATATCTTAAGTAATCAATTGATTTAGTGACCTAAAGTTCAGATGGCTAAACCTCAGATGCCACAACCAACTATTCTTGTGGCCGACAATTGTTTTCAGACATTGTACCTTAAACGAACTGATCATGGTCTTAAATATTCTATTCTTTGACAGAGAATATTTCAATACCAAGTTATTTTGGACGTCAAAAAGTTCTAAGGCTCCATCATACATAACTACTGAAAATCCCTTTTCGACCAGTTGTCTAACACTTAGCAGATTGCACTTCATTCCAAGGACATAGAGTACATCTTTGATCAAGGATTTTTCTCCATTACACATTTGAATAACTATTTTTCCAATATCATCTGCTTGCAACAAGCTATTATCAACAAGTTTGACCTTGCTCTTCTTCGACTCATCAAAATCTACTAACCATACTTTTTGACCAGTCACGTGATTCGAGCAGTCTGAGTCGAGGAACCAGATTTTGGATTTGACATGGTCATCTGTAACTGCAGCCATAACCATCATATCATCATAATCATCTGAATCTTGACGTGCAAGGTTTTCTCCTTCATCCTTGTCTTTTTCTGAATCCTTGTCTTTCTTGTAGCAACAATGCTTGGCCAAGTGACCCCACTTTTCACAGTTATAACACTGCACAACTTTTTTTCTACTTCATCTTTTTGATAGGAATTTCCTTCTCCTCTTTTTGAGGATTCATAAGTTCTATCATCAATCTTATTCTTGTGAGGATTTGAACAAAACTTCTTGCCTAGAGTCTTGTCGATTTTGCCTTTGAACTTGTTGGAACCATCATTCTTCTTCCATGGTTGAGCCTGTAGTGCTTGTATCGAGTCTTGAACTCCTTTCCTTTCGAAAATCCTAATCTCACACGCTTCCAATGAACCAACCAAATCTTCTAGTTTTAGGGTTTCAAGATTGTTGGATTCTTGAATAGCTACGATAATGTGATCAAAGTGAAAGGTCAACGTATGCATTACCTTCTCAATTATCATCTTATCAATTAGGGTTTCACCACAACCCTTTATGAGATGGATGAGTTTCTGCACCTTTGACACATTGTCTGCAATATTTTCATCTTCTCCCATTAACAACATTCATATTATCGTCGCAAAGTTTTCAACTTGACAACCTTATCTTTCTCGCCTCCTTCATAGTACTTGACAAGAATATCCCACGTCTCCTTTATCGATTCAGCATGAGCGATTCTGTCGAAATTAGCCGCATCAACTGTCGATTGGATGTAGAACACCGCCTTGAATTCTTCTTCTTGGCCTCCTTGTGAGTGGTTCTCTGCGCGTCGGTTGCATATTCACCAAGCGCAGAAACACCATTAGTAACCACTTTTAGGGTTTCATGAAAGCCAAATAGAGATTGCATCTGTTTTCTCCATCAGAGCCAATTTTTGTTGTCAAAAGTCTGAAAGGAGTTTGGTAAATTTCCATTACCATTCATCTTTGCAGCGATTGATCAACAATAACCCACGATCCCGGAAACACGGTCTCTGACGTGTGATTCTTGAAAACGCGATCAAGAATCTAACTGGAGCTCTAGATACTAATTTGTTAGTGCGTGAGGCTCTTTTATTGAGGAAAGAAAGAGAGAGAAAATAAAGAAACAAGGATTGATATTATTGAATGAATAAAACTGAATTACAAAGTGTCTATTTATACACCTAAGTAACTTGACTAAAATAACAAACTAAATAATAAACCCTAAACCCTAATTAGCTTTGGGCTTGAGTCACATGATACAACTTGAATTATATCTAATATCTCAACACAATTACCTTGGATTTCCTCTATTTAAAGGTAGAATCAAGACTTTTTACTTATAACCTATAGTTGACAAACTCATTTCAAGTTGTCTGCTTGGAAAGGTTCCATTCATTCTATAACATGTAGAGTTATGCATGTCAAGTCCTTTGTGTATAACATGATCACTCACACTATGGCCATTTACTCTTGGCCTCCTGACCTGCTCAAAACCATGGAAACACCTATAAGAATTTTCATATGGAGTGGAATGGTGGATAAAAAGTTGGTCATGGTGGCTTGAAACAAAATTTGCAGACCTCTAGCTCATGGAGGTCTTGGAATTAGGTATATAAAAAAGCTTAATGAAGTTGGTAATCTCAAGCTTGGTTTGTATTTCTTTCCCAATCATGAATCTTGGGCCTCTATTCTAAAAGCCAAAGCCATCAAACCCTATGGTGCCGCAAGACACCATATTTCCTCTACCCTCTGGTGCACCATCAAAGTTGAATATCACAACATCAAAAGCATCTGTCATTGGTCTCTTGTTTCAGGAAATTCCATTAATTTTTGGCATGATTCATGGTGTGGTGACCCTCTGATCCCTAATACTAACTTGGAGTTCCTTCACTCTCAAAGTATCCATTGTAACACCCCGTTTTATTTTAATTATTTTTCGTAATTAAAATCATGTGATGTTGTGTGTATGTATGTGATTATGTATATCCTATTATGTTGGGGTACCCTGTGGTGAAGGGTAGAGGCCTTAAGAATAGACTCTAAGGTGTTTTAGGGGTGTGTGAGTAATTGTGTAGAACTTGGTAGTGTGGAGAGTAGAACTAATTAATTTATATTTGTTATTATTTATTTAATTAGATAATAGGAGGTAATTATTGTTTAAAAAATATTTAGTGTTATTATTATTGTTATTGTTTAATTAGTTGGATTAAATAATAATAATAATAATAATAATAATAATAATAATAATAATAATAATAATAATAATAATAATAATAATAATAATAATAATAATAATAATAATAATAATAAGAAGAAGAAGAAGAAGAAAACCAGGGAGTTGGGAGACAAAACTTCTAATACGTATTTTTGGGAGAAAAAGAAAAAAAGAAAGGGACCTAGGGCTAAAGGGAAGAGAAGAAAGGATCACCATTGTTGAAGCTCTTGTAAGAACTCTAAGGTAAGGGTGAGGTTCTAATTATCTAAGGGCTATCATGATGATTGGTGGGTAGATTATGTTATGTAGGGTTTGTATTTCTTCTCTATTCATGATTTTGATGAATTGACATTTGTGTGATTGAATGAATTCTTGATGGATGTGTATGATGTTGATATTTTGATTGATCTTAGAATAATGAATTGTTGTAATTTCTGTCGTTGAAATCATATAGGTGATTGTTGTATGTTGTTGATGTTGTTTGTGGTATGTGATCACGAGTTAGAGTCGGAGTAAGGTTATGAGTAATTTTGATAGAAAGGATTTGGGGTTTGGGACTTTAGAAAAGTGTTTTCGTTTTAAAATATGTTTCAAATGATTTATCAGAAAAAGGAAGTTTTGGGAGGGTTCAAAAGTGAGTTTTGTATAATAAGTTGCAGAAAAAGTGCTTCTGGACGTAGTGTAATCGATTACCGTTGTGGGTGTAATCGGCTACACTACCTAAAACACTGCATTTTTTTTGCCTTTTTCGAAGGCATAACCGATTACGTTGTTTGTGGTATTACGCCAATAGCAGTGGCTGGTTACGCAGGCGTACCGATAACCTCATTTTGCGTAACCGGTTACACTGTTGTTTTTTTTTTAAATCTTCTAAAATTCGTATTTTTTGTTTCGAGAGTCTGATTTGAGTGCCGCTCGAAGCGTCGGGAAGCTGGCATGTCGAGCTTTTGTATAAAAATAGTTTTGATGGAAGAAAATGAGTAATTATGTTGTTCTTTGTGTGAAACACATTATTATTATTATTTTATGGTGTGATATGATTCTAAATGCCTTGTGGATATTTACTATGTTGTATGTCGTTGTTGCTGGACTGTATGAAATTTTGTTATTGCTGGCTTGTAGTGGTATATTGCATTGTTGAGATGGTTGTTTCATGGTTACATGAGTTGTGAGATAAGTCGTGTGCCCATGTAGGGTGTGAACGTCTTATTTGGATTATGATTGCAGAGTCATATCGTTTTTGTTATTGTTATTGAGGTGATCGTGGGTCCATGTGAGGGTATGAGCGACATTATGGAAATTCTGATGGGAATTTTGATCTTGAAATAGGGATCGGGTTTTGAAATAGGAACCGATGGTACCACATGCATTGAGTCGAGTTATGAGTCTTAACACATTGCATTTTAATTGTGTTTGTTGGTGTGTTGGGTTTGTTGAGATGTTGGTTGTAACTGTTGTTGTATGGTTGTGTGTTGTGTAATGAGTGTTTATGCATGGATAATCTAATGCTTGCTTAATTATCATGCTTTCCTTTATTAAATTATGATATCTCACCCCTTCTGTTTGAGTGTTGCCTTTACGTGGGTATCATACAAATAACTCGCAATAGAGGAGTTGAAGTGAGTAGAAGATGAAGTCTTCTGTTTTTCTTTTAGTGTCGGTGTCTGCTATGATGTGTAACACTGGGGTTAGGGAACATTGTGTTTTGATGTGTTTGATAGAGATTTTTGGATATCTCTATAATATTTGTTGTTTATGTTGTTTTGAAGAAATAATTATTCCATGATTAATTGTCTATGTTGACGCTTCCGCTGTTTCTATAAAGTTTTGAGATTTCAGACATGTTATGTTGTTATAGTTATCATCAGTAATTTTTAAATAAATTGCATGTGTTACATATCTTGTTATATGATAAGTTGTAGTATAAATTGTGTGACATCCTGAATATACTTTGATGAAATTACTCTGATTTATATTTAAATTATGCGTGTATATTTGGAGTGTTATATCCATGACAGGTCCTAGTACTTGGCAACCCTCTTTCCTTTCATACACTAGAGAGTTCCATTTATTCCTCCAAATAACAACTCTTAAGAGGGCACTATCATCTAGCCTTTCTCTTTTACAGGAAATCTTTCATCCAAAGAAGCTTATTTGTTTAAATATCTCTCACTGATCCATCAATGGGCCATATCTATATGGGGTAAGGAAATTCCTTCGTCCAAATCTCTGCTTATTTGGAATTAGATGTTGAACAAGGTTCCAATGGATGATAAGCTAAAGATTTGTGGCTGAATTTTTCCCTTAATGTGCACTCTTTGCAGTATGGAGGAGGAAACCACCAAGCATATGTTTTTTGACTATTTTTTTACCAAGAATATTTGGTTTTGGTTTTACAAAATGATCAATATAACCATTCATCTCTCAGCGTTATAAGACTGATGGTCATCATCTGCTAATAGGTCAGACCAGTGTTGTAACACCCTTTTCTACCCCACAAATATATTGGCAAATCAATCACATTTATCAGAGTAAAATTTTAAATACAATAAAAATCACCTCAAAAGGGCGTACATTTCTCAATAACTCAAAGAAAAGTCAATGCTCCATAAACAACGGGTTTTCCCAAAATTACTAAAAAATTGCTCAAAAGGTAGCGGAACTCAAAAAGGAAAAATCCAAAATTTTCCTTGCGCAACAACATAATCAAAATAACAATAATCAATAAAACATGGTTTAACTCAAAGACCCCAACCCTCTAAGTCAATCAAAAGTTAAAAACTACAAAAAATCCTCGACGACATCCATGGCTAAACCTTGTCATCTGCACGTTACCCACGTGGAGGCAACATTCAAACAGGCAGGGTGAGTAAAATAATTCGTAATAACCAATATAGGAGTCAATATATAAATAGTGTCATTTTCGTATCCAACATCATCATAATCATCAAGGAAACATCAAAAAGCCATAATATCATAAATTACATCAAATTGTCACATAAATGCAAATACAACAAGACTCATGCATGTGGTACAAATTCATCAAAGTTCGATGGACACTGGGCCATCAACCCTCTGTCGCTTGTGCGAAAATAAGGTGCCGGCATGACAGAAGAGTCGCCACCTTTCGTTATTTATCCCTCAGAGCGGGAAAGGAAACGATCGGAAAAACCTGACGAATAAGGGTAAGACAAGGTCATCGCAACCATTGTCTGGGTTCGGGAGTCGGTTACGCAAGGGGAAGGTATTAGCACCCCTCACGTCCGTCGTACTCGACGGGATCCTCGCTTGTTGTGTTTACTTGGATGGGTTGGTTTTATTCTATCTACCTATCGAGGCTGGCTGAAAAAAGAAAAGAAAAATGACTCGGCAAAGCGTCGCACTTTATGCCTACGTATTCTCATCAGAGAATGAGAAATCAGAGTCAACGTAGTTCGGCCTACGAAGGGTTATGGGGGAAGGTAGCTCGCCAAGACATCGCCATCTTGTGCCTACGTACTCTCAACAGGCCTGAGAGATCAGAGCTCACGTAGTTCGGGACACTACGGTTTATTTCCTGTCTTTTACGAAAGAAGTGTTTTTTATTGTGTTTGCGATTTCAACCGCACTAGAGACTATGACCTGAGAGTGAATGCGTCACATGTCACCCAAAGGGTACCATACTAAACATCCAGATTATGGAAAAGAAACTCTCCCACAATCTTTTCTCAGATAGCTTAAGGCTCGTAACGTACGAAAGAAATCATTCATGATTACTGTATCTTAAACTGTTTTGAGATGAGAAGAGAACAGACCCAACTAGGAGGGAGACTATCAAGTCCTAATGTTATCATGCCATGGATTCATCCTATGGTTGAGGTTTGAACAGGGAACTCCTAGATGTTGTCATGCATAGGTTTCAACCTAAAATTCTATCATCAAATCCTTATCAAAGGAAATGAGAGTCCTAAGGGATCATGTCAATGATACACCAAAACAGACAAAAGCATCAGCTTAACAGTAAAATGCATGCAATGCAAGTGAGGGAGGAAATGTGTGTGGGGCTTCAGCCTCCACAAGCTCGTCTCAACCTCAAGCCAGTCATGAAATAACAGTAATCATACTGAAAAATAAACAACATGCTATCAAGCAATAAACAGTAAACTGCAATCATACAGATAAAAGAAATGAAATGCCATCAGGCAAACAATCCACATGGGCAAGGGAGCTGGGCTCTACCGAATACCCGCGAGCAAAGCCACACAATAACAATACAAGCAGAGGGAGCAACTCAACCTCTAATGCAATCATGCCCTTAGCCTGAACTTATTCTAGATGGACTTAATCTAATGCAATAGACAAATCAAGCAAAACACACAATACAGAAAAGAAAAACAGAAGAAAACTTCAGCTCCTTCAGCAAGTACTCAGTCTTCAGACTCCAGAGATCACTTGCTTTCCAGGTATCAACCCTACAATATGAGTATCAACTCATCTTCTCCCTTAAGCTCCAGCTTCTTTGATCAGCTCCACCTTCAGGCTTCACTATCTTCAGGGATCTTCAGGTATCAACTTGATCTTCACAAAGTCTTCAGACTTCAACAATCTCCAAGGAATCATCCTCTTCAAAGCTTCAGCTTCTATCTTCAATGTCTTCTAGATCTTCAATCAAATCTTTAATACTCTTCATTGCTATCTTCAACAACCCAAATGCTCCATCAAATAAGATTCAGTCCACAAGATGAGGTGAGGATGTTAGAGTGCTCACTGACTTCCAAAGGATGCCATTGAGGGCTTAACATCAAAGGAAAGGCTCTCTCAAAGTTCTACCTCAGAGGGCAAGGTCACTAATCCCTCCAAAGGAGAGAGGTGAATACCCTTAAGGGACTTTATGTCATAGAGAAGGAAGGAGGTGAACAAAACACTCCTTGTTTATTGAATGGAATTATTCTATCTGAAGCTCTATCTATGCACCTATGATCCTATAAATAGAACAAACAAATGCTAAGCTCCTCCTCAAGGTCTTCAAAGTCTTCAATGATGATCCACAAGGTCTTCAACTCAATCTTCAAGGCTCACACACTCAAAGGAGAAGAAAAGCAAGCACAACAATACAAACTATGCCTTTAAGCAACACACATACTAACCATACATTCAAAAATCAATTAAAAATACTAAAATACTATACAATATTCTAGTAAAATTCTAGGGGATTCTACACATACTTACCCTTAACCCATATATTCCCCATACACTAATTTGGCCTATAAAACCCAAAACAAAATTGTTAAGTCTACTTATGCAACCTAAAACCCTAATTTGAGTACACTAAGACTATGCTTATCAAACTAATCAAATTTTAATCTACAAATTGTGAATTAAATCCTATAGGAACTACGATTCAATATCTAACTATGCCAAAAAGAATGGCTCAAAAATCCTAAGGGAAGGCCCTAAAACAAATTCTACAAAATTGAGTACCAACTAAAATCAATTAAAAAGACTATTTACATGGAAAATATACTAAAAATATTAAAAGAAAAATAAAATGGAATTTTATTTATTTACATTTTTCTAGACAGAATTATGAATATGTAGAAAAAACAAGAAGTGAAAAATAATCATTTTTCAATTTTATATGGATTTTATAAAATGCAAGAAAATATAAAAGAAATAAAATCAAAAGAAATTGAATTAAAGGGGATGGGGGTGAGGAAAGTAACCGCGCCCAGTTGATTATGATGGTGGGCCAAGGGACCAGGGGTGCAGATATCAAAACATTAAGGCCCAGCGCTTCAGAAAATTAATATGGAAAATCAACAGAAAATAAATATAACCACGGTGCAAATAGCATGTTTTTCACGTTCAGAATTGGATTTGGGCCGAGGGTGGGGTGTGAATAGCACTGGATTGCTGAGCCCAGAATTCCTCATTAAACCAAACGCACCGTTTTGATGTTGAGTCTTTCCCTCCCTTTCTGAAATTGAATCATAGCCTCACGATTGGATTAAAAAGTCCACAATTGGAGATGATCGGACGGCTGGGAGGTTGTCTTCAACCTCCAGCTAGGGTTTCCTCTTCATACCAGTTTCCATACACTAAACTTCAACTGCCTCGTTCTCTCTGATCATTCCATGAAATTCAAAAATTCCAAGAGCAAAGATGCTCTACTGATCACCCAGAACACGATGATACCCATGATTTTTACTGAAACCTCTCATATCACTCTAACAGAAGGCGCGATCATTAGGGCTTCAACCTTTTTCTCTGCTATCAACCTTGATAGAACTTCAATCTAATGATCCAAACTTGTTCTACATGTTACCCTAACCAAACTATGCTATATCATATCCATTAAAACTCAATGCACAGCTTGTTCTACAATCTTGAAAAAATCGTGACCTGCCATGAAACCTTATGCCAAGCTCTCTACTTCTCAGAATATCATCAACTAACCTAGCATGCTATCTTTCCACCTAGAATTCTAACAGAAAAGACCTAAATAAGGACCTGTGGAGCAAGTTACCAACCTGTTAAAAATCAATGGTGATTGATGCTAGGGCTTGATTCAAGACTTGTAACCTTCTCTAAATGCTCCTCCAATGGTGGATACCTTTCTGTTTGCAAGAATTGAGATGGATAAGGCTTGTGGATGAAGAAATGGAAGCTTGCTTGATTTTGAAGAAATCTTGAAATGGCACTTTCTCTCTTACTCTCTCCAATGGATTCAGCAACTTTCACCAACCTTTTCCTTATGGTGATTCACTCTTTTTATAATAACCAATGGACTAGTCTAGAAACTCATGGAAAGAACTAGAATGTTTTAGAATTTCTCATGAAGTGATACATTGTATATCTCATATCTCATGTGCCAAGCCTTGCCATTTTGCTTTAAAATCTCCTTACAAGAGATATTGAGAAGGAATGTATGAAAAACAAGCTTTGGTTTTGCTTTATGTGAAGTTTCTCAAGTTGCCTTATTATGCAAGAATGAAAATTACAAAGCAACCTCCATTTTTAAGTTTCAAATCAAAATTCTACTTGAACCATTGTTTTTAAAATGATGTTTGGAGTCAAAATGACATATTGGATGACCTATTTTGGATTTGTGGATCTCCCAAACCAATTTCCATTTTGGATTCATTTACTTTATAAGTCATTTTTAGGTCATTTTTACCCAATCATGAAAATCCTTGCTACAAGCTTCTTCAATAACTCATGACCACTTTTCTAGGCTTAAAATCCCATTTTGAACAACTTTGATGTTTTGAGTTTTTCCATTTGAGGCTTGGAAATAGGAGATATGGCCTTTGCTTAAAATGACTTATAATCACCAAATGACCAAAATACCCCTGTCTTGTTCAAACCATAAGTTGAGTTCTACAAATCCTATCAAGGACTTCTAGTACTCTCTAGAAAGCTAAGAAGATGCTATTCAACATTCAGGTTGACCAAGAGATCATAGGAATCATCCTACTAGGGCAAAAGTTGTCTGCAAGTTGGGTGACTTTCAAGGACCCAGATTCACACACCTCAGCTGACCTGTAATTTGTCAAAACCATAACTTGAGCTCTGCACATCCTATCAAGGACTTCTACCACTCAAATTAAAGCTAAGAACAAGCTCTACAACATTCATGTTGTGGGGGAGATGAGATATCAATCACATCTTGAGATAAAACTGCCTGGAAGATAGGGATCAAATTAGGGTTTTTTCACTGACAATCCTCAGAAACCCTAACTCAAAACTTCTCAAACTCCTCAATCATGATGAGTTGGTTTAGGAATCATCTTTATAAAATCTCCATACCTTATCCCATGATCACATGGCTCTTGGATTGGGTCTCAACCTTCCCCAAATCTTCAGTTATCCCAGGGTTGACCCAGTCAAACCCTAATTCTACCATTCATGGTTGAATCTTCTGAATCCTTGCATAATGACCTCTCTGGGCTTCATGATGACTTTCAAGACATCTCATAGGCTTTCTCAAAGCTTCAAGTTCATTCTCAAAGTCTCAGAATCATCTGAGGAGCACCCACAACTCTCAAGCTATGAAGCACACAACCTTGGTTTCAACCAATTCCTCTGAGGATCTCTTGAACTTTCTGATGAAGGTATCAACTTTCAAACACTTAATGGGTAAATAATTGTTGGTCAAAATTTGGGGTGCAACAGCTGCCCCTATTCAAACGGCTTGAACCTGACTGGGTGAGGAGCGAACGGCTCTCAGCCAATCAAGGTGCGAGACGATTGAATACCGGTAAACCCGAAAATTTGCCAACTGCTCAACTCTTCGAATACTGCAATGCTAGCTGCTCAACAACCAGCTGGAGAAATACTGATCTGACATCGCCGTCAGTTATCCACGTTACCTTCTTATGATATTGCCTTCAGACAAACACAGCCTCCAACCTCGCCGCTGGAAAACTGAATCTGACATCGCCGTCGGAAACAAACATCGCTCTGAGAGACGCTCGACATCGTCGTCGTACAAACATCATCTCTGCTGGGGATTTAAAGAGTCTGACACTGCCGTCAAAACAAACATCCAATCTCGCCGTCGAATAAACGTCCAACCTCGCAGCCGGAAGCAACCATGATCTGACCTCGCCGTCAAAACGAACATTCAACCTCGCCGTCGAACAAACATCCAGCCTCGCCGCCGGAAACAAACACTGAACAAATCTGAGCTGGGGTTCACCCCTGGTAAATGGAACAAAAGGTACACTTGCGTATTCGAAACTACTCTGCTGGGAATGAGAGACTTAACTGAGCACACTCTGATCTGGGGTTCACCCTCAAAACCATAACGAATATTCACATACTACTGCATACTGAGTTCACCGTAGAACTTCAACATTAAAGCTATATGAAACCTTGGCACTTGGCCACTTCCAGCTTCAGCCAGAAAAGATCTTCAAGTACTTCTGAAGATAAGCATCCTTGGCCTCCAAGGATGTAAATTTTTGCCTTTCGGCAACTCTGCAGGAGGTATCTTCGACTTCAGTCTAAAGAAATGGTCCTTGGCCTTCAAGGATGCATGGATCTGCCTTCAAGCAACTCCGCCTCTGCTAAAGAGTATCCGAGACTTCAGTCAGGGATATACTTCAGCCTTCAGTCCGAAAAATGAATCCTAGGTCATTCATGACCTTGGGGATAACCTTGCCTTCAGGCACCTTCGCTTCAGCTTGGGAAATCTGTGACTTCAGTCAGAGAAGTGGTATCCTGAGCCATTCATGACTCTACGGGGATTCAAACACTTTGCCTTCAGGCAAAACACCGCTTCAGCTGGAGAAACATCTTCGACTTCAGTCAAAAGAAAAACTATTCACTTGATCGCAATCAATCGTCACCTCAGGACAACTGACGTGATCTTCAGGCCAACACGGATCACCTTGCCCATAAAAGCTGCATCTACAAACTTTTGAACTCTGTCTTCAGACAAACGTTGATTCATCAACCAGGACATCTGAATCCACAGGAACCTTCTGATATCGCCTTCAGGCGCTTACGAAGTCAATCTTCAGATTAGACATCACTGTTGGAGCAAACATATCACGCTGCTAAGAACTTCAAGAATCCTCCTGAACAAACAACTCCGTCGGGCACCTTCAAGAATCATCCTGAACCGATAACCATTCTGGAGACTTTATCCTGTTGGGGATCTAGGAACCCTCCAGGGCAACTCTTGTTGGGGACGCTACTGGGGAGCTCAAGCATCATCTTAAGCAAACAATACGGGAAGCTGCACTGAGGTCTTAAGAATCATCTTAAGCAAACGGCTCTGCTGAGGAGTTCGAGAATCATCTCGAACTGAAGACTTTGCTGGGGATCTCAAAAAATCATCTTGAGCGAGCGACTGTGGGGATTACACCGGGGTTTTAAGAATCATCTTAAGAAATCGATCTCGTTGGGGAGAATATCAGAAATCGTCCTGAGCAACTGGTCCTTTGGTGGAACACCTGTAAAACAAGAATGATAATAACCTAAATCATGTTCATGATGCATATGCTTCTGCGCCATGCCCCACACGGTGGAAATGCTTATGCGTTTATGCTAAATGCTATGCAGTCATGCACCATGATGCGGTCCCGTCAGCAAAATAAATGCCGAAGGGGAATTCTCCTGTCAAGGAGAAAGGCACTACTCAGATAGAGGGATCATCCTGCTGAGGAGAAAAACTGCATGCCAATATCAATTGGACTCCGCTTGGGGAAGTGATCTTTCGGTCGACTGCTGCAGGGAAAACAACTTCAGTTGATTGCTTCAGGGGGACGAAGCTCTACGAGAACTTGGACCTGCTGATATCAATCGCGAGAATAAACTGCGCGGCCGTCTCGGCTACTCTTCTAGGGATGACAACTCTGTGGGGAAACAACTTCAGCTGCTCAACACTCCACTGGGGAAGGGGGGATCATCCGACTTCGGGAGAGAATACGGCTCTGGTGGGGAATCTCGATTCCGCTGGAGGCTTTCGTCTGGCACCATCAGTTACTGCATCCTTCGGCATACGAACAGCTTCCTACAAGACCTTCACTTGGGACCCGGTGCTGGGGGAGACACCTGCTTCGGCGACTTTACTGGGGAAACACGAGCTTCGGCCCTTGGCTCAGCTGATGAGGTGACAATCCTTCAGGATGCGCTTGCTTGAGGAAGAGAATCATCTCTGCCTGGGGAGACATATCAATGTTCACTACCTTGCGTTCAGATTCCGCGGAGGAGAGACTACTGAATACTGCTGGAGAAGGAGGACTCGCCCTGCTTCGGGGACGCGCACGACACACTGTCTGGAAGGTGCTACACCTGCAACAACACAAACAAACAGACAAGATACCCTCCTCAAAGGGCCTATCAAGGTTATTATCTCGTGACAATATTCAGATAATTAATTGCTTCAACAATCAATGGGCCTAGGCCCGTAAGTTTATGTATGCGCATTTTATCAAAAACATCGGCGTTTTCATTCGCAAACAAAACAGATAAATGCTACATAGGCAAACAGAATTGCTGAACAATATGCATTTTATTGATGATGAACCCCTGAATGGGCAAATAAATGTTTTACAACAGAGGCAAGCTCCTGGAATGAGGAAGCCGCGCAAAAATAAGACATAAATATACATCAGTATATACAAATGTCGGCAACGAGGCGTAGACGAACACCATGAGTTGATCCCTCTAAGACCCACTCGACTTCGATACTTCTCCAACGCTTCAGCTTCGGAAGAGATTGATTCAGATAAATGGCCCTCAGGTCCTCCAAACCACTAAACAATGAAAGTCCACACGCGGAACGCAGTCATTTGCTTATTCAAATCCCTAACTTTTGCGTGAACCGCCCTTTACGGGTTTTCAGTTCACCGGGATACCCTTTTTTGCCGAAGCCGCCCAGTGTAGGTTTTCGACTTCGCGGGTGTACATTTTTTTTCAATATATCCCTAATTTTTGCCCGAACCTTTTATTCTGTTTTTGGTTCGCCGGGATGCCCCTTTTTTGCCTGGACTCTTTCTTTTTGTCCAGCGGGTCTCTTTTCAAGCAAAGTATTTTTTAACGGCGTCCGCGTTCACCGGGGATGCAAAATCCTCACCATCCATCGTGGATAACAACAAAGCTCCTCCGGAGAAGACCTTGCTGACGACATACGGCCCTTCGTAATTCGGAGTCCACTTGCCCCGGTGATCGGAGTGTGGCGGAAGAATCTTCTTCAGGACGAGATCACCCGTCTGAAAGCTTCTAGGACGCACCTTCTTATCATAAGCTTTCTTCATTCGGCTTTGGTACAGGCGACCAAATGCAATCGATGCTAATCTCTTCTCTTCCATCAGGCTGAGTTGGTTCAAACGATTCGTAATCCATTCTGCCTCGTCGAGTTTTACATCAACCAAAACTCGCAAAGAAGGAATCTCCACTTCTAACGGTAGGACAGCTTCCATACCGTACACCAAGGAGAAAGGAGTTGCCCCGGTCGACGTACGCACCGTCGTACGATAACCGTGCAATGCAAACGGCAGCATCTCGTGCCAATCTTTGTACGTCACAACCATCTTCTGAACAATCTTCTTGATGTTCTTGTTGGCGGCTTCGACGGCGCCATTCATCTTCGGTCGGTAAGGAGATGAGTTGTGGTGTTCAATCTTGAAGCTCTGGCACAGCTCCTTCATCATCTTGTTATTCAAATTCGAACCATTATCAGTAATGATCCACTCGGGAACTCCATAACGACAGATGATGTCCCTCTTTATGAATTTAGCTACCACCTGCTTGGTCACATTAGCGTACGAGGCTGCCTCCACCCATTTGGTGAAGTAGTCGATAGCTACAAGAATGAAACGATGACCATTGGACGCAGTGGGCTCGATCTTGCCTATCATGTCGATGCCCCACATGGAGAACGACCAAGGGGAGGACATGACATTTAATGGGCACGGCGGCACATGAACTTTATCAGCATAAATCTGGCATTTATGACATTTCTTCGCGAATCTGAAGCAATCCGACTCCATAGTCAGCCAGTAATACCCTGCTCTCAGGATCTTTCTCGTCATGGCATGCCCGCCGGCGTGCGTACCAAATGTGCCCTCATGGACTTCTTCCATGAGCATATTTGCCTCTTTCTCATCTACACATCTGAGTAGCACGAGATCGTGGTTTCTCTTATACAGCACTCCATCAGGATTGAGATAAAAGTTTCCAGATAGCCTCCTTAGAGTCTTCTTATCCTGGGTTAACGCACCCGCAGGATACTCCTTAGTCATAAGGAAGGTCTGGATGTCGTGGAACCATGGCTTGCCGTCGGCGGCATCCTCGATTGCAAAGACAAATGCCGGTCTATCAAGACGCGAAAGTACAATTCTTGGAGCCTCATTCCAAAAATTGACTTTATACATTGAAGCCAGCGTGGCTAAGGCATCAGCCATCTGATTTTCAGCCCTGGGTACATGATGAAGTTCCACTCGATCGAAGAACGGAAGCAGCCTCCTGGCATAATTCATGTACGGCACCAAATTCGCTTGACGAGTTTCCCACTCTCCTTTAATTTGATTGATTACAAGAGCTGAGTCACCATATACGTCTAGATTCTTGATTCTCAAATCAATTGCCTCTTCTAGACCCATAATACATGCTTCATACTCTGCTTCATTGTTGGTAACTGGAAACGTCAGTCTCGCAGTAAACGGGATGTGGGATCCGTGAGGAGTCGTGATGATAGCCCCGATACCACTTCCATAGGAGTTAACCGCTCCGTCGAATATCAACTTCCACTGAGACTTCCTATCTGGCCCCTCATCGGGCAATGGCTCATCGCAATCCTTCGCTTTGAGAAACATAATATCCTCGTCAGGGAATTCGAACTTCATCGGCTGGTAGTCTTCGATTGGTTGTTCGGCAAGGTAATCAGACAATACGCTTCCCTTAATGGCCTTCTGGGAGACATACTGAATATCATATTCCGTTAACACCATTTGCCATCTGGAAATCCTGCCCGAAAGAGCCTGCTTCTCGAAGACGTACTTGATCGGATCCATCTTCGAAATTAGCATAGTGGTGTGATTGAGCATATACTGTCGTAGACGTTTGGCGGCCCAAGCTAATGCACAACACGTCTTCTCCAGCATCGAGTATCGAGATTCACACTCAGTGAACTTTTTACTCAAATAATAAATGGCATGCTCTTTTCTGCCCGTCTCGTCGTGCTAACCGAGAACACACCCCATACTATTCTCCAGAACCGTCAGGTACATGATTAATGGCCGTCCAGCCACTGGGGGTATCAAGATTGGAGGTTCTTGAAGATACTGCTTTATTTTGTCGAATGCCTTCTGGCAATCCTCATTCCAAGTAATCGCCTGATCTTTCTTTAAAAGTTTGAACATCGGTTCAAAAGTGGCCGTGAGCTGAGAAATAAATCTTGCAATGTAGTTTATTCGGCCCAAGAAACCACGAACTTCTTTTTCTGTTTTCAGCGCTGGCATTTCTTGAATAGCTTTTATTTTCGCAGGATCAACTTCAATACCTCGTTCACTAACGATAAACCCCAATAACTTTCCGGACCGCACTCCAAAAGTGCACTTGTTAGGATTCAGCCTCAGCCTGAACTTCCTAAGCCTCTCAAAAAGCTTCAATAAGTTGACCAGATGCTCTTCCTCCGTTTGGGACTTTGCAATCATGTCATTAACATAGACCTCGATCTCATGATGGATCATATCATGAAACAAAGTTACCATTGCTCGCTGGTAAGTGGCCCCTGCGTTCTTCAGACCGAAGGGCATTACCTTATAGCAAAATGTTCCCCAGGGGGTGATAAACGTCGTTTTCTCCATGTCCTCCGGTGCCATCTTAATCTGATTGTAACCGGAGAAGCCATCCATGAACGAAAACACGGAAAACTGGGTTGTGTTGTCGACCAACACATCGATATGAGGCAACGGGAAATCATCCTTAGGGCTCGCCCTATTCAAATCCCGATAATCGACGCACATGCGTACCTTACCGTCCTTCTTCGGTACAGGCACTATGTTGGCGACCCACGGAGGGTAGGTGGTAATGGCTAGAAATCCTGCGTCCAACTGCTTCTGGACTTCTTCTTTGATTTTTACAGCCATATCTGGTCTCGTCCTCCTGAGCTTCTGCTTGACTGGAGGGTAATCTTCTCGCAATGGCAAGCGATGAACCACGATGTCTGTGTCAAGTCCGGGCATATCTTCGTATGACCAAGCAAAGACGTCACTATACTCTCGAAGCATCTCGACCAGTCTATGCTTGACATCATTCTGCAGCGCAGCCCCTATTCTGACATTCCTGACGAGCTCTTCAGAACCCAGATTTACGATCTCGATATCTTCCTCGTGAGGCAGAATAACCTTTTCCTCTTGTCTCAACAAGTGGGCCAACTCTTCCGGAAGGTCTTCGTCTTCATCAATCTCATCCTCGGCTTGATAGATCGGGCAATCGAAATCGTAGTGAGCCGTAGAGGGTCCAGAGTCGATGTCGTCTGTCATGTGGATCCTGCAATAACAAGGGTTAAGTTTAAAGCAAGAATATGCAGGTTAGCACAAACCCCGTTGCCATTTTGCTGTTTTTCGAAATAAACATAAAACAGGAATAACAGAGAACACAATATTTGAGTACGAAGAAAACGCCTTTTATTTATTAACAAAATGCATGTACATAATCCAACAAGGCCCTGACAATAAAACCACTATGCCCCGGGCAGGACATAGGTTTGTACAAAGATTGTAAAAAGCAAATCATTACTCTTCACTTGTCAGCTGGATAATCTCCTTAATGGTCCAATTGTTGAGGCGCTCGCCCGGCTTGCTTGGTTGAATCCAGGCGTCAAGATCACAATCGCTATCCCCGCTGTCCTCAGACATTGCGTTGATGCTTTCGAAAATCACTCCGCCTTTGGTAAATAGGATCGGCCCCTTCCCACGAGACGAACTGCTAGACGAAGAAGATGAAGCTTCAGCTTCAGGAGAATATCCCAATCCAAACTTATCCTGCTTGATCGGTACCTCCAAAACATGCCCCTAGCCTGGGGTGGAACCGGCTTCAACGACGGCCCGAGCTTCTTTGAATGAGGAGAGATTCATCTCTTGCTTCTCTACGACGACAGGAGCTACCTCTTTCACCTTGACGGTTTCAAATGCTTGGCAGAGAGTTTCATGGATCTCGCCGTCCATTTCAACATATTTAAAGGATGACAAGTGGCTCACCATAATGTCCTCCTCACCACAGACGGTTACTATGCTTCCCCCGACAGCATATTTGAGCTTTTGATGCAGCGTGGACGTCACGGCACCAGCAGCATGGATCCAGGGCCGACCTAAGAGGCAACTATAGGCAGGCATGATATCCATGATATAGAAAACCGTATCAAACGTCTCCGGACCAACTTGAATCGGCAGGGTCAACTCTCCGAAAACGTGGCGCTTAGTTCCATCAAAGGCTTTCACCACTAGATCACTGGGCGTACAAAGCAATCCCCGAGTGTCCAACTTCATTAACGCCTTCTTCGGAAGCACATTAAGCGACGAACCCGTATCCACCAGGACATGCGACATGATTGTGCCTCTGCACTCTATCGAGACGTGCAAGGCGCTGTTGTGATCTCTCCCTTTAGGAGTCAGCTCTAAATCTGTGAATCCCAGCCCATTGCCAGCATTAACATGGGCTACCACCTCTTCTAGCTGATTTACTGATATCTCCTGCGGCACGTAGGCAGCGTTCAATACCTTCAGTAATGCATTGCGGTGCGCCTCAGAACACAGCAACAAGTTGAGAATAGAGATCTTTGACGGAGTCTGATGAAGATGATCTACAATCTTGTAGTCACTCTTCTTGATTAATCGCATGAACTCTTCGGCATCTTTAACTAGCAAATCCTTCTCTGCCCCACAAGGGACCTCTTCGACGGTTCTGCCTTTACCCTTATCAGCAGTCTCAGCTCTGACTACTTTCTCTGCCGCAACCTCTGCTGGCGCAAACACTCTACCGCTTCGAGTAATACCACTGACCCCGGCGAGACTCTGCATAGTCGATCCGTACGGCTCCAGCTCTAACTTCTGACCATTGCAATAGACCTCGGCGCCGTAATGCCATGGAACGGCGTTAGTGCTTTCGAACGGGATTGGCCCGGCTCTGGTAATAGTGATGGTAGGCAGTCGGGGCGCAGAAATAGTAATAGGTTGACGAGGAATGGTAATGGTAGCGACTTCATCTGCCTGCTTCAGCACAACCTCCCCTGATACACTCTCAATGCTCCGGCTGAACTGCAAAATACCCTTAGACATCAGACTTTGGATACCTTCTACCAGCTGCTCACACCCATCAGGAAGTGTAGCACAAGCCATACATAACTCCCCGCATCCAGGGAAGAAGCCTTTCTTCAGCAACTTAGCCTTGACGAAAATAAGTGGCGTCTTCAAGTCTTTGACATCAGTCAGCAAGTCTGCACTCTCCTCAGTGATAACGGCGTTCACTCCGCCTCCCCTATGATGAGGCATAGGGTTTTTGGTGACATTGGGCACACTATCAGAAAAGTTAATAACCTTGGCGTCCACCAAGTCCTGCACTTTGTGCTTGAAAGCTTTACAGTTCTCAATCGTATGGCCTGGTGCCCCAGTATGGAAATCACAAGTAGCATTGGCATCATACCCCGACGGTGGTGCCCCTGTTAAGGGAGCCAACGTCCTTTTTTGAACTAGATGAAGCTGAAGCAAAGTTTGCAGAAGCTGCGCATACGACATAGGCGGAGCTTCAAAGTGACGATTTGCCAAAGGAGCCCGATTCTGATATTTCCTATACCCCTGCTGATTCTGCTGCTGAGGCTGCTGCTGCTGCTGCTGCGGTGGAGCAGCTGGGATATTTATGCTAGCAATCTGCTGCTGAGGGCCCTTGCCCTTTCTCCGAGCATTAGTGACAGCACTGGCATCTCCTTCTCGGCGTTTGCCAGCGTAGGGTTTCTTACCACCTCCTCCAGCTGAGGATGATTCGCCCTGAATTTTTCCAATCTTTATACCGTTCTCGACATGCTCGCCCATAGTGATGAGAGCCGAGAATGTCCCAGACATGCCACTGACCAGCTTTTCATAGTAGATTCCAGGAAGGGTGGCCACGAACATTTGCACTAGCTCACGCTCAACCATCGGCGGTTGAACCCGAGCAGCCAATTCACGCCAACGCTGGGCGTACTCTTTAAAGCTTTCATTATTCCGCTGTGATAGATTCTGGAGCTGAACTCGGTTGGGGGCCAAGTCGTTGTTGTACTGATAGTGGAGGACGAACGCTTCAGCGAGATCTTTCCACGTGCGCACTGTAGCGGGCTCCAGGCCCATATACCACTCGAGAGATGGACCAGAAAGACTATCTTGGAAGAAGTGCATCAGCAACTTCTCATCGTCAGAATAGGCGGACATCTTTCTGTAATAAGATCGAAGGTGGACACGGGGGCAAGTAGTACCCTTATACTTCTCAAAGACAGGCACCTTGAACTTATGAGGTACCTTGAAATCAGCAATTAACCCGAGCTTGGACATATCAACGCCCAATGTATTCTGATTTTCAATGTCTCTCATCTTGTCTTCCAGCGCTTTGAACCTGAGTCGAGCTTCAGCATTCAACTCTGCTTCTACACCTCTCTGAGAAAATACGTCATCCTGATGGTCCTCAAGCCACGGTTGAGGCACCAACAGATTTCCGACACCAGCATTGCCGTTGACCGGCCCTACGTTTACATTGGCTCCCAGACTACCATTGCCGACGCCTGCCGCATTGAGTCCGATATTAGTCATTAGATTGCCGTTAGCACTGCCGTTGCCCCCGGCAACAGGAACAACATTCTGTGGAGCGTCCACTGGAGGAGGAGTAGGCACAGCCCCGCCGTGCAGTATGCCATTACTGTCAACCCTGGAGATCAGAGGTTGAACCAAAGTACGAAGCTGGTCCTGACCATTAGCGACCACCTGCACCAGTTCCATAAAACGATCCATCCGTTCACGGAGCTCTTGAACATCTGACTGCACCTGGTCCATGATCCTAGTCTGATTAGCTCGAGTTGAGTAGCGATGGATGAGTCTCTGATCAATCCTGAAGACCGGAAGCAGCTCAGAACCTGTGAACCTGAAAAACCTGTTAACAATAAAGGTTAGGAAAAGCAATAAAATGTACGCCATGCAAATATGCTTCATGCAGATGCATGCGTGTGTCTGTGTGCGTGGGAGATTTTCCCCCGATCCTAGTGCCTTAGTGCCAGTGCTAATAATAATAAGAAGACGAATAAATCTGAGCCCAATCATGGAAACATCAATCTCATATATATATATATGGAAAGGCCTGTCAAGGCAGTACACAGTATCAGCGAGTACAAAACAAATCAACAGCATGACCTCAGCCAACAAGTCTGGTGATGGTCAGCATACATCAAAGATCAAAACAACAGGAATACAACCAGTCAAGTACGGCCACGGGCGCGATACTCTGCTAATAACTCCTTCGTCTCTGGATGATCTGGCAAAGTGAGCAACCCCTCGACGAGTAGTTCCCTCTGCACGATGGTATGCTGAAGCCCCTGAACTGAACTCTCCCAAGCTCCTTCGCCGAAGCAATCCTCCAGTTTCCGCTTCTTAGACTCAAACTTCAGCTTATGCTCCTTCAGGTTAGCAAGAGCTTTGTTGAGTCGAGCTTCAGCGGCGTATCTGCGGGCGGTCTCTTCATCAAACCTCCGCTCACTGTCCTTTACTTCGGCTTCCAGCTTAGCGATCTGTAGCATCAGCTTGTCCTCTCGCTCCTTCCTGGTGGCCATGGAGGTCTTCCAATGCTGGTCGAACTTAGATATCCTCCGATATGCCTCCTCCAGATGCTGCTTCTTCGTAGCTAGTACATCATTAACAACCCTGAAGTCTTGACCCAAGCGTTCCCGATCAGCAATCTGCTTTGCCAAGTCTGCACCCAGTTGGTTTACCGATTCTGTTTGCTTTTTGAAAGCATGCACGACTTCGTTCCTTTCACTTCGAAGCTGAGCTAACTCCTTCTCTAACTCTGCATTCGCTCGCTTCAGTTCATCCCGCTCGGCTAATACCTGGTTGTGCTGATGAATGGACACAGTGGTAGGCTCTTCGACTGGTGGAGGACTCTCTGGTCTGACATGAGGAAATGGCATCCCTATAGCGTCGGCTCTGGCTCTGATCCAAGCTGAATAAGGAGGGTAGGCTTGACTGTTGCTCTTTCCCAACAAAGGCTTTCCCCTCTTGCTGATACTGTTCCACGCACGCTGAAGCTTGGACAACAAATCCCCCTCTAGAGTACCCGTGAGGTACAGAGATTCATGTACCTCTTCCTCCTTCGGTGGAGTCCTCAAAGCATATGCGAACTGACGAACTAGCAATGGCGGATTGTAGTTGATGCAACCCTTCCTACCTATCAGAGGTACATTAGGAAACCCACTACAGCTGAAGATCACCTCAGTGCCTAACCTGTCTCTGTCAACGAACCAATCGATATCTTCTGCAGACAAACTCATCAGACGCTCCGGCCACTCAGCTGTGGCTGCAGACAAGACGAAAGAACCCCTCTTGGGCAAATGACTATCAAACCATTTGTACAGCAGCGGTACGCAGCATGATACATTCTTCCCTCTCCGGTTCTCATTCTTGTAATGCACTGAGTGATAGACGTCTCCGATCAGAGTAGGGACTGGATTCCCTGAGGCGAAGATGTGCAATGCATCAAAGTCTACGAAATCAGGCATGTTGGGGAATAGGATAATGCCATATATACATAGAGCAAGGATGGCATTGAATGCATCCCAACATTTATCCTTAGCACACTGCTGATCCTTAGCTATCAGAAACTGCAGGGAGAACCCAGGAACCTTGTTCTAACTCGTCACCACTAACTCAGAGGCGCTCAAATGGAGTGAGGAAGCTAAACCAGCCAGATCAGGCTCAGCATCCATGTGGACAAAAGGCATCTGCCCTTTGATAGGCACACCCAGCATATCCGCATACTCTTCCAGCGTCGGCGCGAGAACGAAGTCCTGAAAAGTGAAACACCTCAGAGGAGGGTCATAGAACTGCAGAAGAGCATGTAACCCATTCAACTCGGACGTAGAAGGTTTGCAAACCAGACTAAGCAACCTGCCATAAGACTTCCTGAACCTATCCTTCACGGAATCCCCTGCTAGAGCTATCAACCCAGTCAACTTCGACACATCAGGGGTCGGGAACTTGTACGCAACAGTCTTCCTGAGAGAGGCCATAATAACAGTAGGAGGCGAGAAATCCTGGATCGGGGGAACGGTACCTGCAACACAGACACACGTTAATGGAATGCAAATGAACATGCAAACTAATGCAAAATGCAGGCATGCAATAATATATCCGGATAGCTGCTGTGGAGATTTTGTATCAACAATCACTGATGAGAAGAAAACCCCGGTGTAAGACCACTAATCTAATCTGCTAAGAATAACCATCTGATAGGAGCCTATACATGAGATCAGAATTCTGCTCTGTCGAGAACAAATGTCTGATAATAAGGACCCCGAATGTATGATCAAGAAATATCGGCTGACGAAGTCTTCAGACCCCAAATCAAAACTCTGCCCTATCAAGAACGAACATACAGCTGCTGATGAGATCTTCAGACCCCACTTAAAATTTGCCCTGTCAAGAACAAATAACATCTGCTGATGAGATCTTTAGACCCCACTCAAAATCTGCCCTATCAAGAACAAACCCCTGACGACAACACTCTGATCAAAACCTGCTCTATCAAGAACAGACAAACACCCGGTGATAAGATCCTCTGATCAAAAACTTGCTCTATCAAGAACAGACATATCTGCAACTGAGAACCCTGATACCAACATAACTGATTCACTATCAAGAAAACCAGGTAGTTTGAAGGTCGAAGTTTCCTGCAACAAACCCAATCCCACTCACAGGTATGGACCTAATCCACGGACAAAGGTACGGCATCCTATGCGTTCATCAGCGTCACAGACTTTCAAAACTGACGATACGATTCCCAGAAGGAGTGGCATCATCAAGTCTTGAAGAGGCCTCACTTAGCTGAATCACAAATGATCGGTCCCCAGAGTCGACAATCCACCAAACCAGCAACCGTCTCAACCCAAAGGGTTGAAAGTGAAGCCAACCGGATGAACCTCGTCTGAGCATGGATTTCATGAGACACTAGTGCCTGCAAAGCAAGCACGCGCCCACTAATTTCCACTCTAAGTCTATAGTGCACTCAAGCCTGGATCTGGCTTCTCACTCATTAGAACTCCCATCCCACAACAGCACAAATAATCATATTATACTGAAAATAAAATGCGGGAAATAAAGTGCGAGAAGTAAAAATGCGCTAAATAATCGCAACCCAACAAGTAAACAAACAAGCGGTAGGATTGACTCTCTTAAGGGACGTTGGATCCCAAAACTGACTCGCTTTCGGGACGTTGGATCCCTAGGAAACTATCAAGTCCCCAGCAGAGTCGCCAGCTGTCGCTTGTGCGAAAATAAGGTGCCGGCATGACAGAAGAGTCGCCACCTTTCGTTATTTATCCCTCAGAGCGGGAAAGGAAACGATCGGAAAAACCTGACAAATAAGGGTAAGACAAGGTCATCGCAACCATTGTCTGGGTTCGGGAGTCGGTTACGCAAGGGGAAGGTATTAGCACCCCTCACGTTCGTCGTACTCGACGGGATCCTCGCTTGTTGTGTTTACTTGGATGGGTTGGTTTTATTCTATCTACCTATCGAGGCTGGCTGAAAAAAGAAAAGAAAAATGACTCGGCAAAGCGTCGCACTTTATGCCTACGTATTCTCATCAGAGAATGAGAAATCAGAGTCAACGTAGTTCGGCCTACGAAGGGTTATAGGGGAAGGTAGCTCGCCAAGACATCGCCATCTTGTGCCTACGTACTCTCAACAGGCCTGAGAGATCAGAGCTCACGTAGTTCGGGACACTACGGTTTATTTCCTGTCTTTTACGAAAGAAGTGTTTTTTTACTGTGTTTGCAATTTCAACCGCACTAGAGACTATGACCTGAGAGTGAATGCGTCGCATGTCACCCAAAGGGTACCATACTAAACATCCAGATTGTGGAAAAGAAACTCTCCCACAATCTTTTCTCAGATAGCTTAAGGCTCGTAACGTACGAAAGAAATCATTCATGATTACTGTATCTTAAACTGTTTTGAGATGAGAAGAGAACAGGCCCAACTAGGAGGGAGACTATCAAGTCCTAATGTTATCATGCCATGGATTCATCCTATGGTTGAGGTTTGAACAGGGAACTCCTAGATGTTGTCATGCATAGGTTTCAACCTAAAATTCTATCATCAAATCCTTATCAAAGGAAATGAGAGTCCTAAGGGATCATGTCAATGATACACCAAAATAGACAAAAGCATCAGCTTAACAGTAAAATGCATGCAATGCAAGTGAGGGAGGAAATGTGTGTGGGGCTTCAGACTCCACAAGCTCGTCTCAACCTCAAGCCAGTCATGAAATAACAGTAATCATACTGAAAAATAAACAACATGCTATCAAGCAATAAACAGTAAACTGCAATCATACAGATAAAAGAAATGAAATGCCATCAGGTAAACAATCCACATGGGCAAGGGAGCTGGGCTCTACCGAATACCCGCAAGCAAAGCCACGCAATAACAATACAAGCAGAGGGAGCAACTCAACCTCTAATGCAATCATTCCCTTAGCCTGAACTTATTCTAGATGGACTTAATCTAATGCAACAGACAAATCAAGCAAAACACACAATACAAAAAAGAAAAACAGAAGAAAACTTCAGCTCCTTCAGCAAGTACTCAGTCTTCAGACTCCAGAGATCACTTGCTTTCCAGGTATCAACCCTACAATATGAGTATCAACTCATCTTCTCCCTTAAGCTCCAGCTTCTTTGATCAGCTCCACCTTCAGGCTTCACTATCTTCAGGGATCTTCAGGTATCAACTTGATCTTCACAAAGTCTTCAGACTTCAACAATCTCCAAGGAATCATCCTCTTCAAAGCTTCAGCTTCTATCTTCAATGGCTTCTAGATTTTCAATCAAATCTTTAATACTCTTCATTGCTATCTTCAACAACCCAAATGCTCCATCAAACAAGATTCAGTCCACAAGATGAGGTGAGGATGTTAGAGTGCTCACTGACTTCCAAAGGATGCCATTGAGGACTTAACATCAAAGGAAAGGCTCTCTCAAAGTTCTACCTCAGAGGGCAAGGTCACTAATCCCTCCAAAGGAGAGAGGTGAATACCCTTAAGGGACTTTATGTCATAGAGAAGGAAGGAGGTGAACAAAACACTCCTTGTTTATTGAATGGAATTATTCTATCTGAAGCTCTATCTATGCACCTATGATCCTATAAACAGAACAAACAAATGCTAAGCTCCTCCTCAAGGTCTTCAAAGTCTTCAATGATGATCCACAAGGTCTTCAACTCAATCTTCAAGGCTCACACACTCAAAGGAGAAGAAAAGCAAGCACAACAATACAAACTATGCCTTTAAGCAACACACATACTAACCATACATTCAAAAATCAATTAAAAATACTAAAATACTATACAATATTCTAGTAAAATTCTAGGGGATTCTACACATACTTACCCTTAACCCATATATTCCCCATACACTAATTTGGCCTATAAAACCCAAAACAAAATTGTTAAGTCTACTTATGCAACCTAAAACCCTAATTTGAGTACACTAAGACTATGCTTATCAAACTAATCAAATTTTAATCTACAAATTGTGAATTAAATCCTATAGGAACTACGATTCAATATCTAACTATGCCAAAAAGAATGGCTCAAAAATCCTAAGGGAAGGCCCTAAAACAAATTCTACAAAATTGAGTACCAACTAAAATCAATTAAAAAGACTATTTACATGGAAAATATACTAAAAATATTAAAAGAAAAATAAAATGGAATTTTATTTATTTACATTTTTCTAGACAGAATTATGAATATGTAGAAAAAACAAGAAGTGAAAAATAATCATTTTTCAATTTTATATGGATTTTATAAAATGCAAGAAAATATAAAAGAAATAAAATCAAAAGAAATTGAATTAAAGGGGATGGGGGTGAGGAAAGTAACCGCGCCCAGTTGATTATGATGGTGGGCCAAGGGACCAGGGGTGCAGATATCAAAACATTAAGGCCCAGCGCTTCAGAAAATTAATATGGAAAATCAACAGAAAATAAATATAACCACGGTGCAAATAGCATGTTTTTCACGTTCAGAATTGGATTTGGGCCGAGGGTGGGGTGTGAATAGCACTGGATTGCTGAGCCCAGAATTCCTCATTAAACCAAACGCACCATTTTGATGTTGAGTCTTTCCCTCCCTTTCTGAAATTGAATCATAGCCTCACGATTGGATTAAAAAGTCCACAATTGGAGATGATCGGACGGCTGGGAGGTTGTCTTCAACCTCCAGCTAGGGTTTCCTCTTCATACCAGTTTCCATACACTAAACTTCAACTGCCTCGTTCTCTCTGATCATTCCATGAAATTCAAAAATTCCAAGAGCAAAGATGCTCTACTGATCACCCAGAACACGATGATACCCATGATTTTTACTGAAACCTCTCATATCACTCTAACAGAAGGCGCGGACATTAGGGCTTCAACCTTTTTCTCTGCTATCAACCTTGATAGAACTTCAATCTAATGATCCAAACTTGTTCTACATGTTACCCTAACCAAACTATGCTATATCATATCCATTAAAACTCAATGCACAGCTTGTTCTACAATCTTAAAAAAATCGTGACCTGCCATGAAACCTTATGCCAAGCTCTCTACTTCTCAGAATATCATCAACTAACCTAGCATGCTATCTTTCCACCTAGAATTCTAACAGAAAAGACCTATATAAGGACCTATGGAGCAAGTTACCAACCTGTTAAAAATCAATGGTGATTGATGCTAGGGCTTGATTCAAGACTTGTAACCTTCTCCAAATGCTCCTCCAATGGTGGATACCTTTCTGTTTGCAAGAATTGAGATGGATAAGGCTTGTGGATGAAGAAATGGAAGCTTGCTTGATTTTGAAGAAATCTTGAAATGGCACTTTCTCTCTTACTCTCTCCAATGGATTCAGCAACTTTCACCAACCTTTTCCTTATGGTGATTCACTCTTTTTATAATAACCAATGGACTAGTCTAGAAACTCATGGAAAGAACTAGAATGTTTTAGAATTTCTCATGAAGTGATACATTGTATATCTCATATCTCATGTGCCAAGCCTTGCCATTTTGCTTTAAAATCTCCTTACAAGAGATATTGAGAAGGAATGTATGAAAAACAAGCTTTGGTTTTGCTTTATGTGAAGTTTCTCAAGTTGCCTTATTATGCAAGAATGAAAATTACAAAGCAACCTCCATTTTTAAGCTTCAAATCAAAATTATACTTGAACCATTGTTTTTAAAATGATGTTTGGAGTCAAAATGACATATTGGATGACCTATTTTGGATTTGTGGATCTCCCAAACCAATTTCCAACTTGGATTCATTTACTTTATAAGTCATTTTTAGGTCATTTTTACCCAATCATGAAAATCCTTGCTACAAGCTTCTTCAATAACTCATGACCACTTTTCTAGGCTTAAAATCCCATTTTGAAAAACTTTGATGTTTTGAGTTTTTCCATTTGAGGCTTGGAAATAGGAGATATGGCCTTTGCTTAAAATGACCTATAATCACCAAATGACCAAAATACCCCTGTCTTGTTCAAACCATAAGTTGAGTTCTACAAATCCTATCAAGGACTTATAGTACTCTCTAGAAATCTAAGAAGATGCTATTCAACATTCAGGTTGACCAAGAGATCATAGGGATCATCCTACTAGGGCAAAAGTTGTCTGCAAGTTGGGTGACTTTCAAGGACCCAGATTCACACACCTCAGCTGACCTGTAATTTGTCAAAACCATAACTTGAGCTCTGCACATCCTATCAAGGACTTATACCACTCAAATTAAAGCTAAGAACAAGCTCTACAACATTCATGTTGTGGGGGAGATGAGATATCAATCACATCTTGAGCTAAAACTACCTGGAAGATAGGGATCAAATTAGGGTTTTTTCACTGACAATCCTCAGAAACCCTAACTCAAAACTTCTCAAACTCCTCAATCATGATGAGTTGGTTTAGGAATCATCTTTATAACATCTCCATACCTTATCCCATGATCACATGGCTCTTGGATTGGGTCTCAACCTTCCCCAAATCTTCAGTTATCCCAGGGTTGACCCAGTCAAACCCTAATTCTACCATTCATGGTTGAATCTTCTGAATCCTTGCATAATGACCTCTCTGGGCTTCATGATTACTTTCAAGACATCTCATAGGCTTTCTCAAAGCTTCAAGTTCATTCTCAAAGTCTCAGAATCATCTGAGGAGAACCCACAACTCTCAAGCTATGAAGCACACAACCTTGGTTTCAACCAATTCCTCTGAGGATCTCTTGAACTTTCTGATGAAGGTATCAACTTTCAAACACTTAATGGGTAAATAATTGTTGGTCAAATTTTGGGGTGCAACACCCTCCATAGATCCCCATCAATAGGATCGATTCTACACAAGAACCGGAGCACGACAAAATACTTCACATCTGCACAATGGGACTGAAGCCACAAGAATCAAACACTAGACCGAAGTCCGGAATGCATATGAATGCATGATGCGCGCGTCAACATCATCCTCATAATAAAATCATTAGGTGCATCATCATTCATCAAAATCATAATAATCATGTCATCATATAATCATCAAACTCATGGAATCAACATCATAACTCATCATCATTACTCATAGAAATCATCATATAATCATGTATTAATCACATAGGAATCACAGTCATACTCCTGGTAATTCATCAAGAAAATCACAGCATCAAAGCATCAAAATAGCACTGCACAAGCATACACACAAGTATTCGATAAATTATCCACAAGTAATTTCACAACCGGCAGCAAACAGTGCAACAATTCATTAATAGAACATATACACAATTGACTTCCCAAAACATATTAGATATAAAAATATCGGGCAACCAATTCTCTTATCTATACTATGTTATAGCCCTGTTCATTAGCTCAAAAACCTCCTAAATCCTTAAATCAGCTTTAAATACATTGATTCACATATTGAAAACAATGATGGCAATACTCCACATACCTTAATTGCCGACTCTAAGCCTTTCTTCTTTGATTATTGGAAACCTCGTGAAGCTTTGCCTCAATCCTCTTCCTCAGAGCTCTGGCCTCTATTTCTTTTCTTTTCACGGTCTAACAAGAATGAATCCTAATTCCCTCAAAATTCCTTTTTGTTAAACCTAACTTTGGGCCTTAAAATGGGATTTCCAATTTCACCCTCACTAACTCCTCCTCAAAAGTCCACTTTTCCCTTAATTCACTTATATTTATTTAAATTAATAATAATACCAATATATTTATATTATATACTATTATTTAAATAAATAACTCAAAATCCATAATTCTCAATATTCACACCAACCACTGAAAATCACCAAAAATACGAATATTCATATTGAAATAAATTAAATAAATATTCCAATAAATTTGGGGTGTTACAACTCTCCCCACTTAAAAGAATTTTCTCCCTCGAAAATTACCTCAAGGAAACAGAGTCAGATACGACTCCCTCATCTGATCCTCACGCTCCCAAGTCCAACTTTCTCCAGCTGGTACTCCCAAAACTACCTTTACCAAGGAAATCTCTTTACCTTGTCTTTACTTCACTTCTCGTTTATCAATTCGTACTGGCAATGCCTCAACAGTCAAATTGTCTCTCACTTGTACATCATCCATCTGAATCACATGTGATGGATCTGGAATGTACTTCCTCGACTAATACACATGAAACACATCATGCAAATTCGCAAGCGACGACGGTAAAGCAATCTGGTATACTACTCCTCCCACCTTCTGCGAAATCTGATACGGACCAATAAAATGCGGTGTGAGCTTTCGAGACTTCAAAGCTCGGCCAACAGAAGTTATCAGCGTAACTCTCAAAAACACGTGATCTCCCTCTTGAAACTCAAGTGATTTCCTCCTATTGTCATGGTAACTCTTCTGACGACTCTGCGAAACTTTCATCTTTTCTTGGATCCTTTTGACCTTTTCAATCGTCTGATGAAGAATCACAGGTCCGAGCATAACACTCTCGCCTGACTCATACCAACACAAAGGAGTCCTACATCTCCTACCATACAATGCCTCATACGGTGCTATTCCAATAGTAGAATGATAAATGTTGTTGTAGGTAAACTCAATCAACGACAAATGACTATCCCACGATCCACTTTGATCCAACACACAAGCTTTCAGTAAGTCCTCTAAAGGCTGAATAGTTCTTTCTGTCTGTCCATTCGTCTGCGGATGATAGGCAGAACTCAATCTCAACATGGTACCCAAAGCATCTTGCAAACTCTTCCAGAATCTCGATGTAAATCTCAGATCTCCATTGACACAATACTCGACAGTATCCCATGCAGCTTCACAATTTCCTCAATATACATCTCAGCTAGCTTCAACATAGAACGATTAATCCTCATTGGTAAGAAATGAGCTAATTTAGTCAATTTATCCACAATCACCCAATTAGAATCATTCCCTATCACAGTCTTCGGCAAATCTGACACCAAATCCATGAAAATACTATCCCATTTACACTTTGGAATATTCAACGGTTGCATCAGACCCAACAATCTTTAATGTTCAATCTTCGACTTCTGACAAGTCTAACCAGTATACACAAACTTAGTCACTTCTTTCTTCATCCCTGGCCACCAAAACAATTTCGTCAAATCCTGGTACCTCTTCGTAGCACCGGGATGGATACTCAATCTACTTCGATGTCCTTCCCCAAGAATAATATTTTTTAACTCAACAATATCTAGAACACAAACTCTATCACAACATCTCATGATACCATTTTCATTAATCCAAAAATCAGCTCTTCGACTTTCATTCATCAAATTCAACCGATCTACCAACTCAAATCAGATTTCTGACCTTCTCGAATCTCATCAAGAATACCACTAGTAAGCTTCAACATACAAAGATTAGCTCTATAAGAAGTCTCTTCACAAACCAAACTCATATCACGAAATTGCTCGATCAGTTCTAACTTTTTTTACCATCATCATCGGTATATGCAAAGATTTCCTACTCAATGCATCAGCTACCATGCTTGCTTTATCCGAATGGTAATTCAAACCAAAACCATAGTCCTTCAGAAGTCCCAATCATCTCCTTTGCCTCACATTAAATTCTTCCTGATCAAAGAAATACTTCAAACTCTTATGATCACTAAACATCTCAAATCTCGAACCAAATAAATAATGCCTCCAAAGCTTCGACACAAACACAACAATAACCAAATCTAAATCCTGCGTTAGATAATTCCTCTCATGCACTTTAAGTTTCCTTGAAGCATAAGCTAAAACTTGTTGATGTTGCATTAACATGCCTCCCCATCCCATCAACAAAGCATCACAATGTACAACAATGGTTCTGCCAGGTTCGAAAAAATCAAACATGAGCTGCTGTCAGCCTTCTCAAAAGCTCTTGAAACTTTCTTCACACTTTGCATCCAAAACAAAAGCTTGAACCTTCCTAGTCCACTCTGTCAATGGGAAAGATAACTTGGAAAAATCCTTCAATGAATTTTCGATAATAACCTGCCAACCCAAGAAAACTTCTAATCTCAAAAACAGGTTTTGGAGCTTCCCATTGCGATACAACTTCAACCTTCGACAAATCAACTGCAATACCTCTACTCGAGATCACATGGCGGAGGAACCTCACTTCTTTCAACCAAAAATCACACTAATAAAGTTTAGTATATAACTGTTTCTCTTTCAACTCTGATAACATAATTTTCAGATGCTCGGCATGATCCTCTTCACTCTTCGAATATATCAAAATATCATCAATGAACAGAACCACAAACTTGTCCAAATACGGATGGAAAAATGTTGTTTGTGTACTCCACAAATACACCTAGTATATTAGTCACACCAATGGCATCACATACTACTCATAATGTCCATACCTCGTTCTAAAAGCAGTCTTCTGAATATCTTCACCCTTCACACGAATCTGATGATACACAGATCTCAAATCTATCTTACTGAACACACTTGCAACAACCAACTGATCCATCAAATCATCAATCCTTGGAAGTGGACACTTATTCTTGATAGTAACCTTGTTCAATTGTCTATAATCCACACAAAGCCTCACAAAAACTTTTTCTTCTTAACTAACAAAATTGGTGCACCCCACGGTGACACACTTGGACAAATGAATGTCTCTTCAAGCAGATCTTCAAGTTGATTCTTCAACTTCTTTGATTCCGATTTGGAGCCATCAATATCGAACTAGTTACAGGAACTAAGTCGATCGTAAACTCCACTTCACATTCCAGCGGTAAATCACTTATCTCATTAGGAAAAACTTCCGGACAATCACAAATAGTTGGCACACCACCAACTTCTCCACTTTATTAACACTCAAAGTTTCCATCAAAATAAACATCTCAACACCATATTACACCGACTCACCAAAACAATCTGTAAGCATTTAGCTTAACTCAAAACAATTCACTGCACATGCCATCTAAGCTTGCAAGACACGTCTATCCCATCCAACATGACTCCGTCTACTATCAACAAGAGATTAAGGGTAATCAGTTCCTCAATCTGTCAATAGACATCCGAAAATCATGATGAGGCATAAACCATCTTTACCAAACTATAAGAGCGTTCATTGACACAATGAGCCACAATTCCACACTTGAAGCATCCTGGAGAAGCACAAGCTTCTCCCCAACTTGTTTCATTCCCACTTCTGCAGAAAAAGGTTAGAAAATAAACGTGTACAGACAGTGTTTTCATACACATGTCGTATACTAGGGAACAAATAACATTAGACAACTTGGCCGGACTGACCGACCTGCTCTGATACCACTACTGTAACACCCTTTTCTACCCCAAAAATATAATGGCAAATCAATCACATTTATCAGAGTAAAATATTAAACACAATAAAAATCACCTCAAAAGGGCGTACATTTCTCAATAACTCAAAAAAAAGTCAATGCTCCGTAAACAACGAGTTTTCCCAAAATTACTCAAAAATTTCTCAAAAGGCAGCGGAACTCAAAAAGAAAAATCCAAAGTTTTCCTTACGCAGCAACATAATCAAAATAACAATAATCAATAAAATATTGTTTAACTCAAAGACCCCAATCCGATGTTACACTATCAGAGCAAGACCCTATAAGTCAACCAAAAGTCAAAAACTCCAAAAAGTCCTCGACGACATCCACGACTAAACCTGGTCATCTGCATGTTACCCATGTGGAGGCAACATTCAAATAGGCAGGGTGAGTAAAACGATTCATAATAATCAATATATGAATCAATATATAAAATAACGTCATTTTCGTATCCAACATCATCATAATCATCATGGAAACATCAAAAAGCCATAATATCATAAATTACACCAAATTGTCACATAAATGCAAATGCAACAAGACTCATACATGTAGTACCAATTCATCAAAGTTCGATGGACACTGGGCCATCAACCTTCCATAGATCCCCATCAATAGCATTGATTCTACACAAGATCCAGAACACAACAAAATACTTCACATTCGCACAATGGGACTGAAGCCACAAGAATCAAATACTAGACCGAAGTCCGTAATGCATATGAACGCATGATGCACGCGTCAACATCATCCTCATAATAAACTCATTAGATGCATCATCATTCATCAAAATCATAACAATAATCATGTCATCATATAATCATCAAACTCATGGAATCAACATCCACTATAACAAAAATGACTTTAGGCAACGGAGGAATAGACAACGACTGTAAAACCGTCACTATAAGTAACATAGGCTACGTATTTTTACGTGTTGACGCTTTTTTTCCAAAACCGTCCCTTATTTATTATATGCTACGATTTTGAAAATGTGGTTATAGTATAACCGTAGCTTATTCCTTTTTGGCAACGCTTTTGAAGTGTGGTATTTTTTATTTTTATTTTTTAAAATTTAATGTTAATTATTCGCATATAATTAAATGTACAGAGTGGGGATCGAACCCCTGTCCTTGAAGTGCTCTAACTCAAACTAGAAAATATGATTGAAAAATTAATTTAAGAAAAATGGCAAAACTGGTACTCGAACCCAAGACCTTTGCTATGTAGAACGTCCTCACTACCACTAGAACAATAACACCATATGATTTTAATTTTAATTCGAAAGTTATTAATTAATTAATATGTTCTAAAACTTGAAATTGGGGGTTGTTTAAACCCTAACTTTTCTCCCTTCCCTCATTCACGCGAACTTTTGGCCGATCTCAGTCTTAAGAAGACGCCTCAACTTATGGAATTGGTTGACGATAGCCAAGTAATGAGATGTTCAGGTTCAAAGGAGTAATCAAAACCTACAATGTTAGGGCTTTGATTCCTCAAGTTCAAAGCTACAAGACTGCAACTTGAATCAAGGAAAATGGAAGAAGAACGAAGAAATCCTACTTACGAGGATGAGAAGTTCTTCGGTCTTGTAGGGGTTGATGAGGATGAATGAAGGACAAGTTCCACTTAGGTAAGTATGAATCTATTGCTCCTTCTCTCCAATTCTTTCTTCTTCTTCTCCAATCTCTTTATCCTGTAAGTTCTGAATTGTTGAGTATTCTATGATTGGTGTTGTGTTGTTGTTGTGGCTTGAAGTGGTGTTGTGTAATTGTTCTTGCTGCTTCCTTTGTGAGTGAGAGTCTTGAGAGATGAGTGAGTTTGTTGCCCTTATTTTGCTTGCGTGATGCGTGTTCTATTGCATGAGTTGCATTATTGTTCGAACTGCTGCGAGTTCTTGAATAAGAAGTTAATCATGGTAATTCGTTTACAGCAGAGAGGGTGTGAGAGTGAAATCCAAGCGTTGAAGTGATGAACATGAACGAATTGAGTTGGTGGTTCTGAATTGTGCAGAATTAGAATTCAAGGGAAGTGTGGGAATGAATGCAGAGAGAGGATTTGGTGATGACTGAAAATATGCAGAGGATGAAGAACTGAGAGAGAGGCTGATGATGATGCATCCAACAACTTATACAGCGCAATGGGGTTAGTTTTAGGGAATGGAATGGAGTGAAATTCTGTTAGACTTGAAATGAGTTTGGAGAGATTCTATTATGGAAGTTAATTGATTAGTTGAAGTTATTTATCCTAGGTTAAAGTTAGTTAGGGAATTGGTTAGTTAGTTAGGTTCAATAAAAAATGGTTAATGAGAGTTATGAATGTTAAAGTGAAGTTAAATGAGTTGTTGTGTAAATTGTTAGGTTAATGGATGTTAGAGGAAAAAGCTGAGGTTAGGCTACAGATGTTAGCTTGAGGCTGGCTGCTATTGAAGTTGGGTTGCAGATTAGGAATGTTAGAGTTTGGATGAATGTATCAATGTGTGGGCTGTTGAATTAAATTCTAATGTATGCATTGTGTAGGGATTTAAGGTTTGAGTTAGCTACCCTATGAAATGTGGTTTATGTATTGAAAGTTGATGAATTGGAACTTTGGTGTTGAGTTTCTGTTATGATGATATTGTGATGAAATTTTGTTACGAAGTCAGTTTGATTTGGAATACTGTTTGAGCTGAGTATTTTTGCATTTTTTGTGAAATGTGAAGTTAGAGGTAGTGTTATATTTTTCTTGGTTAGTTTTGTGAAGTGTGAATGAGTTAGTAATTAGGGAAAGACTGTTGCATTGTTATTGTAAGTTTGAGGTCTGTTATAAAACTTGGTGAAACTTGTAAAATTGAGCCATTGGTAAATTACTTCAGTGTCAGAAATTGTGTCATGAAACTGTTAGAGTTAAATTCAAGGTGTGCAACAAAATGCTCTGTCAATTTAATAGGTTAGGCAAGTAAATTATTCATCTGCAAATCAGTTACCTTAGTTCGTTAGTTATGACTTTGTGACTATTGGTAGTGTAATGTGTTGCTCCTTTTCTTCCTAGAAGAAAATCTGTTATGGATGGTAATGGAATTAGTTACATGTTGTGTTAAACTGAAATTGGTTATGTGATTGTCAATGAAGATCTGTTAGCCCTGCTGTTAGTTTTCTTGTGGTAATACAGAATGGCTGCTGTAATTCCTTTGTATTGCAGCTTATTTCTTACCTTGTGTTTATGGCTTGAATTGTATTTCTTCGGCTTGTTTGGCATGGTTTTGCAGTAACTGTAGGAAAGTGTAGGTTAGTTGCATAGAGACTAAGGTAGATTGGTGTATGTAATGAACATGTGTCGTTTGGTTTTGGTGATTAGCATGTGTATGTTGTTTCAATTGTTGGGCAGGTTTGATACAGGTTTGAACAACAGGTGTCATTGTTCTGTGTATCTTCTTAATGTCCTTGCTCCCGAACATTGCAATCCATCCACCTTAGATACTAGAGATGCTTATGCACAAATGTCATCACTGCTTGTTGAACAAGGGAACATGATGGACACAATTGTTGCTTCTTTGAAAATTCCCGCTGCCACTCTTTCAACTTTCGACATCATAGCTGTCATCATTTGGGTTCTAATTTACGATAGATGCATTGTTCCAATAGCAAGGAAAGTCATGAACAAGGTAAGAGGCACTGTTTTTATGGTCTATTTACGATGAATATTAGGTGTTTGAATAAATGTTTCATGTACAATTGACCTATGTTGATGTGAATACTGAGCATGCTTTATTAGAATGTTAAAAATTTGTATTCTCAACTGGATTGATGCAGTTTCGTCATTGAAATATTTCCATGATATTCGCATAGAGATAAAGTGATGCACATGTGACATGTCTTGATAACCGCGATGTCAAAATTAAGTTATCATGAGTAGTATATTCAATCAACTATAATTCTGGTGATGGTTTCAGTTAATTCATATGTCATAAAACCATGCCGCTTTTAATTGTGTTGTTGTTGTAAGCCGACTACGATAGTGTGACTGTTGCCGCATGACAGTAGGGACGCCAAAGGGAGAAATACTTATCACACATTTCTTCCCTATGGAAAGAATTCAACTATGGTGACAAGAGCCTTCATTAAAAGTAAATAACGATGTAAAGTTGGCGATAACAAATTTGGTCATAAGATTTGACCTATATCTTCTCTGCATTTATTTATTGAAGATGTTTGATCTAAACATTTTAACAAATTTTTTTATTTATGTATGCAGATGAATACATGCTTTCAATTATCTATGAGCAGATAGAGCGAAATACGCATGGGATTCTGCAATATCATCCTTATCACACGATTATGCAGATATGTCCAAAGCCTTGTCCGCGTTCTGCATTGTTCATAAGTAGTCATGCTGAAATGTTAGAAATGTTCTATTTATCAGAGGTATATTAACTTGGCTCGAACTAGGCCGAGTAGTGGGATTGGTAAATCTATGCAACTACTACCTATTTCGAAGTCTTGCGTGAGTAAATCAAAGTTACTTCCAGCAGCAGTACCAAAATTTGGTTCTCTCAATGAAGTGTCAATGGTGTTGCTCAACAATTTATTGTATTTACCTTTTTCCGTAATCATGATATTCCTTTTCGGCAAGTGGGATTATGTAAAATACATGTGTTTCTCCTTGTATTTTAATTAGTTTATAAGTGAATATCATCAAAATAATTGGGATTCAACCTTTAATCATATTAGATTTAGTCTCATGTGAGAGGCTAATACAAACTTCAAGTAAATAATTTTGTTGCTACTGAATCGCTAGACAGTAGAAAAGTATAGGATTGCAAACTAAATGTTGAGTTTGGGCTTCATTAATATCTTTCATCAGATAAGTACCATGGTAATGGAAATATAGTTCCTCTCCAGAAAGTGTACTTAATATTTATGATATGTATCTTAATTACATGGTGTAATTTTGCAGGAGTTGCCAAGTTTGATCTTGCTAATGGAAAACAGTTCAAGGGAAAGGCTCTTACCCCGGTACTCACATCATGCTTTGCTGATGCTTTGATTGCAGAAGCAGAAGTTGACAAAGGCATTGTTGGAATTCACGTTGCAATGGCAGGGGGAACTGGAATGAATCACTTCCTTCGCTGTTTCCCTAAAAGATGCTTCGATGTAGGGATAGCTGAACAACATGTTGTTACATTTGCTCCAGGTCTAGCTTGGGAAGGTTTTAAGCCTTTTTGCACTATTTACTCATCATTCTTGCAGAGAGCTTATGACCAGGTAGTGTAATTTAATATTCCACACAAGAAAGTAGCACATTTATTAAAGCGCATTGCATTTTAAATATGATTATAATAGCATTAATATGCATCGGCTCTCACTTAGCATATTGAATAACATTAACTTTTGCAAATGATGCTTTGAGTATATATTTCGTGTCTGTTCAAAGGTGGTGCATGATGTAGACTTGCAAAAGCTGCCGGTAAGATTTGTGATCGACAAAGCTGGATTCGTTGGAGAAGATGGTCCAACACACTGTGGTGCTTTTGATGTCACCTATAAGGCATGTCTCCCTAACATGGTGGTGATGGCTCCTTCCGACGAAGCAGAGATGATCCACATGGTGGCTACTGCTGTTGCCATAAACAATCGACCTAGTTGTTTTCAATTTCCAAGGGCAAATGGAATTGGTGTTGAACTACCACCAGGGAATAGAGGCACCCCTCTTGAGGTGAGTTAGAATTTTGGCCATATTTATGAAGATGACTCGAAAGAGTTGTTAGCAACATGTTCTCTAACGCATCATTTTCAACATGGATAACTTATCTATTATCAAAAGTAATTTCGTTACATAGTGTAATGCTGACATTATTATAAAAAACAGTTTCTGCAAATGAGCTTAACATTTATAATTCGGAATTTTAACAGATTGGAAAAGGTAGGATATTGATTGAAGGGGAAAGAGTGACCCTTTTGGGTTTTGGAACAGCAGTACAGAACTGTGTAGCTGCAGCTTCCATATTGGAACATCATGGCTTGCATGTAACGGTGGCAGATGCACGTTTCTGCAAGCCATTGGACCATTCCCTTATTCGCAGCCTAGCCAAATCACACGATGTTTTGATCATAGTGGAAGAAGGATCAGTAGGAGGATTTGGATCTCATGTTGCTCATTTCATGGCCCTTGATGGTCTTGATGGAAAATTGAAGGTGTGAGTCCTTTGTGTTCACCTAACTTGACCTTAAATATTGAGCAAGTTGCTGAAAATTGAAATGTGTTTGATAATAATATGCAGTGGAGGCCAATGGTTATTCCTGATGTTTATATTGACCATGGTTCACCTGCTGAACAACTGGCTGTAGCTGGTCTCACATCATCTCACATAGCAGCAACTGTATTCAACATTCTTGGACAAACAAGACAGGCACTAGAGATGGATACTGTGACATGATACAATCTAAGAAAGATGCTTAGAACCAGAACACAAATAAGAACCTCTCAGCTGACACTTCACATGTATTATCAAGTCACCAATACATGTACTGATTTAAAGCTATTCTCTATATGGGATTATGTTCATACATGACTTTACAGAAACCTTTGCAGGGACATGCTATCACAACAAGATGTAACTATCGTATGGAAAAAAACTAGGAAATTTATGGAGTTACACAAACCACCTAATTAGTTTATTATATTTAAAAGAGTTTGGATTTATTTTGAAAATATTTGTTCTAACATTTCAAAGTGTTTATTACACTTCATCTTATTAATACTTCATATTTATATATTTTGATTAATTTATACATGTGTTTCTTCTCATTTAATTAATAATATTGACTTATACTATATTAGAACAAAATGAAGGTTTATGGATGAAATGTATCACCATATAAATGAATAGGAAATTTTTTAATAATTATATCTTTAAGTTTAAAGTTAATATTTACCTAATATTTTTCAATTTATAGGCAAAGCTTTTTAAGGGTTGCTTATTGTTGCGGTGGAAATAGGATATCAAACTATTAATTAGTTTGAATCGCAATTCAATTCACAACCGCTCTTTGATTTATCCGAAGGAAAAGGTCAAAAGAGGGAAAACCTATTTTGCATCGTAAACGCAATGCGGGGAAAGATCTAGGGTTCGGGGGTTGGTTAAATTTAGGGAAGGTATTAGCACCCTAAACTTCTGTAGTACTCTACAGGAACCTTTTGTTCAGATGTTTACTATTTGCTTTATTATTTGCTTAAGGTATATGTACAAAGGGATTAAAAGTGAGAAAAGAGACCTAAGGGGTTAATTCTAAGTTTACTCGGCAAGACATCGCATCTTGTGCCTACGTATCCTTACGGGAGTGGAATCAGAGTAATCGTAGTTCCCATCAAAAAGGAGGTTAGAGACTTCTTGACTGTGGTAAAGGTCTCAAGGGGAATAAACATGTCTTAAGGACACGCTTACGCGGAGTGTAGGAACTCCAAATTTCTATGTTGAATTGTTAAGTTATAATTAGGGTTAAATTAGGTTAGGTTAGGGATTCCACGGAGGGAAACCCTAAAATGAGCGCGGCGGCTCTTTGATCTAATGCTAGGGGTAAAAAGGTAATTTTGCCTGCGGCGAGGCATTTGTGAAAATTAGGGTTTGTGAGGTTGTAGTTTTGAGGGTTTCAAATTGAGGACTATTGGCGCGGCGGCCAAACGGCTAGACCTAATTCTTCGGATGTGTAATGTGACAAAGTATTGGTGGAAGTGTGAGATAATTGAATCATGCAAACAGAAATAAAAATGCAGACAGTAAGCCATACAAGCAGAAACTTAAAGACAGAAATTAAAGTGCGATTGTTAGGATTCGCGAGGTTACAGGAGAGGAGCAGATACAATATGATAATGAAATAATTTAATCAATGATAAACGAATTTGAACAATCAGTTGAACAACACAAAATAAGAGGATGTTAGTAGGGTTAGGCATAAATATAGTGGATAATGAGACAGTGTAGAAAAAGATGTAAATTTAGAGTTTTTATTATTTTGAAAAAAAGATTTTAACTTAATTTATAAAAAGAAAGAATAAGGTTGGTTTTTTAAAAAATACTTAAATTTTAATCTTAAAAAAAAGTTTCAACTTGTATTAAGAAAAAGTTTTTTAACTTTTATTTTTTTTTTTTTAAAAAAAGGATTTTAAGTTATTTATAAAAAAAAGTTTTTTGTTTATTATTATAAAAAAGATTTTTAATTTTACTTATTTTAAAAAACAATTTTAATATTTAACATAATAAAAAAACAAAAAATGAATGAAAAATAAAAGGGGTTGGGCCGGTAATCACCTCCGGTCCCAACCCGGTTGGTGTAAGTGCCACACAAATAACAAGATCTAGGGTTTCAAAACCCTAATCTCCCCGCGGAGCCGTTCGTTTCTTATTGCTTCTCTTGTCTCTCGCTTGCTTCATCTCTCTCGACTCCTCTCGTCTTCCCTGAAAAGAAACAATAATCGTGAGAGAAACATGGTGGGCTTACGTTTTTCGATAGTGGTTCGGTGATGACGTATGAGGAGGCGATGATGGTGGAACTGAGCCTCCGGGGAAGGTTTGCCCGTCGTGGATGGAGGCGGCGTCGGTGGTCCTTCCTCAACCTCTTGGTTTGCGTTCTGATGATTACCTTTGACGAAACCCTTCTCCTCTTTTTCTCTCGCGGCCGCTAGGGTCTTTCTTTTACGAGGTGATGTGGTTCCCTTTTATATTTTTCTTGAATGGATTTTGTGGGCTTTGGATCCATGTTTGTCCAACGGATATTGATTTTCTGATTGTGATTTGTGATACGACTTGATTTTGTTGGCTTTTTGATTTGATTCGAACGTTCCTTTTTCGGATTCACTTGTAATGGATTTTGTTTGATTTGCTTGATTATTTTTCTGATAAGCTGATTGAATCTTTTCTTTCCTTTTCAGACTCACAAACTCAGTTTTGCAATATCTTCCCAGTATTTGATTGAATACGGATTGGGTTTTAATTTGGAAATTGCTTGTATCCATATTCAAATTTGGTTTTGTTGGATATTTGCTTCTGACTTCTGGATTAACTGTTTCGAACACGCATTAACTTTTCTTCTTCTTCTTTCAGAACTGGTGCTAAGGCTTTGGTCGAATCAAATGTCGAGAAGGGGTATACGGCGATGATGACGCTCTGTCTGAGCCATCGGAACATGATGCTACCATTCCTATTGCTGCTTGCCTTGTTTCCTCTGATTCATCTGATGTATATTTTTATGGACTCACCTTCGGTTATCCAATTTGATCCTAATGTCCAGTTATGACTTCCATCATGGATTTGGGCCTTGTTTCCCAGTTCCTTCTGCTGTGGTTCGCGCCCTGTTTGGCTTCTGAACTGATACGCGGGTGTAGTTTACGCCTGCTGCTGATGCGCTTTCCTGACTCTCTCTTCTTTGCATTTTTCTGTGACAACCATGGATTTATTTATTCTTGAATCGAACTGATCCTTTCAATTTTATGCAGCTTGTGAACTCAAATTCAACTCGGCCTCTTCGTGGCTAGTCTGAGATCCGTAGGCATCCGGGTTTTTGCTCAATGTTGCTTCGAAACATTTACTTGATAGTGGCTGCGAGTTTGGGGCAATGATGTTCGTAGCTGATCCCTTTTGCATTTCGATTTCCCAATGTGACCTGCCCATTTGGTTGAGGCTTACTTGGAACTGATGTATGAACCTATCTTGCTTTTTCTGGTATGATTTGTGCTGCGTTGAACTGATTCCTTATGGTCCATTTTGGGGCTTTGGCTTCCATGATCCCTGAACTTGATATGCGAAACAGGTCGCCGTGATCGATGCCTGATATTTCTTGTGTTTGCTCGGATTCATTACGAAACCATTCTTCAACATAATTTGTGTTGTTTCTATGCTGATACTAGTTGCAGTTTGGTTTGTATTTCATGAGTTGTGCTTGTTCATAAGACCTTGTTTCCTGTTCGTGTAGCTTGTAACTCATTGTTCTGTTCTGAGTTTGGTCGATCACTTTGTGGAATCCTGATGTTGTTTTGGTGAATTTCAGGTGTTGGAAAACTTCGAAAGCAAACGCGATTCAGACCTGCCGGCATCCGGGTCTGAGTCCGAATTGGCCGTGCTGTTTTACCCTTGTATCAGTTTGGAAGCAATCTTGAAATTTACTTGATAATGTCACCATGTTTTACTTGATGGAATTGGTGCTTAGCTTTGGCTTTGAAACATAATCCTACTTCATTTTACTCTTTATCTCTCTCGGCTGTCCCGTATGATAAGAATGATAACCACCTGATCTGACACCAATGGCACAGATCGGTAACGGGGGTAGGATGCAGCTTCGGTTGTGCCACTCCCGGCACTCGATGATGACATTGTTCTGAGAGTGTCAAAAATCACCCTTAACCCTTTTCTGTTATGTTTCTTTGTCTGTTTTTTCAGGTAATCAAGAAGTGTATGAAGAATTCAAGGGAAAACAAACGAATAAACCAAGGAGTTTTTAGGACTTAGGATTTTTAGGGTAGAAGTAATATCTGTAAACGTAATCTTACAGTAATTCAAAATGTGAAATGATTCACTTCCTTTTGTAAAATGATATTCTTATGAAATAAAAATTCCAAAAAACTTCATTTATATATCCATGATCATTCAACTTTGAATTTATTTATATTTATTTCTAGTTATAAATTATAAACATTTGTGAATAAATCCACAAATATTTAAATTCATTATTCTAGTCATAAACCATAAATATTCATGAATGATATTCTTGTTCATGTACCTGTCTCATTTGTAGTCCTAATCTCATCACCTGACTAAATTCACTTGCATTCCAACTTGGATGCGTTTTTGGCGCTTCTCAATGATAAACATCAACCCAATCTGATATTCTCAAGATAAACAATTTTATATGACGAACAATCGCCTCTCGTACCATGGCCTGAATGTCCTGAGGCTTTAAAGCTCTAATTTTGCTAAAATAGTGTGAAAAGACCAAAACGCCCTTGAACTGGATTCCTGCAAAACAAATCAACACTCCATGACTGATTAGCGGTTAGTGAATGCACAAATGAGATGCTATGCGACATGACTGACTAAATGTAAGGGTAAAATTTGTGGTGCTACAGTTGCCCCTATTTAAATAGCTACACCGGATGATTTGAGTGGCGGAGACTCGAGGAATCATGGTGGAGGGATTTAAATATAGATAACCGAAAATTTTGCCCTTATATGTGGCGATATGCGATGCTATGGGCAAAACAAAAGCAGACTAATGCGGATAATGCCATGAATATGATATGATGCGTATGATGGAATGATGAGTGCGAAAATGCTGACGAATACGACGACACAGGGATAGACGCTACGAGAAGAACACACTGGGGAAAACGACGCGCTGGGACACAGTACAACACTGGGGAATTCTAAAATGATGGTCAACTGGTGCGAACACGACCAATTGTCATTTTTAGAACGGGAACGAGATTCTCAAATGGAGATGGCACCTATGAGACGGCCTCCACTGGGGAATCTAAAAGTAAAACTGGATCAAGTACGACTGCGAGATCGATTACAGAATGCTGGAGCATTGAGCAAAGAATAACATCCAAGCTTCTGTAAACTACCTCTCGTGACAGGATCAAACGGATTTTTTCGGGAATCCGTAAAAACCGGCTGTATGCCAAAATAAATGGACTTTAAGAATAAGATCCTTAAATGGAGATGGCACCTATGAGACGGACTCCACTTGGGAATGTCTAACAATAAAACTGGATCTACACGATTGCAAGATCGATTACAGAATGCTGGAGCATTGAGCAAAGAATAACATCCAAGCTTCTATAAACTATCCTTCGTGATGGGATCGAATGGACTTTTCAGAAATCCATATCAGATATACAGGGTAAAAACCGGCTGTATGCCAAAATAAATGGGCTTTGATGGGAAATGCCCTGATAAGCTTCTCGAGGGAGAACTGTCACTTATCGTTGGAAGGGACTTACATGCCAAAACGGATAAGCACTCAAACAGAGAGGCTGCTGCTTATCTGATATATAAATCTTCTCATATTTAAGGTCGGTGCCTGGAATATGATTCAGATTCTTCTTTTACTAAAGGATAAAATAAACTTCTTCATACTTCCGAGGACAGCGTGTCGGGTATGATTCCGCTTCTTCTTTTGCTAAAAGGGTAAACTGAACTTCTTCATACTTCAAGATCTGTGCTCTCCTGAATATGATTCGGTTCAAACCTCCCCATACTTCAAGACGACAAGGAAAATGGAAGCCCAACTGCTCAATGGAGATGGCCATTCGCTGCGAGTCATAACGAAGATAGGATCAACTTCTCAGGCGAGAAATGTCGCTTATTTGCAAGAGTGGCAATAATAAGCTTCTCATGTAAGAACTGCTTGTAGAGGTGATAATAGATGATGATAAGCTTCTCGGCGGAGAACTGTTGCATACCGTTGCTGAAGAACGTTACGATAAGCTTCTTAACCGAGAACTGGTGCTGATCGATGATAAGCTTCTCAGGTGAGAACAGGCGCTGATCGATGATAAGCTTCTCAGGTGAGAACAGGTGTTGATTGATGATAAGCTTCTCAGGTGAGAACAGGTGCTGATCGATGATAAACTTCTCAGGTGAGAACAGGTGATGATCGATAAAATGTTGTGATAAGCTTCTCTTGGCGAGAACTGTTGCTGATCGATGATAGGCTTCTCAGGTGAGAACAATCGCATACCGATGCTGTAAGATGTAGGATTGTTATATCGATAGGCTTCTCAGGCGAGAACAGTCGTATACCGATGTTGTAAGATGTAGGATTGTTAAGTGTTGTACCAATAGGCTTCTCAGGCGAGAACAGTTGCATACCGATGCTGTAAGATGTACTGATAGATTTTCCAGGCGTGAACTGGCGTGTACCTGTAAAGGATTGGGATTGGTGTTCTTGAAAGATAGTGCAAAATAAATGCACATCCGGTTACAGTGATAAGCTTCTCGGGCGAGAACAGTCGCGTATCTGCCAAGGTAAGGTGAAAAATTTTTTAGATGGTGCAAAATAAATGCACGTCCGGTTGGGCTTGACGACCGACAAGACTGAGACTCAATCTAGGATCGAACTAGAAAGAAAAATGGCAATCAAGACTCCATCGAGGGAATGAACTCGAAGGGTAAATATCTTATCCTGGCGAGGAAAGATAGCTGAAGTAACCGTCATCCACGAGGATCGAGCTCTGTGGGGAAACTGGAAACACATATGTATTTTATGCTTAGGGCTGACGATCTATTTGGAGAGAGTGGACCAACCCAGTTACTCGGCGGTAACAATCAATGATGGAGAGACACAATGAACCTGTGAATGCTGACGCATATGTTACTACATATGTTAATATGAATGTATGTTAATATCTATGTAGTTAATCATGCAGGATGTTATGAAATGAGTATGCAATGAGCATGTGAAATGAATATATGAAATGGGTATGTGAAATGAATGTATGAAGTAGGCATGTGATGCTTATGCCCCTGCGTATGCTGATGAAACAGACTAGAGACAGGACGAGAGATGAAATAAACATCTCGACGGAGGTACCCGGCGTTCTCTGCAACCAATACGTCAATCATGGGTGAGAAGGATCAATGGTAGAACCAAATCTGGTTTTAAACTTCTGAATTCTCTGGGGAGAAGGTAATCTGCTTGGGTGCATAGTATCCTGTTTTCACATGGGGAGAAGAAAACCTGAGGGACACTTTCGAGTTACCCAAGAAAAAGTTGTCAGCTTATAGTCTCGCTGGGGACTGTGTCAGAGCAATGGTTAAAAGTGTTTCTGCAACAATGAGATTTTTTCGAGGAGTGAAGAGATCCTTCCGAAATTTCCACTAGTCAAAGTAATTTCTTATATTTTTCGATTGCGTTTTCGAAGAACAGTTTTAAAAAGTTTTCAAAGCACCTTTCATTTTCAAAATTTTAAGAATAAATGGCATTTTGCATAACAATAGAAACAAGAGTAATGCACCAAGGAATTTAAGTAACAAAATGGTATCTTTTATTAAAGGATGGCAGCTTGCTGAGGGCATAGCTCCACAGATGATTATGCTTTGAAATTGGCAACATGGGAAAAGGTTACATTGAATCCAACGACACCTACTGACACTAATAACTAAGCCTAATCCAGAATCTTGCTTTTGGACGAGGATGAACGAACTGGAAAATGGATCTCATGCGGAAAGTGTGTCCGCAATGATTGGTGTTTTCTGATGCAATGAAATGCCTTCGTCCCTAACTTTTGCCTGGACCGCCCTTTCGGGTTTTCAATTCACCGGGACGCTCTTTTTTGCCTAAGTCGCCCTTTCGGGTTTTCAACTTAGCGAGCTTTTTATTATTATTACTTTTTCCAACCCTTACTTTTGCCTAAGTCGCCTTTTGCAGGTTTTCGACTTAGCGGGTTTTTAGGCATAATATTTTCGGACTGCATCAGAATTCACGGGATGTGCAAGCTCTTCATCATCCATTGTTGTAAGTATCAGAGACCCTCCGGAGAAAACGGTCTTTACAACAAATGGGCCTTCATAATTGGGCATCCACTTTCCACGCATATCTTTATGCACTGGCAAGATTTTTTTGAGTACGAGCTCTCCTTGACGGAACTCGCGGATACGAATCTTCTTATCAAATGCTCTTTTCATCCGTTTCTGATATAATTGCCCATGGCACATAGCTGTCATGCGTTTCTCGTCAATGAGATTCAACTGATCCAGTCTGTCTTGAACCCACTCAGCCTCCTCAAGTTCAGCTTCCATCAACACTCTTAAAGAAGGTATCTCTACTTCGATGGGGAGTACAACGTCCATTCCATACACCAAGGAGAAAGGTGTTGCCCCTGTCGAAGTTCGTACTGAGGTCCTGTATCCATGCAAAGCAAACGGTAACATCTCATGCCAATCTTTGTAAGTCACGACCATCTTCTGCAGGATTTTCTTGATATTCTTATTCGCAGCTTCAACGGCCCCATTCATCTTAGGACGATACGGAGAAGAATTGTGGTGCGTGATCTTGAAACTGTCACACAACTCCTTCATAGTCTTGTTATTCAGATTGGTGCCATTGTCAGTTATTATCCGACTTGGAATTCCATAACGGCAGATAATTTCTTTCCTGATGAAACGGGCAACCACTTGCTTAGTCACGTTGGTGTAGGAAACAGCCTCTACCCACTTGGTGAAATAATCAATAGCAACAAGGATAAAACGATGACCATTAGAAGCCTTCGGCTCGATTGCCCCAATCATGTCAATGCCCCACATTGAGAACGGCCATGGTGAAGACAAAAAATTCAATGGTGAAGGAGGCACATGCATTTTATCAGCGTAAATTTGGCACTTATGGCATTTTCTAGCGTATTGGATGCAGTCAGCTTCCATAGTCAACCAATAATATCCAACCCTTAACATCTTCTTAGACATAGCATAGCCGTTGGCATGAGTTCCGAAGGTCCCCTCGTGAATCTCTTGCAGTAACATGTCCGCTTCCCGTTTATCAACACATCTGAGCAAAACCATGTCGTGATTTCTTTTGTATAACACACCATTACTGATAAAGAATTTAGAAGCCAGTCTTCTCAACGTTTTCTTGTCCAGACCGGTAGCACCATCGGGATACTCTTGCTTGACTAGATAGTTCTTGATGTCATGAAACCAAGGCTTTTCATCCACCTCAACCTCTTTAACTACTTGACAATAAGCGGGCTCAACTTTGCGTTCAATATGGATAAGAGGTGCTTCATTAACGAATTTAACTTTCCACATGGATGCTAACATGGCTAAAGCATCAGCAACGTGATTCTCAGATCTAGGAACATGCTCGAACTCTATCTCGTCGAAATACTTAATCAGCTCGACAATGTAGTCCTTGTAAGGGATTAACTTCTCATTCTTCGTTTCCCATTTGCCTTGTACCTGGTAAATAACTAAGGCCGAGTCACCACTTACTTTAAGAAGTTTGATTCGGAGATGAATTGCTGCTTCGAGGCCAAGAATACATGCTTCATACTCCGCGACGTTATTAGTACACTCAAAGTCTAACCTTGCTGTAAATGGAGTGAACCCCCCTTTTGGGTTCATCAAAACGGCGCCTATACCATGCCCATTGAAATTCGAGGAACCATCAAACATCATTCTCCACCAAAGACCTGGTTCTGGACCTTCGCTCGGATCTGGTTCTTCACAATCTCTCTTAATCAACAAAATATCCTCATCAGGAAAATCAAACTTAAGAGGTTCATAATCTTCAACTGGCTGATTTGCAAGATAATCCGATAAGATACTACCTTTAATTGCCTTCTGGGGTACATACTGGATGTCATATTCGGATAACAACATGTGCCAACGGGCTAGCCTCCCGGTTGGAGCAGGTTTTTCAAGAATATATTTGATCGGATCCATTTTAGAAATCAACAATGTGGTATGACAGATCATATATTGCCGGAGGCGCCTAGCGGCCCATGCCAACGCACAACAAGTTTTCTCCAATGGTGAGTATCTGTTTTCACAATCGGTAAACTTCTTGCTCAAATAATAAATCGCATGTTCCTTTCTTCCAGTCTCATCATGTTGCCCGAGCACACAACCCATAGACTTCTCAAGAACAGTGAGGTACATAAACAACGGTCTTCCAGGTACGGGAGGAATCAGAATAAGGGGGTCTTGCAAATAATTCTTAATTTTCTCAAACGCTTTCTGACAATCAGGGTTCCACTCAACCGTCTGCCCCTTACAAAGCAATTTGAATATCGGTTCACAAGTAGCGGTCATGTTAGAGATAAACCTGGAAATATAATTCAAACGCCCCAGAAAACCTCTAACTTGTGTCTCGGTTTGCGGAGCTGGCATATCTTGAATGGCTCGGACTTTGTCAGGATCTACCTCAATCCCTCGTTGACTAACAATAAAACCAAGCAATTTTCCAGATCTGACACCGAAGGTACATTTAGCAGGATTCAACTTCAACTGATATATCCTGAGTCGTTCAAACAACTTCACCAAATGGTCTAGATGTTCCTCTTCACTCTGAGATTTGGCTATCATATCGTCCACATACACCTCGATCTCTTTGTGCATCATATCATGGAAAAGAGTTGTCATAGCGCGTTGGTAAGTTGCCCCTGCGTTCTTCAAACCGAAGGGCATGACTTTATAGCAAAAGGTTCCCCAAGGAGTAATGAAAGTAGTCTTCTCTCGATCATCGGGATCCATTTTGATCTGATTATAGCCAGAGAAACCATCCATAAATGAGAACAACGCAGAACTGGCTGTATTGTCTACAAGTGTGTCAATATGTGGCAGAGGGAAGTCGTCTTTCGGACTTGCTTTGTTCAGATCCTTGTAATCCACACACATCCTAACTTTACCATCTTTCTTGGGCACTGGCACAATGTTGGCAACCCAATCTGGATATTTTGCAACTGCCAAGAAACCTGCATCCAACTGTTTTTTAACCTCATCTCGAATCTTCAAAGCCATGTCGGGTCTCGTTCTTCGAAGCTTTTGTTTGATAGGTGGACAATCTGGCTTAAGTGGCAACTTGTGAACAACGATATCTGTGTCTAGACCAGGCATATCTTGATACGACCATGCAAACACATCACTATATTCTTTTAACAACTCAATCAACCTCTGCTTAACCTCTGTCCCAAGCATTGCACCAATCTTGACCTCTTTCTTGTTTTTATCTGTACCAAGATTAATTAAGTCCACCTGCTCTTTATGCGGTTGAAGCTCTGTGTACTCGTACTCAATCAATTTTGCCAGTTCAGTGGGTACTTAAAAATCTTCTTCACCCTTGTCGTCAGCTTGATTGATGGGTGCATCCCAGTCAGGAGTGTCAATAAAGTCATTGGATCCAACAAGGTTTGCGACGTCTCTGCATGATGGAAGGCCTACTTTGTTAACATGTTCGAAGATATGCAAGATAAGAAATGAAATGCTATTTTTGTTGTTTTATTTTTTTTGAAAAAGATTGCCAACTTCATTTTTTAAGGGTGAAAAAGAAAAACGCAAATGAACCAAAGTGGAATTGAAAAAAATGCATTTATTATTATCCTTTTAAAAGTGAAAGGTGGCCCAACAAAAAAACGATCCTATAGCCTTGGGCAGAGCTACGGATTTTTTTTATTTGAAAACATAAGCGAAAAAATTACTTTGACAATGGAAAAATAACAGGGATCTCTACGGCCTCCCAGTTGTTCAAAGCTGTATCACCCTTAAACACCAGGTTGTTCAGATCTTCATCTTCCTCACAATCACTGACGACATTGACTTGGAAGCCTCTGCTGACAAATACCTCTTGGATAACCTTCGGACGCCCTTCGACAGTTGTGGCAGCTCCATTCTGAGTTGGTTTGTAACCCAACCCAAAGCGATCAGCCTTGGTCTTGACATCAATTACCTCTCCCCAACCTTCCGGGATGCCCCTGTCAATTGTTGATTTGGTACTCTTCAGAGATGTAAAAGATGGATTACCCTGGCCTACTGTCTCTTCGACTTCTAATAGAACAGCGTTGGCGATCTCGAGTGCTTGAAAGGAGATTTCCAAAGCATTCTCATCGGCCTCGATGTAACGGAAAGAAGACAGGTTACTGACCATCAGATCCTCCTCACCGTGTATAATAACTAACTTTTCATCGATCACGAACTTCATCTTTTGATGTAACGTTGAGGTTACTGCCCCAGCGGCATGAATCCACGGCCTTCCAAGTAAGCAGCTGTAATTGGGATTAATGTCCATGACTTGAAACGTGATATTGAAAACTTGCGGACCAATCAGGATGGGAAGTTCAACCTCCCCCATTACCGACCGGCGAGAACCATCGAAAGCCTTGACGATCAAGGGAGTAGGTTTCAACACAGTCTCTTTGAAAACCAACTTATCAAGAACCCTCTTGGGTAGAACATTCAAAGAAGAGTCGGTGTCCACTAGTACTCTCGCTAAATTGTCCTCCTGACATTTCACTGATATATGTAAAGCACGATTATGATTCGGACCATCCTTTGGTAACTCTTTGTTGTTGAAACTAAGAGTGTTGCATGCGGTCAGATTGGCAATCACACTATCAAACCGACTGGTGCTGATATCTTAATCCACATGTGCTTGAGTCAAAACTTTCTGCAAGGCCGTCCTATGAGCGGGTGAACTCATCAACAGAGATAAGATCGAAATCTTGGAAGGAGTTTGATGAAGTTGATCGATAACTTTATAGTCACTTTTCTTGATGATCCTCAAAAACTCAGCATCTTCATCATTCGTAACGGCTCCCTTACCTTTGTCTTTGGCAGGCACTGGGATACTAGTTGTTTCCTTAGGTGGAACCTCATTGAAACGGGGAGTATACACACGGCCACTGCGAGTCATCCTGCTTGCCTCTGCGATATTAGTCACAGTGTCCTTAACTTCTTCATTTGGAATAACCTTCCCAGACTCCTTGTCAATCATCGTCACGTCATATTTCCAAGGTACAACTTTAGGATCATTAAAAGGAAACGGACTTGGTTTTCGAATAATTATAGACTTAGGCTGCTTCGTCTCAGGGATAAATGACTTTGGTATATCGAACACGGGGTTGGCAGAACTTGCCCCTGACAGATTAAACACTGGTACCTTACCCTTTGATTCAGGCTGATGGAAGACAGGCTCAACCACAGCGACTTCATCCTTCTTGGCTTGGCTTGTCACTTGTAAAATACCCTCATTAATCAACCTCTGAACATCGTTCTGAACCAACACACAACCCTTAATACTGGCATCACAACTTGCGCACGCGACGTGGGAAGTATCTACTAGACCGGCTTCAAACAGTTTCGAATGGAATATCTTAAGAGGAGTCTTAATCTGAACAACATCAAGGACATAACCTTCCTCAGAATCAGCACTAATGGCATTAACACTCTCATGGTTAGGAAAAGGGTTCTTCTTAACATTCGGTTGAGGATCTTCAAATGACAAAATCTTCTTTTCCAACAGATCCCTGACAAGACTTTTGAGAGCATAACAGTTCTCTAGATCATGACCAGGCGCACCCTCATGAAATAAACAATGAGCAGCGGCGTTGTAATTGGCGGGCAGCGGATTAGGAGGCGGACCCAAAGCTCGAGTAGTGATTAGACCTTGCTTGACTAATGAGGGATACAACTCGGTGAAAGTCATTGGAATCGGCGGACAAGGTTTATACTGTCTCTTGTTCGGAACATTCTGGCGAGGAGCTGGATTCTTTGGCTGTTGATGGGCAGGAGCGTTGGGCGCTTGTTGATAGTTAGGAGGCGGATAAACGGGAGATTGTTGCATAGGTTGATACATAGGAACCTGTTGATTGAAAGAAGGTGCAACAGCTGCCACATAGGGTTGTTGAGCATATTGAATCGGATACCCTTGAGGTTGAGCATAACCTTGTGGATATTGATAAAATTGGTCTCTTCGTCTACCGGAGGATATAGCATTAGTTTCACCTTCTTTCTTCTTCTGAGAGCTGAACGAAGGTTTCTTCGACTGATCCTTTGAAACACCATGAGTATTTGTCATTTTACCGCTTTTCATACCCAATTCAATCTTGATACCCACAGCAACGATGTCAGAGAAATTTGAAGTCACACTACCCACCATCCTTTCGTAAAATTCTAGACGAACCGTGTCGACAAACCAATCAGCTAACTCTTTTTCGGTTAAAGGAGGTTCTACTTGCGAGGCAATCTCTCTCCACCTTTGAGTGTACTCTTTGAATGATTCAGAATTCTTTTGTGACATACTCAACAATTGTCTTCTGTCAAGAGCCAGATCCATATTGTACTTATAATGTTTGATGAAAGCGTCAGATAAATCCTGGAAGTTCTTAATGCGAGATTGGTCCAAAGTTAAGTACCATTTGGAAGAAGCACCCTTTAAACTGTCTTGGAAGCAATGAATCATCAATTTATCATTCTCAACATGGGCGGCCATTTTACGATAGTACATGATCAGATGACTCTTAGGACAAGTGGCACCTTCATAGCGATCGAAGTTCGGAGTTTTGAACTTCGGGGGAATAACCAAACCTGAGACCAAATAGACGTCCCTTGCAGCAGCCCCAAAAATTTGATCGCCTTCTACCTTTCTCAATCTCTGGGCGATAATGTCGACTTCCTCACGAAGCTTGTCATGTTTCTCATAACCTTCAACATTCTCATCAAGATTATCAAAGACGGGCTCATTGAAATACGGTTGCACACGAGTGTGCACAACAGGTGGTGCAAAAATAGGAGCCCCCCTAGAAACTTCGGAAAATAAAGGAACGGCTTGTTGAACAGGATGATTAATCGGAACAGTGGCTTGAGGAGGCACAAAACCTGGAGCAAGACCATAAGGTGGGTCCCTTGCTACAGTCACATTTGGTGGAGGGTCCACAGTAACGCCGGTAATCTCAGAAACAACAG